>JBAMNC010000307.1:0-1200000 GCA_037902135.1 Cetoscarus ocellatus
GCTGTGAGTGTTAATGGAGGCAACAGTAGCAAACATTTAATATCATGGTGACAAATATTATTTACAACATTTTATGTACAATTATACAAATCAGTTTTTCATGTCCTGCATTGGTGCTATGCACTGTATTATTAAGGTTAGAAAAGAAGTAAGATATGGAGGCTGAGACCAGGTTTGCTAGAAATTAAATGAATATAAAAAAATACATTTTGTGGCTGTCCAGGCTTTTCTTTAATTTTATACACAAAGAAAATTTAGTTTAACTTTAATATACAAAGTTTAAATCCTATATGAATGCACGTGAGTCCACTCTCTATGAATGTATTCAAAGTGAGTGGACAGCAGTTTGTTCAATTTAATTCAAAGTTTTACTTTTATGTTTGGTTTGGTCTAGGGCTGGGAAAAATGGACCTCAAATTATACATCAATATTCTTAGTTGAGTGGCAGTACACTTTGTATTTCTCAATTCTTTTTCTGTAAATAAATTCAGATGATTGTCTGAAAACCGACTGAAATCAGAATCTTTGTTTTGAATCTGGTAAAAAAAAAAAATCAAATGATATCGATACCTGTATGACAAAATGGCTACAGCAATAGAAGTTCCACGACCCTAATATTGGGCACGTTATCCATTTTGATCACAAAAAACTGCAACAGAAAGGTGTTTGTCTGTGCATTCTCGTTTGCGTCTGCAGGAATCACGTGAGCTCTTGTTGATATATTTGATACTAGAGGCCTGTAGCATTTTCCTGTTGTGTGAAAAAAGGTCAACTTTTATACCCATCATCCCTTTCAGGATCACCGGGGGCGGGGGGGGGGGGGGGGGGTCTAGGGTAACCCAGCAGACATTGGATGAGAGGCGGGGTACACCCTGGACTGGTCGCAAGCCAATCTCGGGGCCACATAGAGAGACAACCATTCACACACTCTGGAGTTTGCATGTTCTCCCTGTGCATGAATGGGTTTTATCATTTCAAGCGTGGTTCAGTCCTCCGAAAAACTGGCCGCAGGTATGAATGTGTGTGAATGGTTTTCTGTCTCTCTTTGTGCCCCTGTGATTGGCTGGCAGACTGTACAGGTTGTACCCTGCCTCTCACCAAATCTCAGCTGGGACAGGTTTGAGCCCCTGTAGCTCCAAAAGGGATAAGCATATGACTCTTTGTATTTTTTTTGGATGATCTTAATACATTTCTACTGAATCAGCCATGCCCCCTTTTTAGGCCTTAGTCTTTTTCAATCATCTTATTTGACGTTGCAGTCAGCCTTTCCCAAATGAGGAGAGAAAAAGCCTGCTTTAATGTCAATAAAAGACATGAAGGTAAATTATTTTGACTTACTTTGGATCCTACTTGAAAATAATTTTCTTTTAAAACTCGCTAAATTTCCCAGCCCTAATTTGGTCCTATACATCAGGAGGTGGAGTTTGGTTGAATCTGTTGGTTTTTATTCAGTTTGAGTTTAAAGCCTGATGTCATGGTGTTCATTTGGTGAAAAATGCTTCAAGGTCCAAAATAAATATTGTTACAATCTGCTCTGAATATTTATAAAGACATCAGGCTGAGTTCCTCCAACAGCATCACTCCCCAAACATCATTTTCTAATTTTAGATTCTTGTTGAATTATGAGCAGACCTGGATGGGAAACCTTGGCTGATGTCATCTTACACTTTAAGTGTCTTTTTAGGCTAAAAGTGGAGGGGTTTTTTTATTGTAGCACTAAATGTAATTTCAGGTTGTAAGATGATAATGAGTGGGTTTGTACAACGTGAGGTCACTACGTCTGACAGCTCTGTCCTCTTTTCAGATGACGGCAAACACTCTGAAGGCTTTCCCAGCTGTGGGGTTCAGGAGGCTGGAGGAGAAAAATCAGGTTATTTTAACTCAGAATAATCATGAAGGTTACCACATCAAACTGACCAAAATACGGCCCAGCGGGAATGTCACAGCAAGGTAAATGCCAGTTGTGATTAAAGTGAAGACACTGAATATTTAAGGCAGGTTGTCCTCCATTATGAGGCACTGCATGCTTCAATACTACAGTCTGCAGTTTGGCAAAATACATGCCCCTGCATGTTCCCTGGATGCTAGAGTTTAAAGCAGGGGTGGGCAACTGGCAACCTGGGACCACATGAAGTCCTTCTACGCCTTTAATGCGGCTCATCAGTCAAGTTAAAATATCAAAAATATATACACATGAAGCAAACCTGACAAAAATCAGCCATGAAGGATGAAAAAATTAATCATATTTAAGAAACTAGGGATACAGCTGACTGGAAAGAATTTCCTTTTATGCATTTGTCAAAACAGAAATAAAAACTGAACCCTTTAATGCCTGGAAACACAAATTATAGCCAGAAAATTCAGATTTTTTGAAGCTGAAATGTTTATTTCACTTTCTACTGAAATCCTAATAAATCAAAATTTCCATAAAATTGAACATATATATTTTTTGTATCTCATTTGATACATTAGATGTTTTTGGCAACTGATAATTCATTTGAGGACATTTTTTATCAATTATCTGATTGTATTCAGACATTTTTTTAGTAATATGCTGATCATATTGATTAGATAGAGGTATCGTAAAAGTATGTATCAAATATGATACAACAGGCTTTAAAGGGTTAAGTAAAATACAGTGTGATTACTCGTAAATGCTCTATTACATGCAACAAAAAAGTAGCTCAAAGCAACTTGAATTCAGTGTTCAGCTCATCAGATTATGGACTGGTAACAGAATTTGTGTACGAATGTATGTTGATAAATTAACTTCTTGTGGCAGCTGTATACAGAAGCAGCCACTTAAAACTTCCCCAACTTCCCTGATTGGGTCTTGGCTGGTCCCTGACAGGTCTGTGAAAGGCCTGCCCACCCTGAGACCATAGATTGTAAACTCTAGGACATATTTGGGTGAATTTGTGGTGTCAGACTTGCTCTCTGTGGATTTAGCAGCTAATTTACAAACCGAGGTATAGATTGAGGCTATGTCACTATGTGAGCGAAGTGCCATCTCATGGAGACACCCTGCAAATGCATGTATGGGCATGTTTTCAATGGATTTTAGGCACAACCTCAAATAAGTGAAGGGCTTCCAGTGGCTGGTAACTGGCTGGAAGCTGGCAGGCAGCTGACAGGGAGGGGAAAATGGAAGTGGCTGGATCTGAACATCCCCCCTTGTTAGTACACTTCAGATTGTGACATCATGGGCTTCTTACAACAAGGACAATTCTAACATGGCCCTCCAGGGAATCAAAGTTACAAAACCCTGGTTAAAAAAATTAAATTGGAGACTTTGTGCTGTAGGAGCCACAGCATCCTAAAGCAGAGATGACCTCTTACTTTATAAAGATTTTGGACCTTTATTTTATTACCTCAGCTTGTTTTCATCTCTGGCATCTGACCTGGCAACACAGTCTGCTGGATGTAATCACTACTTTTAAGCTTAAGATACATATATTAATTCCACAGGAACTTTTATGCCCACCTGTCTGTTGTGATGCCATTCTGGTAACTGCCGATGTACTGCCTCCTTCTGTCCACAGGCATCACATCCAGGTACCCTCCTGACTCTGTCTGGATCACTCCTGCATGGATGGCTGCTCGACAGATGCTGGATTTCTGGAGAGGGGAGTAGAATAAGACACACCATCAGACACAATAACAAACAGTGGTGCCAGTGGTGGCCCCTGGGTCACACCAGGCCCTCCACAGCCCCCCATCCAGCCCCAGAAAATAAACAGTTTTAGAAAGAGGGGGGAGTAAAATTGGTGATGGTTTTAAGGGTATTTATTTGTTGTTAAATTCCTTTTACAATGAATAAAACCCCAAAACAGTTGGAATTGTCGCAATTTTAGCAAGAACAACTTCGTGCTTGATGATTATTAACTAGCATTCACCCAGGAGAATGAATATACAGCTGTGTACTGATGATCCTTGACCTATGCTGTCTTTGAAGATCTGTCCTGTTATAACCATCCAGAGTAGATTTAAAATGAGGTACCTAATTTAGAAACAGTGGTTTAAGTTTCTGTCTCATTGAAGACAAATGCTTGGGTGTCATTAGCCTCTTTTCAAGGAGACACATTATAACCCTAACCCACAGCCCAAGAGTGGCACACAACCTGATTAGTGAAGCGTACTGTTGCCTGTACAATCGCCTTTAGTAACCAATTTAAAATAGAAAAAAATATATATATTGTCCCGTATAAAATAGAGTTTGTATTTATAAACCTTGTTTCTGGAAAAAAACTATCTGTTAACCACAGTTAAGAGCAAGAGCAGTCTTCCCCAAAACTTCAGGAGGAAACACAGAAATTTACTGTAAATAAAATAATATACTCATTGTACTTGCAATGAATAATACAGCACAATACAAATGATGCACTGTAAAGCTTCAATATCAGCTGCATAGCATGGCAGGGAGGTGTAACAGTAATAAAAAGCCAACTCACAGATGTTTAGGGGGCACTTAAATAGAAAAAAATATCAAACCCAATATGAACATGAGAAATGAAAACGGTAACAATATACTTACTTATCTTTTTCAGGATTACAATACTGAGCAACAACAGTTTTATCCATCACAGACAGATACATGGCTTACAGTTTCATATTACATTCAAGGCTTTTATCAGTGCATAATATTAATAGCATTAAGGAATATTTTATAAATATATACTGACTCAAAATCAAATGAGTAATGATTATTTAAAAAAAGGATTTCAGTTTCACAATAATGCTAATTAATTGTGAATGACCTTGTGGCTGACCTGCAGTTTTTCTGTGGCCCAAAGGGGGCACTAATCTGAGGTAAGACCACTACACTACCCATGAGTCACAGTGATATGGGCCGTTCCCAGCTGGCACCACATGCACTCCCTGGTCACTTTATTAGGCACACCTGTTCAACTGCTGGTAAAAGAAAACAATTAATTGGCCAATTACATTGCAGCAATTCACTGCATTTAGACATATTGGCATGCTCAAGATGACCTGCTAAAGTTCGAACTGAGTATCAGGCTGGTCTGAGTATTTCAGATACTACCGATCGACTGGGATGTTCATGCTGAACCATCTCTAGAGCTTACAGAGAATGGTCCATTAAAAGGAAAATATCCCGTAAGCAGCAGAGTGAAAATGTCTTGTTCATGCCACAGGTCAGATGATATACGACTAATATGGCCAGACAAGTTTGAAATGACAGACAGGGGACAGGCACTCAGATAACCACTCATTTCAACCAAGACACACAGAAGACCATCTCTAAGTGCATAAGTCAACAAGTCTTGAAGCTGATAGGCTACAGCAGCCTAGGACCACACTGGTTGCCACTCAGGCTGATTGGTAACAGGAAAATGAGGCTAAAATTTGCACAAGCTCACTAAATTGGACGGGAGAAATTTGGAAAAATCTTGTGAGTCTGGATTTCTGCTGCAATATTCAGATGGTAGGGTCAGAATTTGGCAAAAACATGACAGCATGGATCACATCCTGTCTTCCATCAAGGCTCCTTCATACCAAGTGGGCATCGTTTAAATGCCACAGCTTGCCTAAATGTTGTTGCTGACCATGTCCATCTCTTTATGACCACAGTTTAATCATCTTCTGATGAATACTTCCAGCAGGAAAACGCTCCATGTCACAAAGCTCAGATCATCTCAAACCAATAAGTTCACTGTGCTCCAGTGGCCTCCACAGCCACCAGATCTCAATCCAATGAGCACATTTGGGATACTGTAGAATGAGAGAATTTCAACATGAATTCTACAAATACTAGAAAGCACTCGGAGAGCACAAGCCTCCACTAAGGTAGCTCACATATTGCTGTTACATAAGCAATAGTCCCATGATAAAGTTACCATCATAATATAATTCACTGACCCTGAAAACACACACATAGCACTTGAAATCATGTTGATATCATTATTAGTTAGACAGTTATTGTGCAAAAACGATTTTGCGCTAATGGTGTTTATCTGGATCACCAGCAAAATCTAATAATATCTAAGCTGGATCATAACGAACATCTCCTGAAAATTTCAGCAAAATCCGTCTAGTAGTTTTTGCGTAATCTTGCTAACAAACAAACAAACAAATACACACTGGAAAAAACAAAACCTCCTGAATGAAGGTAGTTCTGAAGGCGGGGGGGGGGGGGCAAACCGGGTACCATCTATCAATCAATCAATCAATCACTCAATCTTTATTTGTGTAATGCCAATTCATAAAAAGCATTATCTCAAGGCACTTTACAATACAGAAGGCTGAAGACAAACTCTTCATTTTATTACTAGCAAGGTGTACCTAATAAAGTGACCTGTGAGTGAGTGTTCAGCACTTGCCACCAGGTTGCAATTTTGTTTCTATCAGCTAAAGAGTTTTTATAAATATCAGTTTTATTGTGCATCCATAAAAATAAATCCATCAAAGCCAACTTTAACAACAAAAACATGTTCAAAGTTCCATACAAAAAGATGATTTCAGACTGGTTGAATCATCCTTTAACAACAAAAATGCTTGTTTTTAACTTGCTATAATTTTTGAGTCAAATATTTTTATCATAGTAAATTCAGCTCCAACACTTTAAACACCATCACCATTTTTCTGTGGGTGACACCTGTACTGATGGCCGAGTTTAGTAAAACTTCTTTCAGAGATGATTAGTTATCTGTTAGGAGCATGTCCAGTTATAACAATCATCTAAAAACTTACATCTGAGTAGTATTTCGTTCCAATGACTCGAGCTCGACTGTCACGTAAACAGTTTCGGGGGCAATAAAGCCTGAAAAAGAAAAGGACAAGAGCAGAAACTCAGGTCAGAGTTAAACAATTATTGCAGAGATTCAGGCTGTGTTTACACAACGTTTTCGGACGAAAAACAGAGAGTTTTCATTGTGTTTTCTCCTCCCGTTTACACGAGAACGGTGCCCTGGAGTGCCTGAATCCGCTAACTTCTGAAACCAGGGCCCAGACTGGAGAGTGTTGAAAACATGTGTGAAATGCTGACATCACCGCCTGCGCAATACTTTTTCACATGAAGGCTGCACGCATACCAGGAACAACAACAACAGCTTTGGCCATCTACCGAGCAACATGTATGCTGTTTGCTGTGCTCGGTTTGTTATCCAGATAAAACTATCCAGACAGATTTGTTGTCCAGACAAGAAACTCCTGCGTCTTCATACGTCCACTCGCCATTATTGTTTGTGAAAAGGTTGTCTTCTTCGTATGTGTGTTGTAACACCGCTGTTTCTCGACAAACCTACATCACCATCTACTGGCCTGGTATGCATGCTACAGCGTTTTCAGTGGTTCTCGCGTCTCCTTGTGGACGTGGATCGTTTTTAAAAAAGCAAAGGAAAAACCTTTCCGTTTCTGGTGAAAACGTTGTTGTGTAAACGGGGCCTCAGACAAACAGGGTCTTTACTGAAAAATAATGAAAAATGTTAAATCATGTAGCTCATAAGTTTGAAGATGTTTGAACAAATTTGACCAAGACTTAACCTCACCTGGGACAGTGTCGCACGGGTTTCTTGAAGGGGCAGAAAAGTGCCACGGTGGTTTCACACGTAACTGCCTTAACTGGGGGGGAAGAGTGTGACAAAATTGAGCTTTGGTTTCTCTCTATGCAGAAGACATGTGACTGATAATCAAAGATTTTCTACCTGGTACTGTGTCGACTTTGAAGGAATTTGCGCTCCTGTTTTTCCTGAGATGAGAAAAGTACATTAGTGAACCACCCTGCTATAAGATAATTCACTCGTAGTGGTACTTTAATAAACACAGAGACATTCATACCCCAGCGACTGAACACCGTTCTTGTATGATTTGGCAAACTGCTGTTTTCTGCCCAGTCTGGTCACATCCAGCCACCCACCATCATTGTCAATAACACCAGAGTGCAAAGCAGCTCCACACACACTGGATTGCTGCAGCAGAACACAAACACATAGATGTAATTTTTAGGGCAACAAGTAGCTCAAAAGACAATAAAAATGTACTTTTAGACAAACATCACATCAAATCCAGGGAGCTCCTCATTATAGGGTCACATTATGCGGTTCATACCATGTCATAATGTCCCGTCCCAACCACTTTTCCATGTTTTTCGAGGCAGCCAGGTGGACACTCGTATCTGAGGACAGAAGCAAAAGGAAAAATGATGGTTAGCTGAATTTTTATTACCTCTGCCAAGGAGTTTATGTTTTCGTCAGGCTCGGTCTGTTTCTTTGTTTGTCTGTTAGCAAGATTATGGAAAACTACTGGATGGATTAACATGAAAATTTTACCAGAGGTGTAGTTTGGACCAAGGAAGACGCCATTAAATGTTGGTGGTGATACAGATATTGGTCTGGATTATAAATAAATCCCAAAATTAAAAAAAATCCCATAGGTTATTACTGGGCAGAATTTTAAAAAATCATTTCTCTGCCATTTCTCAACAGATTCACATCCAATTTTACAGGATAATTTGGGGTCCATGTCTCTACCATCAAGGAAAATTTCATGTGGCTCCAATCCCAATTGATGTCACTAAAAAACATTGAACTTTATAATTGATAAGTCCCACTGACGAAATTCAATAATTCATATAAAACACAAATATTAAGTGATGTTCCCAAAACTTGTTGTGTTCATACAGCATAACAGCCTCCATGTGTGTGCTAAGTTTGATCTGCATCCTGGCACTATTCTGGATCTGATGATCCAGAATTGTATCTCTTACAGGGGTTGTGGAAAATCCACTGCTGGAACTGAGCTGCTTGGTGTAGGTCTGCACTCTCTGAGTGCTTTTCTAGTTATTAATATTTCCACTTTTCCTTGAAACTGTACATTTCAGACATTATAACGCCTCATGTCCCCCAAGCGTGTGTGGTTGCTTCCTGTAGAAACTAGCCATATCACATCAGTTTAAGTTGGACAGTTTTCTTGGCGTATGCATTTTGGAAATGAACTGAGATAAAACAAGTACTATTTCTGCTGAAAGCAATAAATGAAGGGCTTGTTAAGGGTGTAGCATTGAGTGAAACATTTAATCAAAAAGGCAAAGTCAACTCAACGTGCACCTGTGCACTTTGTTTCTTGTTTGTTGTTGTTTGTGTCACTTTGTTTTTTGTTTTATAGCTTGTACATATTGTACATATTGTACATATTCTATTCCTATTCCTTAACTTAAATTTAATTTTTATTAAAAAATTTAATTCCTGCTTTGTTTTTCTGCTTCTGTTCTGTTGTATATATGTACATGCACTCTAGTGTGTATCTAGTCTGTACTTAGAGAGTGAAGTAAACTGGCATCAAATTTCTTGTATGTCTAACATACCTGGCCAATAAAGCTGATTCTGATTCTGATTCTGAAATCAAAAGATTTTCACAGGAGCTATAGGTGCTTAACCTGGCATACCAGATGGACCATTTAATATACGTCACTAGTCCATCTGGGAAACAGCTCATAGAAATTGTCTGGACTGGGCTTTCAGAAGTATATCTGGCAGGTGATTGGATGATCGTTCCATCATTCAGCATTTATTAAATCAGATAATGTCGTAGACATGAGAAACTTCGTAAATCAAATTGTCCTCAAAACATGTTGGAAGTTGAGCCAAAATATCCTTTCTGTAGAGAAGCTTGTAGTGTTGATATCTGTTTTTCATTTAATAAAGAAATGAGGTCACAATCTGATAAACTGGAGCGGTTAGCATCTATGCTAATTCCTGTAAGTGCAGTCACTTCCTGCTGTCATCTCACACGTAGCTTGTTCCTCTTCCTGCTATGAAGAAAGTTGACTGGGCCGTCCTATGGGTCGCTCACAGTCGCAGATTGGATCTTAGCAAGATGGGTCTGCCTGATTACAGACATTGAATCAGGCAGGCCCAGCTGCTGTGTAAGGTTAAGAAGTGCTCACTAAAACTTCGATAAAACTTTGGGCTTAGTACTCACCTGTTACAAGTGGTTCCTTTGCATTGATCTCTCAGTTTAGTCTCACACTGCACCTGTTGGCCTAAAAAACAGCAGAGCAACATTTTAGGCTAACAAAACAGTTCAAACAGTTTTTACTCTCAGACCTCACAGTTTAAAAACATGCTGCATGAGAAGAGGGCAGTCCTTACTCATCTGCTCTGTGCTGACCACTCGCTCTCTGTCTAGGTTGTCGTTGTGGGAGGAGTCTGGAGTCTGAGCTCGGGGTTCAGGCTCACGGTCCCTCACTGGTTCTGGTTCTGGCTCGATGTAGTTGGTCTCCTCAATCTCAGGAGCTGGACGCCTTTCAACACCCCCATCTAAAATCAGAATTGTTATTTTTATTGAGATGTCAAACAAGATGTAAATGTTTCCTTTGTCTAATATGAAGTGTAAATATGAAGTTACACTGATATTAGTGCAGCGGACGTGCTCACAGGTTCGGACTAACTTAGAACTTTTTAACAAAAAAGCATGAAACTTCTAGTATTGAACTTTAGTAGCCTATAGACCATGAGGCTCACATAGGATAAAGCAAAACAGAAAACCACACCTCTGTTCCAGACCCACCTTTGTAGCACAGATTGTCCCTGCAGCCCCCAGCGTAGCTCGCAGGACACGCAGAACAAGGAGCTCCATACTTGTATGGAGCATGACCCCACCAGTTACCCCTTAAAGAAAAAAAAAAACGAGGCAATGTTACTCATGAAGATAGCAGATTTTTAGTTTTTGAAATTTCATTGATATGAATTTTGGCAGCAATGTGATTTATCTGAATGTTTTGTTTTATTTAAGATTTATTTCTGCCCTTAATGCTGGTATTGGAGAGATTCAGAACTTGTGGAGAAAGAGTGAGAGCTAACACCTGGAAAAGAAGCCACAGGCCAAACCTGAACCGCCCACTTCTCAGGCAAAAGTCGCTGTAGGGGTCTCGTGGAAGACCAGCTATCTGCAGTCAGTTGTCTTAATGTTTCAAGGGAGAAAGGTGCATCAAGAAGAAAAAATCTGTGATTGGGACCACATAGTCAGTAAGTCTACACAAAGAGGAACCTGTCAGATGAGTGAAGAATTCCTACTTCAGAAAATTAGTGTGACCCGATCTCCGTGTCCACATTAGGGCAAGAAAAATGTATCTTTTAATTTAGAAATACTCCACAGTTTATTTAGTGTATTGATATTTTATAGCAATACAGACACAACTTCATCATTTTAAGGATTCATTATTATATTGATGTCTAATGGTTTACAGACATCTCTGCCCTTTTCCCTCATTTATGTCTTTTAAGAACTAATAAGTCTGACAAATGGGATAAATGTGAATGCAGGTACAAAAATCTTTCTTTCCAGGGAGCTAGAAAATGCTTAGCCTTGTACTGGAAAATTTCTAAACCCATCAATAGCCCAGTGGTGGAATAAACTCTCAAACTACATGTCATGGATAAAATTGCCCACAAACATAAAGTAAAAGCCAAAAAATGGTAATCTCATATGACTTTTGAATTTTAAAATTATTTACATCAAAGTCAGGGACTTTGACAACAGTGGGATCTGACTGCATTACTTTTTTTGTTTGTTGGTTTGTTGTTGTTTTTTTCTCATCTGTTTTGTCTGTTTTTCCATGTAGGGGACATGAAACTTTGCAAAAATTCATGAATAAGCATGTTTTCTGTGAAATTCAAGCACACTAACTGAGAGGTTGGGGGGACTTCCAGCAGCTGATAACTGGCTGTACATCAAAAAAAGTTGTGGTAGTAACACAGTAGGACTTACGGTGGGGAGTAGTTGCAGACCAGATAGACAGCTTTGGCCCAGATCATTCCCCACACGTTCATGTTGTAACACACATTGATGGCACAGCCGATGCGGTTACTTGTGGCCCACACCAACTGTGAATATAAACACACAAAGAGAGAGAAACAGTAGGGGATTAGACCCTCTTGTTGAAACTTTGTCTGTTAGCATGATAACTCGAAAAGTTATAAACAGATTTTCAGGAAATTTTCCATCAGTGTTAATTTTGACAGCACCTTTTAATTTAGTTTTAGTTATAGTCTTTTGCCTAAAATTTTAGGTTTAGTCATAATTTAGTCATCTAAATTGTTCTTATTTCAGTCTAGTTTTAGTTGATGAAAATTCGCAACATTTTAGTCGACGAAATCTACTGTAAATTTAGTCGACTAAAATATGAAGTGTAAAGTGTAAGGCATTGTTTATGTTTCCTTGAATTTCTGAAGTCATGTTTTACACTTGGATAAATGACACATCTAATAACCCTTTATTGAATGTTAGTAAAGTTTGAATGTATAAATGAACAGAAACTAATTTAACTTTTGTGTGAAATGCAGTCACCTTTATTTAGGCTACCTGGCAGAGCATCTCAGTTACAATACCAGAAGTGACAACAAACAGTGAACCTGATCTACATGAATATATCAGTTCATAAAGAGAGTAGCTCTGATTGGATCGCTCCACAACTTATCCCACCACCAAGGCAGCTGTGATTGGATGTCCCTCTTAACTCATCCAACCTTTTCACACAACCAAAGTAGCTGTGATTGGATATATTCCTAACTTGCCCCGACTGTCTACATGATGAAATTAGGTCTGATTGGATTAAGTCTCTGTCAAACATTTTCGTCTAGTCTATATCAGTTGACAAAAATGTCCGTTAGTTTATTTTTAGTTTTTGTCCATGTGCACTTGTTTTTTTTAGTTACTGTCAAGTTTTTGTCACGGGAAAAATTGTTGTTGACGAAAATTATGACGAAAATACTTATTCAACAAAATTAACACTGTTTTCCAGGCATGTTGGTCACGGCAAAAGGAAGAAGTGATTCGAATTTGGCAGTGATCTGAATCCAGATGCAGGTCCAGGATTTTCTTTCAAAGGATTTGTTAACAAATATGGAAAATAGCATCAGAAATGTCCTGGTGGAGGACTGTTCTCTCGGAGGACTTTTAGTTTCTATTGAAATAATAAAGAGAAAAGACCCTCAACCCATCATTTAGGTATCACACATGCTACACAATTAAGTAGTTTGTTCCTATTTCAAGGCAAAATCAGCTAACCTTGCACAGCAGCTGGATCCACTTAATTTAATGTCTACAATCAGGTAGATCCATCTGGCTAAGCTCCAATCTACAACGACTGTAAGAGGTCCAAAGCAGCACGGCCTAATCAGAGTCCTTTAGAGCAGGAAGAGGTACGAGGGAAGTGACTGTTTGTGCAGAGATTAGCATAGATGCTAATTGCTTCACTAGCAGTTTCATCAGATCTGGACCACATTTCTTTATTAAATGAAAAACAAATAAAAACACTGAAAATATTTCTCAATATTAAGAATATTTTACCTCCACTTCCAACATGTTCTGGTGAGAGTTTGTTCTACAAAGTGTCTCACGTTTTAAACTCACCGAGGTGGCACTAACGCCTTTAAACTACATTATCCGATGACACACCCAAAACACTTTCTATGGGCTGTGGCTCCGATAGATGAGTGAAATAGATTGAACGGTTCACGTGGTGTGTCAGGCTAAACATTAGCAACAACATATAATCAATACATTTTGTAAAACTACAATAATACAGATGAGATTAACCCTCTAACTCCCACAAAACACAGCCATAAAAATGTCTTTTTTGACAAATTGAGGCACTAATGCATCAATTAATTTTTTTACACCTTAAATATCTATCACTCATTGACCTCTACCAGTGGTTGAGCTGGTGATTTTTAGTTGAAGAAGTAATTCCTTTGTAAAAGCGAAAAGAGAACAAAAATCAAGTAAAATGTCCTGTTTACGAGAAACACTTTTAATTTTATGTAATTCATATTTATTTCATTTAAGCCATTTTTGGTTTTTATGACCGGTTTTATTATATATTTATAATACTAGGTTTACCTATCTGAGAAATTCCCCTCTTCAATAAAAAATTAATAATACATTAATCTAACTTTTTTCTCTTACTGAAATTACATTATTTATGTTGATTGGCCATAAACACCCAGCTCAACTGGATGCATGCATATTTTGCATTATTTTTATTGTATTTTGACATAATTTATCTTACCCCTTGAGAGCTGTTTAAATTAATCTGTTGAGTAAGGTCTGGTACCATCATACATTGAATATGTCATCTTACCTCTAAACATTTTGTTAGAATGAGGGATTTTTACATTTATGGATGGAGGGAGATTTAAAAATCCGTTACCTTTAAAAACAAAAAGGAACAACTGCTTTTTTTCTAGCATTATGTTTAACCCCCACAAAATAAAGATGGCCTATTCAGGTTAAGAAGTTTGATGCATTTATAAATAAGATACAGTTACTCAAAGTTTGGTCTACCAAGCAGTTGATCTGGGAGTTAAAGGGTGAACCAACTTTTGTTATGATATTTATTTAGTTAAAGCATATAATCAAATTATGGCAGTAAGAACATCAACATGTGGCCTTTACCTGAGTGTAGTGTGTACAAACAGGTCCTGAACACCTGAATGGACAGTGAGGGTTGCACTCCTGTGAGTATGGATAGCTGTAGTACCTCACTTCATCATACCAGGCCTGGACATGGAAGGTTGGGGGGCGGTCCCTGTAGCCAAAGACAAGCTGTTTGAGCATACCTGTATTTAATACAGCCTTCCACATTAGCGGTATGTACTGATTTAATCATTAGGTAGTGCATAGTTTGCATGTGAGATCCACAGTGTGCCAAAAAATCCAGATGTTTTACTGATTCAGAAAAAAATATATGATGTACGTTGGACCAATCTACCTACCGTTTCACATAATGCAAAGTACCAAACAGTCATTGGTCAGAATAGCAGACAGCAACAGTGTGCTTCTGTCATAACACTATAAGCATTACTAAAAACAAACTTATCGTCATGGCCTGGCACAAGCTCTTATCTCAAAAATTGATACGTCTCAGGTAATAAATAAAATCACTAAACGGATAAGTATGATATTGACTGGATTAGAAATTATTTTATTGTTCTTGCAATTGGTTTAAAATTCATAAAACCCATTTACCAATATGGAACAAGCCCAATAGTAGTGTTTTACAAAATTAAAATCTTAAAAAATGGTGATGAGCAGTTTTGGCCCGACTGCAAGTATATATTCTATTTACTGTATAAATTTTACTTTTATGTTGTCCTCACTGAAAGCTTTCTTGTAAAGTTCTTAGCAAGAAGAAAAAGTTTGTTCAGCTGTTTTATCAGTGTACTTAAAGTCCAAATAGCCAAGATAACTGTGGAAAAACAAATTTAGTCCATTTTGAGGGCAGGTCTAAATAATGACAGAACAGCAGATTTGAATGGTACCATGGATCAGGTACCACATTATTTTAGTGTTTCAGTAAACACATTTATTTTAACCTCAGTACAATTGCTTATGACCTTTTTAAATGGCACACTTGCTTTCACCTCTTTGTTCATACACACCTGCCCCAATGCGCTCCAAGGTTTTGTCCTATTTGTGTCAACATGTGGCTCGGTCCATGTTCCCATCGGCAGGTATGAGCCCAGTGCTCTGCGCTCCTCTCTAACTCATAATCCCAGACCTGGTGAGAGCACACACAAAAGCAGAAAAACATAAAAAAACACTTTCAAGAAGACCTGGCAGGTTTAAGTGCCTCCCCAAGGCTGGACAATAAAAGTTCAATGTTCATTTAAAGAGAAGGGCTGGGGCTGTTGTCTTCATGTCATGTACCAGCACTGTCTCTTGTTCATGCCCGTTGTTCTCGACCCTTTGTGTCTCGACACTGCTTCAGCCTTTGTGTTTTGGATACCTCTGCCTGCGTATTTTGCCATACTGTGCACCTTGGACTGCATAATAAACCTGATTTTTTGCCACACAGAACTGAGTGTCTGTATTTGAGTTGTTTGTTCTGAGTCCGTTCTTGACACATGCTGCACTGGGACTTCTCCCTCTCCTACTTTTTTAGACCTTCTATGGTTTCGTCATTGGTTTAAGCTCATTTGCTTGGAGTGGCAGGCCAGGTGCAGAGCATAGACAGTAGGATTAATGAAGAGTTGTTGACAACATGGTCCCAAGCAGTGCCAAAATGACCAATTACCAAAGAGCTGACCTGTAAACCAATCAGAGTGGACTGTGCCTGCATCAAAGAGGCAGGAGCTCCAACAGAGTGCTTCACACAGACTGAGAAAACAGGTGGATTAGGGATACTTTGGTAAATTAAAGCAATAAGTACTCAAAGTACTTTTAACACTAAGTAATGCAATGATGTTCATATGCAAGCAATTATCAGTGAGAGATAAATGATAAGCAACTTGAAGAAAATACTTCAAAATAGGTTAAACCTTTTAAAGGTTACAACATGGTGGAGAGTTCCTGTGGCAAGTTTACCTCAAGTCCAATTTTGTTTTTACCAAAGTTAATAAAAGTCACCCAGGGATTTCTTGAATTGTTATGTTCAAGATCCTTGAGACCTCGATGACCTTTGACATCCAAAATGTGCATTGTTAAACTTTAAGTTTGAGTGGATATTTCTGCAAAGTTTGAACAAAATCCCTTTAAGCGTTCTTGAGATAATGTGTTTATAATCAAGAGATAAACATGAGGCCTTTGACCTATGACTCTCGATTTCTAGAATCAAATTAGTTAGCCTGACTGAGAGTGTATTTGAGCAAAGTTTAAAGAAAATCTCTCAAAGCCCTCTTCAGCTCTGGTTTTTGCCTTAAGGGCTCAGGAGGTCAACTTTGAAGGTCACCTAAGTTAAGAACCTTTTAGCTGTCAACTGTAGCATTAATATCATCTCCCTCTTTAGCTTCAGGTTAAACTCAATGAGGTTTTTTTTTTGCCTTTGACTGATGTCTGCACACCTTCAACTTCAGTCTGGATTACACTCATGACTGAAGAGGGCTGAAGGTGCTTTCACACCTAACATGTTTGGTCCAAACCAAAAGAACTCTGATTTGATTTTTTGGAAAGTTCAGTTCATCTAGGGTGGTGTGAAAGCACACATGAACCCTATTGCCTAAAACAGGGGTCTTGCTTCGCTCCAAGCAGGCCAGAGTTCGCCCCACTGTAGGTGTGACAGCATGCAGCCAAACAAGGACAAAACAAGGCAAGTGTAACAAAATGGAGTGAATTGTGGCTTGAATTTGGCAGAACATTTCAACAGAAAAGCTACCATAGCGTTCACTAGCAATGATCAGTAGAGTAACATTAGCACTGCTAGCACTCCTAGCCAGGGGCGGCTGGCCCATAGTGGGTAACAGTGCACCGCCCTCCTTAAGCCACATGAAAAAAGGGAGAGAAAAGAGTTTATTGTGCCATTCTAAGTCTTCATATTATTGTCTAGTCAGCAGCCTGAATATTGCTGCGATGTCACTGTCCAACCAGCAGCCCCACCCCCTTTCAGTCAGATTGAGATTCGCCCCAGGCGCTCTCATAGACTTACATGTTGACACTCTTTTTTTCAAACTTTGGACCTTACAATGCATTTCTATGGGCTCCAGGAGGGCTTGCCCCAACGTGATTTCATCATACGCACTGATGCCTGCTAAAACGATACGTACGGCGCGCGCGAGAGAGATGATTCAAACTGATACACACAAGTGATTTATCGGTGGGTTATCAGTATTTTCAGAGTAAACAAATATTGTGTACAAATATTGTAAAAAATAGCATTCATATCATTCTGCAGTGTTTCGTTGTTGTTCTTTTGCCATATTTTTGCTGTGTTTTGCCGTATATTTGCAGTTTCTTGCAGTATATTCGCTGCTACATGCACATATATACATAAACAGTAAGACTAAGGATGGGAAGTGAAAGGCAATATATCAGTTGAGAATCAATAACAACTCCCTTAAGGAACAACAAAAGAGAGCATATTGAGAAATGACAAAGGGCAACCCTGGGAGGAAGCAGTGCACTGTGCAGAAAAAGCACTGTATGGATGTGTGAGGAGTGCAAACTTGGACTCTGTCTTCATCAATCAATCAATCAATCTTTATTTGTATAGCGCCAATTCATAACAAGTGTTATCTCAAGACACTTTACAATAGAGCACAAAGCTCTTCATATTATGGATACACATATATGCATAGATACATATATACATATAAAAATACACATATACATATATATACAAATATATACATCCAACACCCAACATGAATCCATATAGCCAATCATGAATCCCTCCATCATGGCGGCAAGAAAAAACCTTCTGTTAAGCAGCAGGAAATCTTGAATGTGGACCCCAGTCTCATGATGAACAGCAAATCCACACGATGCTGTGTTGGGTGTGTGGGCAAAGGGAGGGAGGTAAGTGGAGACAAGTGGACTAAAGTAAGAACTAAAGCTAGTGACAGATCAATGGACCAATCATAGACCTGTCGTCGTCAAATTTGTTTCTGCTGCAAACAAATTTATTAGAGGAGGGTCCTCATGTCTGTGTGGTTGTGGTGAAAATTTTATAGAAGTATAATCAATAAAAGTCTTACTGGAAGTAAGAATTTATGGTAGTGATGAACTCATGGGTGCCCAGACCACAAGTGCATCCCTACCATATTTGTCTCCGTTAAGTATAAATGTATTAATGGTAGACCTCTTGAGATGTGACACCTCATTCTCAGGAGGGATCTCATGTCCATGTGGAGCTAGAGATAGTTACTATAGATGTATCAACCATGGATAGAAAGATCATGTTAATATCAACATTAACAGCTATAATGATTATGATCTGGAGTGAGATGGCCAAATATGTGTTATGTCTGTAATTGTAGTTATTGAGGCTTCGTGACTCCACAGCAGCAGGCAGTCTCCACCAAGGATCCCAGGCAACCTAAAAGACAAGAGCCAGAGACGAGTACAGGAGCAAACAGAAAGGGGCAGAGGCAGATATGGAGAGAGAGTGTGAGAGAGAGAGGGATAGAGCCCAATGTGCCAGATCCCCCCGGCAGTCTAAGCCTATTGCATCTTAACTATATGTCTAAACTATGGACTATGAGCTGGTCCCTAACTGAAAGCTTTATCAAAGAGGAATGTTTTAAGTCTAGCCTTAAAGGTAGAGAGGGTGTCTGCCTCCCGAACCGTGGTCGGTAAATGGTTCCAGAGAAGAGGAGCCTGATAACTGAAGGCTCTACCTCCCATACTACTTCTAGAGACTGATGGAACCACGAGCAGGCCAGCATTTTGGGAGCGTAATGTTCTAGAGGGGTTGTACGGCACTACAAGCTCTTTGAGGTAAACTGGTGCCTGTCCACTGAGAGCTTTATAGGTGAGAAGAAGAATCTTGAATTCTATTCTGTATTTAATGGGAAGCCAGTGCAGAGAGGCTAATACTGGAGTAATGTGGTCTCTTCTCCTAGTTCTAGTCAGCACACGTGCTGCAGCATTTTGGACCAGCTGAAGCGTCTTAAGCGACTTACTGGGACAGCCTGAAAGAAGAGAATTACAGTAGTCCAGTCTAGAGGTAACAAAAGCATGGACAAGCTTTTCAGCATCGCTCTGGGACAGGATAGGCCTAATTTTAGCGATGTTACGAAGATGAAAAAAGGCTGTTTTTGAGATTTGCTTTATGTGACAGTTAAAGGATAGATCCTGATCGAATAGAACCCCAAGATTTCTAACAGTTGTGCTTGGCGTCAGGCTTATGCCATCTAGGGCAGTTAAATCATTAGAAAAGGTTTCTCTAAGGTGTCGAGGGCCCAGCACAATGATCTCTGTCTTGTCTGAGTTAAGGAGAAGAAAATTTTGGGCCATCCATGTCCTAATGTCCTTTAGACACGCATCTAGTTTAGATAACTGATTTGTCTCACCTGGCTTCATCGATACATACAGCTGAGTATCATCAGCATAGCAATGAAAATTAACGGAGTATTTCCTCATGATATCACCGAGGGGAAGCATATAAATGGAGAAGAGAATTGGACCTAGCACAGAGCCTTGAGGAACTCCGTAACTTACTTTAGTGTACACAGAGGACTTGTTGTTCACGTGTACAAACTGGTATCTATCAGATAAGTAGGACTTAAACCAATTTAAGGCAGTCCCTGTAAACCCGAGTAATACCTCTAATCTCTGTATAAGAACATCATGATCAATGGTGTCAAAAGCCGCACTAAGATCTAATAAAACAAGTACTGAGAGAAGTCCCTCATCTGAAGCTGAGAGTAGGTCGTTAGTTACTTTAACTAGAGCAGTCTCTGTGCTGTGATGAGCTCTAAATCCTGACTGAAAGGCCTCAAAAAGGCTGTTGTCTTGAAGGAAGTCACATAGCTGAGTAGCCACTACTTTCTCCAGGATCTTTGAAGTAAATGGAAGGTTTGATATAGGCCTGTAGTTAGCCAATGTTCCCGAATCGAGGTTAGGTTTTTTAAGGAGAGGTTTGATTACAGCTACTTTAAAAGACTGTGGCATGTAGCCTGTTGATAGAGATATATTTATTGTCTCCAGCAGGGATGGACAAACTAGGGGAAAGACCTCCTTGAACAGTTTAGTTGGGATCGGGTCTAAAAGGCAGGTAGATGGTTTGGAGGAGGAGACAAGAGAATTTAGCTCCTGAAGGCTAATTGTAGAAAAATGATCTAACGCAGGTCTGACTACAAGTAATGGTACGGTAGGTTCAGGTGAAAGCAGGGAGTTGCGAATTTTATCTCTAATTTTAAGAATTTTATCATTAAAAAAGCTCATAAAGTCCTCACAGCTAAGAGCTAGAGGAATCACAGTCTCCACAGAGCTCTGATTCAATGTCAGCCTGGCTACAGTGCTGAAAAGGTACCTAGGGTTGTTTTTATTTTCTTCAATTAGTGAGGAGTAGTAGGCAGCTCGAGCATGTCGTAAGGCTGTCATGTAGTTATTGTGACTTTCCCGCCAAAGTATACGTGACTCCTCCCTCTTATTGGAGCGCCATATTCTCTCTAATTTACGGGATGCTTGTTTAAGTTCACGAGTTTCAGGAGTAAACCAAGGAGCCGTCCTCTGACGTTTAATAGTTTTTTGTCTCAGTGGCGCAATTGAGTCCAAAGTGGATCTTAGTAGACTGGCAGAGTCGTCAACAAGCTGATCCAGCTGAGAGGGGCTATAGCTAATATCACAGTTATCAGTTGGCCAAGTTATTGAGTTTAAGGCAGCAGGAATCGCTTCTTTAAATTTAGCCACGGCACCATTGGACAGATTTCTACTCTTCACAATTTTGTTACAAAACACAAAATCCTCTAAGAAGATGCTAAAAGTTACTAAGAAGTGATCGGATAATAAAGGATTCTCAGGAAAAACTTTTAGTCTATTAACATCAAGGCCATATGCTAGAACCAAATCAAGAGTGTGATTGAGATGATGAGTAGCTTCACGAACAGCCTGAATAAAACCAACTGAGTCTATTAAGGACATAAAAGCTGAGCTAAGGCTATCACTTTCTTTGTCAACATGAATATTAAAATCACCTACAATAAGTATTTTATCAGAGCTAAGAACCAGGTTTGATACGAACTCAGAAAATTCTGATAAGAATTCAGAATAAGGGCCTGGAGGACGGTAAATTATCACAAATAGGACAGGCTGGCAGGTTTTTGAATCAGTATGAGATAAATTTAGAACAAGGCTTTCAAAAGAGGAGTAATTAGCCTTTGGTCTCTGATTGATTTGGAGACAAGAATGATAAATAGCTGCTACACCACCACCACGGCCTGTGTCGCGGGGTATATGAGTATTTGAGTGACTGGGAGGAGTGGATTCATTTAAACTGACATATTCCTCCTGGCACAGCCACGTTTCTGTTAGACAGAGTAAATCAATGTGATTTTCTGATATAAGGTCATTCACTAGTAAAGATTTGGATCTCAGTGATCTAATATTTAAGAGACCACATCTAATTATCTGATGTTTTGAAGCTTCTACATTTGAGGTTTTGATTTTAACCAGATTTCTATGATTGACACCTTTTTTACTTGTTTTTGTGCTAACATCTATGTGGCATTTGGGTCGGGGGACAGACACAGTCTTTATAGAATGATATTCATCACTACTACAACTGTCATAGCAGTTATCATAGTGATGAACACAACTGTCATAACAGTAATGGGTGGAAAACTGTCCTAAAGCAAGCGCAGAGCAGCGTGGAGGACTGCAGCTCTGCAACATGGTCTCATCTCTGAGAGGTCATAAGTACGACTCTGCCATGTTTTTAGATAGGAGAGATGCTCCAGCCAAAGTAGGATGGATGCCATCTCTTCCTATCAGACCAGGTTTTCCCCAGAAGGATGTCCAATTATCAATGACAGGACAGGAACTCCTTCAGGAACCTATTGTCAAAAAAAAAAAACGCCAGGACATGGTCTAATAAAACAAACTGTAACATGGACACTAAACGCTGTAGGCAAACAAAAATGTTTGAGTATATGTTAATGGGCTAAGTTTATTTTTCGTCATCTCAAAAACATTTGTGCATGTTCATTTAAATTTTTTTTACAAAGAGAAACCTGTTGAAAATTCAGATCAATTTTCTTTTCTTGTAATTACACACTGTTTGAAGCATTTATAACATAATAATGACATATACTTGCCAGAATTGTTTACGTTTATTCCTCATGAACATAGGATGAAAAAATTTAGTCAAAAGGATATTTCCTGACACATTTATTGACAAAAAAAGACCAGGCGGCCTGTTATAATTATGGTATAAATACAGTATTTAAAGAGGTTATGGGGACCACCCGATAAGTAAGTGTTTCACTGTGGAACCAAATTTATTGTATTTTAGACATTTAATTTGATATAGCTATACAAAAATACTGTACAGTATGTACATGTCATGTCTTGTGTTGCCATCTAGTGGTTGAACAGGAAAACCAAACTAAACAATGCAATGTAACACTGTAAAGTTAGATATCTGACTTTTTTAATTATTAATTTACCCATTGAAAGGGTCATCTTTGCCATCACAACTGTTGGCCCCCCCGAGAATTTTTTCAAGAGCCAACGTCTGCAAATCTGTGCGTAATATGCTTATACAGTCTCCCAGTCAATATGCATGTGCCAACTGATGCAGCCTAAATGTAGATTTATTTGTACTTTTGTCGCACAGAATACTTCCGAACTGCTTGACTAAACAGTGTTATTACTTGAAGCTGTTGTGTATTTCTGGCTTATAATTCAACAATGGGCCAGACGGCAGGAACAAAGACTGCTACAGCCCCTATTGACTCGTGGTTCAGTCAGGTCCCAGTGGTCGGAGGCTAGATTACACAACATTTTTAAGGCTTTGGTCCACCTGGCATAGTGCAGTGTGAAAGCAAACCAAACCAAGTGAATAATGAAACAGTGTTGCTACTTCACTCCTGAACCAAGTCTGCTGAATTTAAGGTGTGAAGGCGACCTTAGTAGCCACTTAGCTTAGATGTGGCTTTAACTGCAACTCATTGCGTTTGTAGATGTCTCATCAGGAGGAGCTTACCAACCTTAAATCCAATTGAGACTGATCCGGAGAAACTTAAAAAACTCAGATATAAGTGAACCTGAAGGATGAACCTCTGAAGCTCAGTGGCTGTACGCATGCCTCTTACAAATTTAACACAGTATAGTCAAAACTAGGCCTCTCCTATTAAGCACACACATGCACTCTCTTACACACAGACACGTCCATGAGAGAGGAGGCAAACACAGAGGTATCACCAACACCACATCAGCTTACAGCTTTGTGCTACTATCCAATGTGGTTGTTTCAGAGCTTGTTTCCAGTAAGTTTTGGTCTCATAAAACAAGTGAAGGGAGAAGAACGTTGACCTGAGAGCGACCAAAACAGAGAGCATTTGTTCTACTATAAACTGACCTTTAAGAAACACCTAGAAACCGTTTCCACACCTCTTGTTGTGAACAAAGCAGGAGAACAGACCACAGTTGTAGGATAAAGGTATTTGAACATCAGGCCAAAGATAATTTGATGTTGACTTTGTTGCTGATGGAGAAGAAAAGGCTCAGTGTGCTCCACTGTTGGCATTCTGTTTGGTTGCATTACGACTATCACACGTCAAAGCTAATAGGATAATGCTTCAGTGTGTGGCTGGAGCTGCTCTGATTGACCATCATAATGTGTTCCATATGTTTGCTGAGGCTAACACACTGTGCCCACTGTTGCCTGCTCACTGTGCTGCAGTTCACTGTTCATACCCGACTGAGAAAGTGATATTCTGACTCTTGACTGTTTTGGGAAGAAATCCTGGAGGGACTGGGATAAGATCACAACAGAGGTTTTTAGCTGCAAGTTTGTTATGTGCTGTTACATTTTTTACATTTTTGCTTGTAAATTATTGTTGATTCCAAAATAGACAATAACAGAAATCTGAATTCAACCCAAAAGTTAGCCCTAATGTTAGCTTTCAACTGATATAGAACACAGATAGAAAAGTTACAATTGTAGTTACTGGTGATGTCTACTACTGGCGTTACATCTAACAATTTTTACTGCGAACCTTACACCCGAAGACTTAACTGAGACCCTGTTTACACGACAACTTTGTCACGAGAAATGGAAAGATTTTCATTTGTGTTTACCACAAGCTCCAGGGAGACGATGTGAAATAGATACGTGTTAAGACGGATCCACGAGAACGACTGAAAACGCAGTAATGTGCATGCCAGGCCAGTAGTTGGTGATGTAGGTTTGAAATGAAACAGCAGTGTTACAACACGAATACACTTTCCGGTGTAGACAAACCTTTCATAAACAACAATGGCGAGAGGACGCACGAAGACACAGGAGTGTTTTGCCTGGACAACAAATGTGTCTGGATATTTTTGTCTGGATAACAACCAAAGCACGGTTCGCAGCACACAAGTTGCTTGGTAGTCGGGCACAGCTGCTGTTGTTCCTAGGTGTGCGCCCAACCTTTTATCTGAAAGAGTACTGCGCATGTGCCACGCGTCATTATTTTTCCTGGAAATGCTGATTCCTGTTTACACAGAAACAGATACAAAAACATTTTCAAAACTTCTCACTCTGGACCCTGGTTTCAAAAGTTTACGGTCTTGAGAGAACACCTGTTATGAATGGGCACTATACAAATAAAGACTGACTAACTGATTGATTGATTCCCACACCCACCCACACCAAAGGGCAATTTAGAGTCACTAATTAACCCTTAGAGCCTGTTTTTTGGTCTGTGGACGGAAGCCCGAGTGCCCAGAGAGAACCCATACGTGCATACAGCAAGGCTGACACAGGGTTTGAACCAGCAACCTTCTCGCTGTGAGGCATGGGCACTACTTGCTGCACCACCATGCCACTCTAAAATTATACACTCCAAAATCTAACAAGTTGGCCTTACTTAAAAAAATGTTGGAAACCGATTGCTTTAAAGCAGGTAAGTAAATATGATTAATAGTCTAAGATTACATTTGCTTGTTTTGTGTACTCGGAACCCTATTGTATGTACTTAAGTCTATTAAGTTATTTCAACTTCATTGTTAAGAAAGTTGTATCAACTTTCTACATTAGTTATCCACCAGTATCAACTCACACATTCATGCCCATTTACACACCACTGGGAGCAACTTGTCCAAGAACTTATCATCATATGTCACCCAGAGCTGGGCTCAAACCTGCAACCTCTCGATCACTGACCAAGCGCACTACCCGACTGAGCTACCCATACCTTACATAAAGTAAACACAACAAAAGATGGTTACTACACAAGAACCAATTCTTTATTTTTTACCAAATCAAATTCAATAGCCATCATATGGTACAGTCAAAACATTGTCTAAAGAATGGAGTCTATCAGCTTGTTGTGGACTCAGGACTGCGGCAAGACACAAAAAAAAAGTTGGCATTTCCCTTCCGTTGTGGCTTAATGTCGCCGTGTTGCAGCTTAATGCATTTGTGTTAAATAACTCACATTGAAACTAAGAGAAATTCTGCATCCCCCAACATCGAAATCAATCTTCAGAGAAGTTTCCTGCCTGTCTTTACTGCACACGTGCAATCATGAACTCAGAGTTCAATTACCATGATAAAAAGTTTCAAGTCCAGCTTACACGCAGGAATTAAGTTGTATAATTTTTTCAAGTTAAATGGGTTCCTTACTCATATTGACTGAGTTGAATCAACAGGTTATTAAGATTTAAGTTAAGTGCACAAATGTAATTTACGTAAGAATAGTTATTACATTTTAGTTGAACACGTTCATCATTGTGTTATCCACCTGACAATATAAATGTCAGCAAATTCAGTGCTCAAAGATGAGGGACTGTAAACACTTAGGGCTAAGACGTGCTGATGGAAAAGGACCATTACAGTAGAACACAGAGGACACCAGATTTAATGGTAACTTATTACAACATAGCACCTGTAGAAGAGTCTGCGGAGAAACTGTCAGTGATGCAGAAAAGTATAGAGCACTTTCAAAAGGGATAAATTCTCCTGCCTGAGTGAGCTGGACTAAATTCTGAGAACTAATCAAGTTTTTGAATCAGTCCGTGTTGAGTCCTGTGATGATCTGCTGTTGAGACAGTGAGTGTGTTAACCTGTTGATGTTTTCATAGTATCTTGTGCCTGTGTACAGAAAGTGACTCAGTGGGATCATAAACATGATTATTTAGTAGTATTTTCATATCAAACTGGTTACCTGGAAGCCCTGCTGCTCATACTACTACAGCACAGTGGTGAGTTTGTGTCGGTTGCTGGGTCAATTGAACCTTGGTGCAAATGAATCACACTAGGGGTCAGTTGGAAGCAAGCCAAGACCACCTCTTTCAGGCAAGCTTGACGCAGTTGTTTGTATCAAAACAGAGATTCTTTCATCCTTGCTCCTTTAAAATAGGAAACACTATTGGAACAAAGTTTTTGCCATGCATTTTGGCATTGCTGTTTGGAACAGGTAGGGTAGCTTCTACCTTGAGAAAATGCCAAGACCCTTTAAAGGAAAGTGTTTCAAGTTGGATGTCTGCTCAGTCAAACAAGTCCACCTGCACAGCTGCGTATCATTGCTGTTATAGTTTATAATGAAATAAATGTTCAGGGCAAATTCTCTGACGAAGAACAATCCTCAGTGGATACTAATGATCTCTGCCTGCTCATTATTCTCTTCAAATTCTTATTTTTCTACCCCACTTATCCTGCAGAGAGGGAGATGGACTGCCTGCCAGGCTTTGGAGGGAGGCCACAGTCTCCTTTTACATTCCTAATAGTATTACACACCCAAAATACAGACCCAGGACCACCTCTACTGGACAGCTATGTTATTGATGTGCAGTTTAAAGTTTGTTATTGGGGATTCAAAATGTGTATTTACAGAATAAAACATAGGAGTTCTTTACAGAGGTTCATATTTATTATATCTGATGTGATATTATTTATATCATTAGATGTAAAAGATGCTTGACTGTAAATCATAAACCATCAGCCCACTAACAGCTAAAAGGCCAATCACATGGCAGAGACTTAAAGCATTTAGTCAAGAGGACACAGTCAAGATGATCTGCTTAAGTTCAAACTGAGCATCAGAATGAGAAAGAAAAGTGATTTAAGAGACTCTGAACATTATGGTTGAAGGTGCAAACAAAGAACCGAATTCCGGTCCGCCTGAAAACAGGGCACTGAACTGTGGCCTAAATTCAGCCAAATATCCCAACAGTCAATAAGCTAACAAAATGTTTTCTAACAACATCAAGCAGATTGTGCCTAATGTCAGCATTGCTAGCACTGCCAGCCCCTTATAGAGTTAAAGCCCATGAGGAATATGGTTACACACCGCTCCTGTCAATATGCAACTGCCCCATGACAACGGCTAAATACAGCTTCGTCTTTATTTTAAGGCACAGAATGTGTCTGTACTGCTTAAAGCTAAACAGTGTCACTAGTTGAAGCTGGTCGTGTATAGAGTCAATGCGGAAACTAAATGTGCTGGTTCCCTTGACTGCAAGCCTACTACAAGTCAATGGGGTTTGTCACTGTTTTGGATCATTGCTGATAATAAGCTCTGCGGAGACCAAAAAATATGAAACTTACATGTTCTGCTCTTTGTGATAATTTTAATAAACAAACCTACAATCCATGATGTTCTAATCTTATGTGTAACTGGTGAGAGTGAAAAGATATAAACTACTATCTAACTACAACATGGCAGTTCAACTTGGAAGCAACTCCAACATTTCCCGAGTATAACGTCTTGCTATACCCTCTTCTGTGAGAGTTTCCTCTTAATCGAACAACCTGACAAAATTTGTCCTCATGTCCGTGGCAATAGAGTATGAAAAAATGAATTTAAAAAAAACAGAGAAGCTTGCCATTGGGTCCCCTGACATTTTGTAGTCCTGTTCAGCAGTTAGTTAGCAACTGTCGCTTTAAACACAAAAACGGTTTAATTTTCAAAGCAGGCAGCACCAGATGGATTTTATTATTTCCATTTAAACACTGAAATTTCAGGTGCATTCACCACAAACCTTATTTCAGGCATTAATATGACACCAGTATTCTAATTCAATTTAGTTTATGAATGGGGACCAGGAAGTAGGCCTACTAAATGCTAACTCCCTTCCATGTTTTTGGACACATTTTTGCACCACTCTATTTCCAACAGGCAAGATGGCAGGAATTAGGACCATAGCTATAGCCCCAACTAGTGGTGTGTGGCTTTATTACACAATATTTTAAAGCTTTTCAGGGCTTTGGCCTGACAGTGCAGTGTGAAAGAAAACCAAAAACCAAAAGTGAAGCAGTGTTGCAACTTCACCCCTGAATTGAACCAAGTTTGCCAGGTAGTGTAACCTAGCCCCCTGCCACTTGATGGGGCTGCTGCTGCAACCTTTGTTTCTACCATCTGGTCCGTTGTTGTATTATGAGCCAGATATACATAACCTGCTTTGAGTAATAATATTATTTAACTGGAAGCAGTTTGGGAGTACACAGAGCCATATAAACATGTAAACATGCATTTAGGCTGAATCGGATGGCACTTGCATATTTAATGGAGCGATGGATAAACATATTCCACTCAGATTTGAAGATGTCAGTCTGTACAGAGGACCAAAGGCTGGATGTGATAGCAATGCTGACGGTAGTCGCGTTCTGCTTTACATTGTTCGTAATTGCTATTTTGGCTTTTCTGTTGTGACATTGGGCTAAATCCAAGCTACTAATTACCTCCTTTTGGTTCACTCACCTTATGTAGTGTTTGTGTTCGGATTGCTTTCACACCCACTGCAAAGTGAACTTTGGTCCGCTTGGAAGTGAACCGTGACTCTGTATTTTGTCTGACCAGGGTACAGCTCTTCGATCAGCACCAGAGTTCACAAAAAAAGGAAACCACAGAAAGCAACCTAAGTCTAAAGTCAGCGCAGTCAAGCTACAAATGCGGATATGTAAGGATCTGATCACCCATTTAAAGTAAAACACTGTTTGGTCTCAGTTATAGAAAAATTTCAATTAAATTTCATTTCTCTGCTAGATACTGGTCTAAACCGGAGGTCCATGGCCCAGTGGCTGGGGTAGACCACAGTGTAGATTTCACACGGAAGCAGCCTACAATTCAGGATAAAAAGCCCCCTGGTGATGAAATTTACTTACTGCTCTTTAAAAGGCCTTAGCTAGATGGCTTTTGTAAAGAAAAAAAATGGACCAGCTGCAGCGAAATGCAGCCCCATTTGGCCTTCGAGTCCTGCAGTCTGAAAACCAAATACTTAGTCCCAGGCCTGACCGCATCATTATCATCAGTAATAGTATCCCTTGCTAGAGAAACACTGGATTAGTGTACATAACATACATTTACACCACTGTGGCCCTGACTTCAAACAGCCAGGCCTGACATGTTTGAAATAGATTCACTGCTGCGGCACCAAAATGAGATGTGTGGAGGATCAAATGAAAGACAACATGAGCTCCAGCCAGGGTCTGAGTGAGCTGCGATGGATGGGGAGAGACGAGGCAGAGGGAGTGAAGGAGGGTGAGGGAAAGCCTCAGGGAGAGCCTGGGAGGCTGAAGATGAAGAGGGCAAAGCAGGCAAAAAATAGTCTGAAGGAGGAGAAATGGAGAAATGGAGTGATAGAGGACGGAGACGGGGGGCAGGAAGGAGGATGGAGGGAGGGCAGGAGGGTTGAGGTGGAGTGGAGGACAACACTGCGGGGGTGAAAGCTGGATATGAGCCAGGGTCAGTGAGGGCGGGCAGGCAGGAGGCAGGAGCCGGAGCAGGCCAGATTGGAGCTTTGGCTCACAGGTGTCAGTCTCTCTGTTTTTACTTCTTTAAAACTCTGCTGTCTTTAGCTGACAGAGCCAATCCGGCAGAATCAGAGGGGGACAAAACTACCAGAAGTCCTCAGTTTGTGCAGAATCACAAGATGATTGAAATAGGGTAGTATTTTGTGTACTGTAAAATCTTCAGTCCTGCTATACCATATTTAGACACTAGCTCTAATGCCAGTGTCAGACTATATGATTTATGCACAACTTTGGCTTTTTGTACCTAACTTGGTTAGGAGCTTGATCTGTCTGATTTAATGTCTGTAGTTAGACGGAAACATCTTGCCAAACTCCAGTCTGCAAAATGCTGACTGGGCCGAAGCAGCATGGCCCAATCAGCTTCCTTTAAAACAGGAAGAGGGGAAAGCTACCAGTGAGACGACAGCAGGAAGTGACTGTATGTACAAAGATTAGCATAGATGCTAACAGCTTCATTAGCAGTTTTATCAGATCTAGACCACATTTCATTATTAAATGAAGAACAAACATTGAAAGATCTTCACCAAAGAAATGATATTTTCACTCTACTTCCAACATGTTTTGGTGATAGTTGGTTCTTTGGAGTGCTTTGTATTTTACTGTGTCAGTAATGCCCAACTACTACATTGTCTGACTGACCTGACCTGACCTGTAAAGAATGTGATTGACAGAACGATCGTCCAATCACCTGCCAGATATGCTTTTGAAAGGTTCTGCACATTCCCAACACTTTCTACGGATTGTTGCCAAGATGGACCCGTGAAATATATTTGGTGTGACAGGTTATTTGGGACCCGTCGACCATGAAAATCAGTCCTTTCATCTCGTGTCGTGTCTCATTGTGATGTACAACAAAAGACCAGCCTGAGACACCTTTCAACTCCATGACAGAGAGTCTAGTATGTTCGATTTTTGTCATTTCCTCTTATAATTGGTTTCTTCACATCAGAGATATTCGCCAATGAGAGCGCTGGGAGCTTTGCATGTGTGTAAACATATGTGTAAATAGACAAGAGTTGATGCCTTAAAAACTAAACGATGGAGAAAAAGTTTGTCAAGCTCTGAAGACAATATCTCTGCTTTATGGTGTGTTGTAGGGTTACTACTCCCAAACAATAAATAGAGAAATCATGGTGAGAAACAGAAGAAGAACATCTGGATCTTGCTGGGTGAATGCTTGTATTAGTCATCAAAGTAACACACAATTTGTCATAATGTTTGAAAAAGAAACAAAAGAGTACTGTAAATACAGTTTGTTTATTTGCTGTCTTTAGCGTCATCCCTCCCTTTTCCAACGCCATCACATTGGTTGTTATAGGCTGTCAGTTTTGATTGTTTCTGTCATGCTCGGCGTGGAAGACACAGCAGAATTTTGAGACGACGTGATCACCAAACTGACCTAACGGACTGATTTACACACGTGCTTTTCAGGTGTCAAATATATATCAACGATTTACACGTGTTTTTCAGATGTACAAATATATATCAATGATCTACACACTTGTTTTTCAGACATATGCCATGTAAATCGTTGATACATTTGTGCATCTGAAAAAAAAAAATATTTGTGCATAATTTTGAGACAAATCTCTCCCCATATTGGCAGGAACATAGCCAATGCACAGACGTGACACGAGGCAGGCAGACTATGTGGAAAGCCTGTGTTACACATACAGAGCAGAGCAAAACAAACTCACATGCTACCTGACTAATTGGTGCTGCCACGTTCTTTGGTCAAAGCAAGGTGTCAGAGTTTGCAATAGAAGAACAAAGGGAAAGTCTGAGGTCAGACATAGCTTATTTGTCCCTTATTATGTGAAATACATTCACAATATAAAAATAGTTGTTAATTGTTTACAAAATACATTGTATGAGCGTAGACCTCAATTCAACACTGCAAGTAATGTTATCAGCAGAGGCGAGCAGAGCTGATGGCCCATCTCTTCATATCATCTGTTGTTGTTTTGATTGAGAGCCCCCTGGTGGTGAGATTTGCATACTGTGTGCATCTAATATTTCTTTGGATATACAGTATAATGCTAAGTGACTTATTCCCTTGAATGGCAAGATGTAAGCATTGGTGTTTATCTACTGCAAAGACAGCGTGGTCCTCAGAACTTACCATGTATTCCATGTTGGAAGCAGGTGGGTGGACCTCCCCTCTCAGCTTGTTGTGCAGGTTCAGGATCAGGTGCATGTCCCCCTCACTGATGGCCCTCCTGCCCCTGGACCTGGCCTTCCACCACTCATCATCCTTGTCCTTGTACTTGTCCAAGATGGACTCCAGTCTTGTGGAGTTTGGGAGGACCCTGGCAATGGTCTGAGTCAAACACAGGAACAAGCTCACCACTCTGACCCAACTCGGGAAGGGAAGAGACGCCTTCATGACGAGGAAGGGCTGCTGCCTTTTGAAGATCACTTTTTGTTGTCTGCAACAGAGGACAGAGAGCATATCAAAGTGGTTTGTTTGAAGGGGAGATGCATTTGTTTGGGCTGCAGAATGTTTCAGGATTTTTTTGCACCACACAGAGTTCACCAGCTTAGTTTCGATCATCTGTTTAAATAAAAGAATATGGTTTCTGCAACTTGCATTTAATCAATGTATAAATGTATTTTTTTAGCCGACCCTATACTTTATAATCTAATGATGAGAGCTCTGGGCTGAGCAACATGGACCAAAATTTATGCCTCAAATTCTTTTAAAGAGCCCATAGTTTACCTTATAAAGTGTTAGTTCTGGTTTTCAAGGGAAAAGTTAAACAATGTTTATGACATTTATTAATAAAAGAAAGCACTTAAGTACAAAAAGCAAAAAGCAAAAATTGTACTTAAAAAAGGAGCTAAAAGAATAATTATAATATATATGATCCGCCCCTTTTTCACAAGACACGGATTATCAATGTGCATAATAAAATACAAAACTTCAGATTAAAAATGTAAAGGACATTGAGATCTGTTAGTCATCACAGCAACAAGGATAGAAGTCTGAAACACCCAAGTTGGGGCAAATTCTGAGAATGTGGTTCATTCTCAAAACTGCAGGCAAATCTGCACATTGTCTTAATTGTACAAGAGCATTAACATGTCTTGTTTATTTATGATGTAAAAATCTCTACTTACTTAAATAACATTCTCTGTTTCTTTAAATATGTTAGTTAAACATTTAAATATGTTTACCTTCAGTCATATTTTTCATTTTGTGCAATATTTAAAGAAAAAGGTGTCCTTAATGAATTTGAACAATATAGAACAAGAGAGAGCACAATTTTATTTCACCTTTATTGTGAAATTCAACTTTTTATACTATAGATGTTTTTCAAAATTAAATCCTACACCAGCAATATGTAAAGGTTTAGCCAAAATGTAGTATGTAAACATTCTGCCATCAACCAAAAGTCCCTGTATGTATGCCTTAGGAAAAATTAGCAGTTTGTATCAGACTGATCTACCTTACGTAGGGTTACCAACAATTACAAAGTGGCGCACTGTATGTCCATGGCAACAGCCTTAGAACTATTAGCATTAGCATTTCAATTCTGTTACAGTAACATAACAGTAAAGCAAATCAATTCTTTATAAATTTTCATTCTTCGGGCTGTTAAATAGATAATAAACATTCATCATGTGTTCAGTGATAAAAAAAAAATCCTTAAAATCAACATATATCACTCATTAGACTTTTATTAGTCCATTATTAAAAGTTAATCTAGCATGGCTAGCCATTACCTGAGCTTTTATTGCTTTTGTTTTCAGAACCAGAAACAGAAACAGAAATCGTTTCTCTGACACATTTTAGCAGAAAAGGTGGCAGTAATGCACCCCACACAATAGCTGCCACCTGCCACAAACACATGGGGCTCTAATTTCCTGGCGCAGCGTGGAAATTATAAATTTTCAAGCTCCAATCTGCAATGACTGTGCTCAGTCAAAAGCAGTACAGCCAATCAGTGTCTTTTAGAGTAGAAATAGGCTGGAGCTACAAGTGAGACGACATCAGGAAGGGGTTGCTTTAACAGAGATTAGCATACATGCTAACAGCTTCAGTAGTAGTTTTATCAGATCAGGACCACATGCCTTTATTAAATGAATAACGAATACCAAAAGTGAATTTATTTTTCTATAGAAAGGATATTTTTGCTCCAGTTTTGACATGTCCTGGTGAAAGCTTATTTTGATAAGTGGTTTATGTTTTGTATTTAACACTGCAGCAGTAGCATCTGCCTACCACACCAGACTGGCAGACTAATGAAATATATTCTGCATAGTTTAGGATATTGAATGGTTTTCCTGGCACGTCTCATGGTTCATGGATCAAAGCTTCTCCCATGTGATGATGTTTCTGTTGCTTAAGACAGTTTTCATCTCACTGAGCAGAGAAGGCAGAGAAGGTTCAGCATCTTTGGTCTGACATAAAGTGAAATGAAAAACTAGAATCTTGGTTGTGATTCAGTTTGGTAGGTTTCGGATGTATTAGCATGTCAGTACCAATTTAAGAGAACACTGCCATTAGATTTTTGCTAAAATCATAAATGCTCCTTGGTTGAAATAAATAAAATGAAAGTTTATCATTCAGATAAAACATTCAGGGCCTGATCAACTAAAGGTTTGTGTGTATAAAAACACATGCAAACTTAGTACAAAGCTGATCTGCTAACAGGGTGCAGTGAGGATTGTGTCTGTCAAATGAGGAAAATAGCATGTGCAGTCCATTTAGCATGTTTGCCTTCATGCATATGCAGAATACATGCAGATGATCAAAACGTGCAAAACACTGGGAGGAGGAGATGCAAATGTAATCATTGAGCACCCGCAATGCGATTTATCAAACCTGCAACTGATTGCGCTTGGTGTTTTTGCGTCTAAATTTGGCACATTTGAAAGGCAGGTGCAAAACAGACACAGCGTTACGCACAGAGGGCTGCGGTCATTGTGGCCAGAAACGGCGGTCACATTAACCGAATATTTTCCATCATTGACTGAATTTTTTGATGAATAACGGAAGGATTTGGAGGCTGTCTGTCATGATGATGGACTGGAAAAAGAGGGACGATCCAATGTGGCTTCATACTGATGCAGACACACGCGAAAAGTAAACCCTCTCTGTTTTGCGCTTTACATCTCGGATGAGTTCATATAAAAAGATCTCCATAGCTGGCTATGAAGGAGAATCACTCTGTTTGTCACTCAGAGCTGACTGCATCACACTCTCCACGCACTGACAGCGAGCTTAGGAGCAGTAGGTGTGTAAAAGGCAATAGTACCCGCACGGTCTGTGTGTGCTAAAATGTGAGACTGCTCTTCACATGAGAGGTTATTGGTGATGAAGCTGTGTAACTATGTGAATGCTGTCATTTAAATTATGTTTGATTGGAATCAGAAAATGAAAATTAAAAATGACGAATGAAAATATGGTACAAGGGAAAAGTGACGACCTTGTCCGTCAAAATGATAGACAGCAAAAAAGATTACCGCAAGTGTGTTTATTTGCCTCAAATTCCACAGCTTCAAACTTCATCTTTCATTTACGGCCACTCTGCTCTCCAAAACTCTCTATGGTGACAGCCGGTAGCACACGCAAAATCCTCATTTAAAGAGGACAGTCCACACCACTTTTGTGCCTGTTATTCATTGTGCATGCAGTGATAGTAGATTAACCGCAACACACCCACTAATAGCATGTGCATTTTTTTTGTTTGCACACGCAATTTAGCACTCATTATTTTGGATCTTAGAAGATCAGACCCTTAATGTATACATTTTTAAACATTGAAACAATTTCGTCTTGACTTTTTAACTTACACTTAGTTTGAGATTATATGAATGTATCTTAAAGACTGGATAGTCTGCCTGGCCCTTGAGAGACCAGAGGTGCGTTGAATCTGTCCTCTGTGTCTGTTTAATAATGCAGTAATTATGAAGAACTTCCCTTCAAACAGTAAAGCTAATACAGCTTTCAGCAGCCCGAGTGCATCTGCAGGTCACTGCATCAGCACACACAGAGGGACCAGTGTAAACTCACTTTCACACGTCGTGTTAGAGGGCACCAGATTTACTGCGCATGTGTAAGGGAGCTCTCTGTGTGAGCTGTGATGCACTGCAGGAAATGGCTCTCAGCATCACACACACACACCCACACTTCTAAAATTAAACCACAAACTTTTTTTTTCTTTACGCATAATAACACTGTTTTTTATATACAGACTCAAAAGACTGACTGAGTTATAAAATTGAATCCATCAAACTATCATAGAATCAGAGTCAACGTTTTGTGTTACAGGACACAAACTGGTCATTTATTTTCAACTACTATATCATTATTGCTTCAAAAAATGCCATGATTTACCGTAAAAGTAAAAAAGCACATTTCTACGGTTGTGTAAAGTTTGATATACAATACAATACAGATCAAGGGTGGGCAACTGGTGGTTCAGGGGCAATTTGTGGCCCACCTTTCTATCTTTGCAGCCTCAGGCTGTTCTCAAGAGTTGATTAATGGAAAACTTAAAAAATGTTGAAATCTACCATAATGCAATCTGGGTGACTAGGGGAGCACTATGAACATACACGGACTAAATGTGTACCAAAATTCAGAATAATTTGATGACTAGAAGTGCCAAAAGAGCATTTTCGACGTCGTTAGGCAAGTTATTGTGAAAAATGTGGAAGAAACACTGTCTTGCACTGTTAATGTAGCCTTTATAAAATTTCCATCCATATTTGGATTACCACCAAGATCTAATCACTTCTTATTTGTGTCATGACCAACATTCCCAGAAAATTGTTATCAAAATCTGTTCATAACTTTTTCAAGTCATCTAGTTTACAAACAAACTAAAGCCTGCTACAACGTATCCTTCTTGGCAGATGTAAAATAATACTTAAAGACTGGCATTTATGTTTTTTTATTGCAAGAAAATGTTTCCCTAACACACTTATTTAATAAAATACAATTAAGTCATTCCTATGTAACCAGTTAAATTCAATATTTTGGGTTGATAAAAAGTTTTCTAGATTACTCAAATTCTGTTTAATTTCTGACGACTCAAAGCTCTTTGTATGTGCAGGTCACGTCACCACATTCACACTCATTTACTCTCACATTCACTCACTGATGGTTGAAGTTTCTTTGTAAGTTGTCCATCAGTATGAGCTAAAGCATCCTCACCATTTCATACCCATTTAAACGCCACTGATGCAGCAGTGGGAGCAACTTGGAGTTAAGCGTTTTGCCCAAGTACACATCAACATGCGACTGCAGGAGCTGGGCTGGAACCCTAAACCTTCCAATTGTTGCCAGATTAAGCCACCAGAATTTTGTCAAATTATTTTGGATTTTATTTATCTCAGGACAGGGGTAAGCAACTGGTGGCCTGGGAGCCACATGTAGCCCTCCACCTCTCTCAGTGCAGCCCACCAGCCATTTCCAAAAATCAATAAATTGTAAACATTTGGAAACATGACAAATGCGAGTCAACCTGAAATACTAACATAACATTATGCACAGACTAGGATATGTAGTAGAAATATTCTCTTTAACCTTAGATTGATGGTATTTGTTTTCTTTGTTTCAAGTAATTAAAGACAATACTTTTGTATTATTGTTGCTATGTAAATCCCTTTTATGAAGCACATAAAATAATATATAAATTAGTATAGAATATATTTGGAAAGAAATGGTGAAAAAAATCTACTCTTCAAAAGGTGGTACTGGTGCTGGTCAAAATTGGCTTTAATTCTGTGTCAGGCTCATTAAATCTACATTATTACCTCCACCAAAGAGGTAATGTTTTTGCCAGTGTTGTCCATTTCTTGGTTTTTGGTTTGTCTGTGAGCAAGACAACTCAAAACTTCCCAACAGGTTTTGATGAAATTTTCAGGTAATTTTGGCAATGGCACATGGGAGAGGAATTAGATCTGAAAATAGATGCTGATCCAGGAATTCTGTGAAGGATTTGTTAACATTGCATGATTGGGCAGTTTTCAACATTCGCTAATAACTCAACGATTCAAGATGGATGTTAATAAAAAATTTCAAGGTATGCTGGTCATGGTACATGGGAGAAGTTGAATCATTTTGGAGGTGATCTGAAATCAGATGCGGATCCAGGATGATTTTCATTTTTACATATTAGTTGACATTGTGAGATTGGGCAGTTTTTCGCATTTTCCTAATAACCCGGCTAACTTTGTTAAAAATGCCTTGACAGAGGCTTATACTCCTGGAGTGCTTTTAGTTCTTTAGTTAGAATATATAGCATGTTCTTTAGGCCACCTGTCATAAAAGCAAGAAAAACATAAATATTATAAGAAATCGTTTAAAAGCTTGTTTAAAAAGGAAAATGTTATTGTTGTTGAACCTCCGTTTTGAACAGGAATGAGGGATTTTGAACTGAATTCACCTTTTTATGCCCAAATTTGAGCCGCCTAACACTGAGAAGTTAGAAATTAATTAAAATGGATTTTTAAAAAAATAAAATAAATATTTTTTCCATTCAGGAATGCAAGAAAAATTACTATAATCTGACAACATAATAAAAAACTTGAAAAAAAATAAAAATTTGCTATATTATTTTTTCTGTTTATTTGTACAACTCTAAATTGAAAATTCATGGATAACAATAATGATTGGATTTTAGCTTTAAAGATTTAATTTTGGTCAAGAGCTTCTACATACTGGTGTTTTACTCATTACAGAAAAACTACAAATGGTTCTGGTATAGCAATGCTGTTAATGTAGGGCAGTTGTGGCATAAACCTTACACTGGGTGGTGGTCTGAAAAAAATTGTAAGAATCGTAAATGTTGTTTTAATTGTTTTTTTATGAAAAACTAAGTATGATATTTTTGTTTATCTTTTTTAAAAATAAAGTGCCTGCGTGTTAATGTGTTAACATGTTAACAATGTGGCCCTGAAGCAGCAGAAAAAGGTTTAATGTTGCCCTTTTGGTGATCAAGGTTGCCTCTCTCTGCATCATGAAGATTGTTGAATTTTTTCCCTTTTGTCAATGGGAATACATTATATCTGTATAATGAAGTTTATTTCACTGTGAAAACAATGAAATTTTATGCAACACAAAACCACAAATTTTGAATGAAAAAGAGCAGAAAGAATAAAAATCTCAAATTATCTGATCCTGAAATAAAAATGTATATGTGGCCTTTCTGGTGACCATACTTGCCCATCCCTACTGCAGATCATTTATGGTTTAGAGAGGAAAAAATGCATTTTTACCTTTAACTTCTGCAACACTGACCAAAAGACCTCCCAGGGGAAATAATCCAGGTGCCTAATTACTGCAGAGTGAAATTTTTCCAGTCCAGAGCGTCTTTAATTCCATCCATCACACAGACTTGGAGCCGGCTGCAGGTTTTCTTTCATGCAGAACATCCAGAGAGCTCAGAAATGTTTCTATGGACCTGCTGAATTCCTCAGCTCAATCTGTGTGCTCCAGGCTGCTTGGGACTGCTGCTCTTTTTACGCTTATATGCCAAATGTGCGCTTAGCAACGCACAACGCACAGGACCACGCCTCCACAGACCCTCTTTCTTCCCCTTACAGCACCCCCTCCTCACACTCTCAGCCAGCAGGGATGTGTGTGAGCCCTGGAGTTGATCTATTTGAGGAGGATCTGATGGCAGCAGAAGTGACGTGAGGGTAAACTTGTGGATGTTTTGAGAGCAGCCCACTCCTGTTACAAATATGACACTCTCTGCTTACTTTTGAAGGTTTGCTGTTTGACAGGAAGACACAGCCAGAAAATAGGCCTCAGTTTTATTTTGAAGGTTCTGTGAGGCCACATGAGGCCGACTGATGAGAAAAATGAACTGCTGCAATGAATAAATCAGTCTGTATTTCTTTACAGCACCTTTCCTTAAAATTGAATTGCAATTCAAAATACTTCAAAAGAGCAAACTAGAAGTGCCCCGAGAGCACAAACCTCCACCGAGGCGTTACTAACGTACAGCCAAGTTATTACCTCCGCCAAGTAGGTTATGTTTTTGTCAGCATTGGTTAGTCTGTCTGTCTGTTTGTTTGTGTTCAAGATAACTTGAAAAATTATGGACGGATTTGGATGAAATTTTCAGGAAATGTGTGCAATGGGATAAGGAAGAAATGATGAGATTTTGGGACTGATCCGGATCACAATCCCGATACAGGATTTTTTAAAAGATTCTGTAACATTGCCAGATAGGACCATTTTTTCCTAAGTAGACTGAAGCTGCTTGGCAGAGGTCTGCGCTGTCTGAGTGCTTTTCTAGTTACCTCCGCCAAGGAGGTTATGTTTTTGCCGGCGTTGGTTTGTTTGTTTGTCTGTTCAAAATAACTTGAAAAGTTATGGACGGATTTGGATGAAATTTTCAAGAAATGTGTGGAATGGGATAAGGGACAAATGATTAGAATTTGGGACTGATCTGGATCACCATCCGGATCCAGGAATTTTTTTAAGGATTTTTTATCATTGCGAGATAGAACCAGGGGTGGACTAAAGCTGCTTGCCGGAGGTCTGCGCTCTCTGAGTGCTTTTCTTGTTAGCAATTGCTAATGTTGACAAATCCTGGATCTGCATCTGGATTTGTATCACCAACATCTAGAGCAAGGCTCTGCAAATAGGCAAAATTGTAACCCTGCAGTGCAGCTGAATCCGCCTGTTTCAGTGTCTGCAAACAGGCAGATTCATCTTGCATAGATAGATAGATAGATAGAAAGTTGGGAAATTGTGGTATTACAGCAGATTGTGATATTACAGCTGGTTTCAGGGGAAGTAATATCATATACACTAAAAAGAGACTAGGGATGGTAACAAAATATAATATACAATATATACCAAACACCATAAATGAAATAAAATAAATAAGGCAATAGGAGCCCACTATTGATGAACACTTGGTATAAACAGGGCAGAGTAAGTTGCAGGGATCAAAGTGTAACTTTTATCGTCAATATTGAACAGTCAGAGTGAAACTTCTTTGCTTGACAGCCTTGAGCTGTTGTACAGGCTGATGGCTTTGGGAAGGAAGGAATTAGCATAGATGCTAATTAGCATAGATGCTAATACCAGATCTGGACTACATTTCTTTATTAGATAAAAATTGAATAACACTGAAAGCATTTCTCGAAAGAAAGGAAATTTTCGCTCCACTTCTGACATGTTTTGGTGAGTCTGTTCATGAAGTGGCTCATGTTTTGTACATGCATTTTTGTGTGATGACAAAAATGCAGAATGGGGTACTCTTCAAGGATTTGAGGATGGAGGTACAGTTACAAAAAAACATGAGAAATCTGAGGTACTCAAAATTGGTTAAAAATCCTTTATTTTAGCAGTGATAGGTCATTGTGATTGGACTCATCAGAGTTTTCATCAGGACATGATTAACAACAAGTTACAGATGTTTAAATACACTGGATTTTATGTGATTTTGTCACATAATGTGAAAATATGACCCAAGTAGAAATACCAGGAAATGGATAAACCCAAAGAAAATGTGTTGAGCCTCTGAACACTGGAGACATGTTTGCCACATTTTTACCTGACTTATACACTGTCAACGGAAAACAGCTCTGAGACCCACTTTTGGGCCTCGACCCACAGGTTAAAAACCACTGCAGTAGTAGACTGCACTGGGAGCTTGATCCTTTACAGATTGCTCTTATATCATGGAGAATAAGTGATGCAGGATACCTCAGGATGAATTCATCATTTAGAAAAAGTAAGTGAAAACAAGAGCTGGACTGCTCAGGAATGTTGTGTTTCAATTGACCAAAAGGCTGACTCGTCATTTTTTTAAATCGTTGTGTTCACTTAAACCGTGCACATGAGCCAACAAGACACCATTTGAATTATAAAAACTCACAAAGTGATTCACGATCCCTGTCCCGTGCGCTGCGTGTCTGTACGCTCACTGGCTCACAGATGAGCCCTTCGCGCTCCTATTTCCATGCTCTTGCACTTGTAGAGTAAATGTTTTTATTGAATTCAAGGCTTCCTTCAGGCGCGCACATGTTTGCAGTTCACTGATTATCTCTGGTATACCTCCATGTCCTGTCCATACCCATCATTATTTGACTAGGGCAGAGCTCAGCTCCGGGGTGGTGGAGCTTGCCCCGGAGGGCTCCAGCCCACTTTAACCCCTGGTTGTGTTCACTTAAACCGTGGACATGAGCCAATGATGCACAGTTTGAATTACAATAAACATACTAAGTGATTCAGGATCCCTGTCCCGTGCACTACGCGTCTTTACGCTCATCGGCACAGTGAGGGGCCCTTCACACTCATATTTCCACGCTCTTTCGATTGTAGAGTGAAAGTTTTTTATCGAACTCAAGGCTCCCTTCAGGCGGGCGCACATGTTCAAAGTTCACTGATAATCTCTGGAATACCTCCATGTCCCTTCCACCCCCAACCCTCTTTTCGCCAACATGCTCTTCACTTCCAACCCTTCACTTCATCTGAGGAACCACTACACAGCAGTGCAGTCGTCCCTTGACCCCAATCAGCTGCAGGACTTCACTCGGAGCCTGAGGAGAACTTTCGGCAGAGAGGGCAGAGTCTCCTATGGCGGGGTGGGGGTGGTGGCTCTGTCCTTGGCCGTGCTGTTCGACACCCTGGCGAAACAGGCCAGAGAAGAGTGGGTGCCAGACTCAGGGCCAATTCCAGGTTTATTCATCAAAGATCCGAGAGGGTACTACCCCCCACATGTTTACACCATCAGCGAGTACCTGAGGCTGGTTCCTCACATCGCAAACAACCCGAAGAGGATGAAGGAGGAGACTGAGAGGTGGGTAGGAAATGTGTTTTAACTTGTGTACCCCTGAGGACACAGCAGTTGTGCACATATACTGGTGGATAAGACACGGTGTGGATACATGGAGATAGATACTGATGTGCAGTTTAGATAGTGAGGAGAAACATCAGATACACCATTTGATTTTAATTATTCAACAACGGAAATCAAATCATTATTTTTATTTAATTCTCTACGGCCCAGCCCCACATTACCTATGACCTGGTACTGGACCTTGACCTCTGTTACATAAAACCATATCAGCTTCAGAGCTCTGACAGATGACTCTCTTCCCTAGACCAAAGTTTCTGAAGACACCTTACCTTGCACAGCAGCTGCCTGATTCAACATCTATAATCAGGCAGATACATCTGCCAAGCTCCAATGTACAACGATTGTGAGCTGCCCAAAGCGGCACGGTCAAACCAGAGTCCTTTAGAGCAGGAAGAGGAATGAGCTACAAGCTAGACAACAGCAGGAAGTGACTGCACATACAGGGATTAGCATAGATGCGAACAGCATCAGTAGCAGTTTTTCAGATCTTGACCACAGTTCTTTATTAAATTAAAAACAAACATCAACACTACAAACTTCTCTTTATTAAGGATATTTTTGCTCCACTTCTGGCATGTTTTGATGAGAGGTTGTTTAATGAAGTGGCTCACACTTTGTAATGCAGTAGCTACAACATTATCTGATTGGCCTGTAATAAATGTTGATTGACACAACGATCGTCCAGTCACCTGCTGGATGTGCTAAGAAAGGCTCTGCCCTCCTCAAAATTTTTCCAAGGGCTCTTTCCCAGATGGACTAGTGAAATATACTGAACGGTCCATCTGGTGTGCCAGGTTAGAAGACATCTGCATTTCAGGCCAAATGGCTTTGTGATAGGGCCTATAATGTTTTGACAGCCCTGCTGAAGACACATGTAACATAAGCTGTAGATCTTATGCAGATTTCTATGCTGTATGATCGGTACAAATTATTTTGGGACGTGATGAAATGTGATAGCTCCATAGCATACCACTATTGTTTGCGTTTCCGTGTCAGCCTCTCAAACTGTCGTCTTTTATCTCTAGGTACAGGTTGAGGTTACAGGTTGATGATAAATCACTAGAAAACCTGACAGAAACCAACATGTTACCGATACATGAGGACATCCCATTAGTAAACTGGGCCACGGGGCAAATGTTCATCAATGCACTGAAGTTTCACTACGTCCACCGATTAAACGGTACAGCTCATCATCTGTTCCAGCCCAGTAATAAACAACCATTCATCTTCAACCTCAACTGTGATCCTGTGACAGCTGACAGGGAGCTGAAGGCCCGAGTCAACAGCGACACCCAAGAGGCTTTCAGAAGATGCATGACAAGCAAGGTGCAATGGGTGCTCAAGGTGGCAGCGATGGAGTGAATCGCCGCCATACTTAATACGGTTTTTAAAACTGGAGACTGGGATGTTTCAGAATTTAAAAAGAGAAGGGATTTTGACCTGAAGGCCAGTGCTCTTGGAAAATGGGAGGAATAGTTCACTGGGACAGTGAACAAATACAGGCTAAAAAAAGAGTTAGAGGGAGAGGGTTCATCATACATATCTAAGTTTAACTGAAACAGAAGCAAAAATACCTAATAAATACATGTGGTTCAGGAGGCTCTATGGGAAAGAGTGTCAAATGTGAAATTGCATACTGTTTTTAGTTTGTCTTTTTTGAGACACTCTGACTTTATTTTTAATCCTGAAATGCAAATGATGCTGTTCTTTTTACTTAAGATCAAGACTGAAAAGTCTAGTAACCTCTAATAAATATTTCAGCCATATTCATTTTGTCATAATACAGAATAAAATTAGGATTTCTTGGGATCCCTGCATCAAAGTCTCATAAAGGTTGTACTTCTGAGCCATTACTTTCATGCACCTGATGTTTATGAATTTTGCAGAGATAGAATTCTGGGTAATGAGTACCTATCTAGTTGTTGACCAAATGTATTAACTCAAGGGCAATACTTGTGAGAGTTAGACTGCGTTCACACCAAACGCGACTTTGCGACTGAGATCACGTCGCCCACCCAAGTAGCGTTGCCTGTCCATAAATAATGTCACAATATCACCTGAAGAGTTCAAGCTTTTCAACTTTGGCGACCAAGCGACGAGCGACGCTGATGCCCAGAGCGTGTCCGTCGCATAGGCGGCTTTAAGCACACACTTACATGCACATCGTCAATCTCTTTCTTCATGACACCGTCATTGGAGTATCATGTCCAGTGCCGTTATTTAGGTCTCTGGAACCACTACCCAGCAATCCTCAAGCCCTAACCGTGAGGAAAGCTAAGGAGCATTGAGCAGTTGTCATCTTATTGTACAGAACCATGCAGACCGACGCATGCCTTATAGCTCTCCCTGTCTGTGCCCATGCAGCATCAGGAGTATTCCCCCTGTGGCAGTCTTTCCTTTGTAAGTGTTTACATGCAATGTAATTTAAGGCTTCAGGGGTGCAAACCCTACACCCCGAGGCTCTGGAAGCAGGGTTAGAATTGTGTGGTGGCATTTCTTGTCAATTTATTATCTTTTTTTTTTATCCAAGAGAGCAACCACAGCATGAGAAATTACATTTTACCTCTATCCAGTTTTGAAATTATTTACAACCGAAAATTTACTGTGTATTTATTTTGTTTTTAATTCTACATCTCAGTTTTTATTTGCAGTGTTTTCCTTGTTTTGGATGAGCATCTTCTTTGTTTCTTTGTGGTCAGGTCACCTAGTTAGAGATGGTCACACACGCAAGAGTTTGAAATGCTGATGAAGCGTCGGGCTGAAACGTGCTCATATTTTTGCTGCTGCATAACCTTTAATAAAAGTCAAAGATTTCATTGTCAGTGCTGAGGCTTTTGTTATTTGGAGTAAATACATATGTCTGAGTCAGCACTGATACCAAGTGAATTGTTTTGTTCAGTAACTACCTCTTGAAGAAAACATTGCCGTTACCATTAAATTTTGGTAAGTCTGGTCTCTGTCACTATCATTTTCATGGATTTAATTCTCTCTGTACGCATAATACCAGCCGTGAAGGTTCAAAACAAGATTAAAGATTTAAAAAGATGTTAAACCTTCTTACCACTAGATAGAGCCAAAGAGCCATTGACTTGGACTGCAGCTCAGGAGAGGCCTCAACTCCTGTGCTATGTAAATGGTTGTCTGTTTCTAGAATGGTTGTCTGTGTGGCCCTGTGATTGGCTGGTGACCGGTCAAGGGTGTGCCCCACTTTTCACCTAATGTCAGCTGGGAAAGGCTCCAGCCCAACCCCCTTTTGGAGTATTGACAACGGATGGATGAACACATTACACACACCTCTTTTCATTCTTTTAGGAATTGACAGGTAACTATCTTTTGTCTTGTTGAACTTTTGCTGCTCCTGATCGGATACTACCATAAAAAAAAAAAGAGAGGAAGAAGTTGGGAGCATCTGACCAGTTAAAAGACTGATGGAAAGTTGTTACATTCTCTAAGATCTTACAGTACTTACATTCTGCCCTTAGCAAGTTTTCCCACTTAAATTTGCAGTTTTTACTTTGCATTAGTTTTCCTTTGTCCATCTTTTTATTCTTTGTCAGTAATTTTTCCATTGTTGTTGTTATTATTAGAGTAATGAGCATTTTTCTCTTTTCTGTACTTGTTTATGTTGTGTAATTGTAAAGTTATTTGTACCTCTTGTCTGTGAAAAAAACCCATGTAACTTAATTCTACCTACTTTCTTACCTAAGTCTGGCCAGAGTCTGACTGGTATTCTTTAGACATATATTGTTTTTTTTATACTTTACTTAGTTGTTTTGGTTGTCTAGTAGGGATACCCAGCTATCTAAATCACCTCCAGTCCCAGATAGCAAAAGATGTTAATTCAATGTTGGATTTTGGTCAGACTGGTTATTTTTGGTTGAGGTTGAAAAATCTCTGAATTCAACATTTAATTACAGTTATCATTTCAACGTTTGAGAAACTGTCTTTGAGTCAATGTTGTATAGATGATGCAATTTAAATGTTGAAATGCTCTACAATGAATTGACATTGTTTCAATGGTGCTGATGGGAGGAGGCGTGGTGCTGTGGGCGGCCGCAATGGCTGATGGGAAAGACAACGTAAAGAGTGATTTTGTGTTTAAATGCTTGTGTTTTGTGTTGTAATGCTTTGTGTTGCTGGTTTTGTTGGGTGTATTTTGAGGGTTTTACGTGGATAAGGGATTGATTATGTGGTGTTTATGTTGTGTTTTGCTTGCAGCTGTTCTGGCACCATGAGTTAGAGTATGGAGGGCTTTGGTGACTTTGGCGACAGGCCGTGTCGCTCGTTAGTAACCTGTGCTGACTGTTGTAGAACAAAGTTTGAAGCGAAAACCAAAATCTGAAACATTAATTCCTAGTGCACTTTTCTGTGGAAATTGGCTCTAAGTGAATTGATAAGATGTCAATGGATACTGGGGGTAGAAACTATGCTGTAGTGGGATGATATTGGTAGGGGCGTGTCCCAAGCGTCCCCACCCAACTCTACGCCCCCACATACAGAGGAAGGTTGAAAAGTGTTGAAATGGCCCTTTAAATGATTACATTGTTTTAATGTCTAATGCAATGCATTTTTTTAGTCGAATCAATGGTGATACAATGAAACATTCTTTCAATGTTGATCATATCATAGTTGAATCAAGGTTGGTTCATTGTCACAATTGGTTAGAAATTAAATGTTGTTTCAATGTTGATCATAGCGAGCACTTTCAATGTTTTTTTCAATATCTGACTTCAATGTTGATTGAAATCTTCAGCCTGACAATATTTCGATGTTGATTCAATCACTTTTTGCTATCTGGGGTGGGACTTCAGGCGAGCTGAACTGAGACTAAAAGTGATGTGGAGACAGTGTGGACCTCTAAATGCTCAATGTATGTCCACAAGTTGCTGGTATCAAAAATGAAACAGCTCCCACTGCCTGCTCCATAATGCTGCATGACCTCCCAAACTTTTCTCTGCTTCAGTCTGTTTTTTTCTGCTTGAGACGACGATTCATCTCCTCACAATGACAAAAAGCCTTGTTGTTGCCCGCAGCTCCAATTGCCTTTGTTTCCTCCTTTGTTCTTGTGATGATACCAACGTAGTTTTGCACAGCTATGCTATGACAGGCCAGCCTGCCTAAAAAGGCACTGACAGTTATGGAAAACCAAGCAGGTAGTAACCAATCTGAGGTGAGCAGATACAACAAATGAAAAAGCACTATTCCACACCTTTTCTTAACATCTCTGTGTCATCACAATTGTCTTTACTTTCAATCCATCATTTTGTTGGTGGACCTTACCATCCTGTTGAAATAAATGTTGCATCATAACTCTCCATATTTGCTTTTCAAGCATTACTTTATTTCAGAAAACTGTTTCTGTGAAACAGAGACAAAAACATCAGGCTCCTGTCGTCCTAGAGTTTAGACAAGAACCTTCATTCACTGTTCGGTAACAGCTCCACAGTTTTCCGTAGTTCAGCCTGTAAAACACGTAAACCTTCTAAAAAGAAATTAATTACTGGAGGTGTTTGGTGATCTTCTTGGCATGCTGCAACACTAGGTTGTAGCGCAGGGTTTTGGATGTCCAGGTTGTTGGAATCCCCTCCAGACCCACCTGTGAGAACAGAGCATGTTATTTATAATCTGAGAAACAGTGATCACATTATAGTGAATAAATAATTAGCCCAGCTGTACCTGAGCCCCAAGACAGGCTCCAATGAAGGATCCTCTGCTACAGGTGCATCCCCCACAGCTCATGGTGTCTCTGATTGCCTGCTCGTAGCGCTCGGCTGTCAGGACTCCATGCAGTGCTGCTTGGAACGCACCGGGCAAACCTGGAAGAAAGTCAGCCCACAGTTTAGTCACAGAGAGTCTTTTGGCTGTTTGTTTGATGATCTTATATTGTGTTTTCCTGAGTTATGCCAGGGTCAGACTACGTGATGTAAGCGTGACTTTAGCCTAATCCCACCATTATAAAGATTGTGAATTACGAAGATCTGTTTGCACCCAAACTCAGCTGTTTTATCTTGTGAGATGTATATCAGATATGTAATCTGACACACCAGATGCACCGTTCAATGTATTTCACCTGTCCATCTGGGAAAGAGCCCATAGAAAGTGTTTGGAAAAGGGAAGAACCTTTTAAAAGCATATCCAGCAGGTGATTGGACAATCATTTCTACAATCAGATAATGTAGGCGGGCGCTTCTCCAGGGATGTAAAATACAAGCTACTTCGAAAAACAACCTCTTGCTAAAACATCCTTTCTATTGAGAAATTTACAGTGTTGCTATTTGTTTTTCATCTCATAAAGAAATGTGGTCAAGATCTGATAAACTGCTCCTGAAGCTGTTAGCATCTATGCTAATCTCTGCAGAGCAGTCGCGTCCTGCTGTCATCTTGCTTGTAGCTCCCACCTCTTCCTGCTCTAAAGGATTCTGATTGGGCTGTACCGCTGTGGCCCGCTCACAATAGTTGCAGATAAGATGGCAAGATGGATCTGCCTGTTAACAGACATTAAATCAGGCAGATCCATCTCCACTGTAAGGTTAACAGATACAGCACAGGACATTTAGTCAACTCTTCAGTCACTAAAAGGCTGGCACATGTCAGTCAAGTCTCTTCGTATTTGGATTATTATTGCCAAAAATGGTTGAAGGGACGAACATAAAAATAAGAATAAAAATGATAAGAATTTTCAAAAATATATATATCAAATTTTCAAAGATTAAATAAGTTGCAAATTAACCATTTTCCTTCAGCATGCCTTCAGATGAGAGCTTGATCACAATATACAATAAAAACAAAAGTACTTGTGATTTTTGCCAGAATCATCATGTCATCATTAGCTCCCAAACTTCAAAGACGCATTGTCAGAATTGGGGCTTAAAGAAAACAGCATACTGATCTGGACAAGGAAATATTGTTTGTGCATTAATCACCTCAGCACTCAGGTAGAAGCAAGACAAAACATTTGAGTAACAAAATTTACCACTTTTAACACTTGAAAACTTTTAATTGAGTCTCTCATAAATATTTACCTATATAAAACCAATAACTTTGATGATGTTTTTTGACTGATAAAACATTTCCTGATTATTTAATTTCTTAGAGTGCCCCTTAATCATAAGTCAAACATCTTCAATCATCAGATATAAACTAGTTCCAATCAGGGTCAGGGCCACCTATTAACAGGGATAAAGGGGGAAAGGTCTCTGGGGCCAAGCCTCATGCAGGAGCCGATAAAAGTACATAAATACAGTAATTCCACTAAATTTATGCATTATAACCCTATTTTGTTGACCCAATTATTCACATTTTCTATTATATAGACGGTAACAAGTCTGCGGTGAGTGACATTTTTTTGTTCTCTGGACTGTTTCTGCCTCATACCCTGCCTCTGCTCCTGCAGCCTCCTCACTCTTGTAAAGTGGTGTGGTCTCCAGCTGCAGCACACCTGGGTCTCATCCTCTAATCACCAGTCGATTCTTGCATCTACTTGTGGTATTGTTGGCCTCTTCTCTGGTTCTTTTGAGTTTTCTAGTGTTTTTCAGTGGCTGTTTTTTGATGTACTTCTGGTTTTTGCTCTAGACTAACTGTGCTTCTCTTTTGGTCTCTTTCAGTACCTCCGCTCGCCCAGATTCCCTCAGCCACTCTCCGGGTCCCCGTCTCCCTATGCTTTCCCACTCCTCTTACCTCTCTTCCCCTTTCCCAACCTTCAAGAAATTATTTCTTGTTGCTCCTTAACTGACTTGGTGTGCTTTTTGGGTCCTTGAAAAACATTACGGACACATTCCTTCACATAATCACCTGGCCAGATGGACGCAAGCAGTCCCGAGTCTGTTAAGGAGGTCTCTCCGCCCATGGGATTATGAGTGGGTGACATGACTCTATGTTGGCTGGTGTTCAGAGCTCCCTCCAGGAGTTAAATCAACAGTTCTACCAGATCCACCCCCGTTTTGATAGCATACTTCCTCTTACTTCCAGCACCAGTTCAGTGAGTAACTGCTCCCTCTGTTTCCATTGATCCTCTCCCCTCTTTTACAGGGAACCCTTTGTTCCTACCCCAGAGCCTTACTCCGGGGAGTTGGGACAATGTGGTCAGTTTGTGCTCAATTGCGCCTTAGTTTTCAACCAGCAACCAGCAGGTTACCCCTCTTATAAATCTAAAATCGCTAACATGGTGAATTTGTTGAGAGGGAAGGCGGCTAAGTGGGCAACTGCACTTTGGGAGGGAGGTTCACAGGTTATGGGTACACTTGATTTGTTTGTCTCTGAACTCCGCAGGGTTTTTGGCCACCCAGTTCAGGGTTCTGAAGCTGAGAAGCAGTTACTCGATCTCCGTCAAGGTACTCAGTCTGTTGCAGATTACTCGATTGATTTTCGCATTCTGGCTAACGAGTGTGGGTGGGAGGACCGTTCTTTGTGGGCTGTGTTTGCCAAGGGTTTATCGGAGAGACTCAAAGTTGGGCTGGCCTCTCAGTATGAACCCGCCTTGCTCGAGGATCTAATTTCTCTCTGTATCAAGACTGATAAACGTTTGAGGGAGAGATCATGAGGGAGAGTGGGGACATCCCGCAGAGAAACTGGTTCATCTTCTGTCTCGTTCAGTACTCCTGAAAGCCTCTCTGTTTCACTCTCACAACCCTCAGATCAATAAGGCCAATTCTTCAATCTCCAGTTGGGAGTGTTTCGTGCATACCACCTGTTTACCCTCTGCTTATTCACATGCAAACCTGCAGAACCTCCCGCTCCATCAGATCTCTCTAGTGTCCCATCAGTTTATCATAATTTGGCTCCAGTTTTTAGTAAGGACTTAGCCTTGTCTTTACCACCACATCGTCTGTATGATTGTGTCATAGACCTTTTGCCTGGTGCCCCTTTGCCCTCTAGCCCGTTGTATAACCTCTCTCGACCTGGGAGGAGGCCATGGAGTCCTATATACAGGATTCCTTGGCCTCCAGTCTTATACATTCTTCCTTCTCTCCTCTGGGTGCCAGATTCTTTTTTGTCAACAAAAAGGATTCGTCACTTCGACCCTGCATCCAGCCATGTTTTTGTGTGGCCCTGCTCAGGGTAAGGGGAAAGTACAGCCAATTTAAATAGACACGCAAATCTAATTCCAAGACTTAGAAACATCTGCAATGTAGAATGACACTGCATTCTAACTCATGTTTACATTGTACCACAAATAAAAGAAAAAAACCTTCAGCCTCTGAAACATACAGCAGTGTTAATCTAATCAGCTGGTTGAATCAGTCTTTATGGACAATAAAAAAATCTGCTCCCTGAAATTACCTTTGAGGCTTTTAATAATAAAGTTATTAGTTTGTTTTTCTGCCTAATGAGGTATTTAAAATTTGGTATTCTCACTTTTGCCCTTATAGCTCACAGATAATTTGAAATGCACTTCTTTCTTTTAGTATAAGGGAAGAAATACGTGCACTACTAAGCATGTGACAACTCTGTGTAATAACTCCAGCATGCTCCTTCTAGGAGGAATTTTCAAGTGTGGCTGCTTACATAGAAGGCACCAAAGGTAACACAGTTCTGTGCCATACTGTCTTCTTCCACCAATCCGTGGTCGGGTTGCGGGGGCAGCAGCCTAAGCAGAGAAGTCAAGACTCCCCTCACCCCGGCCACTTCGTCCAGCTCTTCCTGGGGGATCCTGAGGCGTTCCCAGGCCAGCTGAGAGACATAGTCGGGGTGTCCTAGGTCTTCCCTGAGGTCTCCTACCAGTGGGACGTGCCCCGAACACCACGACAGACCTGTGCAGTGTCTGCATCACTGCCAATGCTGTACTGTTCCATCTGTCAATTTCCCACTCCATCCTTCCCTCACTTGTTAACAAGACCCCGAGGTACTTGAAATCATCCACTTGGGGTAGGGTCTCATCCCAGACCCTGTGAGGGCACTCCACCCTCTTCCAGTTGAGTACCATGGACTCAGATTTGGAGGTGTTGATTCTCATCCCAGCCACTTCACACTCAGCTGCTAACTAATCCAGCAAGAGTTGCAAGTAACGGTCCAATGAAGCCAACAGGACCACATCATCTACAAAATGCAGCGACCCGATCCTGAGGTCACCAAACCAGACACATAGTTCATACTGACCAATTGTTAAAACAATAAAATAAAAAGATATAGCCCAAGTCTCAAACCCTAAGTCTGAGCCGCGTTAGGGGCAAGTCCAAGTTTCAATTCAACTGGGACACCTCTGGACTGAAAGTCTGGAATGTTTGGGACATGCTGAGGTGTCATGGAGGAATAACCGTGACAAAGGAGAGAAGTTACTTCCTTTAGCATACGCATTAAGCTACCATACTTTATCATTTATCACAACAGTTGGTTTGACAAATTGGACTGGGCTGACTGTAGGGCTGGGTTTTATGCATATCCTGCTACAGAAGCCACGATGCAATATCTATAACAATACACGTAAACTGAAGATGTTGATTACACCTTTTACTGAGTTCACGACAACTTTTTGTTATTATATGTGAAGACAAAAACAGCAAGAACAAGGTCATAGTTATCCTTTAACTTGAGACACTTAAGTTTCAGTTCTCCTGAGATCTTAGAGGTCGTTTTTACTGCCCCCCTTTGAATTTGTTGACAACTGCATCATGGATTATAGTTATCAAAAAAAAAAAATTCTATTTTATAGCCACTGTCACAGCATTTGAGGCCACATCGATTCTGGAAAATGCATACATTGCCAAAGAGTATGTGACAATACACTGCCATATTAATTTTTTTTAGCACAGGTCTAGTTGACTGCCCCTTTCCCTCCCAACAACATCCTGACCAACATGATTTGTTGGTTAATCTTGCAAGGAAACGGTGGCTCAGTATTTGAGTTTAGAACTGTTGGGTTTGTCAATTTATGTCCCACTTGGACCAAATATAGAAGTCAGGCTGGTATCTGGAGAGGTGCAACATCACTTTCGAGGTGGTGTTGCTCTTGAGGAAGGCATTGTGTGCAGCACCTTAGTCTGGCAAGTCTGCATGTGCATGTGTATGTTATTCTGGCCTATATTTGTGAATATGTTTGATAAAAAATGTGTATTAAGTACAAAACTGATAACTGGTCTGTTGTTTTAGTTGGTCTAGTTACTGCATGATTTTCTGGCTTTGTAATTGACTAATCTGAATTTCTGACACAGTGACCATGATAAAAGACAAAAGAAGACCAGGCAGTCTGACCTTGGCAGTACAGATAATACAAATCAATATTTTTTGTCTAATAAACTACAGCTACAAGAGTTTATAATGAGCTTTGTAATGGTACCTCATGTGTTCGGAAACACAGCTGGGATCAGCTCTCGGTGAGTCTTTGAGAGGTTTTCCTTCACCTGATGAATGTGAGCTGTGATAAATCAGAAAATAAGTTAACCACAAAGGCACAAGCAAACCAAACAGGACCGGTAAACATCTGATCTGCACAAAATAAAAATCCCATCTGGACAGACAATGTCAGCACATAATTTCTTTTGTTATATTGACCTCAGGCTAACTGAGGGAGTGAATCCATAAATCACATGACAATCCCATGATTCAGGTTACAACAGAGCTGCATGCTTCACATACCAATCACTGCCCTGTCCAGATCCTGTGGCTGCTTTCTGTTTGGGTCACTGAGCTGATGGAGAACAGAGTCCAAGACTTTTGGATCAGGACCATTCAAGATGTAATGCTCCATGATCCTAAAAAACAAACCAGGATACAAATCATTAGTTAATGTATTGTGCATTGCTATTTAGTCATGATATCATATCGGTATGTAAAGGTAAAAATAGTAATGCAGCTGTCTAATGATTTACACATTAATGGGATAGTTTAGTGTTTCTGAGGAGGCGTTGTACAAGCAGCATGTCAATAGTAAATTCATTGCCAAAGCAGTTCTAGCCAGCTCTGTAAGGAGAGAACCAGGACTGAAGTCGGGGTGCACATTGCTGTAGATGGGGCCAAGAGCTCCACATAATTTAAATCACTTCAAAGAGAAAAACTAAAAAGAGCATTGGGGTGATGGTGAACCTTGAAGCCCCTTGTTTATGTACTACTTTACTCTATGCAAAGGCACCATTGAAGCCTATCGAGACATTTACATTAACTCCACGAGGCCGTGACATCGGTACTGATTCACACTGCAATACAGCTTGGATGTGCGCAACACAGCGGGTACCCCTACATACACACAAAGGAAGAGACACTTACTCGTAGTTCTCCTGTGTCTCTCACTGAGTCCTCATTCTTCCCTCTCCCCACTATCACTCGTTCTCCTAATTTCATCTCCACAGTGTTCGCAGTGGAGGAGAAACAACACAAGGGTGTTAATATTCTGCCTTGAAATGGCAGTGTGAATTGGGCTACAGTAGTGTGCTGAAGTTTTACTAAAATCTATCTATCTATCTATCTATTTATCTGTATTTGTATAGCGCCAGTTCATAACAAGTGTTATCTCAAGGCACTTTACAACAGAGCAGGCTGAAGCGATACTCTTCTTTTTAAACACATATCTGCAAATATACAAATGCTTTTACTTAAATAAATTTGTATATACACATACATACATCCAGAGACAAAGGGACTAAAAATAAGAATTAACAATAGCAACAAACCCATGGACGCACAGATAATAAATCTGTTCTCACCATATTTGTCTCTGCTGAATCTAGACTCAGTAATCAATCTTTGTTTGTATCGCATTGTATTCAGTGTTGGTTCTCACCTTATAGGGGCAGAGCTGACAAGAATCACTGTGGTTGATGACTTTACAATTAACATGAACCTCATACAACCTCACTTTAAAATACTGTACCGTCCCTTAAAAAACACACAGACCTTGCAGCTGCCAGAGTCTCTGCCACACATTCATCGTTGTTCTGGGTGACTCGAACTGCCTGCTCCACTTTTTCCAGCATCTCAGGTTTCCCTGCATAAAAAGCCACGATTGGAGCCATTTTGGCAATTCCATCAATCTGACAGTCGTTCTCACAGCCTTTGAAAAGGAAACATAAAATTAGAGCTCTTTCTCCTGAAAATGTGACTAACATAGACCAATATGGAGAAGATCGTATGATTGTGTCACAGGGGATGTGGAAAAATACAGGTGGCAAAAACTGATGGAAGCTAGTGAAGTGTAATGAGAGGAAGGTTAGATACCGGGTAAAAGGAAAATAAACTGTTGGACAGAATAGGAGCACATAAAAAACATATATACTCTTATGAAATACCCATATGGGAGAAGGTCTTTGTGGCAAAACAGAGACTTTCATAGTTGTATCAACAGAAACAGAAACAGAATGTACAGTCATTTACGCTGTTATTTTATGCATAAAACAAACATTTAACATTTTTGAGAAGTGTTAAATATGTGATATTTAGCCCTGAATCTGGTTCACATAATGCTTTTTTCAGTCTGCTATGGTATGTTCACAATCACTAAAGTTAAAAAAAAAAAACTGCTAGTTTTAGTGAAATCAATACCCCTGATCCAGCTGTGTCTCTCTGTTTGAGATGCTCTGTTGGAGCTCCTGCCTCTTTTCAGCTACAATTCCTACATAGGCCCAGTCCACCTCTGATCGGTTGACAGGTCAACTCTGTCGATTGGTCAGGTTAACTCTGCAGACTACCAGGTGCTCACAGGCACTGTGTTGGACACCCCAGGTACTGGTGCTAAGTTTGGTACTTCAATACTCTGTACTGAAATGCTCCTTAAAACTGATATACAGACTCAGATCACAAAGGGCTCTAATTTCCTGGTGCAACTCAGAGTGGCGCAGGGTGGTAATTTTGTCCGGCGCACCGCCAGACAAAATTACGTTGGGGAGCGTAATTCAGATCCAATCAGAGCTACTCTTTTTATGAATTGCTCTACATGATTTTGATGTAGAGCAGGTTCACTGTTTGTTGTCAGTTCTGGTATTGTAACTGAGATGCTCTGCCAGGTAGCCTAAATAAAGCTGATTGCATTTCACACAAAAGTTAAATTATTTTCTGTTAATTTATACATTCAAACTTTACTAGTATTCAAAAAAAAGATTATCAGATGTTTTATCCAAGTGTAAAACGTGACTTCAGAAATTCAAGGAAGCATAAAAAATGCCTTACACTTTACACTTCATATTTTAGTCAACTAAATTTACAGTAGATTTCATTGACTAAGATGTTGTTAAATTTCATCAACTAACTAGACTAAAACTAAAACCATTTAGATGACTAAATTATGACTAAAACTAAAACAAAGTTTAAGCAAAGCACTATAACTGAAACTAAATTAAAAAGTGCTGTCAAAATAACACTGCAACTAACTAACCTTCTGCCACAAGTTGGCTCCATCCAAATAGTATGTCATCACTGTGTACACAAAAATGTTATATCATTTTGAAAAGTCTGGAGCTTTACCCGTCTCCTCTTTGCCTGCATCCACATTTCTCAGGAAGCTCTTCAGACTTGCTTGTCTCCATGGTCCCTCAATGGGCAGCTGAGGTCTGGGCCCTGGCGTGCACAGACACAAAGAAGACATTTACATTTACCTTGAAGAAAAGAGAAAATTCACTCTATTGATAATTTGGAGTGTAGTTTCCTTACCTCCTTTCTCTCTGTAAGGATCATTGACAGGAGTGTCGTACTCTGACCCGGGTCCAAAGAATTTGTAAGTGCGCTGCTTCAGATCTTCAACATTCAGCCCTGACAAAACAGGTTTCACACTTAGATGAACCAAAAGTCAAATTACACAATGGAGCATTTTGGAGCAACATCAATAACGTCACAGCAGATTCACAAGCCTCGTGGTGTCACAATGCAGTTTAAATATATGGGGGTAAATATAAAAATGAAGCTTAGTATACTGATAAAAAGGTAAAGAGTATTAATGTGCCACAATATATCAATTTAGGAGTGTGAATTAACATTTTTCTAAATCAGCTTCACCAACAACACTCCTGAAAGGGATAGTTCAGGTGTTTGTGAAGTGTGGTTACGTGAGGTCCATGGCATGAGCCTAAATGTGTGCCACAGTGTCACAGCTCAGTTCTCTCTGTTCAGTAATGTCGGGACAGATGCTATTGCTATACATTGCTGTAGCTATGAACGCAGCTATGTTTCTTGTTTCTAAATCTATCATCTTTTAAATATGTTTTGCATCCTTTCTAGTCTGGTCAAGTATTTAAACAACAAATAACTCCCCTTGCTGTAAAGGTTTTAAAAAAATGACTTGACTTAAGAGTAAAAGACTGAAAATACTGTATCTTATTTTTATCATTTTGATTCTCTTTAGCCACATTAGCAAGTCACAAGTTTGCAATTGTTTGCTTAGATTTTCAGTTGATAGAGGGAACAACAGCGACCATTAGGTTCAACCCTTGCTCATGAAACAGCACCCTCCCAGCATGTTCTCTTTTGCCATTCACTTTTTATTCAGAGGGAAAAGTCTAACATTAAATACTCATGACTCGGAGGGACACAGGCTGAGCGGTCTTTAATTCAAATGAAATACTCTGACCTGTTTTATTCCTTTGTGCGATTAATGATCTGTCCAGTTACAAATCTACGTGTTATGAATAAAATACAGTTAAAATATCAGGCATTTTTCAAGCATTTTAATCAGAAGTCAATACTTGAAACACAAAATAAATAATTGAAGCACTTTGAGGATTTCAAGCTCCAGTACAAACCTCTGGTATGCGTCCTTTTCAGAGATGCTTTATTTTGGATCTTAGACCATGTACGATATGCCAATATTTCCAAAGTAATTTTGGCTCATATCAATGCCAAAAATCATTACTTGAACTCTTCTATGTAAAAAGTTATACTGAACAACAAGACTGTCCTGTATTACATTGAACCTGTTTCTGTTTTCATCAGAGATGCACAATATGATCAGAACCCTATCAGTATCGGCAGATATTAGCCTAAAAAGTAGATTATCATATCCGCAAATATAGAATTTTTTGTCCATATATGCAGCCCATGTTTTGGCCATATACACTATTTAATTATGTCTTTATTATATACTGGTATATATACTTAATGATAAAGACATGCATGTATATTTCTCCCCAAGGACATTAATAAAGTATTTATCTATCTATCTATCTATCTATCTAGAATGGACTAATGTATCTTAACTGTTTACCTAATCATCACTGAATGTCCACTTTTATCAATCCATAATATAATTTATTGAACTACATATATATATATATATATATACATATATATATATATATATATATACATATCAGATATAGTAGATCAACTTTATAATAGTAATGATAACATTTTATTTAGAAGTGCCTTTCTCAGCACCCCAGGATACTTTACAGAGAATTAAAAACACAATTAAATTCACAAATAAAATAAAAACAACAGACACAAGTGATACAGAGTTAAATTGATGTGGGAAATTAAAGAGAACATGCCATTTTGAACAGATGGGTTTTGAGTCAAGATTTAAAGTGTGGTAGAGACTCAGTGTTTCTGTGGTCCGGCGTTTGGGAGCAGAGCGACTGAAAGCTCTGCTCCTCATGGTGCTGAGGCGGGTGGATGGGAACAGCGCGCTGTCAAGTTGCACGTGTTTTTATACAAGCAAACCTTTAGCAGATGAGGTCCTTAGTGTTTTTTTTTTTAAATGCCAACTAACTTGAAATTATTTATGTTAACTTCATCTTATTCTGGAGTTGATGCTGGCGTAATCAGGTGTAACAAGGAAAGTTTTCAGCATATCAAGAACTGATGTGGACCATCTGGAAGTGTCACGAGTCTAATTATAGTGCTGACAATAACGAGAAGTGAACATTTCAAGATCAAACCCTCAACAAATCAAACCACCATGTTTTACACTGAACAGCATGCAACTGATCTTAAGGACATTAAAGTCAAACTAAAGCTTTTGAAGTGACCGAGGGATTCGATCACATTACCGATGGAGAACCAGGCCTACCTCCACACTCAGATAAGGACTCCAGCAGGACAAAGGCCTGGTCTCCGTAGCAGCTCTGCTGGCCCATCTGCCTCCTGTAGAAAGGATTAGCAGACTCAGAACGAAACTCAGGGTTTGGTTCCTGTGCCAGAATCCCCTGGAGCTTCTGCAGGTCGTACACCCAGTGAAGAGGCTGAGCTGCAGGAGAAAACATCAAGTCAATTCAACTGATACAGTCACTGATATCAGCCCTCTCCATTGCATCTTTGTTACCCTTTGGGTTTTTATTAAAAGGATCATTCTTAGCCACACATGGTTGTTACTAACACTAAACAAACTTTTACCATTGTTTCTCGCATTGTATCCATAAATTGATCTGTTGTATTGATGATCTGTTCCTCTCTGTCCCTCGACCTGTATGCATCTCCCTCTATACCATCACACTCACTGCCCCTACTTCCCCCACCCTCCATCCTGTCAGCAACTAACTTTTCAACATTAGTCTGGTTCTGCTAAGGTTTCACCTGTTGTAAAGAGGAATTTCTTGGCACTGTAGTTTTGTAAAATGTTGCTCATTGTGGTTAAATATTGAATCCAATTAAACAACAAAGGTCAAGTGCTGCTTTTGAGAACAAAAATGGGCAAGATTTGTTCTGATTGGCATAGGAAAGCATGACAATTATCACTCAATGAGCAACAATTTCTTTAAAATGCGAAATAAAACCCAAGCTGGCCATAAAGCTCTTAAAGAACTGTTATCACTTGTTTACAACAACTTTAGAACTAGCTCTTCTATAAATGTTAATGTTGTGAGATCATACTCTGGGCATGGGTGAATATAGCATTTTCTTTAGAGGCTGAAAGGCAAAGTCTTGCCATGACCAAACAATAAAGACAGTCTGTTCCACAGTTCTCTAAAATTCAACTAGCACTTACAATACTTTTTGTTTCTTACCTGCTGCATCTGCAACAGCTGATCCCACAATGGCTCCTATTGCTCTGTTGGCCAGAGCTGAAGCCATCTGTGAAAAAATTACAGCAGAGGGTATCATCATATAGAAATATGACAGTTATTTTGTTATGGTATACTTTAGTGATTCTTATTCATAGTTTATTATTCATGTAAGACAGAATATAATAGTTATGGTATGACCATTCCCTTTACAAGCCTCTCTGTTTAGATAATTTTGCAAAAAAACAACTGACAAGATCTTTTTGGCGTTGTACTACAATGCCAAAAAGAGAACATGGAGGAAGATTACTAATTACCTCAGTAAACATATTTATGTCACTGTAAGTAGTAGCTTTTTGTGTACTCTTTTTTTCAGTAACTTTCAGCACAGCAATTTCAACTCTTTAAGTATGTACTTTGTTAAATTTCACATTGCACATATCTTTGAGTTAAACATGAAATGAAATAAATCTATAGCAACAAGAGGAGGTCCATGCTTCCTGTCAACTACATGAAACTGACCAGTTGTTTGACTTCTGCAAAAACATAATAATAAGTATTGAAAGTGAATAAAAGAAACCATAATTCATCAAAAATGAACTGTCACATTGCACATTTTTTATCCATTTGCGCCCTCAATAAAAAAAGTTGAGCAGTAACTTGTCCCTTGGTAAGTATTACTGTAAAAACATTAGTTTTATGTGCAACATACAGTCAAAGAAAGTCTTCGGTACTTGTTGCTGTAATCATGATTAATGAAAACGCAGTGATAAAATAAAAGTTCAAACTTTATAGACAGCGAAAGGGGAAGAGTAAGCTGTACTTTCAGCTTTTAAAATTATTATCTTTATAAACTTTATAAATTTGTTAACATGAAAGATGCAAAGATCTTCTTTTCAGTTTTTAAAACCTATAAATACAGTCCTGGGCAGTTACTTATTATTTGTCATGTATTACGGTAGTAGTATTACATTTTACGTCTCTAGGGGGGTAAGGGATTACAATTTCTAAAAAGTCATAACATTACAGTTGTATAAGAAAGTAATGGTCAGTATCTTTTGTCCTAAGTGGGCTGCTATCATAATGCGTGAGGTAATTAGTGATGTAGCTGGTGTGTGACTTGCTGAAAAGTTTAATCTAGCGTGGAGGATGAGAAGGACAGAGTAAGCTGTGCTTTTTACATTCAAAACTTTAATTTATTGTGTCCTTGATGGATGCAAAGAAGGTCATTGTCCATTTTAAAACCTAATTTCAAACCTGGTGTAAATAACCTTCTGGAGAAGGTAAAATTCAAAGGTACCTTAAAAAGAAAAGTAATCAGTTCCCCCTGTGACTTAAGCAATGCTACTTCTTTTTAGGGAGTAATTAGTAATGTTTAACACATTTCTAATAACTTAAATTAACAGGCCATCATTTTTTTTTTTTTTTTTGGGGGGGGGAGGTAATAAGTAATTTTAACGTGGCTAGTTACTTTAATTAATACGAAAAGTAATGTTATTTTTAAGAAGAAATTAAGAATTAGTTATAAATTCAGTATTTGAGTGAATTGACAAACAGTTTTTTAATTAAGAAAAACAATAAGTGACTAAAAAATAAAGAAAAGTTACTTTTTAATACTAAGTTATAAGTTTAGTGATTTGGTTAGGGTTTTTTTAGTAGTATTGTCTAATAAAACAACTTCCGAATTTTTCCAACCACTTACCCAGCACTAATAATGGCACAATTTGACTGGAGATTCGTGTTCTCTTTTTGTTTTTGCCCTTTAAAACAAATGAATATAGCAAATGGATATGTTTTAAGTACCTCATAGTAAAACAATTTGGTTATTATGCAGTACTGTGAGTAATTTTTCATCAACTATTGATTTTTTTTACATTTTAATAGAATTGATCTATAGACCAATAGTTTGACTTTGTCTTATCTTTTCAAAGTATCTGTAACTTCTACTTAGTAATGATCTCGTTTCAACCCTGAAAACAACTTTCGGCAGATTAGAGTCACTTTAACAGAACTAAGGTTCACAAATACTGTGTGTTATTTAAAGATCAGAGTGTTGTACTAAGATTATAGTGTTATTATACCGTAATAAAGAGAATTTTCTTATTCAATGATCAAAAACAAACAGAAAGTCGGTTGGATTACATCTGCACTCGACTACTTCCGCCTGTTATCTGCATCTTATTGCTACACAAGTGCAAACAGTTCAGCCTTTATTAACACGGTATAAAGAACTTTTCAATAAAATTTAGGACCGCCATTACATAATATCTTGAATAATAATAGTCCGTTTTCCACATACAATAATGACAATGGTCTGGATAATAATATAGTCGACATTATAGTATTTAACATTGCATCCTGCTAGCTAAAGGTTAACATGCAGGGTCTTTCCCGATATGAAAGTCTTACCTTGGACTCCTTTAGTGCACAGAAACAGACTGCTACGCTTCAGCCCACTCTGGTCCCACAGGTACAACAATCAATTGTCCTCCGTGCGTGTAGGTATACTCAACGAAGTGTCTTATGAGGACTGCGTCAACAACACACTCATACAGGCCCCTCCTCCTTTGTTATGAAACGATAGCTGGCACCACCTGGTGGACAGAAGGTGTATAACCACAAACCCCTCTGGTCACGTTTACTCAGAAAGGCCATAATAAACTTATACTGTGGTTTTCATTTGATTGTAAAAGATCGCATTAAACACGGACATATTGGTAAAATATAAACCGTTTAATTCTAGCATTTGTAATACAGTTGTATCAGGCTAAAACAAAGCTGATTTCTACAGGTTTGTGTGAAAGAGATTAAAATATTTAGGACAAAGTTGAATTATTTGAAGGGCCACCAGTATAAAATTGCATTACTAGATTCTGATCTGTTTCAGTGTTTCTGAATGGGATGGTTGAGCATATTGGTGTCTTGGGGCAATTAGAAGTACCTCAGGAACTAATATGCTAATGTGCTGCAGCCATGGCCAGAACTGCCTTGCAAGAGAGCTAGATCTTTGTATCTCAGTGAAAAACACTCCTGGTTAAAGTAAAGGTTAAATAAGAAAACAAAATCAAAACATCTATGTTTAGGGGCATTAACTGTTACATATTGTGACAAATTCTGTAACTTTTACCAATGTTAAAGCCCTCAAGTTTTTGACAAATATTTCCAAAGTAATACAGTTTTACAGTTACGCTTAAAGGAGTTAAAGTGTTTGGGGAGGGCAGAACCTTTCAGGAGCATATCTGGCAGGTGACTAGATGATTGTTCCGTCAGTCAACTTTTATTACAGGCCACTAAGATAATATAAGGCGGATGCTACTGCATTACAGAACATGAGCCATTTCCTAAAATAAACTCAGGTCAAAACATGTCAGAAGTTGAGCAAAAATATCCTTACTACAGAGAAGTTCGTAGTGTTGTTATTTGCTTTTCATTTAATAAAGAAATGTGATCAAAGTCTGATAAAACTGCTACTAAAGCTGTTAGCACCTATGCTAATCTCTAGAAGTTCAGTAACTTCCAGTAACTTCCTAACTGCCATTGTCTTGCATGTCTCTCCCACTTCTCTAAAGGACTCTGACTGGGCTGTGCTGCTTGGGCTGAGCACAAATGTTGTAAATTGGAGCTTGGTGAGATGGATCTGCATGATTACACTGAATCAGGCAGTCCCAGCTGCAGTGCAAGGTTACTATTTTGCATTGATATGAATATTGTGTGCCTTTAGATTTAGGCTTGATTTTAGGGTGATATTTGCCTTGACCAGGAATGTTTAAAACCACTCAGTTACTGGTTTTTTAAAGAAAATATCTTAAATACCACAGGGATCATTCTGAAAGTGGTTTAGTTTACCACCATGTTATACCATCATCACCCTTCATCTGCCAACATCAGCAATAACATGATAAAACAACAATTTACTTTTTTTTATAACAGCAAAACTCAATATAGAAGCCTTTTAACCAAAACTACTATCAGCTTCAACTTCAACTTTATTATTATCCCTTGGGAAAATTGTTTTTCAGTAGCAGGCATCAGCACACCAGTAACTAACAATATCAGTCCTCTCCATTTCATTGTCATTTAAAGTTGCTTATGTTAATACTTAATATTCTCCCTTTCCTCGATTGTCACTGCCAAGACTACTTTCCTTATAACCATATACAGAGGAATGGGATGAGGTCAAATTAAAGATCTGAGCAGGCATAAATTTACTGTTATTCATGTTGTGCATTGTTCTCTGTCCTGCACACCCCTAAACACAGCTTCAGTGGATGGTTGCTCAACAAGAGTCTGGCTCTGCTCAAGATTTCCTGCCTGCATAACAGAGGTTTACTACTTGCCATTGTGATTTTGGACAGGGTTGCAAGGTGCTGTTCTTATAGTGGATTCATGTTGTATCTTTATTAATTAAAACATTATAAATAAATCATTACATAAAACAAAAAAGATTATGGCCAAGACCTGCTTTTCTTGAATGTGTCTTGAGATAAATTTTGTTAAGAATTAGCACTTTACAAGTAAAGATTGATTACAGATTAATATTATTTTTGCAGGAAAAAAATTAAAGGATAATACACGGTGCAGAAAGAGGCATAAAACCCAGAGAGATCAACTTAAGCACCCTAAGTAATGTTTGTGTCACCAAATTAAAGAAACAAACAACAGACACCCTGAAAATGGTGTTCACACTTTGCATTTTTTCCTTTTTAGGTGAACTCCAGATGTATTCAAAAGAAAAAGGTGTAGATATCATTGTTGATTAATGCAGAGAAGTGACCTTACATTAGTTATTTTGTATTGTCATGGTTTATGTAAGCAAATAGTACATGCATCGGATAGTTTACAACTAGTGAATAAGACCTGCAGCTCCTGATTGCCTCCTAAAAGTGTGACAAAAATATTTGGCTATTTGAATTATTTTTAGTTTCCATTTGAACAAAGTTGCAAAATATGTAGCATACTGGCATATTGGAACAAACACTGACTCCACACATCAAAGACCAAATTTCGTAAGTCACTCAACTCAAGGCATGGCATAACCTAACATATAATATCGTAGCAATCATATCATACTGTACCATGTTAAACTGTATCCCTTCATCATGTATCCAATTTAGAGTATCATATTATTTCAGAAGTAGTGTTGTTTCATAACATGGATTTGATTTGTTTGTATTGTATTTGTTTTGTAATGTATCCTAACATTTTGTAATGTTACATGGCATACTGTAATATGTTTTGCTGTACCAGATCCAAATTCATTGAGAAACCATAACAAACAGTAACTGTTCAGTGAGAATGGTTAAACTCTACCAAAATTTAGCCAGTAAATCAATCTTCAACTCATGAAAGTGGACAAAAGAAAATAGTGAAAATTTAGGATCAATAGATTTAAAGTCATATTTACATTTATTTCTTAAAATTTAATACACATGAACAGTGGAGCATTTAAGAGAAACATTCAAAATGAATTAATAATACCCAATGCACAAGTAGTCATAAAATTAAACTGAAGGCATCAACGATCTAGGTCAAGATTTACAGCACTGGTAATCAACCATCAGCTGTTGGGGGAACCAATAGGCCCCCAAATTCTACCATTTGGCCCCCTGAATAACATCAGATTAAATTTTGTGAGGACTTCTTTAGCGGTTGCATGTGCTGACCCCTGGACAAGTGGTTACTACCAAGGTCTGAAATGTACTTTTTGACAGGGAGATTGAAAAACAAAAGTCACTTACCAACCATAATTTCACCGGCCATAACAATGGACTGTGTTTTGTGTGGCATTATCTACTTCAGTGTGTGAAATTGAGTGAATTTGTTGAAATGGTAAAACAGATCTGCATAATTTACCAAGTCAGGAAAAAAGAAAGAGGTTGAAAATAAGGATTTGGTGTGCATGTATGCTTCCTATGTTGTTGAAACGAACGTTTTTTGAACATGTGGCCCAAAACCCTTTTGACTTTTACACACCAAATGGAATATTTACCTGCATTTGGCACTTTGTGGATATTCATTTTTGCGCACTGGTGAATACTTATGGTAATGACTTCGAAATACTTAGAATGACATACAGTTTTCAAAAAAATGAAAATGTTTAAACACTATCATGTTAATTGGATGAATGTATTTAAATTATTTTGGTTTAAGCCTATTTCAAATTCTAGCCCTCACAACAAGAAAAAACAATGGCCCTTTTGCAAATGCAGTTGATGATCCCTAATCTACAGATTGGTGACCCCTGTAATATAAAGTATCTTATCTTGTTGCAGTGTCTTTTATAGCATGCTGTTGTTGGTCTCATGCCAAATTGTTCTCATATGGTTTTTTTTTATTATTATTATTATTTTGATACAAAATTTATTCATTTCTTGTATTACACCATTCATTTGTCATGGACCATGATATTAAATCATAATCCATCTCAAAGCTAATTTTCATTTGTTTTTTTTCCTATAATATTTGATTGTTTGATTGATTGAATACTTTATTTTGAACATGTAAATGGAAGAAAACAAAAGCACAAATTCCTCATAGCATAGGATTATTAAAGGAAAAAAGAAATAGAAAAAATAATATATGCACCTAAGAAATATTTTTGTTATATTCTATCGTTTTTTACTGTGTCACATCACATCATATCATATCTTATGGCATCAACATATATCTCACTGGGCCTCGACCAACTTCTTATGCTGGGTTCCTTACTGTAGACCTCCTGCTGTACTTTCAAGAGGAAGGGTGTGTCGTGTACACGTTTGGGGGGTTCAAATAAAGTATTACGATGCCAAGTGCCCTGAATTTATTTATAGCTATACTTCTTCCCTTTCAATATGTAAAGTAATATCACATGTGATCATCTTTAGCATACAGGACACATGAGTACTGCACGTACAGACTCATCAGAATTAAAAAAAATCCGAGAAATTGCCACATGGCCCCTCTGTAAAACGCTATGTTTCACTTTCTTCTTGAGTCAGGGCTAAGTGACACCTAGGCTCCAACCCTCAGCAGGTGCACCCCCCTCTCCCTCACTGTCCCGGGGTGACCCTGCTGCACATTCTAGCACTGCAACTGTGCCAGCAGCAGCAAATAAGACACCAGCACTTTCTCCTGATATGTACTTCTCCGTCCTGCATCCATTATTTTTAGCTAGGATCCACGGCTCCATCTGTGCTTAATATGGGAAAAGAGTGTCTTGTATTTGCAACTACCCCTATATTCATTGATCAGCTCTCTATAGCAGGCTGGCACATAGCATCTCTTTCTCTTTGTTCTTCTGTTATACACCATCTCCCTGCACCGTCTTCCATGCCTAACTCTTCTCTCAGTCTGGATGGAGAGAGGCAGCAGCTTGGTCCTTGCTCCTCACTCCACCCACTTTCACTGACCTGCAACAGACATTCAAGCATGCATACACACACACACACACACACACACACACACACACACACACACACACAAGTGTCACCCCAGCAACCACTGCAAGCCCCTAACTCAGCTTCACACCATGTAGACACACACACTTGCGCCCATGTCAAACTTAGCCCAGCCCCTCTTGCACCCTGTGCCCCTCTGCCAGTTGCCCATGTGAGGTTTTTAATAAGGTGGATGCAAGAGTTGGTCTTGCTCTCTTCTGGGTGACGCGGATTGGAAGGGGTTCTCCATACTTTTTTAAAAATATTTAAAGTTCCCCTTGATATTTAATTTCTGAATAAACCTACCTTCTTCAACAGAGGAGCCATGAAGTGGACCTGGGTGTTTGTGGCGGTCTTGCTATCCCTTTGTGGGCTATCACAGGGCAAAGACAGCCTGGACTTCCCCGAGTATGATGGCAAGGACCGTGTCCACGACCTCAATGCCAAGAACTATAAGTCTGTGATGAAGAAGTACGATGTCATGGTGGTGTACTACCATGACCATCCTGGATCCAGCCGCGTCGCCCAGAGACAATTTGAGATTGAGGAGTTGGCCCTTGAGGTGGGTTTATAGAGCTATGCAGCATTAACACTCAAAGGGTCTAGAGGTAGTTGTGCTTTTCTCTTGTGCAATTAGGTTTGACTGGAAGGACTAGAAACCATGTAGATGTAACTGCTGGTTAGGAGACTTTGGATACATACCTGAGCCAACACTTAAAAAGAGACTGCCTGGGTTAAGATTAAGGAGATAGGGTTAGGTTGAGGGACACTGGTTTGGTTTATTGTCTTAAACTTGAAAAGATATTGCAAGGCTTATTGGTTTAGTGGTTGTGGTCATAAATGTGACTGTGCTGGGCTGGTTGAGAGGCTTTGGTTTTATTTGAATGCTTTAACTTTAATGGATACTAATTGGGTTAGGTAAGGATAAATACATCAAAGCTGGTTAGGCTTAGGTTTAAGTTAGGGTTAATTTTGTGCCTGTATTTGGCTGGTTGAGGGATTTGGTCAAAATATAAAGATGCTAAAACTTAGTAAAATAGTAATATAAGAACAGGAATATTTTGTTTAAGATCCATTTTCTGGACAGTTTCAAAACATTTTAAGCAAATGCTATATTGGTAAGTGATGCCACAAGATAGAAATGGCTGGATTGTGAAAATGATATTATTCTGGCATATGCTAAATGTGTTTCTGTGCACGTACCTGTGGTTGCATATGTGTGTGGGGCCTGGTGTACTCAGCACACCTCAATCGGTATACCTTACAGTCCTCAGGCCTCCTCAGAGCATGTATACTCAGCAGCTTCATGATATTCCTCGCAGAGAGACATTACATCATCATTCGGTGCAAAGCATTTAGTATCCATCCACAGCTGACCTATGTCAGTGTAGTTCAAATGTCAGGATTAAACACATCACATTTCCACAAAATGTTATTACAAAATTTGTACTAATCATCCTTTTCATTTTGAAGTCAGTGCTTTGTACAATTCAGTCAATGTTCATCCAGTTTAAAAACAGCTCAAAATGAAAATGAGATTGCAAAACAAGAAAAGTTCTGTCAGTGCACACAAAATTGACATCACTCTATTTTTGGACAGCATTTTTTTTTTTTTAAAGTTGCATTATTTGTCAAGATTAATATATGCTGTAAAAACTGCAGTTTGCAAGACAGATGGAGAGAAAGAATAACCTTATTGACACGTACACAAAGAAACCTTGAAACCTTTTTAGATTAACATATCCAGGTTGCATGTTCGGGCACAAACAGGGGTTTCACCCATATTCCTTCTGCCAGCCCCTACGAATGTTATCTTTCTCCAACACCATTGCCTGATAGAGGCAAACTGGAAAAATTTGTGCTGTTACAGACAAATGTGAACGAGCAAGTCAGGAAATTTCACAGACATATTAACCTTACGTTTTGTTAGTGTGAAAAGGGCTTTAAATACAAAGATGCTACACATTTAGCAAAGATATAGAGAAAACATAACAAAATGTAAGGCTGCAAAAACAAAAACATTTAAAAAATGAGGATAGAGCAAACTTTATTTCAGGTAATGAAAAATATTGCCAAAATATGCATGTCCACATTTAATATGAACATAAAAGGAACAAGTTGGAATGGTAAGACAGTGAATGGGATATGAGAGTAGAGCAGCAATTTAGAACATAGCTGGATGAAAATATGTACACTAACATATAAGGCAACTGCTTTTAATGTTAACTTGGCAGCATCACAAAATGTAATGCAAAGCTTGATACCTTTTACATTCAATGCATAGTTACATTTTAGGAGAGCTGCCTTTTTTCTCAGAGCAACACTCAGATGCCCTTTTTGAGTAATTCTTGTCAGCTTTGATTGTACTTTTCGGATTTTTTTAAAGAAGAAGAAAATAGTTCAAGACATTTTTGCATAAATGTCAGGAGAAAAAAATCTGGACAAAATGGTTAGCTTGACAAAATATTGTTTTGTAATGTCAACAAAATGATAGAAATCTAATAGTTTTATGTCATCATAGATATCAAACATAGATATTCAAAAAACAGCAAAAAGTTATATTCATGTTGCTCATTTAGGCGTGTCACATCATCTTAGCCCCCTGCTGTGTCTCTGTAAGGGAGCGCCAGGGCTTGGTCTTAGGGCAGCAGGCCAGCACTGGAGGATCTGGCTCCAGGAGTGCCGGCTCAGCTCCCCTCTGTGATTGACACTTGCAGTACTGTACCCGTCAGCGGATCCTGGAGCGCTGAGCATCACAGCCACCTCGCCAAAATAGTCCCTGTGTGGCTTCTGGAGCTATATTTATCTCAAGCTGCTTTTTGTGGCTGGTGGAGCTCCTTGAGGGTTTGTGTTTCTCTTCATGAATGTATTATGATTTACATTTGATGAGGCTTTAATATTAGTAACAGTCAACAGCGATGGGCTTTTAATCCAGCAGGTCAAGGCTCAGTGGGATAATTTAGACTATAATATACTGAGGGTGATGAAGCTTGTATTACGTGTTTCATCCTTGATTAAAGTTAAGTTTAATATGGTGCTCATGCTTCAAATTGAGGGGCAGGTGGTCTTCACAAGGAAATGCACCGAATTTCAAACTGAAGACTGGATTTTTTAAGTTACCCACATAATCTATTTTTAAACTCACATAAAGATAAGATGGTCTGCCAAAACTGTAAAAAACTCATTCCAAAAGAAGATATTTGTCTTATATTCAAAGCTTAAAAAATAGGGTATATTTTGTTTTAATTTAGATATGATACATGGACATGTTTGTCGGTGAACAGGTACAAATTTTACGTACTGTGGTAGACTTTGCATGTTGTGTACTTGAAAAACATGTCATCACAGACTCTGGGATGGGATCCTATCTCAATGCTGTTGGTTTAACTTTACGTGTTGGAGAGGTCCAGTTACTCTGAAGAAAAGATCCAGCCCCCATCAGAGCAGATTTACATTCTGACCACTGAGGCCTTAAGAAAACTTCATATAATTCAGTAAGACACGCAGAAGTACAGCTAAAGCTTCAGCTTATGTCATTTATATTGTACAAAAATAAAAACAACTACAGCACAAAAAGGACAAGATCATTGTATATCATGTTCAAATAATAAGACCAACTCAAAAATATGAATCTCTGTCTATTCAAATCCATATTTGCTGTTTGGGGCAAATGCCTTCAAATCTCTTCTAATCATCAAAGATTATAAATGTTCTTTAATTTCTCAGAAAGCATTGGTAACTTTGTTTGCCATTTAAATTTTATTCTTGTGTTTAAAAATGTTACGAAGGTCTGACAATAACATTTGATTAAGAATATAACACAATGCACAAATATCTTTCATATTATGAAGACCATTGTTTCAAGTTTCAAACTTAAATTTGTCAACACCTCTGTGTTAGATTTAACATAAAAGAAACAAATTTCAGAGTTTCACAACCTTCAGCTTATTCACAAAATCTAATCTTCTCTACCACTCCCCATCTGCCTATCTTCTAATATAATGAAACAAATGCCAAGAATTATTTGCATGACAACCTTCAGAACAACCTGGTTAGCTCAACTATTTATGCCAGTAAACGCAGCTGCTGAAGATCTCTGACGCAGGGGTCCACCCATGTGTGTGAATGTGTACTCTCCAAGCACACCAACAACACTTCAACCACTTCCTGAATGCAGCCAAGCAGTGAATGTGGCCTTGCCATTGGCTGGTCGAGCTGTCAGTCATGAGGTTCAAGTTTCATACAGATTTAGAAAGTGCATAAGCAGCGCTCTGACAGCAGGCTTTTATGGTAATGAAACTACAGAGTGGGACAACTTTATCAAAAAGGTGTAAAAGGGCCAGAAACATGTAACAAGCACCAGTTTTACAGCCTAATCACATAAATATCTTCTTTAGATCTATGACACACTGATGAAAACATGTTTGGTTCTATAAAAATGTCTTTGTTTTACAGCTTGCAGCCCAGGTCCTGGATGAATTTGATGATGAAGATATTGGAGTTGGCCTCATTGATGCAAAGCACGACAAAGCCGTGGCTAAGAATTTAGGTAAATAAACCCCTGAATTCACACAGCCAAACACTCAAGATACCCAGACTGTAGGAACTAAACATCCAACCAGTCAAAGCTCATGTTTCTGGAAATGATATTGCTTCCACTGGTACAAGTCCAGCTTCACTTGAAAGATGTATTTCAAAAAGTTTTATCACTAGAAATACCAGCAGTTTTAATGTGTTGAAAAATATCAACATCTGAAGGCCCTTGACTTTTTCAAAATGTTTGTTGTGAAGAAGGTTTTTAAAAATTGTTGACAGAAATACAGATTTCATAAAAGGCTTTCTATACCTTAAACCTAATATGGATAATATTTATCGACCTGTAAAACTTGTACTTTTACAGAAACAGTTAAAGTTGCCATGGCACAATCCTTTCTTTATAGTTGCAAGTCCCAGTCACCCTCTAAGCAAGGGGTAGGAAACTCGCAGACCGAGGGCCACAATGGGCCCCCCTACACCCTAAATGCTCCTCGCTTGTCATTTTGAAATATGTAAAAGAATTGTGCATACATGAGGAAAACACAACAGAATCTACCATGAAAGCATTGAAAATAGTAGTATTTACAAGAAAAGAGATCCATGATTTGCTGGAATTATTTTCTGAAAACTTGGTTATCCACATTACAAATGCATTTGTAAAAATAAAAACAAACGTATAGATAAAACATACTTGAACTAGCAGTGCTCCCAGAGCACAAACCTCTGTAAAGGCATTTCTAATATTGTTGGGTGAATTATTGTCAAAATGTGGGAAAGTACCCTACCTTGCACAGTTCAGAAATCTTTGAAGAAATCCCTTTTTTGCTATGATTAACATTCCCTGAAAATGTCATCAAAATCTATTGAGATGTAATTGAGTTATAAGCGAAAACACAGAAAACTCCCCTGTCTCGTAATGTTAACAAAACCTTTGGAAAATTTCTGGATCAATATCCATATTTGGATCACCACCAAAATCTAATTACTTCTCCCTTTTGCCATGACTAACATTCCCAGAAAATGTCATCAAAATCCACTGAGAACATATTAACTAAAACGTAGAAAACTTCCTTATCTCACAATGTTAATGGAGCCTTTCAGAAAAGTTCTTTCTTCACATCCAGATTCAGAAAACCGCATCTATTTACTTCTCCCTTGTGCCACAACCAACACTCTCAGAAGATGTCATTAAAATCCTTTTGATAACTTTTGTTGTTATCTTGCTAAAATACAAACAAACAAATGCTGGCTAGAGCAAAAACCTCTTTGGCAGAGGTAATAACCACTAAATTTTCCGTGACTTTCATTAAAAAGTAGTTGTTAAGCTTAGTAAATTTTGTACTACTTTTGGCATTTGACTTAAAATGTATAGAAGAAATTCTTACGCTTGTTAGATCAGAGTAATTATAATTGTTAACTTGAATATATCTTACAAATTGCAACTATTTGACCGTCTGGCAACAAGGACAATGTTAATATTGCCCTCCTGGTTTCCAAAGTTATCCATCTCTGCTATAAGTTATAGCCTTGTCATTAACATTGGTACCACAGCTAAAAGAAAGAAAAAAGTAACTGTAAGAATATTGAATTTGTAATGATAAAGCTAAACTGTCAATATTTGTTATTTACTTTGTCAATCTGGCCCTGATTTTACAAACATCTTCTCTGTTTTCCCAGGACTTGATGAGTCCGACAGCATCTTCATCTTCAATGACGATGAAGTCATAGAATATGACGGCGAGCTTGCAGCAGACACTCTTGTGGAGTTCATATATGATGTTCGTGAGGATATAATCTCCCAGTTAATAGCCTGCCTTATTTCAGCAAAAAAAGTTTATAATTTTCAGTTTGTCTTCTTGGAAGATGACCTATGAGACTAGACCTCTGGGCTGTTCTTCCATTTCATCATTTCCATTCAGCTTAATGACCATTGTTTTCTGTGTAGGTTCTTGAAGACCCAGTGGAAATCATTGACAATAATAAGGAGCTTGAAGCCTTCGAAAACATCGAAGAGGACATCAAACTGGTGGGCTACTTTAAGAGTCACAAGTCAGAACGTAAGAATCTGTACTGTGGAGACCTGATAACCTGTTTCATTTTGACTTTTTGTAGTTGCTTCTCTAGATAACTGCTTATAAAAGCATGTTATGCTAGTGTAGCAGAGACCAGCATCAGCTGATATTATTTATTATTGAGCTTTTTGAGCACATTAGTCGCTACATAAATTATTGCAGTTTTCAGGGGACAGTCTGTTGAAGGGCTTTATAAAAAATGTCTTTGAAATTTCAGATTTTGAGGAATTCGAAGATGCTGCTGAAGAGTTCCATCCTCATATCAAGTTCTTCGCCACATTCAACCCAAAGGTGAGTTATGGTTGTTAACCTTGAATAAAAGCTTCTAAAAGTTTTGCTGGTACTTAAAGTTATCATAGTGAGAAAATGACTTTTAATTCTCACTCTGCAGGTATGTCACTCTTAAAACCAAGGGCTCTAATTTGGTAGACCAGGCGCAGGTGCGCCGTGCAAACGGGGTGTGTCCAGGGCATTTTGCAGGTTGCACGGCGCAGTCTGGCGCAGTCTGGCGCACCCACGCCTCCGTCCTTCCCACCTGTGCAAGTAGCAGAGACGGAGGAGAGGAGGCATGAGTAGGTTTAACACGGCTGAGTGTAATCTTCACCAATCAAATGAATGCCTCTCCTCGCCTTTAAATGTGCTGCGGGCGAGGCGCAGGGACAATTTCACCACTGTGGCGAAGAAGGTCAGAGCCGCTGTCACTTTTACAGCAACTGGGAGAGCGCGGGGGCCAGCGGACTGCGCATTGGAGGCCACGATGCGCGTCACCGTGTGGACCACCTCGCGGGACAGATGTAATCTGTTCCTGTGTCATAAATAGGAGTACAAAATGAGTGATAATTACATTTACGCACAGTAGCAGGCTAATCCATTCATCGTGCTTGTGATCCACCTGCATTCCTGCTGTCATCGCCAAATAGCAGAACCTTTGGTGAAATATTCCCCCCCCAATATCTCCTCCTCATCTTCCTTGCAATAATGTACTCCATCTTTTTAGGTCACGTTAAGAATAAAGATGAAAACTGAGAAATATGGGCAATCACAGGTAAATCCTAAAGACACTGAGTGACTTACATCTATTCAGCGAGCATCTCTCTTTTTTTTCTTTTCTTTTGAATTTCATGAGATGAGAGAAGCCGGATACTCCGTATCGGATGATGTGGCTGTTTGTGGTTGGCTTGAGAGATGTGAACTCATTAGTTTGCGTCACTCTTCCAGCTGCCGTCAGGTTGAGTTTCCATTATGACAAACTTCTCTGATCTGACATCACATATGATGGGACAATTAATATAGGTACAAATGTATGTGCTGGTTCAGACGGTTACATTAAATAGTGCCTGCTGTGATTGTTTATTGCATTTAAATGTGCCTGACATCCTGGATACCTGCCTGTGAGGTTTTGGTTATGGGTGCGCACTGTGCGCCTGTCAGCCAAATTACCACTGCAAGAGGTGCGCCTTGCCTGCGCTGAGAATAGACCAGGTTGGAGCTGGCGAGCTTTCAGCGCACCTCCCGCGCGTTTTTTTGGCACGAAATTGTCACTGCGCCAAGCTGAATCTGTCGATACCTTCCCCTGGTGCGCTGCCACACCCATCTCAGCACAGCCGGTTCACCAAACTGCCAAATTGGCTGCGCACGGCGGTGCGCCGGACAAAATTACCACTGCGTGGGGTGCACCACCCTGCGCCACCCTGAGTTGCGCCAGGAAATTAGGGCCCAAAGGGATAGTACAGTTTAAACATATTACTTAAATTTGCTAGAATAATTATTGTTAAATGTCCCATCCCTCAAAAAATCAGTGGGCCAGACAATGAGCCTTGAGGCACTCCATCACAAAAGTTTAGCCTTTGTTAAAATGCCGAAGGTTTGTGGGCTGCTCAGATTGGCCAGGTTTGATGTTTTCAAAGACTTTGGATGACACAAGTGAGGTTAGATTTTTTTAGAAGTTAAATGTTACTCCTTGACTAGTAATGACTTTGTACATGACAAGATCAATTATTTTTCAGGCGTCAAAGGAATCAATTAAGAGAAATGTATGGAAAACATAAAATTTCTATAAAGCTTTTTAAGTGCATATGCAGGAGCACTTAAGAACAAGTAAGGGATCTCAAGAAAACTTTAGGCTGCCTGAAGATAGGGAATCATGAAATCTAAGCCTGAAAAAAAATATAATAGTACTATTTTTTCTTCCACTGGAGAGGTAGCATTCCTTGAAATTTATTCTGGATTTCTTATCATGGTCAGCAATAAACCCAGATTTTTAATTCAATCTTTCAGTTAACAAATCCATGACAAGTCGCGTTTTTAATGGATCAGTTTTATAAAATTATCACAACATACAATATGTAGCTATCAATTTAACTGACTCAAATCAGTAGGTATTCAACATTAGCTGAAGTGGGGAATGTTTCTCATATGGGTTTTTAAGAAAATCATAAACATTGATATCTAGGTAGTTCTTGGGTCTTTTAGTTACAATTCAATAGATCATTTACAGCACAGTGTTTCTTGCAGCCCTCTATAGTTAAGGCAGCCCTCTTAACAAGATGCCTCCCCCACCTCAACTGGCATTGGGAAAAAAAGAATATATATTAAAAAAAACACTGTCATTTTTTGTTTTACAAAACACTAGTGCAACACTACACTTGATTGTTAATCATCTTTCTTGTGGCCTTACAGGTTGCCAAGGCCCTGGACCTCAAGCCCAATGAGGTAGACTTCTATGAGCCCTTCATGGATGACCCTGTAGTTATCCCAGGAAAACCTTACACTGAGGAGGAATTGGTGGACTTCATTGAGGATCATGACAGGTACATCAAATTAATGCTTTACTACAATAATATTATGAATAAGCTACAAATTTACCCTCTTTAAGGAAAAAAATTAAGCAAATAATCTTAATACTCTGCTTTTCAAGGCCAACCCTGAGGAAGCTGCAGCCACACAACATGTACGAGATCTGGGTAAGAACTTTCAAACTTTCAGCGCAACTAAATAGACCAAAGATCGGATGAATTTGACTGTTTTCTGCAGTTAAAGTCTTTCAAGTTCATACATTCAGTTTAGATGACATGTTTACAATTAATGATGTTGACAAAACTGCCTGTTTTCACTTTCTGAGCATCCCTGATTCTTTTCGAGATGCTCTGTTGGAGCCCCTGTAACTTTAATGTCTCTGTCCCCTATATGGGCCCAATCTGTAGTATTTGTGCAACTCAGTATGATTCAGCACCATCTTGCATTCTCTCTCCAGTCTATATTGAATACTTTTTTCAGGCATCTACTGGTGCCGATTACAGATAACCCGACATGCCAGATGGACAGTTCAATAAATTTCCCGAGTCGATCTGGACAACTGCCCAGTGAAAGTGTTGCGGAATGGGCAGAACCTTTCAAAAGCACCTTGACTGGATGTGTATTCTGTCAATCACTGTCATTATGGGCTTTTCAGATAATGTAGTAAGCAGTGTAAAACGCAGACCGTTAACCACTGCATAGAACAAACTCTTGCCAAAACATGTCAGAAGTGGAATTAAAATCTATTTGTTTTCAGCCTTGTTTGTTTTTTCATTTAATAGAGAAATTGATCCAGATCTGATAAAACTGCTACTGAAGCTATTAGCATCTATGCTAATCTCTGCACAAGCTTCCAGTTGTCATCTAGCTCAAAGTTCCCAGCTCTTCATGCTCTAAAGGATGTTAATTGGTAGTAGTACTGAAGTTTACTTTTGTTTGCTATGTTCATGTGTTGAATAACATCAAAAAATAACATTGTTTGAAATATAGCATCACTTCAGACCAACACAGTTGGTTAAATTTGTCTTTTAACTATTTTTTTTTACAGGAGGATGATGTCGATGGTGAACATATCATTGCTTTTGCAGAGGAGGCTGACCCAGGTAAAAGAGACATTGAATGGGATGTAAACATTTCTGATGAAATACTGCAAGATTTCTTTGTCTAATCAGCCACCAAAAACATTTCTAGAATTATTTCGGCTTTGATTGGCTTAGACTGTTCCATGCAAAGGGTGAGAATACACCAACTTGTTGATTAACTGAGTCTTTTACACACATTTTCTAACCTCTGTAGACGGTTATGAGTTCCTTGAAATCCTGAAGGAGGTTGCTGAGGACAACACAGATAACCCTGACCTTAGCATTATCTGGATTGACCCCGATGACTTCCCCTTGGTAAGAATACAAGAATGTAGTTGTGTTTTATCAACATTTAGTAAACAAAGGGCCATGTATATCAATGACACTGAGTGAAATTGACTTTTTTGTTCTGTAGCTTCTGCCCCACTGGGAGAAGATCTTCGGAATTGACCTGTCCCACCCCCAGATTGGTGTTGTCGATGCTGATGATGTGAGTAATTTTTTCTTGCTACTACAACTCTTCCCATTGCTTTGACCAATGCCAAGTAGTTTACCTCAGCCAGTGCTCTGCAGGTTGCATCAGAGGTTAGTCCAAAGGTCTCAACTTGTTGGAAAGTTGTGTCGAGGGGCCAATGATACCTCTTCTATGGACTGTTTCCTTGTTTTCTTGCGAGGATCAGTTGTTCTAGTTCTGGGAAATATTTTTAGATAGTCTTTTACCCCTAGACCTCTAAACTGGTGCATTTCTACAGATCTTTACCCTCCACAGTTCAAGTTAGTGGCAAGTTGGCTTCTTGGTGTTGTGATGTGGTTTAGGATAACTTCAAATTTCTGAGGATTTTTAAAATTTGCCATTAGCAGGTGGTAGTTTTGGGTTGCTTTGACTCTAGGCTCATTGGGGGCTTTTTCTCTACTCTGAGGGTGGTCAACATCCAAAGACCTTTCTGACTGTTCCAGGAAGGCGATGCAGTCAATTCCTCTTATTTCTGGGAATCTTTTGGTCTGCAAGTAGTTTTCTTTCGGGTTGCTTTGATGCAAGACTGGAAAGAGGCTCCCACTCTACTTAGAAGGAACAATATCAAAAGCCTTTTCTTACAATTTCAGAAAATAACCACACTAATATGAGCCCATTTCCTGCAATTTTAGACAACAAGAAAAGCCAAAAAGTCAAAGGGCTCATCTAATTATAACCATAACGGTCCTTGACCAAGTTCCTTTAAGGGCAAGTGGTGACTTATGCAGATGATGGATCTTTTTATGTCAGGTACAGCAGCACTTTGCTTACTGAGGAAAGATCATCTTACCCTCTGCTGTGGTTGTCCATTTCCAGGTCAAGATGTGGAGGCCTCCTCCTTGCAAAACTGTCCCCACAGCTTAGTCATGCTAACACTTTTATAAGGATCCTCAAAGTGATTAGGTCACCCCATTTTGGCCAGGAAGGGTTTGGTTTTCAATTATTTTTGTTTTCAGAAGAGTGCCTTACCCGCCAAGGCTTGGATTCTCCTCACTGTCAGGAAGGTATAATTAGTCCTCAGAAAGACCAGTCTAATTATTTAGTTCTTGCACTCAGCTGTGATTCAAATCAGTTTTTAATTCTGGAGTAACCTGAACCAGGGAACCAGGAATGCCAAGAGGTGAAAACTTTTTTAAAGTTGATGAAGGGATCAACATACACTTTTTGTACCAATATACCCGACCTGCTTAATTATACGCACAGTAGATTTTAACAGATTGAGGTCCCTGTTGCTCACATTTAAGTATGGTTGCCTCTGTTGTGTACATTCGTTGTTGAAAGCTTTGCAATGCCTGTCTTGCAAGGTCTGTCTTGCAAAGCCTACAGTGCCCTTCAAAGTTCTAGATCTCAGTCCAATAGAACACCTTTTGGATGTAGTGGCAAGACAGATTCCTATCATGGATGTGCAGCCGACACATCTGCAGCAGCTGTGTAATGCTATGATGTCAACATGGACCAAAATGTTTCAAGCCCCCCTCGTTATGCCCTAATGATTGAAGTGCTTTTTTGGTAAGGAATACTAATTTGCTTGGGGTTTCCTGTGGCTACACTCATAATTTTCTCCTAAAAGGTATACATCTGTCCATGCACATTGGTCTATCCATTTGTCCATCGTCACCCCACATTTAGAGGTAGGGGGCCTGCATCTTGATATCACAAGGATATGTCAGCTGAATTCTCTAAATTTGATTCCATACTTGAAATTTCATACAACTAAGAGTGTCTCCACTGTACTGGCTGGCCTGAAAGTTTGAAATCTAGGGTTGTGAAACTTCATGTTCCTTTACCTGATTATCTTGAATATAGAGTTACAGGGAATTCCTTCTTACTGTGGAAACAGCAATCTTGTCTGCAATTATAATAGGTGCTTGTTCTTACTACTGACCATGTTGTCAAGAGCCAACCCGGAATCACAAGCTCCCTCCGTTCCAACTCCCTCTGCACTTCCACCTCTCCAACAATGGAAAGGAAGGTGTGCACCTCAGAGGAACTCCATGGTTCTGAATAAAGAGTATTCATAACTAGAGAAGTGTAAATGTTACTCACTGCACATCTTATTTAAACATGGCATGGCATGTGTGATTGATTAAGCTGCTGTTGAATTAGAAGTAATGATACTTATGACCTATCAAGGGACTGCAGCATTTTTAGTTCAATCCTTTGGGGTCAGCTTGGTATGCCTAGGACTCAAACAGAGGGGTGCGAAAAGTGGGACGGAATTGAGCAGTTATTTAGGGATCTTTCTATATTCTCTATTTGACAGTGGAAACATGTACAATTGCATACCATACCAAGCCAAACCAAAGCAGACTTATTGGTAGGATCACACTATATAAAGAGTTTAACCAGTGCCACACTCTCTCGTGCTCCTACAGTCATATCCAACTGAGTGCTGACTCATATATAAAGCCACAGCAGGACCAATGTGCATGTCTTAAGATCGAAATAGGGCAAAGCTTCTCTACCACAGCTTTAAGCAGAAATGCACTTTAAAAATGATTCATTTTAGGCTTTAAATTTGTTATGAATGTCCAACTCTCTATAGCAGGCACACATTTCGTATCCAATAAACCCAGACCAGGTAGTTTCATTGGTAATTTACTTGCCCTTTTCTGCTTCACAGGCTGACAGCGTGTGGTTGGACATGGATGATGGTGAAGACCTGCCAAGCGAAGAGGAACTGGAGGATTGGATTGAGGATGTTCTGTCCGGTGAGATTGATCCAGATGATGATGACGACGATGATGATGATGACGATGATGACGATGACGATGACGATGACGACGACGACGATGATGACGACGATGATGATGACGATGACGATGATGATGATGACGACGATGACGACGACGATGACGATGACGATGACGATGATGACGACGATGACGATGATGACGATGACGATGATGACGACGATGATGATGATGATGATGACGATGATGATGATGATGACGATGATGATGATGATGACGATGATGATGATGATGATGACTGGTAAATCGTCAAGTAAAAGTTCATTCTTCTGACCAATGCAGTTTCAAGTCAACACCATTAGCACTGTCAAATCATCCCATTTTGTATCTAGTTTGTTTTTGGACTTGTTGCTCCATTTTGATATCTCATCTTCTCATCTTCTCATCATCTTCTCACTTCGTCCAACAAAAATAATATTCCATTACTTGTTTATCTGTCTCCCCTACATATTCAGAATCCTTCATGGAACTAAGTAATTTCTAGGAACCCACAGTGCCTTTATTTCCACCTGTAACACTGTCTGGTACAATAAAAGAAAAATTCTTACAAAAGCTTTCCATCTACCACCATTAATTTTCATATTAAAGAATTATTTTCCAAAGTGCAGTTCAATGTTGTATGCATAATGTGTGAGTCCATCTGTGGGGTGTGTTTCAGTTTGAATGTGCTTTACCTGTCGACTTTGTTCATGTTTATCCCAGTATAAAAAAAGAACTGAAGTCTAATCTGAGGGTGCTAGCAGGCTTAAAACGGGTCTGAAGTGTCACCAGCCTTCTCTGTGAAATCAATGTAACACTGTACACTGAAAGTGCTGTACATCATATGGGTGTTTTCTACAATGATGAAATATGACAACAGCCTCATTTATTTTTGTAACAAGAGAAATTTAACTTACTGTAAAGTCTTAAATAAATGACAGCTTGGACAGAAACCCTGAGGTGTTAAGCCTTTTTTAAATATGTGTGTGTATGTGTTCGTGGGTGTGGATCAAAGGTTAATAAAAAAAAGGACTATGTGTATTTTGGAGAAAAGCTAAATATTAACAGGGATGTGGAAATACAAATCACACCACGACAAAGAGGCTTCAGTCCAATCCAATCCACTTTATTTACATAACCCAGTTTTAAAAACACAGGGTTGCCAAAGTGCTGCACAATAATAAATAAAATAACAACACTATAATAAAAACAATAAAACAAACAGGATACACACAACACTCATGCTGTGTTAAACGCCAAGAAACAAAAATAGGGTTTTAACCAGATTTAAAAGTTACTAGGGTGGAGGCCATTTTGACATGGGGCATAGCTGATTCCACTATTTCGGGACTACTTTTGATAAAGCGCAGGCACCCCTACTTTTCAGCTTGGTTTTCGGGACGACAAGACAAGGTGATCAGCGGACCTCAATGATTTTGGGAGGACATAAACATTAATGTCCTTTAAGCATTTTAGCAGAAGTATCAGTGAGTTGCCATCGTCTCTTTTAAGGGGCAAGTAGATTTCAAAATCATCCTCATAGATGTGGTAAGATATGTCATGTTTTTTTGTTTTTTCAAAATTAACCCAATGGGAAGAAGATATAGGCAATAAAGGATGGGCCCAAGAATTGAGCCTTGTGGAACTCCACAGGGTAGAGGGGCTGAAGATGATGCAGAGTTGCCAAGTCTAACTAAAAAACATCTCTCAGATAGAAATGACCTGAACCACTCTAAGGCACTGCTACTGATACCCTCACAGTGCTCCAGGCGAGAAATGACAGTTGTGTGGTCAAATGTGTCGAAAGCAGCAGGGAGGTCTAAATCATCAGTATAGCAGAGTCACCAGATTCAGTAGTCTATAAAAGATCATTAAAATCTCATTAAAGTGCAGACTCGTGCTGTGAAAAGCTTTATAACCAGATTGAAAAATCTCAAGAACACTGTATGCATCTAAAAAGGCTTGTAGTTGTAGAAATACTTGTAGTTGTAGGTTTGTTGTTATTGAAGTACAGCTTCTATTTCTCATTTTGACAGAAAATGATACAAAAAAAGCTTTGCTTGATTTTAATGCATAGAGAATTTATGGTGATACTCACGCCCACAACTCAGATGGTATGTTCAGATTTAGTTGGGAGAAAAAAAGCACCAAATTGCATATTTCCTGTGACACATTTCATCTTCACACTACAGTGATCTGAAGCCATATGGAGTGAAAATAGACGATTTTTGAAAAAAGTCAAAGCCCTGCTCATCCAGAGTGAAAATCAACGATTTTGAAAAAAGTCAAAATTCTACCCAAAACTCGATGATGCCTGCATTGTCGCCATCATCAGTGAAAATCAACAATTTTTGAAAAAAGTCTAAATTTTTCCAAAAGAGCATGATGCCAGTCTTTTCACATTCCGGAGTGAAAATAGACATTATTGAAAAAAAAGTCAAAATTTGTCACAAAACCTGATTATACCGGCCCTGTCACCCTCCGGAGTGAAATCATCATTTTTTGAATAAAGTCTAACTTTCCCACTTAAAAATCAACATCTCTAAAGGGTTTACCTGGAATAAATCCATATACAGCAGAGACAAATATGATGAGGACAGATCTATGGTCTGGACGTCCAGTTTGTGACAAAAATATGTATAAAGGGAGATTATGGCATTGACCTACTCCTTTGTAAATCATCTTAAAATAACATTTGTTATGATTTGGCATCATAAAAATAAAGAATGACTGACCCATTGATTGATTGATTGATACACATGCTCATACACATGTACACATACAGCACTGGAACCCTTAAGTGTGTTTGATACTTTTACAGTTATGTTCATAACAATAGCAGTGTGTTTAAAAAGGTGAGTAAACCTCAAAATTCTTCAAATAAATTTTATTTTAATGCCTACAAGTGCATTGGGGACACTGCACATTCTATTTCAGAGCAAGAAAATTGGAAAAAATAATTGAATTTGATAATATTTTACAGAAAGTTAAGAAGTATCATGTTCAAAAAAATATCAGTGTTGACATCTTTATTTGCAAACTCAAAAATGTAGTGTAAACTAAGAATTGCTTGATGATTCAACTTTCCTGAGAATCATCAAGCTAATATTTAATTGCATCACCACGGTTTCTGATAACTGCTTCACATCTGTGGTGCATGGAGCCTACCAACTTCTGGCACTGATCAACAGGTATTGAAGCCCAGGACAATTATACTACGTTCCACAATTGCTCTGCATTTCTTGGTTTTGCCTCATGAGGTCTGGGGATTGTGCTGGCCACTCCATTACTTTAATTTTGTTTGTCTGGAACCATGATTTTGCTCGCTTGCTGGTGTGTTTGGGGTCATTGTCTTGTTGAAACACCCATTTCAAGGGCATTTCCTCTTCAGCATACGGCAACATGACTTCTTCCAGTATTCTGATGTACTCAAACTGATCCATGATCCCTGGTATGCCATGAATAGGACCAACACCATAGTACAAGAAACATCCCCATATCATGATGCTTGCACCACCATGCTTCACTGTCTTCACTGTGTACTGTGGCTTGAATTCAGTGTTTTCAGGTCGTCTGACAAACTGTCTGTGGCCCTTAGACTCAGAAAGAACAATCTTACTCTCTAGCTGAACAGCCTATCATTTTCTGAACTTCTTTATAGGTTTTCCCCTCTTTGATTAACTTCTTTTTCAAAGAACGCTCTTCTTCTGAACAATGTCTTGAACGACCGATTTTACTCTGTTTTTCAAGGACAAATGCACAGCCAGCAGATGCAGCGTCAGTGGCCTTGATCCTTAAATAAGGGCCACCTGTTTAACACCTATTTTTTTCACACAATCAATTACCTCACTAATTGAACTCAGCACTGCTATTTTTTTAAACACGCCCCTTTCAGTTAATGATTCAGTTTCACAGAATCAGCAGCATGCACGTCATGCCTGTTGGGTCTGTTGGTTTTCTATACCCTTACTTAACCTTCTAGAAACTTACTTGCAGTGTAGAAGTTGAAATTCTAACAAAAACAGTAATTTATCTTGCTACTGATGTGGGACTGCTATTATTTTGAACACAACTGTATATTTGATGAAAAATGCAATTGAATTGAATTTACATTATCTAGTATTTTACAATAATCAATAATTGTATAAAAAGCTCTTTACAGAGCAGACAGAGATTCAACATCAGATACTTTCCCAAACTTAATAAGTTTATTTTTTCAATCTCAAATTGTATATTTTTTGTCTGCCATGATTTTCCTGTTCATTTTATATCCATTTATATGAGCTGAACCCAATCATTTGTTCTGTGTCCTCAGTCATTGTTTCATTGCTGTTGTTTGTTATGTGATATTTATGTCATTAATTGTATTTTTAAAAATGTTCTTCAGTAACTCTGCTACTCGTCACACCAACATCTTCATGGTCCACCTGCTGCTCTTTTTTTGCCTCCTCTCAAAAACCTCAAGCTTTGTTGAGAACCAGAACAGCCTCTGTGGATCTACCACCACCATCATCATCAGCCTCACCATCATCCACCTTAACTCTGCAGGGGCTGATGGGAGAGCTGAGGCTCTGTTCAAAGCCACGTCTTCCTCGTCTGAGCTCTCAGCTTGTCCTTATTTGTCCTTATTTGTCCTCTGCAGCATCAGAGCCTCACTTCTTGTTACGACCAGTTCGTGGGGGGGAAGGGAAGTAACCTAAAACCAGATGTTAAGTGGTCAAATAAAAGTTACTTATTAACAAAAGCAAGGCTTATGAAAATATCAAAAGAAAGGCAACTAAAGACTAAATGAGTGCTGTAAAAAAAAGTGTAAAAAGGAAAGCCAAAAGAGACTCTAACCTAGAGTTGTCCTACTATCTCATTGTTTAAGCAAAAAAAAATTAAACAAAACCCTTATCCAACTTTTCTAACTAAACAAGAAAAAGGAAAACAATACTAAACAGAACCCAGTCACCTTTGTGGCTAACAATGACTCCAAGTGTGTGCAATGTGCTCTGAGGTTACAACAGATCACAAATCTAGTGCCTCACAAGTTTACAGAATTTACAACAATAATGTCTATCAAGAGCAAAGAGGCACGCGAGCAGGGCTGGCGACAGCTTGCTGATGAGTGTAGGGTCTGCTGGCTTTTTAAGGCCTCCGTCAGCTCCTCAGTCACTCCTGATTGGTGGTTTGGGCTGGTGAACCTTCCACGCCAATCAGCTTTCCCCCAGCGGACGGGATCAGTGAATAACTGCAACAGCAACCTGAGAGTGGAATGGCAGACACTCACACCAGAACATGCGCACACACACAGCACACCAGAACACACACTCAAGGTAGAGAGGTAAAATCTCCCAGAATATGGCTGTGGCCGTAAAATATTAAACCTACATGTTCTGTACTGTGCAGTTGTCTTAACAAACAAACCTACTTTCCAAAATGTTATAAGCTTAAAATTAATCAGCGAAAGCGAAGCTATCAGTAAGCTTCTATTAAACTACAACATGGCAGTTCAACTTATAAGCAACTACAATATTTCTAATGTATAACGTCTTGTTGTGACCTCTTGTTTAAGAGTTTCCCCATAACCAAATGACCTTATCAAGTTGGTCCTCATGACTGTAGTACATGAATAATTGATTATTAAACAACAATCAGAAATAAGAAATGCTTGGCATTGGGTCCCTGGGCCTTTTTGTAGTCCTTATTAGCACTTAGCAACCATTGTTATAAACCCACAACAACTGTTTAAGATTAAGCAGGCAACATCGGATGCAATTTATTATTTCCCATTACGCATCAAAATCTCATTGCACAAGTTCACCATCAAACTTATTTCATGCACTTATCCGAAACCAGTATTCTAAATCTAATTTCTTTGATGGGTTGGGAACCTACTACATGCTAACCAGCCTTCATTTTTCTGGACTCATTCCCAAACTGCTTTTTAATATTATTATCACAACTACTGCTACTTATGGGTTGCTGGTTTGGCAGAGTGGTAGGCAACCAGGCACATGCTTCTTCTGGCCTGGGTTTAAATCCAGCCTGTGGCCAGTTAACAGAGTATCCTCCCCTACTCTCTTGCCCCCTTCACAAGCCTATCCACTGTCGATCTCTTTCTTTCCTATCAATAAAGGCACAAAATGCCCAAAAAAATCTAAACGCACAAAAAAACAAACAACTATTGCTACTTATACTACTACAGCATTCTGAACCCGTCACCCTGTTCCTGCTGGTTGCTGGGTCAATTGTGTCCTCATTGCAAGCGAACTGCTCCAGGTGTTGATTGGAGGTTGACCACCTTTTTCATGTATGCTTGGCACATTTGGGATCATTTTGGTGATCATAAATAATCTAAAAAAACGTGACAAACACACAACGCCCACTTGCATCAGAACAAATCTCCAAATGATCTTGGTGTGAAAACTACAGAAGGCTTCATAGGTTCTCCAAGCCTTTTTCATTATATAAATATGAAAGCGTCTTCCCAACTATTTATGCAGTCTGTAGGTTTATGTAATGAATGTCATGTTTATGTGAAGAACCTAATCCGAAACCTCTGTGCTGAAGAACTGAAAAACAACCCAACAATAACCAGAAATGTCCAAATTCTGCAATGACAGTAGGGAACCTCCCCAAGAGGGCCCCATCCAACAGCCAGCAGCCACTGTCACTGCACTGCCAACACTTTGTGCATTATGTGGCTGCACTCCAGGTCTCCAGGTTAGGCCAAATTACTTTAATTAGGTTTAAATTACTCCTATATATATTGAAAAAACTGAAAAAAGTAATACTTAATAAAAAAAATTACTAAAAATTAACTAATAAAAATCAGATATTGCTTTTGAATTGTGGTTCAACAGAATCATTTCGAAAAACAAACCAATGAAACTGGCCTGGACAAAAATTATGGTACCCTAACTTAGTATTTTGTTGCACAACCTTTGAGGCAATCACTGCAATCAGGCGATTTCTGTAACTCTCAATGAGACTTCTGCACCTGTCCACAGGTATTGCTCCAGCTGTCTCAGGTATGAAGGATGTCTTCTCCAGACTGCATGTTTCAGCTCCTTCCACAAATGTTCAGTAGAATTTAGATCAGGGCTCATAGAAGGCCACTTCAGAATAATCCAACGTTTTGTTCTTAACCATTCTTAGGTGTTTTTAGCTGTATGTTTTGGATCATTTTCCTGTTGGAGGACCCATGGCCTATGACTGAGACCAAGCTTTCTGACACTGGGCAGCACATTTTACAATGCCTTGATAGTCTTGAGATTTCATTGTACCCTGCACAGATTCAAGACACCCTGTGCCAATTGCAGCAAAGCAGCCCCAGAACATAATTGAGCCTCCTCCATGTTTCACAGTAGGTACAGTGTTTTTTTCTTTGCTTCATTTTTGTGTCTGTGAACATAGCTGATGTGATTTGCAATTTCTGTCAAAGGACATTCTCCCAGAAGCTTTGTAGCTTGTCGAATATGCATTTTGACAAATTCCAGTCTCGCTTTTTTATGATCTGCTTTCAACAGTGGTGTCCTCTTTTGTCTTCCATTAAGTCCACTTTGCCTCAAACAATGATATATATATATATATATATATATATATATATATATATATATATATATATATATATATATATATATATATATATATATATATATATACGGCCAATAGCCAGCAGCCAGCCAGTGGCCATATGCCTATACTTTCTTTTTCAACATACAAGAAGGTTTTTAGTTCATACCTTTACATGTTTCGATGGAAATTTTCCATTTTCGTCAGAAGTGTCACCTGATGTTAGTGTGATGTGTTCTTCATTTTATCAACATAGACATAATGAACTTTCTTGGACTGTTTCTTTTTTATATTTTTGTTTATATTTATTTTTTGTATGTATCTTTTTAATCTACTTTTTGTTACTGCTATTGGAATTCTAATTTCCCTGAGGAGTTTTCCAAAGAGATTAATAAAGCACTATCTAATCTAATCTGTGTTTACAAGTTACACTAATCATCAAAAATTTCATAAGTTTATATTTTGTGACATACTTTATCTAGAATCTGCAAATAACATTCCAGGCTATCTTGAGCTCCTATCTGGAATACAGCAGTGTTTATTTTACCTTTTATTTGTCTTAAAACAGCCAACGGACATTTTCTGTTTGCTCTTTAACCTTTTAGCTCCGCCCCTGTCCTGTTCGCTTCTTCACAGTGCCAATGCGCATGCGCCATTGTCAGTAACGCCCCTTCGGTCTGCAAACCATGTGGCTTTTAATGGTAAATAACATCTTTTGACTGATTTGAACGCCCGTTGCGCTCGTATTTCCGTCGTATAAACACAATCGTCTGCACCACCGGAGTCTCTAAGATGTCTGCGGGCGGAGTGAGTCTCCAAGCGCAGGTGGAGTCGGTGCTCGGAGCGCTGGTCAAAGCGGCCACGGTGGAGTTAACCAAGCTGTTCGAGAGCAGATACCGAGCCTCGGAGCTAGACGCGGAGCCAGGCCCAAGGAAGGAGAGCGAAACCGCGGAGACACAGACGCGGATTTCTCCGGGGGGCAGTAAACGCAGCATTGGTGTCCAAGTGGACGAGGACCTGTATGTGCCGCTGCAGTTCTGTGGTGAGTGTTTTTGAGGTTTTACTGGTCCAACTTCCTGTTTCTGCACGCACAGGCTGCATGAATGAGGACAGCAGATCAGCTAAATGATAAAAGGAGGACCCAGCAGTTTTGCATGTTCTGTATTTGCATGCAGCTTTTGCATTTTCTGCACCAAAGTCCTGCAGCGTGTCCTCTCAGAGTAAAGGAATGTATGTTTCTGTCCTTACCCTCCCCCCTCTCTTACCCACAGGCCCCCCTCTGCTCTCAGATGAGGATTGTTTGAGGGGCTTCCGGGAGGGAGAGGTGGAGGTGGTGGTGGAGGGGTGCCTCATTCCTTCAGAGATCCTCCTGGATGAAGATAATGGGCAAGTTGACCCCGAGTGGTCCTCTTTGAAGGGACAGGTCAGTTAATCAGCTGTGTAATGAGCGGTGAAGAGCGAAACTATGAGTGGTTTTGTGACTTTTATATCAGCTTGTCTCAAACAGACCAGAAATAACCTAAAGTTAGTGATACACTCATTGTGAAAATCAGGTCTGATATCGACATTGAAATAGAAATTTTACCCAATACTGTTGCTGTTTTAAATACCTTTTTTTTTGGTGTATCTCCCACAATGCTTAATATAAAAACAGGGAAGCATGCAGTGTTAACTTTGACAGCGTGTTTTAATTAGGTTTAATAGTCTTTTTACTTAAAATATCTTTGAGTTTTAGTCAGAATTTAGTCATCTAAATTGTTTTAATTTTTGTCTAGTTTTAGTTGAAATTTCACATTTTACTCGACAAAACCTACTGGAAATTTAGTCGACTAAGATATGAAGTGTAAAGTGTAAGGCATTTTTTTACGTTACCTTGAATTTCTGAAGTCATGTTTTACACTTGGATAAAATGAAACGTCTGATAACCCTGTAATGAATGCTAGTAAAGTTTGAATGTGTAAATTAACAGAAACAAATCTAACTTTTTGTGTGAAATGCAGTCACCTTTATTTAGGCTACCTGACAGAGCATCTCAGTTACAATACCAGAACTGACAACAAACAGTGAACCTGCTCTACATGAATATATCAATTCATAAAGAGAGTAGCTCTGATTGGATCACTCCCAAACTTATCCCACCACCACAAAGCTAAGGCAGCTGTGATTGGATGTCCCTTTTAACTCATCCAACCTTTCCACACAACCAAAGTAGCTGTGATTGGATATACTCCTAACTTGTCCCTGCTTTCTACATGACCAAATTAGGTCTGATTGGATTAAGTCTCTGTCAAAAATTTTAGTCTAGTTTTTATTTGTTGATGAAAATGTTAGTTGATTTAGTTTAAGTTTTTATCCATGTGTACTTGTTTTTATTAGTTACTGTCTACTTTTCGTCGTCACGTTCAGGCTCATGTTATGTATACAACTCCAAAAAACCTGGACTATCCCTTTAAAGCCTGATAGATGTAAGTGATGTTGACAGTGAATTCTTCACAACAGTCTACATCCTTCAGAAATGCGTAACGTCTCTTTTGATCCCACTCTGATTTCTATCATTGGAGGTAAATAATTCATGTTGTGCAGTAATAAAGTGACGGTACATTTTCCCATGTTATTGACCATTTCACTGCCACTTATCACTGATGGTGTTTTACTCTGGCTATAGATTAAGGCTGGATGCTTTTACCTGATCAAAGTTTTACCCACATCCTTTTTTATTGCTGGGTATTGATTAACAACAGTTAACATAAGTTATTTGAGCTGTCAGGCTGCTCTGAAACAATGCAGCACAAGAGGCAGCTCTGAAAAGTACTACATGTACAAATGTTGTTCACTTATCCATCAAATGAAGTTCAAATGTCACATCTGTGAGAATATTTTGCTTAGTGTGGATGTTATGCTTTGCCTATTAAAATGAACACTTAGTGTCTGAGGTTAAACCAAAAAAAGTCGTTGGAACTAGGGATGGGAATCAAATATCAATTCTAGTTGAGAATCAATAACAACTAGCTGAAGGAATCACTATTGTTGCCTTCATGCGTCAGTGCACTGTGCCAAAATTGACGTGTCTACGGTCTCATCTCCCTTTCCAACAGCAGATTGTGGTGGAAGACGTGAACATGGTGGAGCTGAGTGAGCCTGAAGCAGAGACAAAAGGCAGAAGTGACTACAAAGCTGACAAAGCTGTTTTAAACAGTAAGTAAAGGCAACTTTAGATAGTTCAACTGAGGCTAAGGCACACTGAAACAGTGTCTAATTAACATGAAATAAAAAAGGGCAAAGCAGGCCAAGACTAGTACAGCAGGTTTTACTGCAATGACAAAAATTTGTTTGGCACAAAAATCATAATTAAATGCTTCTCTTTATTGTGTCGTATCTCTGCTTTAGACCTTTAAAGATCACAGCTTTGAGGCTGTAAATCCAAAAGATGTAGTGAGTACAGCGAAGAACAGAATCAAACCTGCAAAAAGGCTGTAACTCAACTAAAAGTTTTCAACTTGTCTGTCAATTTTGTCAGTTTGTACATTTCCATGACCAAATTTGCATATTTGTGCCACGCTTATCCAAAGCAAGCTCAAAGTGATTGAGTCCTTTATGGAGTGGTGCAGGGATGACATATTTTTGTAGACCAACATGGAATTTGCTCTGTGGCAAACTGAAGTTCATGAAACCCAATAGTGACGTTTATTCAGAAATTCCTTCACTTTATGAAATTACGTAATTATTAAGTTTCTCTCGATTTAAATACTCGGGTTTCTTTAGATATTTAGGTTTTTTTATGTATGTATATGTGCATAGTTTTTGTACCTAATCATGAAGTGATTGAGTTCAGCTGTGTTTGGTCACATGTATGTCTGTTTATTCAAGATGACGGCTCACAAACAGTTTTGTTCATCTGAGAAAGAGCCGTGTGGCTCAAAATATCACTTGTTGCGGAATAAAACCCTTTCAAGGGAGCTTTTCTGGTGTGCAGATCTCTTTGTTTTTCCCAATAAGATATTTTTAGATCCAGCACCAACCAAGAGATGTGCGTGTCTTTTTTTGTTTTTTTTCCCCATTTGACATTTTAGAAAACGAAAATTTTAGTTCTTGTCCAAAAAAAATGAAATAATTACAGTTGTCTGGAGCTCTTATTTGTTTTTTGTTTGTCTGTTTTTAAAAAATTATGAAATAGGTATAACAGTTGATATATAGGGGGTAAAAAGCACTTGAAAGTGTCGTTTTTACTGTATTTTTATTTAATATATTGAATGGTGTCAAAGATTTTTGTGGATATTTTCTTAAAATTGTATAAACAAACCCAAAAAATGTTATTTTAAATCCTCAAAAACCCCTTCTGTTCTGATAAAAATGACCTCAAACTCCTTAGAATAGAGTAGAATTTTTTTTAAGAGCTCTCCAATGGTCAAGGTTCTCAAAGCCAAACTGAATGAAAAATCAACGCAAGTAGCAAACCATCTGAAAGTTTTGTTGCCTCCTTATAGCCTACTACAGAATTAGTGTAAAATGTTTGTCTTACAATAAAATGGCCATTTTTTTCCCCCGCACAAGTTTGACAGTGGCCAAAACATCATAAAAAAGACGAAAATCCATTGTAGCGACTAGGGGTGTAATGATCCATCGATCTGGATCGATACATCAATTGGTTAAGCAATGATCCAACAAATCGATGGGAACTCAAAACATCGATCAACATCGTCATCTTCAACGCCTTTATTTTGAAATTCTGACCGGATATCCGTTTCACTGCTTCCGCCCAATAGTGCCTCGTTCTTAAGTTTCAACTTTTCAGGGCTCTCAAGTCTCACGTATTCAGCGTATGAGACGCGCACCTTTTCGCTCTCTCACACACCACACCCGGTATTTCTCCTGCTTTAAAATGTACTGTGTAGCGCCCACCGAGTAACACCGCTATATGCTAACACGTAGCAACACGCTCTTAGCATCACAGAGCTAAACGGGAGCTTGACATGTCAGCCAATCAGAAAATAGCACTGCTGTATTCGGGTAAGATACGGTCGATCCGACAGCAGAGGATGCATACTGCACACACACGACGGGAGTAATCACACGAGTACAGTAAGTTATCTCATCATTTGATTTTGTAGCGCACTGATTATAAAAATTACTTATTGTATAAAAGGAAAACAGTGAGAGCTTGTTCTTATTCTTCCTCCACACCTACCATTAAACAGTGAAGCAAAGTCTAAAAACACCTGACTACTAATTAACCCAATTTTAATTTTAAACATGATTAGATCAAACAGATGGTTATAATCCTCTATAACCTATCATACCCAAAGGTCAGCACATCGTTTCACATTTCAGTAATAAAACTATCAAAACTTAGAAATTGCTTTGTATTTCTTTCTTGCTTTAGGTGAAATGTAGCTGATGGTGTTCAATGAGTACACAATATCGTCTTAAATCGATCGAAGGTCCCTGAATCGTATCGTATCGAAATCGAATCGTGGCAGACTTTGTGATATCGGCAAATATCGTATCATTGTCCAAAGAATCGATATCGTATAGTATCGTCATGAAACTGGTGATTTACACCCCTAGTAGCGACAAAGAACTCCAATTCCTTAATATACCATGACATGGTATTTAGACAGGGTGTTATCTTTGTTGTGCATTATTTGTCCTGTAATATTTATTTGCATTGAAGACATAAAACTAAACATTCCCATTCTTTACTTCTAACATTTGAATAAAGAAGTTAGAAATTAGACTCTTGTGCTATGGTTGTATGGGGGTTTTGGTGGTCCCATAAGATTTTTTAGGTTTTGAACTTTGGCTGCAGCAGACTTAAGTTTGGTAAAGGACCTTAATCTGTGCTCCTCAAAAAAGTTTGGAAACATTTTTCGGTTGATTATTTCTCTACTTTAGCAGCACACAATTGGTATCTTTTTTAATCTTGTTGGAAAGCCTGATTAGTCACTTTAACAAAAGGGCTTAATTTGTAAGGATGATGGACTCGCCCTTGCTTCACTGAGGAACCAAAGGTGTTCTTCCAGGAGAAGAGAGGATTTGGGCCTTTTTTGGGGACACTATCCACTAGGGTTGGGCAATTAATCAACAAATAATCGAAACCGACATTTAGACCCTCTAATCAAAGTAATTTTACTCATGTTGATTATTTTGATTATTTTATAAGTCACGTGACCGCACCCCCTTCAAACAGTCTGCGTTCACTTTCACCAAGAGTGAAGGACACGCTGCCAACATGGAGGAGACAAGCGCCAATCTATCAGAGGAGCTTGTAGCCAAGAAAAATGCTGTTTCCGTTGTTTGGGCACATTTTGGATTCTATGCAGAGGACATCGAGCAGAAAGAAGTTAAGTGTAAATAATGCAGGAAGACTGTTTTGACAACCGTCGGTAACACCACCAGTTTGTTCCAGCATAGCATAATCACTCATTAATCGTAATTGAGGTAAGAGCTTCAATTAATTGTGATACTGAAATTAGGTAATATCGCTCGGCCCTACTATCCACACAGTAAGCTGTTGCTCATTCCACAAAAGCTGAATCCTTGCAAGTTATGCCCTGTTGTAAAGGTGACAAGGCTTTCCAGCAATCTAAACTAAAATACCAATTGGTATTGCTAAAGGAGAGAGATAATCAACTGAAATGACATTTCAGAACTTGTTTTGTGAAGTGAAACCTTTGCTTTGTTGTTGCTCTTTGCTCAGAAAAGTCAAGCAAAATTTCTTCTTGCTTAAACAAGGTTTTTTTTTTCAAATCAATATTTTTCAGCATCTTCAGGAATCACGGGGGCGGTGAAACATGGATCGGCTCCAGCCAAGCAGAAACCGCTCATTGTTCAGCCTGATAACAGTGACATCATCACAGGGGAGAAAGTGAAGTTTGTTTGCCCGCTAATCTTAAAACCAGAATCTCCAGCTCCTAAACCAGACAGCTCGGAGACGCCCGTTCAAGCCGAGCCTCAGCCTGCTCGAGTCAGCACCGCCAGGGGCACCGCCTACAGCCCGTCCCCCTTCGATGGAGCTGTGACCCCTCAACCTGCTAAGGTTTGGGAACGAATCCACACGCCAAAGGGGGACAATAGCAACCTGCATCTGAAACTCAAAAAAACTTCTCCAGATGAGAAGCTGAAGCGTCCATGTGCGGTTGAACTTGTGGATGTGCTCACTCTGTCTGAGTCGAAGATGAAGTTTCTTGATGATGTCAAAGACCACAAAACGGATCGCCCTCTGCCAAAAGACCTCCGCCGCCATCAAGGTATTCACACAGGTCACCGTCTTTGCTGCTTCACGTCCTGTGGAAATGGTGTTTGGCGTCTGCAGAAGGTGGTCACACACTCCCGTGATGGATACTCATGCAGCATCTGCAAGAAAACGTTCAAAAGGAGGAAGGTTCTGCGTCGGCATGAGCGCTTCCACACTGGAGAAAAACCGTACGCCTGCTCAGTGTGCTCAAAGACATTTGCCTTGAGGAAGAGCCTCCGTCGCCACCTGAGGTTCCACACGGGGGAGAGACCACACACCTGCACGCAGTGCAACAAAAGCTTTCGTCTGCGGGATAATCTGAAAGCTCACCTGAGGTTTCACACAGGAGAGAAGCCCTTCAGCTGCAGCACCTGTGGGAAGATGTTCAGGATCATGAAGAACCTGGAGAAACACAGCTGTGACTTTGCTTTTGTTCCTTCCTTCAGGACGATCGCCGGCTTGCCGCTGCGGGAGAAGTGACACGTGGTGGTGGTTTCACCATTTTCTACCTCAGACTGAAAACATTTGTAGAAATCACTGTAATCTAAAGTCAAGACGAGCAAAACCAGCTGCATTCACACTGCAGGCCACAGGGACCAAAATCAGATTCTTTGTCTTAACTCAGAGCTGATATTTAATGACTGATTGAGGTCATGTAATCCATCCATTCATTATCCATACTTCTATTCCCTTACGGAGTCACAGGGGGTCTGGAACTTATCCCAGCTGACATTGGGCAAGAGGCGGGGTGGTCTGTTTGGTTCAGTGCAGTTTGGCACAGCCCTGATCTTGTATCCACTGCCATCTGCGCCTTTGCTTTAGGGCGGAGATGCAAACCACATAGTTGGGATCACGCCGGCTTAGGACTTAACGATTTCAAGTAAAGATCTAATTGCGATTTTTCTGGCAGGTATTGTGATATCAATTTGATTCACGATTTTCTTCAAATCAAGCTTCAGTGCAAAATTCACTATTTTAACAGTATAGACAACGGTAAGGAAATCAATGATCAAAGCACATCACACATTATTCATCACCTAATATTGATGATAAATAATCTGTTTCATTGTTTAAGGGATACTCCAACTTCTACTCCTGAACAGAGGCTTTGTATTGTTGACCTGCTTACCAGCACTTCCATAAATGCAAATTGCCTGCAAATTTGTAAAACAGTTACACAAGAGATCCTGGGTCAGTCAGGAGCGCTGCAAAAAATTGCAGCTTTGGGGATCACATGATTGTGTCGTCTGAAACTGGTCGAAACTGATTTCGACCCAAAAACGATAAATCTTTCAGCCCTACGCCGGCTACATAAATGCGTAACGTCACAGCTGCGCCGCATATGCAGCAGTTTATAGTAGACCACCATTTTAAATAAGAGCAATAATGGCAAACTTCCAGCACTCCAGTACTCTATTGAGCATTGTGTTGTGCAGACCTTTCTTTCAGCAACAGTAGTGAAGAAATCACTCTAAACCCACTGATTACTTGAACGGCGGGGTGTGTGTTTTCATTTTAGCTGCTGTTGCATTAGAATTGATCATTTCTGTAACCAATCAACAGACTGCTGTGCTTTTAGCGTCACCTTTTAGGGCCAGTTTGGTACGCTCTGCACCCCTCCAGAAAGGTTTCAAAAAACAGGACGGCACAGGTCGGTTATTTGGGAGCCAGACTGCTCAGGGGAAATGCAGCTATAGAGAGACAGACGCCCCCACCCACACATAAGGGCATTAAGAGTCACAGAATGATCTAGTGAGGGTGTTTTTGGTCTGTACGAGGCCGGATTGCCCGGAGAGAACCCACACATTCATGGGGAGAACATGCAGTCTCCACACAGTAAGGCCCTGACTGACACAGGGATCGAACCAGCAGCTTTCATGCTATGAAGCATGCACACTACCTGCTGTGCCACTGTGCTGTCCAGGTCATAAAATATCTCATCTGCTTAAATTAGTTTTTGGCCCTTCAAGCTGGTTAATAGAGTTCATTAGCTCATGTCCTCACTCACTTTAGGCATTCAGGTACTGAGCATATTATGACTGTGCTCACGATGCATTAACAATAACCATCCAGCGACAACCTGCAGTTGTTATTCATTCATGCACCCCTTTTGTGAATAACAGCCTAAACATTATTATAGTATAATTTATGGCACCCTTTATAGTGGTATAGCTTACCAAGCTCTTTATGGTGCCCCACCTGCTGGAGGGATGGGAAGAACAGTTACCAAAACTTGAGCACACAAAGCATTAAGAATTATCACTTGATTTCTGAATTCCCAAAACAGACAAAACTAGAAAGCACTTGGAGAGTGCAAACCTCCGCCAGGTAGCTCACATATTGCTGTTACATCTATAAGCAATAGTTCCAGGATAAAGTTACCATCATAATATGATTCATGACCCTAAAAACCCACACCGAGCACTCAGAATCATGTTGATATCATTATTAGTTAGATGAAATCGATCGCAAAAACAATTGTTTGCTAATGGGGGTTATCTGGATCTCCACCAAAGTCGAATCATTTTTAAGTTGGGCCATTACGAACATCTCCTGAAAATTCCAGCAAAATCTGTCCAGTAGTTTTTGTGTACTCTCACAAACAAACAGGCACACAAACACATAGGGGACCAAACACATAACCTCCTTGATGATAGATAGATGGATAGATAGATAGATAGATAGATATTTTATTGATCCAGAGGGAAATTCAAGAGGTATAAGCAACTCAAGGCACATGAAATCTAGTCTTTTCAAAGTGATTTGGGCCAGTCTCATCTGTGGACCCATAGTTTTCTGTTTCCTGAAGACGACTGCAGATCATATCAGTTGGCAACACACTGAGTGCCTGTCATGACAGATCTAGGTCACTTCCACACGAAGGCTGGTATTTTTTAAAAAGCAGCTTTATCTTTGCATTTAATCCTTCTGTCAACATGTAAGCGGAGTTTTAAGTCTCTGAAAACGAATATTTTGGAAAACTCCTGCTAGAATGAAGCTTTTTAAAAACTCTGTCCAAAATGTCACATTCTGTGCTGATCTGTCCTCGGGATGAGACCACACGTGCATTTCTATAACTTATGTCTACATGTGTTGATCGTACTATTTAATATTCCAACACGTAGTTTCTGTTGCTCCCACACTGTGACTTGGTAGATAAAAATAAAATAAGATCACAAAAGGAATTACACAGCTTTATTGATTTTACTTGCTCAATAAAAACACTCCCACAATAGAGAAGACCGTGTTGACTGGTGACCCATGGTTGCTTTTTGTCTGTGGTTGCCATGGTTACAACAGGCCTTGAAACTAGCAAGTGTGCCCATGAAACTTTTAAATTATAGGGTTTACTCAAGATTATTAGATATGTCTCATATTGTAATGTAAAAGAAATATTTACTGAATACACCTGCTAACACCAAGTTAAACCAAACACCTGCGAGATTTTATAACACTTCACGTTTGTGGATGAAATTATTTTATTAAACCAAGGGAGGAAAACTTACCTTGCAATGCAGCTGGATCCAGCTGAGTCAGTGTCTATAATCAGGCAGATCCATGTTGTCAAGCTCCAATCTACAACGATTGTGCGAGGCTCAAATGGGCACAACCCAATCAGTGCCCTTTAGCAAGAGGAGGTGGGCGCTACGAGTGAGACGACAGCAGGAAGTCACTGCTTGTACGTATATTAGCATCGATGCTAACAAATTCAGTAGCAGTTTTATCAGATTTGGACTGCATTTCTTTATGAAATGAAAAATAAAAAACAACACTGAAAGCATTTCTCTATAGAAAGGATATGTTCGTTCTTTGGACTTGCTTTGGTCAGAGCTTGTTCTACGTAGCAGCTTACCTTTTGTACTTTACACCGCGGCAGTTCTGACCACTTACTACCTTTTCTGATTGGCCCATAATGAATGTGATTGATGGATTGATCGTCTAATCACCCACAGGATATGCTTTTGAAATGTTCTACCTATTCCCAAACACTTTCCCAGATGGACTGGCTGTCCCAATCTGGATAAATGCATCTCAGATCACCAGTGTGTTTGTTAAATTAAATATCAACACATTGTCTGTGCATTTGAAGATGTACACAGCAAGCATTAAGTATTATTTTTATGCATGTGTTGTTTAGGCAAATTACCTGAAATGCTGGCTCGTTGGTGCTACTTTGTAAATTTTTAAAAAACTTCACATATTTCCCAGCCCTACTTGAAGGTAGATTTTGTGTTGCAGCCAGTGGAATAATGAAATTTACCATAATAACCAACACAGGAGATGTAACATTAAACAGTGCATATTGAGTCAGAAAAATACTAAAAACATACTCAGATATTTTATAAGTATATGTTTCTGTGTTTCAACAGAAAACAAATTAGATTTGAGCAAAAAATCAGAATCAGGTGTTAAGGTTGCAGTGTGAATGCAGCCTGAGAGCCACAAGAGATTCATTTATTTTTGTAAAAACCATTGGGTTACTATAGAACGGTTGTATTATAACAAATGAGGGGCTTTTGTGTAACAGGCATTTTATTAATACTTCTACTACTGATAAGTGTCATTTCTTTCGACTTTATTTTTCTCTTTTTTTTATCTTAGTGGAAAAACAGGGACAGGTGCAGTTTTCTGATATAACAATAAACCACTTTGAGCATTAAACCATTCAAAAAGAAACATTAAGTCTGTTTGAATCCTGTCTTCTGTCCTGTTTAAGACTTTTGAATGAATTAGAACACTTCTGGAATTTTATGGATATGGGTAAAGAAACTGAGGGGAAAAACATCCTCCACTGCAACCTTTTCTGTTGCAGACTGATGTTTAAAGAACTTTAACTAAAGTGTGATTTTATCTTTTAGCTGTCTTTATTCAAAGCTTTGTTTACTTTACATTTTCCTCTTTGAAAGGCTGCTGTTTGATATTTGAGCCTCATTTTGAATGTATAATTACGTCTTTGTAGTATAAACTAGGGATGGGAATTGACAGGTTTTTTTAACACCAGTGCCATTAACGAATCCGCCTATGGATCCAAATCTGTAATGTTTTCCTTATTGATTACTGCTGTTTTTCTGCATGGGCAAAATTTGGCCTACGCAGGTTTTCAGTGGTAAAAATGTCAAACACATGACTCTCCTGATATGCGCCATGCTGCATGGATAATTGAACGTTGCTGATGTTTGCACTTACTGATAGTTGTGCTGTGCGTGTCTTTTTTTCAAAAATCAAGCTGTGGGACCGTTCTTCCAGCCATGACTTTGACCAACCAGTTATCATTCCTGCTGGCTGCCTCTGATAAGGGTGTTATGTCTTTGATTTCAAGACATGCAGAACAAAGTGGAAGGAAGTGATGAGCAAAAAGACTAACAGTACTGATTCCTTGAGGGAGTTGTTATTGAGTCCCAACTGGGATTGTTTTTCAATTCCCATCCCTACTGTTATCAGTTGACTAAAACTACCAATGCTGATCTTATGGTGAAACCCGGTGTCAATGTAAAACATTTTTGAAGATTACTACTACTTAAATGTTCTGTCTAACATATTGTGATATCTTTATCCTTTTAAATACTGTTTTTTAAATGTTTTTATACCTCTCAATAAACGTACTCAACATGGACCACTGTCTGGTTTGATCTTACATTTCTTAGGCCTGATTTTTATAGGCTATTATTACCTTATTATAACCTTACTTTATGTGTTAAAAAGCCCATCAACAGCATCAATGAAAGAAGTTGAGAGGAACACTGTAGCACTCAGAAGTGAATATGAAACAGCATCACTACCACTTGCATAACCATCACACCAGAGACAGAAAGCTGCGGCGTTTTAGCTCTGTATCCAATAGCAGCATGGGACGGCTCTTTGGATGCAGGAGAGACCCAGTGATGATTGGTTTAGAGTAGATGATCCGCAGATTTGATGATGAGCAGGGAAAATAAAACTTTAAAAGTCCAGACACATTTGAGTTTGTTTTAGTGCCATCACAATCAGATAAACTCCTGTGCCTGCAGTTGTTTTTATCCATCTTGTCAAGTGTCCCTTTTCTAGTTTCGTCAGTCGCACAGGATGATGATATCAGCTCTCCTCAATTGCCTCAGTGAATTTCCCTGATTATTCACTGCAGTGTTCAGACATCAGCTACTCAGACTTTACGCAGATAAAATACTAGGGGAGCGAGGAAATTACTCGGGTAAAGTCAGAGTGAAAAACTCGTCTGTGTTCACACATGCAACTCTCCCAGTTAATGTTTGGAAATTTACAGGCTGTTTTTTGCTAGTGTGAATGGGGTTTGAGACAGATCACAAATTACCTAGTGGTGTAGATGCATGAACTGTGAGCTTATGCTCATGAACCTAGAGGACTATGTCAAGAAGATCAGAGGTCGAGGTCACAGTTCAGTGACCTCATACACACACACATATATGAATTAAATTTATCTGGAGTTTGATTAATAGAAACCAGATAAGATTAATGTTCAAACAGGTATTGGACATTTTCAGATTTAATACATTTCAAGGAGAAAAGTAAAAGGGAAAGCCCATTCAAATAGCCCCGTAAAACAGGATGAACGTTCACGCATAAATTATTTTGCAAAGATAAGATTATTTAAGAGAAATTGCATCTTTTGGTGCACCAAAACAATTCCAAATCTAATATTTTATGATTCACAGCAGATAGAGACATATTACTTTCTAAGATCCAATTATGAAACTTTCTCCAGAATAGATCATTTACATTACAGATGTTCCTGTGTTTCATCTTTACAGAATATACATCAGTTTTAAAGTGCACTTTTTTAGCTTTAGGTGGCATAGAAAAATTTAATAGTTGTATTTAATTCCAATGTTCTGTAAATTATGTTCAACTTTTTCTCCTTTTAAAGAAAAACGTCTTTTTTTTTTTTTTTTTTTTTTACATGAGTACCCATAATGCTTTGAGCGATGTAAACAGGAAGTGGAGGGAGGAGCGATCATGAGTTGAAAGCTACAGTGAGGTCTCGGTGATGAAATGACAGAATGAGCTGCTGTCCCTGTTTTAATGGGATCACATCATAAGCGTTTAACTGAACCTGCGGCCGTTATGTCTGCTCAACGTTAACGGAGCGGTTTGGGCTTCGTCCCGGTCAACACGACCTACAGAGAAGAGTCGACTGGTGAGTTTAGTTTCATATTAGATAAAGTTAGAGCTTCCTGTGTGCTCCTAATGATTCAGCACAGAACATATTCTTTAAAGTTCAGTTTTAAGTTAATTATTCATGTTGACACCGTGACCGTGTTCATCAGTGATCTTTCGGTCTGTGGTTGTTATTGTAACCAACAACGATTTTAGCTGAAAAGTATTATATATGTTTTTTGTTTTTTTAATGAGCACGTACGTTTTAGTATCTCGCACGTACGTTGTATTCGTATGTCGTACGTGCGATTTCTCGGTATCTCGCGTGCGCTTTTTATTCGGTTTGTTTGCATTTCGAGACAGTGTTTTTACAGTAGCTCAAATATGTTCAGATATGCAATTTCCAGGTATAAATATGGGCGTTTATTGTTGAATTTCTTCACATTGGTGCCGTAAAAATGTTTCATATAAAGTACAGTGGAAGTCTTCTATGTGTAGAAGTCAAATATACCACCCATAGCCAGAAATTATTGAGCAACAGTAAGTCAAATTTGGTGAAAGATGCCATCTCCAGGTATAAATATGGGACTTGTGCACAGCAATGTTCAATTATCAGCTGGGATAGACTCCAACCCCCCGTGACCCTAAAAGGAATAAGTGGTTCAGATAATGGATGGATGGGATAGAATTTCCTTATCAGTTCCTTCCACTTTTTTCCATGTGAACACAACACTCTCATCAGATGCAGTCAGCAGAAATGAAAGACAAATAAATAAATAATGCCTTCGTTGCATACAGGGGGCAGAAGTGGTTAAAACTGTGGCTTAATTAAAAAAAAATATGCTTACTAAGGGTGTAAACACCAGCAACTTACAGAAGCGAATCTGTACAACACAGCATTTATTATCATGCGATGTGTTTGCTGCTGCCACTGAAAAACTATTTAAGCCGAATTTGGCCACACAGTAAACCAACAGGAATCAAAAAGGAAAAGGTTAAATAATCGGCTTGATAAGCAGACTTGATAATGGTATGAGTGAAAAAAGAAACCTTGTTTAGACCTCTTCTCAGGATTGTGTAACCTTGCAGTGCAGCTGGATCTGCCTGATTCAATGTCCATAATCAGGCAGATCCATCTTGCCAAGCTCCAATCTACAATGTCTGTGCTCGGCCCAAAGTGGCACGGCCCAATCAGAGTATTTAGAGCAGGAAGCGGTGAGAGAGATGTACAAGATGACGGCAGGAAGTGACTGCACTTATAGAGATTAGCATAGATGCTAACAGCATCAGTAGCAGTATTATCAGATTTTGACTGCAATTCTTTATCAAATGAAAAACATATATCAGCACAACAAAGTTCTCTATAGTATGGATATGTTTGCCTCACTTCCAACATGTTTTGACCTGAGTTTGTTTTGCGAAGTGGCTCACGTTCTGTAGCGCAGCAGCACCCGCCTACGACATTATCTGATTGGCCCATAATAAATGTTGAATGACGGAATGATCATCCAATCACCTGCTGGATATGCTTCTGAAAGATTCTGCCCTCCTCAAACACTGTATATGGATTCTTTCCCAGATGGATTAGTGAAATATCTTGAACAGGATATCCGGTGTGTTAGGTTAAGGGTTGTGTGGGTGTGGTTGAATTTGTTTAACTGACTTCTTCCCAACCCTATGAAGTCTTGAAGAACTTGTTGACCTGTTCTTATTGCAAGTGGTCCTTCAATAATATGACATAAAAGTCTCTCACCAAAGCCCCACCTGCTCCCAACTTCTTCCAGGTCTAATAAACCAGAGTGATTAAAACATGTGCATGGATGACCAGGGCATTTAGGTTGTTACTCACCCGCTTTCTTTTTTCGTCTCCTCCGATAAAACTTTTTTCTTCGGGTTTTCGCTGCTTCCGCCGTGATAACAACTCTACATTTAGCTTTCTTCTTCTTCTTCTTGTTTAACGGCGGATGGCATCCAGCGTCCGAGGATCATTACCACCACCTTCTATGCGGGAGTGTGAGCCAGAGGTCCCTATTTCCATTAGGAAATTAAGTGCATATTTGCTTTAAACTAAATTCTGTTCATTAAATCTGTTTCAAAAATTCAAAAATTTCATTATATTCTCCTTTTCCCAACGTTTAGCTTTGGCCTCGAAGGGGAAGTGACGTGTGCTGTAAAGCAGTCAAAGCAGTAAAAATTTGTAGTTTTTAAGTGTGGAAGTGTCTCTACCATCCACATCGAAGTTCCATTGTGCCAGTGAAGGCGATGCAGACCCCGTCAGACCATGACAGAGGTGTCATTCAACCTGTTGTAAGGTGATACACCATCACAATGACTCTAGAAATATTATATTAGGGTTGAAAAAACTACATAGTGTTGGTTTAACGGAAACACTTCATTATAGGTCAGCGAATTATCAGTTATTTTATGCATGTATTCATATCAGTAATGCACATACATTGAGCCTGAATTTATACATTGATTAATGCTAAGGTGCTTCATTAGTCATGAATCATGAGTTATTGTTTTTGTTCATGATATTTAACAGAATAAAATAAAAATAAGGGTTCTGCTTCTTTTGAGGGTCACAAACATGAAGTTATTAAAACAGTAATGCTGAAGGAATCATATTGAGAACACTTTAAATTCATTGGATTAATTCTTCTGTCATCTCCCTTCAGCTGTAGCCTTGCCAACAGGATAAACATGAACATAATCATTAACTCATAACTCTTGATAACTTATTCACCTTATTAAATGCATTTGTTAGTGAATAAAGTCATACATGACATACTCTAAATTGTGTCAGTTGTGTTCAGATTAAACTTCAGAGAGCTTTAAAGTTACCTATAGAATAAAACATCATATTTTTCTGTCTAAGCTGAACTGTTTTCCAACAGCCTGATCCAGTTTGACAGAACTGGTTTTAACCCACTTTCTCAGAGGCTCCGCCCACCAGGAAGTTCAAACATTAACTCAGGAGTGCTTTCACTTTCAGCAGTGTGCTCGGAGGAGTAAAACCAAGCAACACTGCCGGTCTTTCTCAGCTTTATCCTAAAGTTTAGTTATTATTTAACCCCTGACCTCATTATCTTGTGCTGAAGCTCTTCGGTTAAACTTATTTTTAAACTTCTAATATAGGATGTACACTGTGTGTACCTATTTTTTTTGTACTTGGAGAGTGAAGTGAACCGGTGACAAATTCCTTGTATATCTGACATGCGTGGCCAATAAAGCTGATTCTGGTTAATCACAACAAGCAGGAGGCGTTAAGATTCAACAACAGACTGATCTTGAGACTTAACTCCTTCCTCTGCAAGACTTTTTAGGAGAAGAAGGCTCAACAATGGAGGAGACAAATCAAACCCACCTTGGGGAGATGCTGTCGTGCCCAGTGTGCCGGGACATCTTCAGTGATCCTCGACAGCTGCCCTGTGGCCACAGTGTGTGCATGGGCTGCCTGGAGAAGATGGTGGATCGCTCCTCTGAACTTCCCTTCCGCTGCCCGGACTGCAGAGGGCAATTTGGAACAGTCCTGAGGGTGCAGAAGAGCTTCGCACTGGCCAGCATCGCAGAGGAATTCAGGGCAAATAAGGCGAGAAAGGTAAATGAATTTAAGAACTTTTCACCAAATCTTTCTATTAATGCAGGATTTACAGCCATGGTTCTATACTGGTGGGATGGGACAGCAACCTCCTGTTCTAAAAATGAATTTTAATGTCCACCTGAGGCTTATCTTTTTGAGATTCAAGTTGGGTTTTTCTTTGGGACCAATTTTTTGTCATTTTTTTCTCATTCTTCCACTGTGTAGCTCAGTGGTTTTCATTTACTTTATGTTGGAACCCCTTCATTAATGTTGATATTTTGATATTAGCCCAATCCTGTCTTTAAAAGATAAAACAGTAAATTTCTTTGAACAAAAAAAAAGATTTCTCAGTTCAGTCACAATTTAAAGCTCAAACAAAATAAAAATGTACAGATTAAGCAATATTAACCAAAGAAAACCAATAGAAGCTAGCTGTTACATAGCCGGCATTGATTTACACAAATTCCACCTTAGATATGGAAAATAGCTATTATAGTGCAGAATTTTGGATTAGCACCTGCGTTGGCCAATCAGCATTCCAGTGTCCTGGCCTCAATTCTGCCATGCCTCTTTCCAGGCAGGCCGTGCCCCTCTTTGCATGTGCTCCCCCATAGACATATACACTAGACACCACAGAGCGGTCCACCCACCGCTTCGATACGTCAGAGCGGCTGCCATATTGTGAGGGTCAATCTGCCCTGTCAACGTAAACAAGTCGATGTGACAACAATGTTTAGCCATTTACGTGACTGTGAAGAATCGTTGTATTCATTTTTAATTTATATATAATTATGGATGTAGCATACTTAAAAAAGTATGAAGTATAAAGAGGAAATTGAAGAAGTTTGCAAATCGGATATTGGGACTGCTGTAATCTCCTTTTTGAGCAGCAACATGATGTAGCCCATGCCAAAAATATGCAAAAGTGTTTATTTACAAACAATGTGACATTTATGTACACTGAACACGTACATTAGAGCACAAGTTATAACATTTTTGTGGAACAAATGTAGATATTTTAACATATTACACACAATAACATTTTTACCTATTATACATTCATTTATTGTTACATATTTACCTTTGACATAATTATTAATTGTTACATATTTTCCTTTTACATATTTTATTACACATTTATTTATTATTACATATTACATATTACATATTTATTGTTACATGTTTACCTATCACATTGCATATTTGTTACATATTCACCTATTACATATTTACCTATTATATTAGATATTTATGTATTTTTACATATTAACCTATCACATTACATATTTATCAATTACATCACACATTTATTTATTATGACGTATTTTATTCCATATTTATTTATTGTTACATATTCACTTTTTACATGACATTTTTACGTATAATATTACATACTTATTCTTACATATTAACCTATCACATTGCATATTTATTTACATATTCACCTATTACATTACATATTTACCTATTATATTACATGCTTGTTTATTCTAACATATTAACCTATCACGTTACATATTTTTTAATGTTACTTATTTACCTGTTATATTACATATTTATTTATTGTTACATATTCACCAATTATATAACATATTAATTTAATTTTACATATTATATTACATATTTATTTATTTTTTCATGTTTAATTATTATTACATATTATATTACATATTTATTTATTGTTACATATTCTTCTAGTACATTACATATTTATTTATTGTTACATATTTACCTATTACACATTTATTATTACATATTATATGACATTTATTTATTGTTATATAATGACCTATCACATTACATATTTATTGTTACATATTTACTTATTACATGACATATTTACACATTGACATATTTATATTACATACTTAAGATATTAATACATAAAATTATCGTTGCTGAAGTCTTGACAAATGACTGTCGCAAGATGGCGGACACACTGACGTACGTTCCGGCCAGTCGGTGAGGCGTCTACTTCAGAACTACTGATGTAGCTGTTGGTCAGTTGGCTAAAGTTTGCCTTAGCTTTGCGTCCTTGTCTTGTCTTAGGTTGACTGAATGCTAGTTTGAGACAGCATTTCAACACGACATCCCTCATTCATTGACATGTGCTGCTGACCAGGTCACCCTTATGAAAGATATCTTGATCTTAATGGTTTTTTATCTGTTTAGATAAAAATTAGAAATAAAATAGATCATACTCAAAGCTTTTGCCCTAGCAACCAATCAGATGCTGCCACTCAGGCAATGTCCACATATTGTTTTGTGAAAATACAGCCTTTTCTGGGTGTTTTGGTGTTCTGTCCACAGACAAGTGCCATTTTTAGTCACTGAAAACTGATATTTTGGAAAATTCCTGCCAGAGTGAAGATTTTTAGTAACTCTGGTTTCTTTTACACCTACAGCATGCATATTTCCTTTGGATCGTTCATGTTCACATGGCAGTATCTTGAAGAGGGCCAAGTCCAAGCTGAGTCGCACTGGCGCCGTTCTGTGTCACACAAAGGGCGTTGCTTTGAATACAAGTTGGGCTGTGCATTATGGGATGAAAGGCCAGCAGGCTAAGCTACCCACAAAACGATAACATAATAATGATAATGACAGAGATAAAAATGTCCCATGTAAGATTACACAGATGAGCACATTTATGAATGTGTGACCTGCCTTGTTATATAAGTGCTCAAGAAAAGGGACTTTCAACACTCGCCAGTATCTACAGCGGACCATAGAGGGCGCTAGCTAGCACGGTAATTTACTACAACATAATAACTGTAGCAGTGTCTGCAGAGGAAATGTCAGCGATGCAGAAAGTAGAGAGCAGCTTTCAATAGGATAAATTATTCTGCTTAAACTAAACAGGTTTTTGAATGAGTTGATGTATCTGTAGTTACTGCTGCATTGCTGTGGAGATGGTGAATAATGTTACCTGTTGCTATTTTCATGGTATGATGTGCAGGTGCCACCAAAAAAAAATCTGTCTAGAGCCACAAAACACATTTGAACCTTAAAATAAAGACAGCAGCACCTGTTGACTCGACATCATTATAATGACTTTAGATGTATGAACAAACTGCTTTACCACCTGACACGACTACTCTGTAATGTGTCATTTTTTGCTGCTTTAACTTGGCATTATTGTTATACTATATTATATTTCATTGATTAATTTAGAACTAAAATAATAACAGTGGTGTGTTTAGTTTGATAATAGGGCTTGTCCACAAAAATAACAGTTAATTAATATTAGCCTGAGTTATCACTGTTATTATTGTCATTGTTGTTACCCAGTGCTTTTCCACAGGATCAGGTTTTACTTGCAGTGGGAAATCATAAATATTTATTTTACAATAATCAGTGAGATAGGGGTCAGAGGGTCCTTCCCTGACATTTTAAACTTAAATAATTTTTTTCTTGCATTCTGATCACTTTATGCACGATTTTATAATAATTATAAGGTTGAACTTTGAGATGCTTTTTTAAATCTCATCAGTGTTTTTGAAGCTTATCTCACTTAAATAATCAATGTTTATGTTTCATGTCAATCTTGAGATCTTACCAAAAATTTGTCAGATGAACATATAACACAATGGCCGACTCGCATGGTTGCGTAAATGAAAGTTTTTCCACACAGATGACATGTTAGCCACAGGGCTGCTTCTGATACATCACGGCTCATTTACTGTGATGATCAGTATTATTGCTCACATTGGCTCTGATCCGATATCTGTATTGATACCAGTACAGTATCGGGACATCTCCACTTTCTGATAACAGGGTATCAGGCTCATCCGATATGTTTTGCAGGAGCAGCAGAACAAAGTCGTGCACTGTGACTTCTGCACGGACAGAAAAACTCCAGCCAGATGGTCCTGCCTGAAGTGTGAGGTGTCGATGTGCACCGTGCACACCGAAGACCACAACAATCTGCCGGTGTACAGTGGACACATCATGGTCCCCCCCCTGACGGATATGTCTATGAGGAAATGTCCACAGCACCAGGACAAAGTGCTGCGGTACTACTGCAGCGCCTCTGGACGCTACATCTGCAACATATGTGCCTTTGAGAAGAAGCTCTTCAACCAGGAAACAGAGGCTTCTACTGTCCTACGACGACAGCTGACTGTGAGTTAATGTCAACGCTCGGCTATATGTTCTGATTTCTGGTGAAGACACAGGGCATTCCTGTCGCTGACTGAGATGCTGAGGAACTGGATTTTCTGGTCCATGAGGACTCAAGTCTAACTGTAACCTTTCCCCCACAGTCCACCTGTTCATTAATAATGACACATCTTCGTTTGTATATCACTATATCATTACAGAGATGTAAGACTTTTGACTGAAAGATCAGTTGTAGACTTTAGTCTTTGTGTTGTTGTTACAAAGACTAAACAATAATCCACCATGAGCACAGTATAAGGAACATTTAGTTCCTTTCAACAGGCGGAAACCTCGAGCAGAACCAGACTCACGCTGTGGGGATGGAGGGAGTTGAGTTAAAAAAAGAGAAACAAAACAGAACTAGAAAGCACTCAGAGAGCGCAAACCTCCACCAGGATAGTTCATATATTGCTATCTAAAAGCAATAGTTCCATGATAAAGTTACCATCATAAGTTGATTCCTTGACCCTGAAAACCCACACCTAGCACTCAGAATCATGTTGATATCATTAATAGTTAGACAGTTATTGAGCAAAAACGATTGTTTGCTAATGGTGGTTATCTGGATCGCCACCAAAATCATTTTTATGTTGGGCCATTACCAACATCTCCTGAAAATGTCAGCAGAATCTGTCCAGTAGTTTTTGCATAATCTTGCTAACAAACAAACATACGCCGGCTAAAACATAACCTCCTTGGTGGAGGTAATAACAACATTGATTACGATAAATATTTGTCTGCTCCAGCCTTGAAGTTTCCCTGTAAAGTTTTCTTCTACATGGTTACAAAGACAGCCATAATGGTAGATCAACAGGCAGTATTAGCAGAAACAACAATTTTAACAAGCGTTCTTATATTAAAGAGACACTGAAGTTGTCGCATGCTTATTTGTAGAACAATATGAGGACAAAACATGACATTTAGGAGTTTAAAGAATAAATTTGTGTCTGTTCAACAGGAGCACATGGACCAGCGCTTCAACGGCCTTGAGGAGCAAATAAAAGCGTCCAAGGAAATGATTAAAGGACTCAGACAAGAGGTAAGATATATTATTTAAAGGGCCATTATCAGTGATTTAATAAGAACATTTTGTTAGCACAAAATCACAACTTCATCTCATGATCAAGTCCAGATTTGAATCCCATTGAAAAAATTTTGGGTTTTGTAGATTCAAAGACTGGTGGCAAAAAGTTTAATCTAAACTGCTAGAAACTATTCAAGCTCAGTAAAACAAGAGAGACTATAGAAAAGTACATAAAAACAATGCAGCAGGAATGAAGCTGCTGTCAAGGCCAAAGGAGGTCGTACAAAATATGAAGTTTTTTAGTTATTATGTGTGGAAAAAGGATGATTTAGTTGTTTCAGTCTGTTACTTGCCAATTAAATAACAATAAAAACATAAGATTTACACATATTTTTGAAAGATTTCTAAAATATTTATGTGTTCTTGTTTTTATGACGTGGTCTAATAAATTGGTTAAACACCTAATGTGTTGATCACGGACAATATTTCAGGTACTTTTCTGAAAGGCTATTTTACAATCCAGTACGTCAGGGCTCGGCCTCGGGCCACTATGTGGCAAGCCAGAGCATAATCCAAGGTTTATTTACAGGAATTATTAGCAAAAGACTGCAAATACTTTTTGTTACATTCAGATAAGTGTTTTAACTCAATATATTTTAGCAGTGTTAAAAAGGCATGAGCGAGAGGGGGTATAAGAGAGAGGAAGGGGAGTGAGCACTTGGACGGTCAAGACTTAGTGTTTCCATAACTCACAGAATAAGAGACAAAAACATAATATAAACACTTAAATCGTCGGTCTCATCCATGATACACTTTGTCATGTTGAAGCAACAGAAATCGAGCCAGGGTTGAAGCCGTACTGACGGGCCCTTGCACTTCCTCGGCTGTTGGCCTTGGCAGACGCTGGTGAGAGTTAACTTTTTTTTACCCTTTTTTCATGAGAAATGAAAGTAAACAGTTCTGGCAAGTATTTGTCATGATTATGTTATAAATGCAGTGTGTAATTACAAGAAAAGAATAAAAACGGATTACAATTGTAAATGAACATGTGCAAAACTGTAGAGGTGACCAAATATAAACCTAACCTATTTTACAAAAACTAAAACATGTTTGTTTGCCTACAGCATTTAGTGTCCATGTTACAGCTTGTTATATTAAACCATGTCCTGGCGTTTTTTTGTTTGTTTGTTTTGTTTATTTACTGATGATAGTCCCTGAAACAGTTCCTGTCCAGCTGACAGAGCCTAAGTTTGCACTCCTCACACATACAAGAAGTGCTGTTTTTGCTAAACACAGCAAAAGAACGACAAGAAAACACTCCAGAATGATACTAATGCTATGACTTACAATATTCTTAGATTATTTACACAAAAAATACTGAAAAATCACTGATAAATAAATCACGTTTGGTACTGGATCCTCTCACTCTGCTCTCCAGCTTCCTGTGCCTCCCCCTCGGGCAATCCAGCCTTTACCATAATGTACTCAATGGAAAGCTCCGATTCTCAGCTTTCAGAATCCGTTGGAATTATTTGGATAGCGTGGATACCTGAGGAGTCACGGTACTTTTAATCCCTCATGTCTTTTTCTGTAACTGGCGACAGCTTCGTGAATTATATTGAAGGTGATTTTTTTCCCAAATTTGTGGCGCCCCCTGGAGGCCACGGGGTCCTTAGCATTGCCTTAATTGACTAATAGGCCAATGGGCCCTGGACAAAACTCAAACAGCTCAAGACCTTCTCAGCTAGTGGGTGGGCAGATATATCAATTCAGCAATGCATTGCAATTTTTCCCCTCCCAATTCAATATCGATTCAGCAAAGCTTCTGAATCGATTCACCTCCTGGCCAGTGGGGGCGCTGTGCACCTTTTCACTGTTTATCCAGCTGTCGCCAGTCGCAGAAGAAGACATGCTTACAGAGTGATAGGACTGATATCCGAACATGAGAGTGATTTAACAGCGGTTTATCAGTATTTTCTGTGTAAATAATGTAAAATATTCAACACAACAGCATTAGTATCATTCTGGAGTGTTTTCTTTTTCGTTCTTTTGCCGTATTTTCTCTGTGTTTTGCTGTATTTCCAATGTATTTTCCGCGTGTTTTATCGTCTTCTCTTGGCATTTATTGTCTTTTTCATCGTAGTTCGTGTTTTATGGATTCCATAAATAGTAATTTTAGAAATATTGGAGGAAGAAATGTCGAGATCTCTGTCTTCAGCTTGACAGGAACTGCTTCAGGGACTACCATCAGTAAAAAAACGCCTGGACATGGTCTACTATAACAGGCTGCAACATGGACACTAAATGCTGTAGTCAAACAAAAATGTTTGAGTTTATGTAAAATAGGTGAAGTTTATTTTTGGTCATCTCAGAAATGTTCATTTACAATTGTTTATGAAGAGAATTCTGTTGAAAATTCAAAGCCATTTTTATTCTTTTCTTGTAATTACACACTGTTTTAAGCATTTATAACATAATAATGACAAATACTTGTAAGAATTGTTTACTTTTATATCTCATGAAAAAAGGGTGAACAAATGAATTCAAAGGACAATTCCTGACACATTTGTTGACAAAAAAGTCCAGGTGGACATTTATAATTATAGTGTTAACTTTAATGTTTTTTACTTTTGTACTCCATATGCAATAATAAGTTATTACTGTGCAAATTTTTATTTTCAGAGTTTTGCTCAAAAATGGTGGTGAGGTGACATACCACATATGTTCACATTGGCATCAAAATAAAATTTCAAGAACTGTCAACAGGTACTCTAATTATTTGTGTATTTCTACTTTTTACTGAATCGATACTGAATTGAATCGCCGCCTAAAGAATCAAATTGAATCGAATCGTGAGGTTCTTAACAATGCCCAGCCCTACTCTCAGCTGAATGTCCTGGTTTGTATCATTGGTTCCCATCCTGAAGATTAACATTCAGCTGATGTAGACGTTACTGAGTTTGGGGCTGCAGCTTTGCTGAGTGGTTAGACTTTTTATAGCTTGTTATAATTTCTAACACACACAAACAGACACGTATGCTCGGCAGCAGAGCACACACACATTTTTATGTCTTAGCAACTCTTTCAACCAACACAAAGACACTCAGTGAGGGAATTATTCTGGTTTTCAATGTTCGACAGCCAAGTGTCACGGTTTTATCATGTTACTTCTAGCCATGAAATCAGAACTTCAGTTGCATTGGAGTTAATAAATCTAATAAAAGCTCCATTTTAAGGTTTTGGACACAGTTTCAGAGTTTGCCTCCTGCTTTTAGAGCTAATATTATTTTTCCTGCCAACAGAGAAAAAAAGTGACCTCTGACTTCTGGCCCCTCAACTCTGTCACAGTGGTGCTGCTCTTCCTCTGGTTCATTGTTCTGTATTATGGTAAGAAAATCCAGTCTCATGTTTTGATTCATCTCTAATGAGTGATGTGAACTCACTGGTGATGATATCTGTCTCATACCAGCCTACATCTACTCTGTGGAGAACCAGGCGCTGACAGGGGAGCTCCAGAGGCAGCACAGCCGTGTTGCAGGTAAGACGGCCCACACCCCCCGCTCTGTCTCTACGCATAACTGCTACCAAACAGAGAATTTTGAGATTGAGGCTGTTTCTTCAATGACTCAGGTCGACCCCAAACAAACTGGATTTCAAACCTGACACTGATGAATCTCCTGGTTAAATAACTTAGTCAGGGTGAAAAGATCATCCTCAGAATCACGATCAGCTTCCTTTTGGCTTTAACAGTCACTCTTGTTTACACATCTCACTGACTTACACCTCTAACCAGGCTTCACCAGGGATTAAATCAAACATAACACTTAAACTTTCTGCTAAGTCACCAGGAAACAGACTCTGTTACAGAGGAAGCACAAAAAATGACCATATTGTTGACTGTGTGCAATGTTTACTTACAGCAGCGAGTAGCAGCCCATGGGCTAAACCTTGACCACCAGTAATAATTTCTGGCCTACACAATGATCTGGAAAGTGACTTACATTAGTATTTTTTCATTTTCTTGACGCACAAAGCCATGACGATCAGTAACAGACAAACATGGATGCCTCGGGCATAGCTATGCTGGAATCAGCAGACAGCTCCTCCTGCCTGCAGCCGCTCAGTGAAGGCTTCCACACCAGAGAAATGTCACAGACCTTTACTTCCTCGTATCAGGGATGATTTTTTTAAGTTTCACATCTAATCAGCGCACATCTGATAAATCAAAGTGCTTCATGTGGCCTGGAACATTATTGACATGGGTCCAAGCCCTTGCAATCCAAAGAATTAAAATCAGAAATACAATTTTTTACTATTAATCCCTATGGGGAAATTGAGTTGTTTCAGTTGCTCTTTTACACAGTTTAGCAGTAGAAATATCAGTTATAGACACTGAAGTAGATAAGAGCATAAAAGAATTAAAATAAGCAACATGCAGAATCTTGAAGACACATCAACATTCCTTAATGAAATAAATTAAGTAGAGTGAGACTATGAATAAGGCTAAGGGATTTACACTATTAACATTACCGGTATTTACAATATGTATACAATATGACAGCACTGTTTGACAGTAGAGCACAGTCTGACAATGAGGCAACGTTTGGCCGTGAGGGTATTACCTCTGATATTACAATTGCTTATTGACAAATATCAGAGGTAAGCAAATTTGGACATAATGAAGCAATCACAAAGTGAAAAACAGTAAAAACTAGGGCTGAACGATTTTAGGAGAAGATCTAATTGCGATTTTTCTGGCAGATATTACAATTTCAATTCAATTCACGATTTTCTTCAAATTAAGCTTCAGTGCAATATTCACTATGTTTACTGTACCGACAACAGTAAAGAAATCAATGATCAAAGCACATAACATTCATCATCTAATACTGATGATAAATAACCTGATTTCATTATTTTCATTATTTCAACTTCTACTCCTAAACAGAGGCTTTGTGTTGTTGACCTGCTTACCAGCACTTCCATAAATGCAAATTGCCTGCAAATGTGTAAAATAGTTGACATAACAGATCCTGGGTCAGTCAGGAGCACTGCAAAAAATTGCAGCTTTGGCAATCACATGATTGCGTTGTCTGAAATTGCGATTTCGACCCGGAAACGATAAATCTTTCAGCAATAATGAAAACCATTAAAAATGTTTATTCTCCAGGACCTGACGGAGCAGTGGTATTATAGGAGTCTGTTGGCCACAGGCAGGAATGACTTCCTGTGGCGCTCTGCGGTGCATCGTGGCGGGATGAGTCCTTCAATTAATGTGTATGACTCTTGGTCGGACAGCCCTAAGTCCCACCTAAGCTCGGCCTCTCTGCCTGTAAATAGGTTGATCTGAAATTCAGTTGAGAGAGTGTTTACAGTATGGCTGTATCCATAGGTTGGATTCAAAATGTCCGAAAGGCTTCTTTAATAACAACATCACATGACTTTGTCCAGTGTTTTCAACTCTAAAAGAGCAACTGCGGTGGCTTGAATGTGACCAAAAACCCCTTAAAGTGAAAAATACCATGCAAAAATAAAATATGTTTATTTATTGATTGATATTTCCACCATTTCATCTCTAAAAGTTTCCCTTATTCACAGTTAAAACCTTAATTCATCCTTTCTCTGATCCGGCCTTGTTCATCTTTTCATTCATTCATTTTTTGGCTTTATTCAGTTTTGTTATATGCACACAAAAAGCCAAGGGCCGTTTCAGTATTGTCTGATCAAGTCAATGATCCCTGAAAGTTATAATGTATTTATTTATTAACATTAAGTGTTTCTGTCTTGGCAATTTTTACCAACGTAGAGGATCAAAAAGGATCTTGAGTCCAAAGATGTCTTTGAGAATATTTATTCGTCTTGCAAGAGGGAAGTCAATCGTACAGCACACAAGGTCTGCAGAGAGAGTTCTGCTAGACGAAAGGAATCACAAAGTCTTTAAGCATTTGAAAAAAACGTCATCACACACATAATAATTCTATTCTGACACTCATACCTCCCTCTGACCCTTATGACACACAAAACCCTCAGAACACATCCACCTTTGGTACTGGCCTCCCTTTCTTCCCCTCGGGACCTTGGCCTTGACGTTGTCTCAGGAGCTCAGAAGGGAGGATGGCATAAACATCAGTCACATCTCACCAGCTGCACCTCTAGTCTCCGTGCCCCATTGTTCTCGACTTAAACTTTGTATGACTCTAGGGCCAATTAGCAGGCCCGATGTTTCACATTAATCAAACCGTACATGGATACAGAGGTGCTGATTCTCAGGGGACAGAGCGTGATCTACATGAACACCAACCTTGGGCCTTTTCAGTCTTTGCAAACACACAAATCAGCTCTGCTCCATGCGAACCCCAGTGAATCACAAGACCATCAGGTCACACTACTAACTAATCATTAGGTTATATAAGATAGTATAGAATAACACAAAATGAATATACTGACTTGCTATGATTCAAAAGGATATGTTGACTTGTTATGATTAAAATAAAGATTCGCCTTGGAATGTAAAAAGATTAATTTTGCCATTACAGTTCTCAACCCAAAAACAGTCCTTAATGTGATTATTCAGTTCACATTTTCTTCCAGAGGTAAAAATAAAAGTTGTTGCTCCTGAAGTTATTCTCTATGAAGTATGAACAATTATACAATTACTCAAAGTTACTGCCATAATTTTGACATTTTTCCATTTTAAGTATTGTTTACTCCACACTCTCTCTCTCATAACCTTTTTCCTTTCTCCACACGCAGAGCTCCTGCTCGATCATCCATCGACGAGCCCCCATCCAGACACAGAAAACTCAGGTACTGAGGACTTGGTGTTGTTTTTTTAGTTTTAATATTTCCAGTCTTATGTATATTTTAATAATGTACATGCTGCTTTTTTTTATAAGTCTATTTTTATTTATTTATCATTGCTTTCTCCTTTGCTGCTGTAACACTGCAAATTTCCCCGTTTGGCACGAATAAAGGTTTATTCTATTTTATTCAGGATTATACTGTCAGGGCTCAGGGTAAAATTAGTATGTCCCTTTTTTGAGGTGTGTATATATCTGTATATATATATACATATATATATACATATATATATATATATATATATATATATATATATATATATACACACACACACATATATACATATATGTATATATGTGTTTATGTATGTATATATGTATTTATGTATATATGTATAAATATATATATACATATATGTATACATATATGTATATATGTATATATATATATATACATATGTGTGTATATATGTGTATATATGTGTGTGTATATATATATGTATATATATGTGTGTATATATATATGTATATATAGATATAGATATAGATATATATGAGTCACCACAGTCATTAAGGATTATGGTGTGTAGCGTGAGTTTTATTTTGTAATTGCTCAATTTTCAGTGTGTTGTTTTATGTAATACATCCATCTGTTACGTTGCTTTTTTGCTGCAGCGGCAGGTGGATCGAGGAAATTCACCATCCACAGCACACAAACACCAGCATTCAGTCCTGAGGCCTGTCCAGTTAAAAACCACTGCACCAACCTTTTTGAGCCTGTGAGCTTCCCAAATGCAAGGCGTTTTATGGAGGGCTACTTGTTTTATTTATTGTTTCAGAGTCATTTAAATCCGTGTAGTTTACCTTAAAATAATGAACATCTAATTACTTTGTATTGAGTAGGTTACATATTACACTGTAAATTTGCATTTTACTTTTAATGATCCTCACAATCATTATTACTATGATTAATAAACTATACGAGACCATTCAGTCACATGCATCTTTAATAATTTATTTATCTTTTTAACTTAATGGATATGTACAACATCTACACTTCAGGGATTTTTTCCTGTACAGGTGGCACCATAAGGCTAGCTGGCTTCAGTGGTGATAAAGGTGTGCCATCAACCTGTCAATTTAAACTTTGACCCCCCCCACAGGTCAAAGTTTAAGACACAATAGACATTTTTAAAATGTAACACACCTGACATTTGCTCTTCTTATGTATCAATTGTATAGATTTATCTCCAAAGTATACACTTTTAAATTATAAAATGGTTTACTTAACTGAAGATCTATGGTGTTAACTTTGACTTTGTTTAGCCACCCTTCCAAACCTGTGAAGCAGCAGAATGTTCCCCTTAAACTCAGTTAAGTCTTTCTGTTTTTCAGGAGCTCTCGCTCTGGATCTGGACTCCACCAGTCCTTTCCTTGAAGTGTCCGCTGACCTGAGAACAGCAAAGAGAGTAAAAACCAAGCTGAACTATGTGGACAGGAGTGGACGTTTTGACGTAGCCCCACAGGTCCTCTCCGCTCACTGCTTCTCCTCTGGTGTCCACGTCTGGGAGGTGGAGGCTGAGGGATACTGGGACATCGCTGTCTCCTACAAGAGCATCCAACGAAAGAGCAAACACAGCAGTGCCTTTGGAAAAAACGCAGAGTCCTGGAGCCTGACGCACAACGGAAAAGGAGAACTGTTCGTGTACCACAACAAAGAAAAGACGGTCCTGCCTGACATCCTAAGGAGCAGTCGGATCGCAGTGAGCGTGGACTTCGAGGATGGAAACATCAACTTCAGTGTTGTGGAGTCTACCATCAAACATCTGCACCAGTTTAAGGCCAAACTGACTGAGCCAGTGTGCCTGGGTTTGGGGCTTTACCGTGTCGACCCCCTGAGTAGAGCCTCCATCGTCAAAGTCTCATGATGACCCTAAAAACTTGAAGTGTGTTGCCAACACTGGAGCCAGACTGCCAAGGAGGACACAAGTTTTGCACTTAAAGAGGAAGGTTCAAAAATAAAAGCCAAAAAAGCAGAAGCATCTCAGGGAAATGTTTTCTCACTGTGGGGAGTATTATGGAACTTATGTATGAGTACTTAATACATGTCTTTGCCTTTTAGAGGACATTTAATTGCAATATTTGTAACTGAAATGTTAGATGGTGTTCACACCTAGATTGTTTGTTGGATTTGTTCTGATACAAGTGGGTGCTCCCTAATTAGCACGATTCATTACCTCCACCAAGGAGGTTGTTTTTGGCTCCGTATGTTTGCTTGTTAGAAAGATAACTGGAACACTACTGGACGGATTTTGCTAAAATTTTCAGGAGATGTTGGTTATGGCCCAACTTAAAAATGATTAGATTTTGGTGGTGATCCATACATGTCTGTATGCAAAAAATTCCAAAAATTTAAAAAAATCCAATGGGTGGATTTAAAAAAATCATGTATCTGCCATTTCTTAAAAATTTCCAATATCACAGGATAATTTGGGGTCCATGTTGCTATCATGAAGGTAAATTTCATCTGGATCTGATCCAGATTGAAATCATAAAACACATTTAAGTTTATGATGGGAAATACTATTCATTTCTCCTCGGCTGCTGTGAGGTTTCGCCCCCTTTAAGTCGTTATGAGAATGGTAGTTTATATGCAAACTGACATCGTTTTTCAAGCTTATGTAACTCCATTTCCCAGCTTCCCTTGCAATGCCGGCAAAGGAGCTCTCCACATGGACACTACTCCTTATCTGATTGGTCTGTAATTATTGTGGTTGATGTAACCATCATCCAGTCACCTGCTGGATATGCTGTTGAAAGGTTCTGTCCATTCCCAGATAGACTAGTGACATGTACTGAACGGTCCATCTTGTGTGTCACGTTAAAGGCATGACACACATGATAAATACGTCCATCTGTGTAATCATACACCGGACATATAAGCTTTGTTATTAATCAGTGAGTTGGTTTTGGGTAGCTTAGCCTGCTAGATTCCTTCCAATAATGCAGAGCATGACTTATAGTCGTAGCAGCTCTGGTTGGGATGTAGGGACATGAGCTCAGCTTTTGCCTTTTGTGTGACTTTTCTACTTCAAAACGATGCTGTGTGAACATGAAACGATCCAAAGGAAATATGCAAAATAGTCTTTTTTTTTTCCCAAAATGGATCATAACAAAGCACCCGAGCTGTAGGTGGGAAAATCACTTTTGTTTTTACAGACTCACTGTGTGACAGATGGATTGGTGAGGGATATTATGCTGCTCTTTTTTTTTAAGGAATTCTTAAATTTTGTTGTTTTTTTCTGTCATGTGACTGAGAGAATGTGCAAAAATCTGACAGGAAGCAGGAAGTAAAGTCGGGAATGTAGGAAAGATGGGGTGAACTATACCTGAAAAAAAAATGACACTGCAAATATTTTAGTCCTCCTGACATATATCATGCAGTTATTAAGAAAATTTCAGCAGATAATGCAATTTTCTTTTAATGCATATCAATTAAAACTTCAAATTAAGTGATTAAGCCTTTGTCAGCTCTCCGATTGGTTACCTGACCCACCAATCAAAGAGCCGCTTCATTCTGCTTCAGCAGATTTATTTGTGGATTCAGACTTTTGCACAGCGCTGTAGTTTTACAGCAAAACAAGAGATGCAACGAAATCAACACTCTGGGACCAAAAACAGACAGAAATGAAGGACATCATGCATGGTTGGTTATACCCGAGAAGGTAAACTCCTGTGTGAAATGAAATAAAATTGTGAAAAATCCATTTGAGCATAATTTCATTTATTAAGAAAACAATGACCTTGAGAATTTACTAACAACTAAAATGATCCAAAGTGAATTTTTTACAAAGAGTCCATCAGCAGTATTAACTATAGAAGGCCGTTACGCTCTGAAAAAACAATGCAGGGGTACAAACTCAAACTAAGGCAAACATCAGCTTTGTACAGAGTAAGACTGAGTAGATCCCCACATTTATGGGGAGACGTTAAACATTCAAACATGTCAGAGAAATAAAGTCATGTTTCTGAACTAAAGAAAACTTGAAATGTTGACCCCTTTTGTCAGAGCATTTTAAGAATAAAACTGGCCCCTACCACTTCATTAAAAAAGAAGAATCCTACAAACATTCTAGCTAACAGAACTGAGGCAACATCTCAGCGTCTGCTGCGGTCTGCAGAGAAATGTAAGGACAGCTGCTGATGAAGGAACAGTGATCTGATGGTTCAACTTCAGCTTTCAATAAAAAATTTAACACACAGAAACAGGCTTGATTTGGAGAGATGAGAGAGAGATGTTTGATGAAGCACCGTGAATGAAGTGTTTTACTTGCTTGTTAACTTGGTCACCTGTAGCATCTGAAAAAGCAGTTAGTGGGGGTGCACAGTATCATTGACATGCCATGGGCTGCATGGTGGCTGGTTCAACTCCCCATTTGGGTGGAGCCTCTCTGTGTGGACTTTGCATGTTCTCCCTGTACATGTGTGGGCTCTCCCCAGGTACTCTGGTTCCATTCACAGACCATTAACATGATTGCTACATTAAGTGGCGACTCTAATTGCTCTTGGATATGAGTTTGAGCGTAAATGGTTGTCTGTCTCTATATGTGGCCCTGCGATTGGCTGGTGACTGGTCCAGGGCGTACCCTGTCTCTCACCAAATGTCAGCTGGGATAGACTTCCTGTTTGTTAGCAAGACACAAAAACTACTGGACAGAGTTTGCTAAAATTTGGTAATGGCCCAACTTAACAATGATTTGAATTTGGTGGTGATCCAGATCAGTGCCATTAGTGAACAATCGTTTTTGTTCAGTAACTGTCTAACTAATAACGATATCAACATGATTCTGAGTGCTGGGTGTGTGTTTTCAGGGTCAAGGAATCATATTATGATGGCAACTTTATCATGAACTACTGCTTATAGATGTAACAGCAATATGTGAGCTACCTTGGCAGAGTTTTGTGCTCTCCGAGTGCTTTCTAGTTTCACGTGTTTGTCTCATTTCATTTTAGCTGACTGCCTCTGATGAGAGCGTGACATTGATTAAAATTAAAATGCAAAGTGAATTGTTAAGCAAAAAGACTGAAGAAGTCAATTCAATGTTGGTTCTTTATAGGGCTGGCCTATAAATAATATAAATATATGGCCTAAAAATGAAATCCCAGATTTTTTTCCACAACACTCGATTTACAATTTTAATCAATTTTTTCCCTCTCAAAAAAAAATGATGTAACAGCAAATTGTGAACTACCTTGGCAGAGGTTTGCACTTTCCGAGTGCTTTCTAGTATTTGTCTTTTTCATGTTTATTTTTTTTAACTTTAAAGCTGGTTATCAGGACTGAAGCTTTTGGTCTAAACTTAAGGATTCAACCTGCAAACCTGTTGCTTAGTTATGAATTAATTTAATTAGTGCTTAAGCTGCTCACTTTTTTCAGGTGCAACAGATTTTACAGTTTACATGGTGCAATTTGTCGAATAAGGAAAGTTGATTTTACAAAGAATGAAAATTATATACCCAATCAGGCACAACATTATGACCACTGACAGGTGACGTGAATAAGACTGATCATCTCTCCATCATGGCATATATCAGGCAGGGAGTGAACATTTTGTCCTCAAAGTTGATGTTAGAAGCAGGAAAAATGGGCAAACTTAAGGACTTAAGTTAGTTTGACAAGGACCAGAGTGTGATGGCTGGATGAATGAGTCACAGCATTTTTAAAACTGCAGCTCTTGTCGGGGGTCCTGGTCTGCAGACGTCAGTTTGAACATATCAATATGGCCAATACTGTCAGAAGTTTAATATCCTGCACCCCAAACAGACATTTGAAGGCAGACAGGATATTCACCAAGATCAGAACGTCTTACTGTATCTCACTGTAACCAATATCTCATCTCTCTTCCTTTGTCAGAGGGATTAGCCTTTTGTGACCATCATGGTGAAAGGGCATCCTTATTTTTCGACTGGTAAGGCTTAAATAACAAAATAATTTTTCATTTTTGAGGCAGATAAACTGAGAATGGTCCTTAAAGTTCTGGTTTGTGAGACACAAACAAGTGGTTTTTGCACTTATTTGTAAAGAAGTGTACTTATAGCCTTGCATCAATATACCAAAACATTTACTGGAATCAATCAGAAATTGTAATCTGTCGTGAATGACATACTAAGAAATAAGGAATCTGAATTTATTTAATATTTATTTTAATGTTTTTCTTGCTTCACGCCTGTTTCTTTCTATCTTTCTTCAAGAAACAAGCCAGCTTTAAGTAGAGGCTTTATGCTCTTGACACAAAAGACCTATGCGGGTAGTTTATGACGTATGAGTTTGGAAGTATTAGTATATAGGTTATCGACAAAAATCCAATATTGTGCATCCCTATTTTTTTCCCTATATTTGGTTGGAGCAGCTGTAGTCTGCTGCAGCAGCATGAGTGAGCTCTATCTTAATTCTGGTCTAAGGCCCTCAGAGCTGCCTCTGAATCCCAAGACAACTGTAACACACAGTATTTCAGGACAGAAGAATGTCTAAAAATAACTGTGCACTCGTCATTAATTGATACACAGCAATAAAAATACATGGAACTTACTGCACAACATGATGATTAGGTGAAAACGCTATGGACTTCTGAGTTCCGAGTGGGAAATGTCATCTGGAACGCCCCCCGAGGTCGGAATTTCCTACTGGGAAGTCGGGGATCCTCACCACCTCCGGGTTGACAATCAAAGATGGCTGCCCCGGATGTAAACAGTTATTAAGCTCCTGCAACATTCTGTTTATTAGCACCTCTGACCTCTGTCGCACTAAATCAGCTGTATTCATAGTATTGTTCGATGTATATATATGGAAATACTGCTATAGTGGTATTTACATTCTTCATGTGGTATGTGCGAACTACAACGCAGGGCGTGCTAACAATGGCTAACAATAGCCTGGTAGACTTGTGAGTATTTTTTCAGACTGGAACGCTGAAAACTCGGATATGACGTCATTCCCACTCCCCTCTTCCCAGTTGTGATGTAAATGCAACACGGCATGAGGTCCATAATGAACACTGTTGACATCAAACAGCTGCTTAGACCCTCTGCTCCTCCTCATCCTCTGAAATCATCCCACTTTTAAAAACCAGACACCATGACAGCTGCTTTTTACAAATAACTTAAAAACTACACAAAGGTAGGCGTGAGATTTAAACTATAACAAAAGTCTACTTCGAAACTATCTCTGCTGGTAAACATAGTCAAGTGTGAACTCAACTCTCAGTCAGAGCCAACATTTACACTGAACTCTAACTGAGCGTGTGCAGATCTGGGCTGACCCTTGGCTTGTCATGATTAACTGCAGCTCTTGCCTGATTACGTCATTAGTTAGTTGAACTTAATACACGCTGAAGTTTGTCATGACATTTAAAGCTGCTGAGAACTGAACAGGCTCTTCTTTATGCCCTTAAAGTAACACAGGAAGTGAAAATAAAGGTAAAATAATGTTTTCTTCATCAGTCAGCTGATACACAAATATTATGGTGTGATGTCACCACAGCTATGATGGCTTCTCCATTTCTGTCTTCTCCCCATGTTTGACCTTAAACTGACCTCGAGGGCTTGATCTTTCTTTAGCTGCCTTTAAGTCTCTTGATGACTGAGAGCTGTTTTGATCATCACATAAATGCTATGAGAGTACCACCATGGACTTATGAAACATTTGCAAACCTTTTTTTAACAGCATCCGTCAAACTAACAAAACAAGTCTGAAAGGATGAGAAATCTGTGGCACCGCTGTAAAAACAAGACGCTGGCTCCTGTGGGTCGTCGTTTCTGCTGATGTGGTCTGAAGAGGACGCTCCTACTTCACTGTCCCCATGCTCTGACTCCTGATCGAACACCAGGTCTTGAAGATGTCTCTGAAAATAGAAATATCATGTTTAGAAAACTTTTGCAAAGCCTGTTAGAAACTAAATGAACACAAAGCACGTTAAATCTGTACACACTTGCAGTGGTTGGCCACACACTCGTTGCTGCAGTACTCTTTGTCCCAGTCTTCACTCTCGACAGCCGGGTTGTTACAGCCTGTCCTCACACACACACTTTTGGTGGTCGCACTATCGCTCGCTCCATTGACCTCCATCTCCTCCTGTAAAGGAGCAGACATTAGAGTAGAGCATCATTAATGTGAGAGCAGGATGTTATTTGTCCGAGTGCAAGGCTCTACGACAGCTCTACAAACACAGAGACAGAAGAAGAAAACAGAGCATTGACCATCTGCAGACACATGATGTCCCTCAGCCCAGTGGATGGTGGAACTACCGCTGTTGTCAACAGACTATTACACATTTTAGCCAATAATAACTGCAGACCAGTTTGATTTTGACAGCACTTTTAGTTTTAGTTAGTCTTTTGCCTAAAATATCTTTTAGTTTTAGTCATAAATTAGTCACCTTAATTGTTTTAATGTTAGTTGATGAAATTTCACAACATTTTAGTTGATGAAATCTACTGTAAATTTATTCGACTAAAGTATGAAGTGTAAAGTGTAAGGCATTTTTTATGCTTCCTTGAATTTCTGAAGTCATGTTTTACACTTGGATAAAAAGAAACATCTAACAGCCCTTTATTGAATGCTAGTAAAGTTTGAATGTATAAATGAACAGAAACAAATTGAACTTTTGTGTGAAATGCAGTCACCTTTATTTAGGCTCCCTGGCAGAGCATCTCAGTTACAATACCAGAAGTGACAACAAACAGTGAACCTGCTCTACATGAATATATCAATTCATAAAGAGAGGAGCTCTGATTGGATCACTCCTCAACTTATCCCACCATGGAGCTAAGGCAGTTGTGATTGGATGTCCCTCTGAACTCATCCAACCTTTCCACACAACCAAAGTAGCTGTGATTGGATATATTCCTAATTCCTAAAAAAGAAGTTGGGCTTTAACCTGCACTTAGTGTCTTGAGATAACTTTGGTATAATTTGGGGATATACGAATAAAAATTGATTGACTGATTGAACTGTTTTCATGATCAAACAGGAGAGAAAACACTAGATTTGTGGGAGAATTTTGCCAGGAGAGGTAATTAAAATGACATTGGCTATTATTTTAATCAGTTTTAGTTTTGACATTGGCGAAGATTTTCACAATTGGCTAATTAATTAGCTGATGCAAACATAAAAAATACTTGAGCTGTATCTTGAACAAGTTTTATTGTGCTTTTTAAAAAAATAAATCAAACTATCCTGCCTCGTAGTGCACAGCAGACAGAAGCAGATCCTGGAATAAGTGCACTTTTTTTAATCGGGGGTGTATTAGTAATCAGAAATTGGTCTAAATAGTAAATCAATTTTAACTCAACTTGTGACCCCTGAAATCAAAATCAGATAGATAGATAGATAGATAGACAAATAGATCTGATTAACAGACTATTGATTAATCATCCACGATTGATTAACTGATTAACACTTGGTATAGACATATCCAAATATCATCACATTGTAGCTTAATTGAAGATTCAGAGCCCTGATCCAGAATATCCAACTCACTGTAGAAATCATGAAGCTCGTCCAGAACTCAAAGTTGGTCTTAATTTAATGAAAGATAAAACAGCATGCCTTTAAAAAAAGAAATTGACATACCTCCTCTGAATGCAGCACCTCCGTGACTTCATCATCGTCTGCGCTGCCCTGTGAGTCGGTGGTGTTCACCACCTGCACCGCCTGGGCGGAGGACGTCTCTGACGGTGTATCTGGAACAATAATGGGCAGAGCGTCTTTGCCCTGTAAGGGGGCCGGAACTATTTTAATCTGAAGCGGGGGCGGTGATGTAGCTGTGATGGACACGGGGGGCCCTGGCGCGGTGCCTCCTTCACCTCTGGGTTTGGCCTGCAGAGGAGGAGGTGCTGGTGCCATTTGCTGCAGCCGCGGTGGAGGCGGTGCATTCTGCATCTGCTGCAGCGGCGGCGGTTGACGAGAGGCGCCCGACACCACCAGTGTGGGCTGAAGTGCACGGACCCCGCCCGGCAGCACCGTCACCACCTGCCCTCCCGCCTGCAGCATGTGCTTTGGGATTATGATCTTGGTGATGGTCTGGGCGGGGGGCGCTGCCGCTGCTGGAGCTTTGTTTGCCCCTGTGCGGGAACGCGTGGCCATCTCCGGGACATCCAGGATGATGTTGGAGGCACAGATGTTGGTGATGGTGTTTTCTTCGAGGCTGCTGTTAGCAGCACGGACGGCCTGCTGACCTGCAGGGGGAGGGGCTGCAGGTGTGGACTTTGATACTGCTGGAGGAGGTGAAGGGGCGGTCTCCATCTCCTCAGAGGCCGGCTGTGGAGAGACATGAAGGAAACCTTTAAACAAAAACCCTGCACACTCAGGGCCGCTGCAGACGTTTTAAATCTGAAATAAGATCTTCTTTGGAAATAAGAACTCTATACTGTGGGCACAGAGTAATAATCACAGTGCAGAGAGTTATTTCAAACACTGTTTTTATAAAATGAATAAAAATGTGAGGCAGAGAAGATTTCTAAGGACACAGGAAAAACCATAGATACACCATAGATCCTCAGCTGAACTTGTTCAAACACTTGGAGCTGTGACGTCAGGTTTATCACAAAGACGAGGCTGAGCAGTCCCAAATCATCCAGTGTACACAGATCCAGGTAATAATAAATACGAACCCCACTTCTCTCTCTCACCTCTAGTTCTAATTTTGCTAGTTCTTTATAAAAATCAAACACCAATATTTTAATTGATAAGGCACTGAGGACAACAGGTCATGTTTTTATGCTTGTAGCTGACATAAAACCCAGAGAAGTCTGATTACAATGGCTGGTTTGGCAATAAACAATCTTTAAATAGTTACAGTAAGTCCATGGATTCCCAACAAATTGATGAAATAATTAAATTGATGTGATTTCCATTTGGCCATTCATTGATGCTATTATTTTATGAAATGAATGTATCTATTTGTGTGTCACATTAAAAATAAAATGGAGGAAACAACAGGTTAACGGATGCTTAAACCATTTGCTCAGAGAGATGCTGGGTACATCGATCTCACTTTGGACAAACACAAAATCACAGAAACAGAGTCACTACAGGGCTTCATCTTATGACTCAGGCTAATAAATGTGGCATTTTAAATGAAACTTTATGGCTATAAAACATTATTTTAGTCATGTTTAAAGGTAAATTGGACAACAATCTACAAAACCCAAAACCAATGAAGTTGGCACGTTGTGTAAATCGTAAATAAAAACAGAATACAATGATTTGCAAATCCCTTTCAACCTATATTCAATTTATTACACAGCAAAGACAAGATACTTAACGTTCGAACTGGTAAACTGTGTTATTTTTTGCAAATATTAGCTCATTTTGAATTTGATGCCTGCAACATGTTTCAAAAAAGCTGGCACAAGTGGCAAAAAAGACTGAGAAAGTTGAGGAATGCTCATCAAACACTTATTTGGAACATCCCACAGGTGAACAGGCTAATTGAGAACAGGTGGGTGCCATGATTGGGTATGAAAGCAGCTTCCCTGAAATGGTCAGTCATTCACAAACAAGGATGGGGCGAGGGTCACCACTTTGTGAACAAATGCGTGAGCAAATTGTCCAACAGTTTAAGAACAACATTTCTCAACGAGCTATTGCAAGGAATTTAGGGATTTCATCATCTACGGTCCGTAATAAGATCAAAAGGTTCAGAGAATCTGGAGAAATTACTGCACGTAAGCGGCAAGGCCAAACACCAACATTGAATGCTCGTGACTTTCGATCCCTCAGGCGGCACTGCATCAAAAACCGGCATCACTGTGTAAAGGATATCACCACATGGGCTCAGGAACACTTCAGAAAACCACTGTCAGTAACTACAGTTCGTCGCTACATCTGTAAGTGCAAGTTAAAACTCTACTATGCAAAGCGAAAGCCATTTATCAACAACACCCAGAAACGCCGCCGGCTTCGCTGGGCCCGAGCTCATCTAAGATGGACTGATGCAAAGTGGAAAAGTGTTCTGTGGTCTGACGAGTCCACATTTCAAATTGTTTTTGGAAAGTGTGGTCGTCGTGTCCTCCGGACCAAAGAGGAAAAGAACCAGCCAGACTGTTATAGGCACAAAGTTCAAAAGCCAGCATCTGTGATGGTATGGGGGTGTATTAGTGCCCAAGGCATGGCTAACTTACACATCTGTGAAGGCACCATTAATGCTGAAAGGTACATACAGGTTTTGGAGCAACATATGTTGCCATCCAAGCAACGTCTTTTTCATGGACGCCCCTGCTTATTTCAGCAAGACAATGCCAAGCCACATTCTGCACGTGTTACAACAGCGTGGCTTCGTAGTAAAAGAGTGCGGGTACTAGACTGGCCTGCCTGTAGTCCAGACCTGTCCCCCATTGAAAATGTGTGGCGCATTATGAAGCGTAAAATACAACAATGAAGACCCCAGACTGTTAAACAACTTAAGCTGTACATCAAGCAAGAATGGGAAAGAATTCCACCCGAAAAGCTTCAAAAATTGGTCTCCTCAGTTCCCAAACGTTTACTGAGTGTTGTTAAAAGGAAAGGCGGTGTAACACAGTGGTAAAAATGCCCCTGTGCCAACTTTTTTGCAATGTGTTGCTGCCATTAAATTCTAAGTTGATGATTATTTGCAAAAGAAAATAAAGTTTCTCAATTCGAACATTAAATATCTTGTCTTTGCAGTGTATTCAATTGAATATAAGTTGAAAAGGATTTGCAAATCATTGTATTCTGTTTTTATTTACGATTTACACAACGTGCCAACTTCACTGGTTTTGGGTTTTGTAAATGTTCCATAATGAACATGATCAAAAATAATTAGGTCTACTGAAAATGACTAAAAACTCAGCACTTTTCAGATTAATGAAAGTGTTTCACTGTTTTGTCCCACTAATATGAATTACTCAACATTGTTTTCTGCCACTCTCTGCCAGTCCGCTGCACAAATTTGCGATGTCATTGCATACCCTCTGTAGCCCCTCTGACCCAAGGTGTGCCCCAAGGTTCTATGCTTGATCCCCTCTTGTTCATTTTGTACTTCAATCAGCAACATTAACTGCTGCCATGATTTCAATTTAAACCGTTAAGCCAACAACATCTCACTTTACATATACCTCCCATTTCATCATGAGAAACCTGTTCTGGACCTTTTTAATAGGAACCTGAAAAAAAGGCCCGTAGTGAACACAAGCTTAATTAAAACTTACAATATGCAATTAAATTCATTATATCATATATTTTGATCTAGGTCTTTAAAAACATTTGTTAAAGTCTTAATTTGTTCAAGACTGATAAAAAGACTGAGTGAATTAAGCATACAGAGATATCTAATTCCAGGGTCAGATTAAGCAACTATGGCCCGATGGGTCATAGGGGTTCACAACCTGTTGGCGACAAAAATCGTCCCGTCCCGTCTCGTGTAGTGTGTCATAATAACCGACAACAGATCAGTCTAGGATGCCACACGACTCCCCGACAGAAAGTCTTGCAGGTTTGATTTTTTGTCCTGCCTCCTAGGATCTGTACCTCCACATCAGAGACAATGACCAATGAGAGCACTAGAAGCTCTGCATATCACTGATGTAAACAAACCAAGGTTGATGCCTTGAGAACTAATTGAGAACTATGAGACTCATGAAAGGTTTGCAAAGCTCGGAAAACCAGCATCCCTACCCTTATGATATGTTGTAGAGGAGCTACCACAGACTGGCAAAAGAAAAATGTTGGAGAGAAACAGCAGAGGAAAGTGGTGAGCGACTGCTTACATTTATCAGCAAACAACATCTCATTCAACATGATGTTTGTCGATACAAACTGAAGTATTGTACTATAATTACAGTCTGTTTGTTAGTAGTCTTTGGTGTCGCCCCTCCTCCTTTCACCATCATCAATTATATCAGTTGTTGCATGCAGTCAGTCTCAGTCATGTAGTCTGATATGCTCGTCTGACCATTGTTACAGACAAAAAAAAAAAATCATGTAGTCTGGCCTTGGCATATCATTTTAAGGCCTTGGATTGCGAAGTTCTGATATAAGACTTCAGTAGACTTTTTAAGGGTCCTAAAAAAACATCCATCAATTATATTTTTCTTTTAGAAACGAATGATCTCACCTGTGAGAGCTGGTTAGCTTTATAAGCTGCCAGTGCCTTCAAATACTCCTTTTTTGCTGTTTCAGTTTTTCTCTTGTACACCTGTGGGACACAAAGCAAATATGATTAATACACTTATTTTGTCTGTATGCTACTAAAACAAACATGTAACTTCCTTTATCCTTACAAAGATAGTTTAAAGTGAATAAAAGAGCATTTCTTCCCACCTGTTTCTGTTCCTCAGCCAGGCTGTCCCACATGGATGCCACGATCTTCGACACCTCCCCAAAAGAGGCGTTGGGGTTCTGGCCCTTGATGGCTGCCTGAGTGTCTCTGAAGAACAGGGCGTACGCTGAAACCGGCTTCTGTGGTTCATTAGGGTCCTTCTTCCTCCTTACTTTCTTAGCGCCCGCAGCTACGGTCATTGAGGCCAGCGTGGCTGGTTTGCCTCCACCTCTCCGGGCTGCAGCCGGGGACACAGAGGACGTGGAGACCGGATGTGAGGACATACCAGTGAGGGCTGAGGTGGAGGGAAGCATCAGTGGAGGCTCTACCAAAACACTTCTCTGAGAGGAGGGGAAGAGAGAGGAGAGGGATGTTAGCAGCAAGATCAAAATATGGTGATTGATTAAAAATTATTTGAGCATGTGATTATAGAAGGATGGAAAAAATACACAAAAAATCTCCAGAAATGTTCTTGACCATTAAGAGTGTGATATCTGATATCGCAATAATTTGTCCCTCTAAAGCAGCAATCAGCATCCCAAAGCAAGTGCGCCACCTTTGGTACACGAAGGCTCTCTTCTGACACATACTGAAAAATGGGGCAGTACATAGACTGTTCAATATATTTCACTAGTCCATCTGGGAAAGAGCCCATAGAAAGTGGTGATTGTTCCGTCAATCACATTCATTATGGGTCAACCAGATAAAGTAGTAGGCAGGCGCTACGCCGCGGTGTAAAGGACAGTATGTGAGCCACTTCATAAAACAAACTCAGGGCAAAACATGCCAGAAGTGGAGCAAAAATATCCCGTCTTTTGTTTTTCATTTAATTTAACGGTGGTTTATCAATATTTTCTGTGTAAATAATGTAAAATATTAAACACAACAGCATTAGTACACGGGCTGATTGATAAGCTGTGAGCCTCACATTAAAGGGTTTGACTTTTGGCAGACATATTGCATCATTTTTCAACATAATCCCCTTCAGTATCTATACACTTTTGCCAGTGATGTTTAAGGGCCTCAATGCCACTTTTAAAGAAGTCCTTTTCTTGACCGTTGAGAAAGTCCTCCACTGCATGTATGACGTCATCATCTGACCAAAAGTGGGTACCGGAAATGGCCTTTTTCAATTTTAGAAATAGATGAAAGTCTGATGGAGCGAGATCAGGTGAATAAGGCGGATGCTCAATCAATTCAAAGCCACAATCTTTAATGGCAGCCATGGCAATGACAGACTTGTGAACAGGGGCATTTTGTCCATTTTGCAAAAGACACTTGCCTTGTTTACTTCAGAGTGCCACCTCTTCGACGTAAACTGACCAAATGACACCAGTCTTTGGGTACACAGCCTTAAATAGTCAGGGGATAGTAGAGCTGAAAAAGGAAATCCCTGCTTATCTTCTTCAATACAAGGCTTTCAACTTATCAATCAGCCCTCGTGTCATTCTGGAATGTTTCCTTTTCATTCTTTTGCCGTATTTTCTGTTTTGCCGTATTTCCGATATATTTTCCACATGTTTTGTCATCTTCTTTTGGCATTTATCGTCTTTTTGATCATAGTTTGTTTTTTACTGATTCCATAAATAGTAATTTTAGAAATATTGGAGGAAGAAATGTCGAGATCTCTGTCTTCAGCTTGACAGGAACTGCTTCAGGGACTACCATCAGTAAAAAAAACACCTGGACATGGTGTAATATAACAGGCTGTAACATGGACACTAAATGCTGTAGTCAAACAAAAATGTTTAAGTTTATGTAAAACAGGTGAAATTTATTTTTGGTCATCTCATCTCATAAGATTTCTTCATGTTCATTTACAATTGTTTATGAAGAGAATCCTGTGGAATATTCAAAGCCATTTCTATTCTTTTCTAGTGATTGCACACTGTTTTAAGCATTTCTAACATAATAATGACAAGAATTGTTTACTTTTATTTCTTGTGAAAAAAGGCTGAAAAAATGTATTCAAAGGACAATTCCTGACACATTAATTGACAGAAAAGACCAGGTGGACATTTATAATTATAGTGTTAACTGTCATGTTTTTACTTTTGTACTCCATTTGCACAAATAAGTTATTACTGTGCAAACTTTTACTTTCAGATGTTTGATTGCTCAAAAGTGTGAGGTGTCATACCACATATGTTCACATTGGTGTCAAAATAAAATAAGTCAAAAATTGTCAACAGGTACTCTAATTATTTGTGTATTTCTACTTCTTACTGAATCGATACTGAATCGAATCGCTACCCAAAGAATCGAAATAGAATCAAATCAGAGGTTCTTAACAATACCCAGCCCTGTTAGCATCTATGCTAACCTCTGAGTAGTCAATGTCTGCTGTCGTCTCACTCGTAGCTTCCACTTCTTCCTGCCCTAAAAGACTCTGATTGGGCCGTGCTGCTTTGGGCCGCTTACAATAGCTTTAAATTGGAGCTTAACAAAACGGATCTGCCTGATTACAGACACTGAATCAGGCTGATCCATCTGCACTGCAAGACAGCTCTGTGAATAATCATTGATGTTAGCCTTTACCTTGAAGTCATCCATGTCTTCATCCTGCAGGGAGCCGGCTGGTGATGGTGTCGCAGACAGCGGCGCCTCTGAGTGACCCCCCAGATTCATCGCCAGTTCAGACTGGTTGATAGTGGACAAGCTGCTTCCCAAGAGACCATGACCGATGTCACCCAGCTGGACATCAATGGTCATGGGAGACGAGCTGCTGAAATGTGAGCCACTTGCATTTCCCAGCTCCTGAAAAAAAAAAATGTGGAACAGATTTTAACAACATATATGGATGATGCAACATAACACGGTAAAAAAAACAATCACAACAAACACACAGGACTGTTTAGAGTTGCTGAAGAGTTAATCTGATGACTGTAGGCAGAGGCAGGCTAACACTACCCATTGACTCCCAGTGTTTGAGCTAAGCTAATTAGCGGTGGGAGAGCTCTGCCCGTCTCTTTCTTGTTACTGCACGCACAGTCAAAAGAATGGTGTCTATCTGCTTGTCATGCACTCGGAAATGAGGCAAGACACAAAAACAAAAAAAATGTTGGCGTATCCCTTTAACAGATCATCTGAATTTTTTTAGAATTGTATTAAAAATAAAATTCTATTCTTGACAGCCTCACTCACCAGTGCAGAGGAACTCAGCAGGGCTCCCCCTCCGGCCTGCCCCATGGCCCCCAGGTTCAGCTGCTCCAGGCCCTGAGACCCTGAGTTCACAAACGTGGAAGCAAAAGACGGATCGTTGGCTTCGACCACCAGGTTGCTAACAAGACTACGGGAGCCTGGAGGTCCCCCGGTGCCATCAGACCCGTCCGTCAGCTCAAAGTGAGACACTGCATCTCCAATACTTAGACTAGGGTCCAGTGAGATGGGGGGGATCTCAAAGACTTCGTCTCCAAGACTTGGAGTATGAAATGTTTGCTGTATGTGGAGGATGAGACAGAGCAGAGGGTCAGTCAAGGAAAATGAAGAAGACCTGTTTAGTTGTCAATCGACTGTTTGTAATCACTCACCTCAGCGGACAGGAAAGGGTGTCCTGATCCACTGATGGCGAGGTAGCTGTCCCCGCCCTCTGGAAACTGAAACACAGGTGTACCGGTTTAACAAGTGACAATGTTAGCTGGTGATTTTCAGCCAAATGCTTCTGAGGTTGTTGTGGTTACAACAGATGGTAAAAATGTGAATTGTGACCTTAATTAAAACGGCACAAACTAGGGCTAGGGCTGCACGGTTATGACCAAACTCATAATCATGATTATTTTGATCAATATTGTACAAAACCCAAAACCAGTGAAGTTGGCACGTTGTGTAAATCGTAAATAAAAACAGAATACAATGATTTGCAAATCCTTTTCAACTTATATTCAATTGAATACACTGCAAAGACAAGATATTTAATGTTCGAACTGAGAAACTTAAGTTTCTTTTGCAAATAATCATCAACTTAGAATTTAATGGCAGCAACACATTGCAAAAAAGTTGGCACAGGGGCATTTTTACCACTGTGTTACATCGTCTTTCCTTTTAACAACACTCAGTAAACGTTTGGGAACTGAGGAGACCAATTTTTGAAGCTTTTCGGGTGGAATTCTTTCCCATTCTTGCTTGATGTACAGCTTAAGTTGTTCAACAGTCCGGAGTCTCCGTTGTTGTATTTTACGCTTCATAATGCGCCACACATTTTCAATGGGGGACAGGTCTGGACTACAGGCAGGCCAGTCTAGTACCCGCACTCTTTTACTACGAAGCCACGCTGTTGTAACACGTGCAGAATGTGGCTTGGCATTGTCTTGCTGAAATAAGCAGGGGCGTCCATGAAAAAGACGTTGCTTGGATGGCAACATATGTTGCTCCAAAACCTGTATGTACCTTTCAGCATTAATGGTGCCTTCACAGATGTGCAAGTTAGCCATGCCTTGGGCACTAATACACCCCCATACCATCACAGATGCTGGCTTTTGAACTTTGCGCCTATAACAGTCCGGCTGGTTCTTTTCCTCTTTGGTCCGGAGGACACGACGACCACACTTTCCAAAAACAATTTGAAATGTGGACTCGTCAGACCACAGAACACTTTTCCACTTTGCATCAGTCCATCTTAGATGAGCTCGGGCCCAGCGAAGCCGGCGGCGTTTCTGGGTGTTGTTGATAAATGGCTTTCGCTTTGCATAGTAGAGTTTTGCACTTACAGATGTAGCGACGAACTGTAGTTACTGACAGTGGTTTTCTGAAGTGTTCCTGAGCCCATGTGGTGATATCCTTTACACAGTGATGCCGGTTTTTGATGCAGTGCCGCCTGAGGGATCGAAGGTCAATGTTGATTTTCGGCCTTGCTGCTTACGTGCAGTAATTTCTCCAGATTCTCTGAACTTTTTGATGATATTACGGACCGTAGATGATGAAATCCCTAAATTCCTTGCAATAGCTCGTTGAGAAATGTTGTTCTTAAACTGTTGGACAATTTGCTCACGCATTTGTTCACAAAGTGGTGACCCTCGCCCCATCCTTGTTTGTGAATGACTGACCATTTCAGGGAAGCTGCTTTTATACCCAATCATGGCACCCACCTGTTCTCAATTAGCCTGTTCACCTGTGGGATGTTCCAAATAAGTGTTTGATGAGCATTCCTCAACTTTCTCAGTCTTTTTTGCCACTTGTGCCAGCTTTTTTGAAACATGTTGCAGGCATCAAATTCAAAATGAGCTAATATTTGCAAAAAATAACACAGTTTACCAGTTCAAACGTTAAGTATCTTGTCTTTGCTGTGTAATAAATTGAATATAGGTTGAAAGGGATTTGCAAATCATTGTATTCTGTTTTTATTTATGATTTACACATCGTGCCAACTTCACTGGTTTTGGGTTTTGTAATCATGATTATTAATCACGATTATTCATCACGTTGGGGGAAACATCTGTATTTTTATTGCACTACTTTAGAAAAAACAATATGTGAACAGTTTTCAGTACAAAATGAAACTTTAAATAAGAATACATGACAAACAATAATAATAAAAAAATTTTACCCCAGAATATAACAATTACCAAGGGCTAACTGAATAAATATGCTAGTACAGAGTCACGAAGTACAACTCAACAGAAACAATTACAGTTTATACAGAAAGGGCAATAACATTAGGCTTATGCCTACAGGTTTTTGGCAAGAAACACCAGCCTGCCAATATTTTTCAACCTGAGAGACAAGCAAAGGCAGGTCACTACATTTCAGTGAACTGTAGTGACACAGATCTCTTTTTCGAGGGAGACCTAAAAAAGAGATCTGTTGATCTCAATGGGACAAACCTGGTTAAATAAAAAATAAAACAAATAACTGTCAAGGACAGGTACAGCTCCATTGTTCTGCTAACCATGCATTCGCATGGTGGTTGGTTGACTAATGGTTGAGAAATTGCTCGATTGGATATGAGCAGAGCCCACATATTAAATGTAAATATCACCAACAATCTGGTCAACTTAATCGTGGCAGCCAAAATCATGATCAAGATTAAAATTTGATTAATTGTGCAGCTCTAGATGGGACAAAAAAATCAATACAGCGATAACTGTCCTCCCTCCCATGATATGATTATCAATATGTGGGCACCAAATATTGATATTTTAATTAATAACATACGAAGCTCTAAACATGCTGTATGCCTGTTTGTTTATCTCCTGGCGATGCTACTTGGTGGCTCCTCAAGGGGGCGCTCCACACCTGGATGAATGAAACTTAAACCGAAATTACCAAATGCAGAAGAGAAAGTTTACAGAGCCGAAATGTTGGACATCAGAGCGAAGAAAAGTTCACTGAAGGATGCCCCGGCCACTTACAAATCCAAAGTATGGATACACTTCAGCTTCTGCAACATTGAAGGGATATTTGTGACACATTGTTATATTATTATTTTTTTTTCAATAGATCGATTATCGTAGAATTGCTTCATCGTAATTATATTGTTATCATAAACCATTTATCGTATCGTACTGAGGTCACTAGGTGCTTCCCAATAGATGAGAATAATCTAAACATGATTTAAATGTTATGATCATTTCTTAAAACATACACAAAAGGGTGTACAAATTAGCGTATTTAAAATAAAACCACTGTCTCTTGAGGATATTTATTAAGAATCTGAGCAATGAAGAAAATCTTCAACATATAAGCTTTCTCATGATATTAAACTTCAAAACAGGCAGGCGTCACCTCAGGGTGTCCACCCGTTCTGCTCTTAAAGGTTCCAAAAGTTTTTCAGGATTTCAAACTTCTTTCCTGTTGTTATGTTTTGTAGCTGGATCAGAGGTGTTAAAAAGATCTTTTAAAGAATGCTGAAGCATCCTTATCCCTTTTGGGTGTGATGAGTTATCCTCCAGCAATAAATACATGAGGACATACTCCAAAAGACTTTAAAACTTGACAAAAACTTTAAACTTTACTCTATAAGTGTTACTTTGAACAGTGAGTTGCAAAATATACAAATCAAAGAAATTCTGAGGTTTTTCAGCTGGGATGCACAATATCATTGGTATAATGTTGGTATCAGTTAATTGTTTTAAAGGTTAATTATCACTTCAAGCCAGATGCAGAAATTTCCGTCCGTGTTTACTAACAATATCATAACCTTTAACATCAGCGCTAAGTTTTGAAGGGGTAACAAAGTTTTTGTTTAATAAGTAAAATTTACTCTGTCTTAAAAATATTATTAACTTCATACAAACATGGCCAGTTTTCTTCCACCTGGTTGTTACATTGCTGTTTTTAGAAATGTCAGAAGATGATCAGTTTTATTGTTACTTTTAAAAATGTAATTTGCATATAATTCAACAGATCTGGAAAAAATGTCTTTACAATAATACATTGTGATTTTTTTTTTTGATATCTTGTAACAGAATACTGATATTTTCCCAGTTAATTCATGAAAATACAGGACACCTGTCTGTACTGCTGTCCAGCCTTCAGCTGCTGGATGGCAGCAGGCATTTAGCCATTTGATTATCATTATTCCCTTCGCCAAGGAGGTTATGTTTTTGCCAGCATTCGCCTTTCAGCAAGATAACTGGAAAAGTTATGAATGCATTTTAATCAAATTTTCAGGGAATTTTAGTCAAGGCACAAGGAAGGACAGGCAAAATTTCGGTGGTGATCTGAATCCAGAGGTAGATCCAGAAATCTTTAAAGGATTTCTTAACATTGCGAGATAGAGCAGTTTTCCACATTTTTGTCAGCAACTCACTTGACAGTGTTGAGAATGCCTTGGCAAAAGTTTGTGCTTTCAGAGAACATCCAGTTGTTCTCACTTTTGTCCCTGGGACAGAGGATTAGTATCCATGTTGCAGGGACCACCACCATATAAAAACAATGATTAGAAACTAGGGATGCACAATATTATCAGCACGATATTATCCGTATGATATTGGTATCAGCAGATATCAAAATTTCTGATGATATTTTCAGACACTATTTCAGCCATACATATAAGTCATAAATGTCACATATATAGGCTGTAATACCCAAAGAATGCATGCTCCAGAGAATGAAAGTTGTATTCCTTGGTTTACAGTAATTCTATCATAAATATACTGTCACAATGAAGGAACAGGCCAATCTAAGTAAAAGGAAAGTTAAAAAAAAGTAAAAAGGCCAAAAAAATAAAATAGCAGCAATGATAACTTGGAAAAATTGGCAAAAGTCTAATATCATACATCAATATTAGAAACTGTCTTTGTCACTACACATTTAAGTTAGGTCTGTTGAAACATTTTTTATTCAAAACCTATAAAGTTTAAAAAAATCATGATAGCTTGCCCTGCTTGTAATACCATGATCTATTGGGATTTATCATGCCACCCAATCTTGGGATATGTTTTAAACAAAATTATCTTGCTAATACACATCCCTATATGGCTAGTTTTGTCAAAGAAATATTACTACATCTATATATCTGTCTTGACTTTCATTAAAGTTGGAAATATTGGCACTTGGGGTGTTTATTGATAAGAAACTGATAATATGATACATAATGATAGTGCACGAAAAATATTGATACAGTATTACGCCAAAAATACCACAATATATTGGTGTTGTGATGTTTTCTTACAATCGCAGTTGGCACTCCGAATATCAGCTTTAAAACTGATACAACAACTCCCAGATAACAGTTTACTCTAGTAGGAGTAGTAATTATTCAGGGTATGGATTCATCGTTTCATTTTAGAGGTCAGAGTTCACCACTCGGCTAAAAGAGTTACTTATCCATGGCTCACCAGTGACTGATATCTCTTATCTAACCGTCCAGCTTACAATAAAGAAAGTACTTAAAAAGAGGTTTTATGTAGTAAAAAAAAAGTTTTAATATTATATTGCTATTGTAGAGAGTTAAACAAACTTAAGTGTAAAAAAAAGAGTTGCTCAGTGGATTTAAATATTGAGATGAAGGACTGAATACCTGCAGGGAAACTCCAGAAACCACATTTTATATAAGAGCCCAGCATCCTTCAACTTCTTTAATAGTTAAAGTTTGTAATCATCACAACCACAAAGAAGTCACCAGCTAACACGGTAACATACTGAGACCTAACATCAGTAACGGACACGGCCATTCTAAACATCTGCGTGCAGGTTACAGTTAATTCGGTGTTACCTTATTCTCCTCCGGGTATCCTCCGTACGCTTGACTGTCCAAAAACTCTGGATCATTCTGACCATCCGACAGCTCCGAGTAAAAATTAAGGTCCATGGTGAATATATGCTCCTTCACAGTTATCCCTCACCTTACACACTTTGTTGAAAACTTGGATTTATTAATGTCTTTTCCATTTGGAGGACCTTCTCTAAAAACAAATAATGCTGCTGATGGCTAGCTGTTAGCAAGCCAGCTAATGTCGGTTAGCTTTGCGTTAAGATGATGCTAAGCTAAGTTAGCTTTGAGACTGTGCGAAGAACTTGGGAAAGGGGGGTAATTTTTGTTGTTAACACCTGAATAAGAACACTATTATTGCAAAAATACTGTGAGTACACTCCCGTCAGGCACAAAGTTAACAAAAGGCCAAACAAAACCCACTCATGAGGTGCAGTGATGCTACAATCACCGCCTTCCCCGACCCGGACGCAGTATATGGTGGTGAGTTCACTGACTATCAGAAAAAAATTATTCCAATTTTACAACACGAACGTCTTTCCTAAAGTTAAGTTTTGCTCATCTTCCATCCAGTTCTCTTTATCTGTAAAACGTTGCGTCATATGCCAAACATAAAGGCAAAGACTGGTAGCATACTGAATTGATCTACCTGTTGTTATTATTACCACACACAGGTGAACCATTACTCCTGAATGTAGCAAGGCTTCCCATTTTAAACAGAGGTCAGAAAAGAAAACTGAACTCAACTTTCATTAATCAGCTTGACTACTAGTTGAATCAAAGGTAAACAGCCTGGGTCACATGCAGCCTCCATATTACAAAAAGTGGCACCACAAAAAGATCTTTGAATAGAGCTGCCACCACAATACAAGGTTACAAAGACAAAAAAAAATGGATTTAGAAATATCTTTAGTTTTAGCTTTCTGATTTGTGATTTATGTCTCGTTATAGGACGTAGGTGAATAAAATGTTCTTTACGTGTGTCTTAAACAACAGATTAAGACAGGTTGCTAGTTTCAAAAAGTTGATTGAAATCCAAAATTTCTTCAGTTCAGTGTTTAGCTGTTTTGGTGCACGGATGAATGTTGGAGAGCCCAAACTGATACTGCTCCTTTGCAGGTAGGGGACAAGTTAGGAAGATTCTAAGGGCCCATGTAGGGCTGGAAAAAATGGCCTGAAAATAAAATCCCGGATTTTTTCCCCCCAAAACTCGATTTACAATTTCAATCGATTTTTTTCCCTCTCAAAGGAAAAAAAAATCTCCAAGTGATGCAAGTTTTGCCCTGATGTCATTAAAATAGAACCCAAAACTAAACTGAATATCTCTCTAAAAAAAACAATATTTTTAGTTTTAAACAAGGTTTTGAAGGTTTCGAAAAATATCTGTGTTCTTGTCTTTGTGACAGATGATCTAATAAGTTAATAGTGTCTCACTTTTACTTATATTATTCATTTTTCATTCATCAAGAGAGAACTGATGCACGTCGTAATTTTTCATGATTTAATTTCTGTTGAACTCTCATCTATTCTAATGTCATTATCTGATATCCCTACTGCTATACTGTGTATAAGACCAACTCAAACAACTGAACTTCCCCTTGGGCATTAAAAAGGTATTTCAGATTCTGATTACATATATACACACACACACATATGTAAATATATATATACATATATATATATATATATAGATATATAAAAAATATGTATACACGTTAGGGCTGGGTATTTCCAGCAACCTCATGATACGATACGTATCTCGATAAGCACGAATTATAGACATTTATTACGCTGTCAACTTTAATATTGTATTTTTCATTGCAAAAAGAAAAAAATTTCTACAACTCAAGACACTTCAATTTAGATCCTCAAAGATTTTAGACTTAAGTTAAAATTTTGAACATGTGCTTCATTATGTACTATGGATTTAACTGTGCCGTTAATAACATCACCCTAAGTGCATCAACAACAGCTGTCACAGCATCTGAGTCCGTATCAATATTTTGAGCACAGGCCTAAAAAAATATATATATAATTATATATATGTATATGAAGTGTGTCAGAACAGTTCCAGGACTGGTGTCACAAAAGCTTTATTTAGAATCCAAACTACAAGTTTTCCACTTCGAAGTAATCCCCCTGGAGTCTAACGCACTTTCCCATCCTTCTCTGCCACGCTTTCATGCACTCCTGGAAGGGGCCTCACAGCCTTTTAGATGTCGTTCACATCTTCCAAACGAGTCCCCTTGATGAGCCCCTTGAGCTTTGGGAAGAGGAAAAAAAATATCACACTGAGCCAGGTCGGGTGAGTAGGGAGGTTGCTCCAGTGCGGGGATGTTCTTCTCAGCCAGGAACTGTCGGATGCATATATATATATATATATATATATATATATATATATATATATATATATATATATATATATATATATATATATACAGTGCTTAACAAATGTATTAAAAAGCCACCCAATGTAAGGCTTATTCCACAGATGCCCTAAATTAACAGCATTGGTAATAACTAAAATCATTGTTTGTGTTTCTGTAATGGTTAATACAGCAGTATGTAAAAGCTCTTTCAAATTAATAATCTTTTTTCAATGCTAATATATTATTATAGTTATCCATGAATTTCAAAATTTACTGTTTAACAACAAAAACAGAAAAAGCTGTAAAGCACAATATTATTTCTTGGTTAAGATGTCTGCTTACGATTATTTTCTTGCATCCCTGAACAGAAACTTTAGTTTTAGTGGTTGAATGATATTCTTGATTAATTTCTGGCTTCTCAGAGAAGCCCAGTGAGCCGCTCAGATATAAAAATGTGAATTCAGTTTAAAATCCCTTATTCATGTACAAACTGGTAAAATGTTCAGAGCTCACTGAAAATGATAGAGTCCACAATAAAGCACTTTATGATGCTGGATGGTTTTCTCTATTTTATGTAAGGTGGTATAAATTTTAAGGAAAGTATTTAATGTTGAAAAAGTGGACAAACAAAGATGCTTGACCTTATGAATTTTTTTTAAGATGAAACAAGAATATACTGTATAACCTTAAAGAAATGTTATAAATAAAAGACAAATTAATCAAAATGCTTAACTCATTGGCTGCCATTGACGTCTATAGATGTCAGTTAGGTTTTTTTTAGCGGCTGGGGAACGGTCTGGCAGAGCTTGTCCATGAATATCAGGCTTGTAAAGTAGTTACTGACAACCTGACCCCTGTAGATGGCAGCAGTGCTCTCTTTGGATGAGTGATCAGCATGAATGAGACTGATCAGTACAAGAAGATGTGAAATGATGAGAGAGAAGATGGCGAAACGCTGGAAGTCAGACCAGTTCAGGCTGCTCAAACTCAGAGTATGTGTCATGGTAGTTTGGAGAGAGAGCGAGCATCGTGATCGTGAGATAAGACGATAAGAGATCATGGACAGGATCAGAGGATGGAGCTACGGAGAGAAGCGCTATTCTTAAAAACGGAAAAAGGTAGAAACAAACTTTTTTTCCTTACGAAAGAAGAGAGTTTACTCTTTCTTCTGGTAGTTTCGGTGTTGACATAGTCATAGAACACAACATTCTGTGGGTCTGGAAAGATCGGTCAAAATCTGAATCTCTGAAAGCGGCTGGCAGCCAATGAGTTAAAGATAAGACAAAGACGTTTTGCTGTTTCAATGATGTCCTTCTGGAGATGCTTGTTTTTCTGAGAATTTTGGGGGCTCAGCAGACCTTATACTCTCAGTGGAGTTACTCACACTCCGAAAACCCTGCCTCACTCCTGAGTCCATGACGAGCAAATAGACACCATGCTCTCGACTGTGCGTGCAGTAAAAAGGAAGAGACGGGCAGAGTTCGCCCAACACTAATTAGCTTAGCTCAAACACTGGGAGTCGATGGGTAGCATTAGCCTGCCTCTGCCTACAGTGATCAGATAAATTCTTCACCTACTCTAAACAGTCCTGTGTGCTTGTGGTATTTTTTATTGACCGTGTTATGTTACATTATCTATTTTAAGACCAAGATTAGCACTTAATGTAATTACCTCCACCAAGGAGGTTATGTTTTTGCTGGCGTTGGTTAGTTTGTTTCTCTGTTTGAACAGATTTGGATGAAATTTTCAGGAAATGTCTGGAATGGGATAAGGAAGAAATGATTAGATTTTGGGACTGATCCAGATCAACATCCGGATCCAGGAATTTTTTAAAGAATTCATAACATTGCGAGATAGGACCATTTTCGCCAAAGTGGACTGAAGCTGCTTGGCGGAGGTCTGCGCTCTCCGAGTGCTTTTCTAGTTTTTGAAAGAAATACTTACAAAACTAACTGCTCTGCCTCAGCTTCTCTTCGTGCATGTAGTTCCTCCTCTGTATATTCTGGTTCAAATAGGTAAGGTTGTGGATCTTTGCCGAAGAAATTATCCTCGTCCTCCCTAATAAAATCGGCCATAATCCTTAGTACCAATCTTCTACTCATAAACAGAGGCTTTGTTTTCTTACAAGCATTACAAGCATCTTACAAGTATTTCTTTCAAAAATTGCATAAAGTGCTAATCTTAGTCTAAAAGTAGATAACATAACATAACACAGTCAATAAAATAATAAAACCAGCAACCAGGACCATTTAGCGTTTATCTGATGACTGTAGGCAGAGGCTGGCTAACACTACCCATTGACTCCCAGTGTTTGAGCTAAGCTAATTAGCCCGTGTCTTCCTTGTTACTACACACACAGTTGAAAGAATGGTATCTGTCTGCTTGTCATGGACTCCAGAGTGAGGCAAGACACGAAAACAACAAAAATGTTGGGAGTGTTCCTTTAAAAATAATCATGTTGTTAGCACGTTACAAAATAAATCATAATCAAACATTTAGATAATTTAATGACCAGCCCAGTGCACCTCCTGCTGGTACTTGCTGGGTTTTGTTGACAATAACACACAGAGGCTGCTTTTCACTGTAGATTGCTGTTATTCATTTCACAGGTACACTCAGATCATAAAACAAGAATAGGAACTCATTGCCGTCATCTTTGCACCGGAGCGCACGAGTGAGCGGCTCTACATTTTACAATACATCCCTCCTCCTAGCTTCAGTAACTAATACGCCATTGTCCCCCTCCCTCCCCCTCAACCCCCAACCCTCCCACAGAGTGAAAACAATAACAGTACATCCACGCACAGGTCCCCCTTTTAGTTCACAGGCTCGTCTGGACCCTGAACACATGACCAGACGAGAGCAGGGGATTGTGGGATCCGGGCTCTACAGCACACATGTCCAGTTTCATGTAGCGCTCGAGGACCAGCATTGAGGTTCTCAGATAAGAAAAGGGAGTCTGTACAGCAGGGGTCTCCTTTTGGTCATGGCTGGGAATGTGATGGGAAAGAAAATGTTGGAGAAGAGGAGGAGGATGACGAGTCTGAAGTAAGAAAGCTCAGTTTTTTGCCTTTCTGTCAGAGGTTAGAGGAGGATCGAGGAGACGAGGATGAAACACGATGATGAAAAGGAAACAGATGGGTGCAAAGCTGCTCCGTTCATGGAAAAAAAATCCTATATAAAATAAATGAATAAAAGTAGCAACAAAAGAACAGTCAATTCATAATTTGATACATAAAATGATAAAAATAAATGAGGAATAACGTGATTCATTTTTCTGAGACAGCCTGATGTGTTCAGACCACGAGGTTCAGTCAATCGTCAGAGCTTGACGAGGAGTCGGAGTCTTTCTGTGCCATGATCACATCGTCCAATAGCGCCTCCTGATCCGAGCTGTCATAGTCACCTTGGGAGAGGCTGTCGCCGCCCTCCATTTTAACGTCAAAGTCCGGACTGGTGAGGAAGTGATGGGAGGTCTCCAGGTCCTCCTCGTCCATCATGTAGGCTCCGTCTGACACCAGAGTCTCCTCCTCCACTCCGTCCAGCGAGGGGTCCTCAGGCGTGGGGTCTGGAGTGTGGTGATGGTGATGGTGGTGGTGGTGATGGTGCCGACGTCGGCTCTTCTTGGGGATCTCTGAGTGCTCGGTCAGCAGTCGGTGGAAGAAGGTTTCAGGCAGGAAACCCTGTGACAAGATGAAATGTGGTTAAATCAGCGGAAAATCTGGATGTATGAAAATATTCAGGGTTCCCACTCTTTTCTAGAAATCATTTTCCAGGACGTCTTCACCCCCCAAATGTTTCTGCCTCTTCAGCCCCAGAGGCGTTGGCCTATGGCTGTAACAAATCTCTGAAATATCAGACATTCTCCGATATTCTTAAAAATTATGACAAATTTATCATAGAACAGCGCAATGATAACCACAGATTCAAAGGTCACATGACCAACTCAAGTTACAATATTGGTGTGGGCAATTTAAGATTAATCTATTTTTTTTGTTTAATTTGGGGTTGTGTTTTTTGTTTTAAGTTTGTGACTCCTATTATTTTAATTGTGTACTTCAATACAAGTTTTTGGACAGATGTGAATTTTATAAAATGCACTTTATTTTTGTAATGTATATATGCCTGTCTCTACTTTTCTTACGTGAAAAAAAAAAAAAATTGATCACAAAAAAAGGTTAATCTAGCCTACTAAAAAAACAAGATTAATGGCTGATGACCAATACCTCTAGCTAGCTCCACCATATATTGAACTTAAGATGTATTTATTTCTAACTCTCGGGCATGAATTTTGTCTACTAGCTATCTTTAGGCTTTTATGTGGTGCCGTACTACTATAAATTTATGGTTTATACTTTTTTTTTTAATCTTTATTTACTCTGCTTTTTTTAATAAATATACTATGTTGATTTACTGTTTAAGTAGCCTAAATTTTATTTTACCATTTTGTTTTATGTCTTTTTGTCACCATTGTTTTGAGTTTTTAGATTTTATTCCTTAACTTGCAATATTTTATCTACTCATATTTCATGGCTAAATGTGCATTAGTTACCAAGTACATTTTTACTTCATTTCCTATCTTTGCTTTTTGTTCACTAACAGAAGTTAGTGAAGGACAATTCAAGCTGTCCCAGGACATTTTACTTTTGTCCTCATTTTCCATGTTTTCTATGACTGGAAAATTGGTCAATCATTTTCCAGGTTTTCCAGGACGTGTGGGAACCCTGATATTTTTATAGACTTTCCTTTTATGATGCAAAGGAAACCAAAGGGCAGCACGATATAAGGAACATTTTTATTTCCTCCACCAAGGAGGTCATGTTTTTGCCGAAATTTGTTTGTCAACACAAAATGACTCAAAAATTGTGAATGGGTTATGAAATTTGTGGCACGAGGAAGAAGTGATTTGATTTTGGTGGTAATCCGAGTACAGATGCTGATCCAGGAATTTTTCCATGGATTTGTTAACAGTGCGAGATAGGGCAGTTCTCCACATTTTTTTAATTTATTACCTCCACCAAGGAGATCATGTTTCTGCTGCCAAATGTTTGTTTGTTAACAAGATTATGCAAAATCTACTGGACAGATTTTGCTGAAATTTCCAGGAGATGTTGGAAATGGCCCAACTTAAAAATGATTAGATTTTGGTGGTGATCCAGATAATTAGCGAACAATCTTTTTGCTCAATAACTGTCTTGTCGTGACTTAAAATGACATCAACATGATTGTGAGTGCTGGGTGTGGGTTTTCATGGTAACTTTATCATGGAACTATTGCTTATAGATGTAACAGCAATATGTGAGCTACTTGGTGGAGGTTTGCGCTCGCTGAGTGATTTCTAGTTTATTTAATATTTATTTGTATACAGCATTTATATCCTGAGCTAGTTTGCAATGCTTGTCCCTAATTGGGCATTTAAGACATAAAAAACAACAATAAATACGGTTAGAGATACAAAAAAATCAAACAAAAAAAAAAACTAACAAACTCAATAATTACAGACAGAACAAAACAAAACAAATACATACAACAATACAAAATAAACAGGTAAACAGGAAGCACATGATCATTAATGACTACAAATCTGAGTCCTCTTTAAAAACTGTTTCAGGTTTAAAATTCCAGTCTGGATCCAGTTTAAGGTCTGAAGGTAAAGCATTCCACATGCGGATCCCTTAAACAGAAAAAGCAGTTTGTGCAACTGTTTTCTGATAGTTGTTGCAAGGCGTCAAATTTAGAACATGTGCATTTTAGAAAAGAATCTTGTCCCAGCTCTTTTGGAATAAGGGTTTGTACAAACATACACCACTGTGGCTTTATGACTTTGTCTCTTTTGCTTCATTTGGTAAAGACAAATACACAAACAGGTCTTTACAATAATATGTGTAATAATAAATATCTGGTATACATACAGAGTTTTTAACAGAGTTGGACCACTCAGGTGCTACAACGATATCAGGATTCTCCTCCAGATACTCCCTCAGGTCTTGAAGCATCGGACAGAAAGCAGCTCCGACCTGCAGAGGAGGAACATTTTGATTCGTAAACAAGACAAAAGTTTGTGATGATTCTGTACTTACCACCTTATACACAAATTAAACAGAATATTGGAGCAGCTTCAGTGTCTCACCTTCTTCCCTGTCCTCATGTTTATGACTTTGACCTTCTCACTGCCTGTCAGAGCTTTATCCGCCCTCCTCCTCCTCTTCCTCTTACTCCTGTTCACCAAAAGCTGGAGGAAGAAACAGACATGTTCATGAGATGAATCAGAAAAATATTAATCCGAATTTAAATCAACCTTTATTTGTACTGCAAAAGTTCATAACAGGTGTTATCTCAACGCCCTTTACAACAGAGCAGACTGAAGCCGAACTCTTCAATTTACAGATACACATATATGCATATATACAAATACAGATAAATATACATATTTGTACATACACATACATCCATCAAGGGATGTATCCATCCAGGCAGAGACAAAGGGCCTAAAAATAAAAATTTATGATAGGGACAAACCCTTGGACATCCAGATCATAAATCTGTCCTCATCACATTTGTCTCTGCTGAATATAGATTCAATCAATTAATCTTTATTTGTATAGCACCATATTTGTCTCTGTTGAATATAAATGTATTAAAAGGTAAGCCCTTTGAGATGTGGCATCTCATTTTCAAGAGGGAACTCTACTGGCTGGCTACTACTGCTCCTTCCCGTCATCTGTCTTCCTCTTACTCCTCCTCCCCCCAGTTATGTTTACTGTGTGAGGTTTGTTTATTGTCATGTGCAAATCTACAGGCAGTAAGACGCATTTTACAGACTTGGAGCTCACAAAGATCTCATAATAAAAACTAGATGTCAGAGACACCATCCAGGCTAAAAGAAACACATCTGCACATTTCATTTACATTTCTCTGCCCACAGCATGATGTTCTCTGTCACAATCGATTTGTTTTGTCACTTTTTCTTTACCCACCCTGTGACTGGTAGGTTAAAAAACTTCCCCAGCCACAGCTTATACCGCTTTCACACTAAAATCCGCGGGTCAACGCTGGTTTTTTCAAAGCTGGTTAACCCGCGATTGATTCCTTTACCACTGCCAGCAGATCCGGGTCTACTCAGCAGCAGACGAGCTGCGTGGCTGTTTTTTTTCCTCTGGCGCATCAAGCTGATGTCATTGGCGCGACAAAACACGACCACGTAAACAATGGAAAAGATCATGGACGCCGTGGACACGGTTTTCTGTACTTTGTACTTTTGTCCCTCTTTAAAAATGTACAAACTCGGCGCTGATGATACAAAGGCGGATGGAATTTGTTGCTGAGATGGCAAAGAGTCACGTAAGTTACAGACAGAGGGTACGGGCGCGATGTTATGCCGTGAGCACGTAACGCCGACGTCATCTGTAACTTAGCAGCTTGACCCGGGTGTGACGTTCTCACTGAAACTGAGTCGAGCCGATAAAAACCCATGTCGCTTGCAGGGTAAGTCGACCCAGGTCGAAATGCCAAGTAGACCCTTTCAAACTGCGGACAGGAGCCGATTGTTGGAGGATTTACACAGGTTTTTTGGCCAGTCTGAAAGGGGTATTAGAAACACCAGAATCTGGCTGGTGTTAACTTCCAACCCTGCAGTTTACATTCACTAGTTTTCCTTTTCTTTGTCTTACAGGTGTCATAAACTTACCTCCAGCATGTCTCCCTCCACCTCATAATCCGGGTTCTCCTTCAACCAGGTGGGAGGGTCCCTGCGTCGAGGAGTCCGCTCCAGTGGATCATGAAGTCCGTCTGGGTCAGAAAACTGAGAGGAGAGATGACAAAGATGAAGAACTATGCTGTTTCTGCCAGACATAACTGTGCTCTGGAGGGACAAGTCTCTATACCTCCTGGTCCTTTCTCTTCTTACGTCCACTGCTCTCGCCCCCAGAGCCGTTTGGCATCAGAGCTTGTTTGGAGAAGGTCAGCTTCAGGCCTTCCTCCTGTCCACAGAAGAGGTTTTTAATTATCCCTTAAGCACAGAATATGTTCATACTGCTCTCTTTAGAGTCCGTTAGTGCTTACTCACACTGAATTGCCATAAAATCCAGAGTATGGGACACATGTTTAAAGCAATACGCCAACTTTTCTTTTGTTTTCGTGTCTTGCCTCACTCCCAAGTCCATGACAAGCAGATAGACACAATTTTTCAACTGTGCGTGCAGTAACAAGGAAGAGATGGGCAGAGTTTGCACACCACTAATTAGCTTAGCTCAAACACTGGGAGGAAATGGGTAGTGTTAGCCTGCCTCTGCCTACAGTCATCAGATAACTCTTCAGCAACTCTAAACAGTCCTGTGTGCTTGTTGTGACTCATTTTTTCTGTGTTATGTTACGTTATCTTCTACTATGATCGTATTATCTTCTACTACTCCTAAACAGTCTTTGTTTTGTTGACCTACTGGTTTGCACTAGAGATGTGACGTTGGCGAACGAGTCAAGTCTTTTGAACAGCTCTTTTAAGTGATCGAGGAGAAACGATTCTCAGTTCTCAGTGAGCCGTTTGTTTACAAGCCATTATTAAATGCAAATTGCCTGAAAATTTAAGAATGGCTCGCAAACGAACTTCTCACTCACAACTGTGAATCGGTTCTCATCGATCACCTAAAAGAGCTGTTCAACAGACTCAACTTGTTCTCCAATGTCACACCTCTAGCAAATCACCACGGAAGTAGGTCAATAAAACAAAGCCTCTGTTTATGAGTAGAAGAAGATAATACAATGATAGAAGATAGTGTAACGTAACGTGGTAAAAAACGAGTCACAACAAGCACACAGGACCGTTTAGAGTTGCTGAAGAGTTTATCTGATGACTGTAGGCAAGAGGCAGGCTAACACTACCCATTTACTCTCAGTGTTTGAGCTAAGCTAACTAGCAGTGGGTGAGCTCTGCCCATCTCTTTCTTGTTACTTCACACACAGGCAAAAGATTGGTGTCTATTTGCTTGTCATGGACTCAGGAGTAAGGGAAGACAAAAGAAAAAAAAAGTAGTCGTATCACTTTCAGACTAATTTTGTAATTTTTTAAGGACTTATTGGGATTTATTCTCATCTCAATATCAACCAGTGCATCTTATGTCCCAGGTTTTACTGTGAACTTCACAGATTCTCACCTTTAGGAGCTTCACAGTGAACTCTCCGTCATCCCCATCAGCCCCAGGGACCCCCTGTGTGACGATGGGTTTACGTATGATCCTCGTGTAGGCCATCTCCTCTCCCCCAAGTTCTGAGCTCGGGTTGAGCTGAGCCTCAGGCACGTAACGTCTCCCTGAGGGCCACTGACCGCTCAACACCAGCGTGCACAAATTGTCCAGACGGTTGATCAACACGCGGTCCTGAGGACAACAACAAATGACTATGAGGCTTCCATGAACATCAAGAAAGACCTAGTACAACCAAAACAAATACAAATCAGGTTTACACAAACACTGCGTGGACAGTTGTGTATTTACCTTGGGCCAGTCCACTCGGATTGGCTCAGGAGGAGGGATACCGTCCTGAGAGGGCGTCATCGAAAGCAGACTGTTCTCTTCATCTGCGTCACACAGCTTCATGCCTGCTGAGGGAGTAGAGGAGACTATTTAGCGTGCTGTGTTCGAGGTGGAAGAGTTTTATAAATACTGTACTTAAGAAACTGTACAGTCCCTTTGTTACAACTTAGCTCTGGTACGAGCAAAAATGGCACAGTATGAATCTATTAAAGTAAAAGTAAAGAGTGTTTCATCCATATTCACTCAAAGTGCTGATTAAATTGAGTTCATTTTTCTGTTTCATATTAAAAAAATAGTAGTGTGTTGAGTCTATCAGGTATTTGTTTTGGTGAATAACAGTGTAGAGAACAATAAGTGGCTCAAACAACCACAGAGTATCAATTTCACCCTTAAATATGTAAACGCTGATATTTAAGATATAAGCTTGTACTCAGAATATTCAATATAACAACATTTTTCAAATTCACACAGTACTTTGCCAAATGAAAATAAGAAATTAAAACAGTTTTTTTTTTCTTTTTCACAAATTGGCTGGTTTACAAATGTCATTTTAAGAGGTGAAAACCCCCTGAGGACATGTGATGTTTCTGATTTATTCAGTGTCCAGCATGGAACCAGTATTTTGAGTATTAAGTCTCGTTCCTCATCAGGTAGATGAAAACAAGAGGCCTACAGCTTTACACAGTAATATCTTCCATCATATTTACATGCTGCATATTTATTCTTAAAGACAGAGACAGAGACAGAGAGAGAGAGAGAGAGAGATGGATGGGAGGAAACTTGCATTTTTACATATTTTTCATTTCAACATTTCAGTTCAAGAAAAAAAAAAGACACATTTGAACTTGACATGAGTCAATTTAAAATCCAAACTCAAACATCATACTAGTTCCTATAATACGGCATTAAAAATTAAAAACAGCAAGAAAAGTCCTCACATTTGTCAAGACAACAAAACAATGGCAACAGCTTCATCCAGCAACCTCAGTGCATCTCCCTGCAGTCACAGCTCAATCTCTCCATATATAAGGAGTTAAAGAAGGACCACGATAAATTTTCCCTCAAGGACTTTGATTCATTAAAAACTGACCCTGCAGGATGAAAGAAATCTGTTGAGCATGAAGTTTCTCCACAGAGGAGGTAAACTGCAGCATTAACTCTGAGAGGCACAGACAGGAAGACTTATCGATGGTTTCCGTCTTTTCTGTTACATTTTCTAACGCTGTGAACAGACATACCAGCTGAATGAAGGTGAATATGGCTCTCTATTTGTCATTTTCTGTCTGTATAGTGTAGAAACATGTTTGGCTTCTGAATAAAAAAGGCAAACCTCTATTCTGGAGATATTTGGTGTGGGTGAAGCATGGTCCGCACCTCCAGTCTGAAGGCTCTGACTTGATAACATGCTTGTCAAAATGAAAACAGGCACACACTGCTGCTGTCAGGCAAGTAAAATCCAGGGGAAAACGGGCCTGAGACATCAGATGGGAGTTTTCATTGATCTTTTTCACAGATTCTTTGCTGTAACCCTAATCCTTAATGTCAGAAAAAAATTAACAACCTATTATTTCCTACTTGGAAAATCAGCACAGCCTCTCTCATTTGAAGTAATTTTGTTCTCTAAACGCATTTCCTCTACTACTGTTCCATATTCAACCCCTGCATTATTTAAGTCATTGTTAGCTTAACACATCAACATTTGATGTTTTCGTGTCTTGCCTCACTCCCGAGTCCATGACAAGCAGATAGAAACCACTCTTTTGACTTTGCATCCAGTAACAAGGAAGAGAAGGTCAAAGCTCGCCCCCCGCTAGTTAGCTTAGCTCAAACACTGGGAGGAAATGGGTAGTGTTAGCCTGCTTCTGTCTACAGTCATCAGGTAAACTCTTCAGTAACTCTAGATGGTCCTGTGTGCTTGTTTTGACTTGTTTTTTTACCACGTTATGTTACGTTATCTTCTACTATCATTGCATTATCTTTTACTTGTAAACAGAGGCTTTGTGTTGTTGCCCTACTTCCATGGTGCTTTTCACAAGAGATATGGTGTTTGTGAATGAGTCGAGTCTTTTCAACAGCTCTTTTAAGTGAACGATGAGAACCGATTTGCAGTTGTGAGTGAGATGTTTGTTTGCGAGCCATTATTAAATGCAAATTGCCTTCAAATGTTAGAAATGAACGGCTCACTCACATCGATTCTCATAGTTCACATAAAAGAGCTGTTCAAAAGACTCGACTCATTGCAAACAGCACATCTCTTTGTGAAAGAGAGACGCAGACCATGACAGGTTTTCTTGAGTCGTGGTTACTCAGCGATACCTGGCAAAATATGCTCTCCCCAGAGTTACTGGGAGGAACTGAAACGTAGTTTAAGCTAACGCTAACAACAGGGTCTAGCTGCTACGTCACACTGTGGCTTGATATGGATTGGTCTGTGATGACTGTGATTGGCAGACCGATCATCCAATCACCAGCTGCTGCTGTTTTTGAAGTTTCTGCCTCTGAAAACATTTCCTATGGCTCTTCTCCAGATGGACTAGTGAAATATTTCCATGGTGGATATATGGAACTGTACATCTGGTGTGTTGTGTTATGTTCTATAACTGCAGCATATCATCTAAAAAAATCTCACCTCCTTCAGTCTCCTCCTCGCTCTCCCCGCTGTCATCACTGCTGCCTGATCGGTCAGACGACGATGATCCTGAATCCGAGTCTGAATCAGAATCCGAGCCTCCCTCGACTTTCCTTGCAGATTTTCCAATCTTTATCTTGTTCCTCTTCATGCTCCATTCCTGTCCCGCCCCTTTACCGTCATGGTGACTCAGCGGCGTGCTCTGCAGGTTGGCGTTGATCTGATGTCCGAGCAGATGAGCCTCCTCTCCTCCCTCCTCCTTCAGGCCCAGCATGTCCTCCTCCATCTTCGGCTGGCTGAGGGACATGATGGGTGGTGCCGGAGGTGGAGGTGGAGGGGGCGGGGCTTGCTGGTTCTGGATGAAGTCCTCTCGAGCCTGAAGGAAGGTGAACTGTAGGTCTGAGTAGATGGAGAGTTCAGTTCTGCTCACGCCGTGCAACGCGGCGCCCAGCATCAGCTGGCGGTCGTGGTCTGGTATGTTCCACCAGCCAGGCAACTCGGAGCTGGGCAGAGCCAGAGGAAGACGCTCCTCCAGGGAGGGATGAGGCAGGACCCTCTCTCGAAGGCGACGTAGGAGGCTAATGCGGTAAAGTGTTCGAGAAGCACGCTCCTCTGTGATGGGGGCCACAGTCGTTGGGACCTCTGATGGATCTGATAAGGAGGAAAATGATGATTAATATCAGCCTGACAAACATTTGTCAACCAAGAAAGAACCAAAGAATCAAAACTCTGAAAGTGGTCTTATTTTGCCTTAAATACAGTTCATATATTCATTTTGATCACTAATGGGGGATGTTCACAAGTTCAAAAGACCTTTAGTTTTCAAATACCGAGTACCCCTGATTGCGCTGTATTCTCTCTCTCTCAATTCAACATAAGCATCATTTTAGCAGTTGAATCAAACTAAGTGCAGACTCCCAGGTACTGGATCAGTATCAGAGCTTAAACATTTAGGACCCGTTTACACAACACCGAAAACGGCCCAAAACAAGGTTTTTGTTGCTTTTGTGCCCTCCGTTTACACGAGAACGTTGCCTGAGTGACTGAATCTGCAAACTTTTGAAACCAGGGTCCAGAGTGAAAATCTTTGTAAACGTTTCCATATCCATCTCCGTGTAACAGGAGATGGAAACTGGGGAAGTGCGGCACATTTGCAGTCCCCTTCAGATAAAGGTTGCGTGCACGCTTGGGAACAACAACAGCAGCTATGGTCGATTACCAAGCAACATGTGAGCTGCTAACTGTGCTCAGTTTGTTATCGCTCCTCCAACAAAATGTGGATCTGCTGTGGCAATACTCTGACCACCAGAGACACATTAATTACATTCTGACAAGTTTATCTTCACCAGAAAGTGTTAGTGTGCAGACACGTGTTATAACAACACTGTTACACAACAAACTTACATCACCAACTACTGGCCTAACTGTGTTATCAGTAGCTCTCGCGGATCCATGTGAACTTTTGAAAACTCAAAGTAAAAACCTTTCCTTTTCTGGTGACAACATTTTCATGTAAACAGGGCCCAAGTTTGCATGTCACTAGTACTGGGACAGCCTTCGTCGCCCCTTTACAACATGGTGCTGGAATCAAAATTGAGATACCTTCCATAACTTTTCATCCATCACTTGCTGCTTCAATGGCTGCTGTAACTTGATCTATTTAGCATGTAGGGTCAAGGTTACCTTCATCGCGGCCCGGGCGCAGGTGGCACACTCTTCGACACATGGCAACAAAAGAGCGGAAGTATCTGCTGAGGCTCTCGTCAGTCTTTTTATCCAGACGAGCAAAGGTCCGGAAACGGGTCCAGTCGAATTCGGGGTCAGCGCCCTCCTGAAAACCCGGCTCCCTCTTTATCTTCTCCACACCAAACGTTGATACGACACGGTAGAAGTCACATTCCTCTCTTCGAGTCCACCTGAGGGACAGAAAATGATTTACTGTATCAACTTAAATACGTTTTCTTCATTTATAGTAGGGATGCAGGATGTTTGATTCATGCGGAGTCTGCCGATACAGATATTCAGGTTATTGTGCATCCATAATTTACTTTTTTACGCCTTGCTAAACTACAGCTTCACTCGGACTCCATTACTTTTGACACTTTAGTAACTGCATGTAACCAGAAATATTTTGTTGTGAAATATAAAAAGGTTTCGAGAACAAATTTATCTTTGAACAGCTGGTGAAACGGAACCAATATTGTGACATATTAAGATTTAATTTTGGAAAAATACACCGTATGAATAGACCAGAAAAGACAGTGTAAATAGCCTGAGCAAATGGCCTGATTTAACAAATTAAAACCAAAACTCAAACTGAGACTATGTCCACACATGGGCAGAAATGAAGTCGCATATCGCGGACATTATTACAAGGTAAAAAACATTGTTTGATGGTGCATTTTTGCATTTCCCTGTGTACAGGAATGTTTTTAAAAACTCCATGCATGTGGACAGCTTTATTCTTGAAAACAGAGGAGGAAAACCTCAGTTTTTAAAAATACCTGCCTACATGTGGACATAGCCTGATACAATCATCTGCTTAAAAGGGGTCCACAGACAAGGATTTTCTAAAACTCAAGAGATGTTTTATCTGTTAGAGACCCCACACATGAAGATAAAAAAATCAGACACTGAACAGTTTTGATTGTGCTGTGTGTGGTGTGCTCCAGTAATCTGAACACCTCCACATAACGATTCTGTCCCACCACCGATCTAGAATCTAGTTCTTACAAGACAGAAATCTCCTGTGATCAAACGTGATCTAACAAAAATGAAGAAGAACAAACATAGCAACAACTGGAAAACACAACACGCAACATGGAAGAGGACATATGAGAAAAGGGAATGATGGTGGTCTTGGGACTATTTCTGATGGAAAAATCCTGAACTAAAAAAAGAGAAGACTGTGGAAAAAATCCTGGACACAGCGTAAACACATGAGCTGGTCCTCCATTTCTGAGGTCCACTGAACTTTATGTTTCAGGTCAGTCGTGCTTGTTTTTGTTTACGCCTGCTTCCTTGTTCCTCGGTCAGCTCGCTTCTTGATTGGCTACATTCTGTTTCACATCACAGTTCACGGAGTCATGACTCGGGAGTCGTTTTTTTTTTCCTAAACACATGAAGATTTTTGGTCATAGTTGAACAAGTTTAATATTTACGATTGTCGGCCCCGACCTGTTTTGGAGCCGATTATCGGGACAAATTCACTCTTAAGACACCTCAGATTACAGGATAATCATATAAGACAATAAGTGTTTGCTGTCCTTGGTCAGGAAGGCGGAAAGTCAGGACAATAACAGCCCAATAATCTTTATGTGTGTACAATGCTTCAGTTAATAACTTGGTAATAGACAGAAGTGTAATCATGATTCTCTGGGCTGCTAAAAAAATATCCTGACATCAACGTACCTCTGTTGGCGCTCCTGCCGTGCGATCTCCTTGAGTTTGCTAGCCTGTTCACATCGCCTCCGCCTGCGGTCGCCCTTTGCCTCTGCTTCGATCTTCAGTTGCTCCTGTCTGTAGCTGCGCTGGAATGCAGTGATCAACCGCCGCAGTCTTGCTGTAAGCGATGAGCTGGAAGGCCAATCACACGAGTTGCTCACACTGGTTGTGTTTTCTACCACGATCGGTGGAGCCTTGTCCTCCACTGAGATCTCCTCTTCCACATTCATGGAGTCAGGCTGGAGTGGAAGAGAAACAGTGACTTGTTAAAGATGTATGATTCTCTCAATCCAAAGTTTCAACAGTCTTTGGAAACTGAATACTGCAAACAAAATCATATGAATGTTGGAGGCTTTAATATTCTTACGTCTTCGAAAAGATCTTTGGTGTGTCTTGATGCAGGCTTGAACTCTGGGTCCTCTGAGTATTTATCGTAATCCGGACTGAAAAACAAACAAGAAAGAAGCATTTAGAGGGAGAGGAGGGCATGGGCACCTCACTGGTATATGTTTAATAATTTTAAGACTTGGACCTCCTGCTCAGTCACAAGTCAACTGCACATAACTCAAACAACATATCACATGAAAAACAACAGAATGAAACAAGATGCTATTCAACAACGAAATAAAAATCATCTTAAACAGATTATCATGTGGTAAGTAAGCATGCTATTTCATTTTATAGAAACCGGTCTGTTAAAAACAAAAATCGTCTGGTCAAGATTGTGCAAGAAGCCAACGAGATAACTGGTATGCAGCAGCTCTCCCCCTCAGAGATCTTTGGCAGACGAGTTTTACAGAAGGCACAGTCAACCAAGTCCAGCCCTGATAACCCACTGTTGGAGGAATTCATTTCTCTCCTGTCTGGACGGAGATATAAGGTACCAATGGCACATACAAATAGGTACAAATTTTCCTTTGTGCCACGAGCATTTAATGCAGTCAACTTGCATAATTCTTCAATTGCACTGCCCAGGTGGCATGACCTATTTAAATCTTTATTCCAATTGATAACAGGCTTCTCCCACTTCTTTTATACTCTTTTTAACTCTTCTGATACCTCTATTTTTACTCCATTGGGGTTATTCATGTCATGTTTGGTCGTGAAATGACCGTGATGTTGTTTTGTGTCAATGTTGTGTCAATTTGCTTGTAGTTGTTGTTGTTGGATGTGCTCTCACTGCAGACCACATTTCCCCTGAAGGGACAATAAAGCTCTGAACTGTTACTGTCAGTGGTTCTGACTCTTTTTATGGCCTAAAATTCATTCTTCAGTTAAAAAACTAAAGCAGTGAGAACACTACTGTCACTCCATCTTGAAAACTTCATTCAATTTCCAGCCCCAGGCTCCATAATCTGGAATCACTCACTCGTCTCCCATCTCAGTATCTCCAGTGTGCTGCTCAGCATCGATGGCCTTGTCATCAGGTCGACCACATCTCTCCAGGAAGCAGAGGCACGGATCAGCACGCATGGTGGTGTACATTTCATACCCTGATGGAGAAGTAATAAACAATTAATGGAATCTGCGATGACAAGTTCCAAAACAAGGGCAACTAGAACAGCATTAAGGCATGTTAAAGGGAAAGTATGAAAAGTTAAGAAAACTATGATACACGGTTGGTACTAAGTAAAACAGAGGTCAGGACCTCTCTGTCTTCAGAACATCTGCAAAGACCCAGGTCCTCACTGAGACAAGTCGCCTTGGGAAACACGACTGTTCGGTGGCACCTGTATTGTATTGAATAGTTGAATCTTTTAAAAAGCGTATCTGTTTGTTTTTTTATTTTTCTCTTTCCACATTTCTTGATCTCACCACCAGAGGAAAAAATGGATGTATGTTCCTATTTTTATTATTACTAATACTTTGCTGTTACCCTTTCCTGTGGACTGAGAAAAGAACCAGAAAAACAAAGGAAAAATCGTATGAATATGGTTTGATATCGAGGAGACCTACAAGTCTGCCACATTACTGTAAACTTGGGGTGCTGTTTTATTTATTTTCTTTTCCTTTCTCCTTTTCTTGCTTGGTTCTGAATTTGTGTATATGCGTTTGTGCGATTTATGTTTGATCAGAAAATGAAACTGCCACACTTTGTGGCAAATGAAAATAAAAACAAAACATGTTAAAAACAAAGCTTATCAGGCTTAAGAAAAGCAGAAATAAAAAACAACTACGCCTCACAACAGAATGATTTGCTATTTTACTGCTAATGTGCACATATGGACAGTTTTGTCATGTAAAAAGTATAGCACTATTTATATCGTAATATTTTCACTCCTGTGAGGCTTTGACTTCACTGCAAACTTTGCTTGGACAGAATGAAGTTTTGAGTTGATCCCCCCTTTTGCTAAATCTCCAAAGGTTTTATCTGAGGTATAATATTGATGAGAGTGAAGCACGCAGAGGCAAAGGGGGAGTACAGCACTCTGTGTGTTTATAAAATTCATGATATTTTCCCGCCACCAATTCCGAACTAACTGTTTATCCGTGACCTGTGAAACTTCCTCTGACCTGATCTGACCCATATGATCTTTTATTACCATCTTCTGTGCTGATAAAAATACCTAACATCAATAAGGATATATAGTAAACTATTAAATAACACATAATCACACAAATTTTTAATCAACTCCAATATATAATCTCCACTTTTTTCCTCCCTTCATGGCCCCCAAGCACCTCTAACATATTTACAATAAATATATTTTTTCTCATCAGTGATCTGTCTGCAGAGCGAAGTAAAGTGTTTTTATTCAGCACAAAGTTGTAGATTATAAAATGCATGGGAATAAACATGTAGCTTCAGTAGAGACCACTGTGTGCCACCATAACTTGAATGTCTGAAGTCAGACCTTTTTTAATGCTCTTCATTCAACAAATTACATTTACATCATTAACTGAAGCTCTTTCATTGCTTTTAAAGCATCTGCAAACACTGATGCTGCTGAACAATTAAACACGTGAAGCCTCATAGCCAGCCAGTAGCCATATTTTTATTTTCATTTATATTTATTTTATATTTTTGTCTACATATAACTTTTTATATATCTTTTTATCCATTTCTCACACTGCTACTGGAATCCTAATTTCCCCGAGGGAGTTTCCCAAAGGGATTAATAAAGTTCTATCTAATTGAATCTTATCTAATCTAAACTTTTAAGATATTAATAACACACATGCACATTAAGGTAATTTTCTGCTGACTAATTAGAAGGATACTGCTGTGTTTTAAACTACACTGGGATATGGTATAACCGTATTACTGCCACGTACTACAAGCAATATAACTTTTTGCCAAGCACTGATCGTCCCTGTATGATCTCTGGCCAACAGATGTCCTCTAAGTTATTCCACAGAGATGTTACCTACCATGTTTAAACACTCCTGCAAGCAGTGCTCGATCGGACTCTGCGTCCCACCATGCTGCAGGAACCTCCTGCTGCTCCATCTCAGGCATCCAGATGTCCAGGTCCCTGAATAAAAATAAAGTTTATTTCACTGCGTTTCAAGAATATGGCAGCAAACTGTGCCAGTTATTTTTCCAATGTTTGAATTTAATTCAATATACGAGGGTCGGTATTAGATACCTGATGTCGGCCCCTTTCAGGACAGAGTCTGAATGTTCACCAATGACTTCCTGTTTCAGGTAGTAGAGCATGCGCACCCTCAGTAGCACCCTGAAGAATGAAAGGAGATGTTTTAGTGCTTGAATGTGGGTGACATAAAACGTTGAAGCATTTATCAGAATCAGTAGACAAAGAATTGATTAAGTTGAAAACATGGTTTGACTTAAAAAGTTGCCATTAAATGAGAATAAAACTAAATTTCTGGTGTTTGGTGGCACACAAACCAACTGTGATGCAAAGCTTAATCTTAACGGTGTGGAAATTGAAAGAGTCAACGAAACCACGTTTCTTAGACTGATCATAAACTATAAACTTAGTTGGAAAGCACATACAGAACACATTAAACGTAAATGATCCAAATCTGTTGCAATTCTTTATAAAACTATGGATTTATTAAATAAAAACTGCCTTAAGATTTTGGACTATTCACTTGTAAAGCCTTATATGTCGTACAGCGTCAAAACCTGGGGAAATACATATAAAACAAATTTAGACCCAATAATGAAACTACAGAAAAGAGTGATCAGAATAATCAATAAAGTTGAATATCTGGAACCCATTAATTAGTTTTTCCATTGGATTTTCTATGATAAAATTTAAAGACATTGTTTTAAAACATTGGAGATAATTTTTGTGCATTAAATAATACTCTTCCTGCTTGTATTCAAACATTAACTAAGAGAAGGAAAATATAATTTAAAAGGTGTGCTTATGTCTGAAACAAGAAAAATTAGAATAAATATTAAATACAGATGTGCTTTGGTTTTGGGGCTAAAATTTGTGTATGAGCTCAGTGATGACTTGAAATTATGTAAAACTCTTAAAGTTCAGAAAAACCTTCAAGCATAAATTAATTAATGCTTATAAGGTATAATGATTTTACAGTATTATGATTTAAAAGATGTATTGTGTTCTTTCCTTATATGTCAAATTTATCTTGGATTGTACAGGAGAGGCAAAAATAAGCCACAAGCTTCAGCCTATACCTTTTTCTGTTATTCACAAGTATGTATTTAATGATTGTATTCTGTGTTTGTTTTTAACATTTATATAACCAAAACAAAACTATTCATTCATTCATTCATTCAACAGATAAATAAAAACAGCCATCTGAAGTTCACTGACTTGTTGCACTGATGTTTGAGATGTTTGCGGTAGCTGTCGTCCAGCAGCAGAGTGTCAGGGTTGTATTTACGGATCCACTCCACCTTCTGAACATCAAACGTGCTCTGAGCCTTTACCCTCTTACCCTTCCTGCCTCTTGGGACTGGGATAGACAGACCTGGACAGAAAAACAAATATACAGTAAAAAAACGTTAAAGAATGTCACAAAGCTCATCAACACACACTTCCCCACTGGAGTAAGTTTTCTAACATTTGTTGAGTGACTCAGTTTGCTGCTCATACCAGAGTGGTTGAGCAGTGTTTGGGGTTCACGTCCATTCTCTGGTGGCGTGATGAGCTCCCAGATGAAACTCTTAATGTTTTCATCTCCTCTGTAGTGGAGCAGACAGAAGACGAGGATGACGCGGCAGATCGTCTCCACGTCACGTTCACTCAGACGGCGTTTACATCTAGCGTGGGACAAGATGTCCCTCCATCGACCCCAACTAGAGAGAAACAAACATGCATTAAGATAAGGAAGTGAAAACAAAGACAATGAACTAAATATAAACTGTACGAAAAGTCTGCATACCCGTAGACAAGCAGGTGTTTCTCCACCCTGAAGCAGTCCGTGCGTCCATAACCTCCTCCACTGTGACGCTCGGCACGTCTGGAGGCACGCGACTGTCTGGAATTGGCGGGTGGATACTCGTCATCGCTGTCCAGATCAGACAGGTCCCCTCCATCCCCTCGCAGACTGGAGTACTGACGGGTCTGTTTGCGAACTCTGGGCGTGTCGATGACGAGGGTGTTCTGGAGCAGAGGCAGACGTTGATTTTTGTTTAAGGGCAACATAAGACAGCACTTTAGTTTTAGCTATAGTCCTTTGCCTAAAATATATTCTAGTTTTAGTCATAATTTAGTCTTCTGAATTATTATAATTTTAGTCTGAGGAAACTTCACATTTTAGTCGATGGAATCTACTGTAAATTTAGTCAAGTAAAATATGAAGTGTAAAGTGTACGGCATTTTTATGTGGTCTTGAATTTCTGAAGTCATGTTTTACACTTGGATAAATTTATTTACGTTTCTCATCAACACCAACCTGTTTCATAAAACACGTCAGTATTTTATCTCCTCATCTCCTCGAAGCCAAGTAAAAGTTTATTGTGTTTTTACTGGTCATAATCACTCCACACGGTTTCCACAGCGACTTGTTCTCCACAGGGTCAAACATAAAATGCTTCCATATGTCTACTCTCCTTTTTCCACACAACCAAAGTAGCTGTGATTGGATATATTCCTAACTTTTTCCTACTTTCTACATAACCAAATTAGGTCTGATTGGATTAAGTCTCTGTCAAACATTTTCGGCTAGTTTTTATTTGTTGACTAAAATATCAGTTAATTTAGTTTTAGTTTTTGTCCATGTGCAGTTGTTTTTATTAGTCTAGTTTTTGTGAGGGGAAAAAAGGTTGTTGATGTAAACTGTGACAAAAATAATTAGTCAACAAAATTAACACTGCGTACGACAATATATTTTTTATAAACAGCACTTGGAGAGCACAAACCTCCACTCAGGGAGCTCACATATTGCTGTTACACCTATTAGCCACAGTAGCATGATGAATTGACCTTCATAATATGATATAATATAATATAATATAATATAATATAATTGACCATGAAAACCTGGCCCAAGCACTTGGACATGACATCTCCTGAAAATGTTCTCCAAATTTGTCCAGTAATGATTGTTTTGTCTTGCAAACAAACGAAGGCAAAAATACACCGCCCTTTGTAGAGGTAATAACTAATAAACCAAGGCGAAAATATTTTGAAAAAATACTAGAAAGCACAAACCCCCACCAAGGTAGCTCACATTTTGCTGTTACGTCTACAAGCAATAGCTCCATGATAAAGTTAAAATCATAATATGATTCCTTAGTCCTGAAAACCCACACCTAGCACTCAGAATCATGTTGATATCATTATTAGTTAGACAGTTGTTGAGTAAAAACGATCGTTCACTAATGGCGGTTATCTAGATCACCACCAAAATCTAATAATTTTTAATTTGGGCCATTATCAACATCTCCTGAAGATTTCAGCAAAATCCATCTAGTAATTTTTGTGTAATCTTGCTAACAATCAAACAGACAGACAGACAAACATAACAGCATAACATGACAGCAAAAACATAACCTCCTTGGCGAAGGTAATAATTAGGTTCTTTGACAAACAAAACAAATAACTCAGTACCGAACAAAGGAAATGGAAAAAAAACTTTTCTCAGGGTTTTATCTTTACTTTAACTTGGAATCATCCTCAGTATGTTTTGTTTCTCACTTGATGTCAAGACCTAGAGTGACACACAATGTAAACAACAATGGTGAAAAACTGCCCTCTCCTGCAATGTTAACAAACCCTAAAAAAGATATTCCTGAATCCACATCCATATCTGGGCCAACACTACAATTGAACTACTTTCTCCTTGTGCCATGACCAACATTCCTTGAATTGTCAACATCTGTTGAAAACTTTTTGAGTTGCCTGGCTCACAAACAAACAGAGGCAATAACAGTCAATTAAATCCGTATTTGCTTAGAAATATTCTTATTGTTGTGGTTTTTTGAATATTCTAAACAGAGTTAACTCCTCTGATTTAGACAGTCTGTAGGAATTACCTTGACATTTGTGAAAATGGGAAGAAGGACTTTAGAGTTTATTGCTAAATCAAAGTTAATCACTCTGGTATTATAAAAACCCTTTGAGTTGCATGTTTGTATATGATGTGCATTACAAATGACGTTAAGTTCAAATGTGCTTTTAGTCTTGCCTGACATTCATGAATCTCCCTCCTTACCTTTCTGTTGATGGTGTCCATGTCTATGTCGGCCTTCTTCGCCCACTTCTGCCAGAATTCAGGATCATCCAGAGCGATGTCGTTGCGGTTCTCGGAGGCCACAAAGCTGGCCTTGGAGAATGTGGATCCTTTGCCCTCACTCTCGATGGTGATGGTGGTGGCTCTTCGCTGAAGGATCTGGTCGATGTCCTCCTCGCAGAAGCGGCTGCCTTCATCGTTTTCATCCATGATGGCGGCGTAGGCTCCTTTCCTCAGCAGGTCCTCGATCTCCTTCTTTGAGAACTGCTGGATCTGTTGAGAGATGGGGCTCATTAGCACAAGCAAAAAAACTAGACCTATATTGAGTCTGTGGTATCTTTTGTATGCTTTTTCTGGGATGAGAGATAATGTAAGAATGTGTGTTTTAACTTCTGTTGCAAACCAAATCGCCCTCAGGGGAAATTAAAGATTTCAAATCACAAATCAAATCAAATCAGACCTTCTGCCTGGTGGTAGTATGCCTCTGTGAGGTCTATGATGAAACTCTAGTTTATTGAACACAGTACAAAATTTCCCCAGGCAGACTAATTAAGTCAGTTTTGGAGTTAAATTTATTAAACTTAAGTTCAACACAGTTGTTTCAGAGACAGGACAAAGACAGGAACTCAAAAATAAAGCCTACCAACCAATTTAAGTCAGGCAAAATGATAACGATCATTCATAAAACTGAGATTATGTCTTTGACTTTAATTACAAAATTTTATTATTGTTGTTTCAATCTTGTACAGTGTCCTCAAGTATTGTAAATAAAATGCATTATTAATATTATTATTATTATTATTATTATTATTATTAAACCTAGAATTGTCCTCCCTACACAAGAACGACCAGTACAGAAGACTCAACAATAAAATGCTTTCAGCCCCGAGTATCACTGGAGTGGAGGAAAAGTTATAATAATAGTTAAAAAATGCCTTCTTTAATATGTCCAGAATGCTTCAGTTTCTTACCCCGTTGACGCTGTCCTTGTCTTTGTTTCCACTCATGCTCTGCAGCACGGCACGGTCCAAGCCCAGCTTCAAGCTTGCTTTGTCCAGCATCTCCCTCTCGTAGGAGTTCCTTGTGATCAGCCGGTAGACTTTGACAGCCTTAGACTGTCCGATACGATGACACCGTGCTTGAGCCTGAGAAAAAAATGTAGAATGAGCAGGATATTTATATTTAGCCCCACACGATGGGTGAAAATTACTGTTTGATTTGAATATCATAAAAGCAAAGACAAGCAGAGATGCTGCCAACTGGCCATCTTGATACAGTTTAGTTGACTGATGACACACTATATATATAAATGTGTATGTGTTTGGTAAAGAAGTAACAAGTATTTGTCACAATACCAAAATCATAACCATCGAAACAATCCTGGTAAAAATTAAACAGACTTACCACAACACAAAAACAGTAGACGCCCAATACTAGGCAACTCTGAGTTCATTAGCAAAAACTACAAAGCGACTCCTGCAGTCTGTACAAAAATATAGGCAGTATTTCCATACATGGTTCTCAACCAAGTTTAATAACGTGACTTAATAAAATCTGATATTAAAAATCTAATGAATTAATTGACTAATTTATTTTCTGTAATTCACAATGTATAAAATGCCACACAAAGAAAGGAAAGGACAAAGAAAAGAGGGGAAAATAATATTAATGTACATGATAACGGTAATAGTAAAGGGAAAAATTGTGATTATCACAATAATAATAATGATAACTTAGCATATTAGGTTTAGAATTTAATAAATCTCCTTCCCATTACATACACACATAACCTACTTTCTCTTCTTTTAACATATAATTTCATAATCGGTCCCCCCGTCTTTCTTTTCCTTTCACTCTTTGCTGTTGCTGTTTTCCTTGTTGTCCTTGTTATTCCATTTATGGCCTCGTTTCACTGATATCACTGCATCGTTGTTGTCATGTAATTCATTGACTTTGCTCTATACGACACAAACTATTACAAAATATGAAATGGTCAGTGGTGTAAAAATGTTCAGAAACTTAATCTTAAGACATATTTTAACAAAAAGAGAGAGAGCACACTAACAGGTACCCAATAGGGATGGGCACTGACATGATTTTCTTTATGCTTATCAGTGCATGTCTTTATTAATTCCCTCATTAATTCTTGTGGATCTTCTGTGAGGAAAATAAGAAGCCTTTACAGGTTTTCAGTGGCATCAATGACAATATCAGCTCTCACCCCTTGTTTCCTCTCTGTCACGATCACATCTTTGACTTCTTTGTTACGGCTCATTCTTGATTTGCAAGGTGTGCAGAACAAAGTGGAAGGCATTGACAAGGAAACTGTTTGACTTAAAGACAGTGAGAACGATTCACTGAGGTCGTTTTTAACGATTCTAACTGAAATTGGTTTTTGATTTCCATCCTTTGTCCCCAACATATTTATGCAATGTAGACATGAATTCTCATTTTCGTCCCTTTGTCTCTGCCTGCCTCTCTATCTTTCTACAGCTCTCATAGAAATAATATTAATAATGATAATAATGATTAAAATAATCATAATAAAAAAAAGACAAAGAGAAAAAGTAAGGCCGTGACCTACTCTTCTGTAAAGAGTCTTAAGATAACATTTACTATGATTTGGCACTACAAGAATAAAAATTGGTTTATTGATTGATTGAGACTAATAAATCTGCCTGATTTTTTTTAATTTAAGGAGCTATGAACTACCCAATATTGGCTGACTGACTTTATTTTTTGCAGCTGTGGTGTTGAACAGGTATCATGTGATTCTAACTTACAAGTAAAATACTCCTTAAATGACAATGAAAGAAATATCCCAAAGTAACCTCACATTTCAAAAAGGTATTACATTGCCAGCCAGTAGCCATATATTTTTAGTTTATTTACATTTTTAATTATTCATATTTTTGTTTAGATCGATCTTTTTTTATATATCTTTTTATCTGTAATACTAAAACTGCTACTGAAATCCTAATTTCCCTGAGGTAGTTTTTCCAAAGGGATTAATAAAGTTCTATCTAATCTAACCTAACCTAACCTAATCTAATCTAATCTATAGTCAATGGCATATCACTGGTAATGGATCTAGTATCTTTACTGAGCACTTACCATTTTATTTAAAACAACATATAAACAGTTCAAAGTGTAGACACTGATGTCTTGCCCTTCATCTCCTTTGAAAATAAACTGTAGTGCCAAAAGTATTTGCTCGCCTGCCTTCACACACAGGAACTTGATTAACATCTCATTCTTAATCCAGAGGGTTTAATATGATGTTGGTCCACCCTCTGCAGCTCTAACAGCTTCAACTCTTCTGGGAAGGATTTCCACTGGTTTAGGAGTGTGTTTATGAGAATTTTTGACCATTCTTCCAGAAACACATTTGTGAGGTCACACACTGATGTTGGACGAGAAGGCCTGGCTCACAGTCTCTGCTCTAGTTCATCTCAAAGGTCTTCTATCAGGTTGAGGTCAGGACTCTGTGCAGGCCAGTTGAGTTCTTCCACACCAAACTCCCTCATCCAGGTCTTTATGGACCTGCTTTGTGCACTGGTGTGCTGTCATGTTGGAACAGGAAGGGGCCATCCCCAAACTGCTCCCACAGAGTTAGGAGCATGGAATTGTCCAAAATGTCTTGGTATGCTGAAGCATTAAGAGTTCCTTTCACTGGAACTAAGGGGTCGAGATCAACAACCCCACACCATAATCCCCCCTCCACCAAACGTTACACTTGGCACAATGCAGTCCGACAAGTATCGTTCTCCTGCCAATCACCAAACCCAGACTCGTCCATCAGATTGCCAGATGGACGACGCTTTGCATTGCACTTGGTGATGTATGGCTTGGATGCAGCTGCTCGGCCATGGAAACCCATTCCATGAAGCTCTCTGCGCACTGTTCTTGAGCTAATCTGAAGGCCACATGAAGTTTGGAGGTCTGTAGCGATTGACTCTGCAGAAAGTTGGTGACCTCTGTGCACTATGACCCTCTGCATCTGCTGACCCTGCTCTGTGATTTTACGTGGCCTACCACTCCGAGGCTGAGTTTCTGTCATTCCCAATAACTTTCAATTTGTCATAATACCACTAACAGTTGACTGTGGAATATTTAGCAGTGAGGAACCTTCAGGACTGGACTTATTGCACAGGTGGCCTCCTATCACGGTACCACGCTGGAGTTCACCGAGCTCCTGAGAGCGACCCATTCTTTCACAAATATTTGTAGAAACAGTCTGTATGCTGAGGTGCTTGATTTTATACACCTGTGGCCATGGAAGTGACTAGAACACCTGAATTCAGTGATTTGGATGGGTGAGTGAATACTTTTGACAATATAGTGTTTAATATAAAAAGAATTTTCTCAGTCCTATTTGCAAATGCATATTTAATATTACGTTATTAAAAAAAAATCTTAAAAATTTCATACCTGCAGGTCATTTTGAGGGTTCCAGTCAGAGTCAAATATAACACAGGTATCTGCAGCAGTGAGGTTAATACCCAGGCCACCGGCTCGGGTACACAGCAGGAAGACAAATCGGTCTGAGTCCGGTTTGCTGAAGCGATCAATGGCAGCCTGTCGCAAGTTCCCACGAACCCTGCCATCAATACGCTCATAAAGGTATCTGTGAAAAGCAGTCACATTACGTTTTGAGTCTTATCATACTCTGGTTTTGTTTGAACATCATGAGCTGTGACAGAAAACTCTGCGTCTCACCTCTTGTTGATGAGGTAGTCCTCCAGAATGTCTAAGCAGCGCACCATCTGGGAGAAGATGAGCACTTTGTGGCCGCCAGCCTTGAGGCGAGGCAGAAGTTTGTCCAGCAGCACCAGTTTGCCGGCCGACCGAATGAGGGCCTGCAAATGGAAGTCGGGAGCAAGCGGGTCATACACCTCCCGCAGCTCCGCTACGATCTTCTCCTCCGCGCCTGGAGAAAAAAGTTATACTATAAGAACTGATTTTACAAGTTGAAGTGTCAAAGTAAAACTGGTGAAGATCTGCTAATCAAACTCACCGTCATAAATAAAGGAAACATTAGTGCTACTCAAACCTTCTGCTATGATTATATAGCATGACTGAGTGAGAAACAGTGGCAACATGAAACTTGAAATAAGCACTGCGCTAGCTTTAAAGGTCCCATATCCTGCAGAATCTGTTTGTTTTTCCTTTCAATGTTGTTAGAAGGGGCTTGAGAGGCAGAGGAACATGACACAACTTACTAAATTGTCAGTTCATAGAGAAATGCGCAAAACTCTTGAAAGAATATGATCCTTAAAATGCTGTTTTACTTCCTGGAGTTGATGATGTCATAGCTATACAGCCAGCCAACCCCCCCCCCCCCCATGAATGTCTGCATAAGCCTTATTACAAACCAAAGTGCAAAAAGACTGGGTACACTGTATATTACTAGAAAAAAAATACAGCAGTTAAAAAAAAAAACTACATACAACCAATGACTAAAGGTTCAAAAGAATTTGCAAAGCACTGTATTCTGTTTCGATTTAAATTTTATAAAGCAGGGAAAAAACGTGCACATCCCAAAAGTATTAAATACTGGGGGCTAGAAGCTGCTCCAAAGTCAGTTTTAATGACAATTATCACCAGAAATGTGACGTTTTAGGTCCTAACCCTTCTCCAGAAGTCTGATTCTCATTAAAACTGACTTCTGGTCTGTAGGCCTTTTGTCTCTTTTTCTATTTAAATGTTTCATTGCACATTTGGAAATTAGTTAACTCCGATTAAATGGGGTTCATCACCGGCAGCAGGACACTAATAATGTTAGACGAGCTCTAAATCTACAATCCGCTGCCTCCAACAGAAAGACTCCATCAATGCTTTCTCAGTCCAGATGCTGAGAATGCATTTGACGGACTGGACTGGACATTTTTGGAGCAAACATTGGCTCATATGGGTTTTAATGAAACTTTTTTTAAGATGGATTGGAGTGTTTTATATGACCCCGCGGTCAAGAGTCAGAGTTAATGGTCAATGCTCCAGCTTCTTTGATGTGGGACAGGGGACGAAGCAGGGGGATGCACTTTCGCCAGCTCTGTTTGCTCTCAGCATTGAGCCCCTAGCAGAATTGATTGGAAGCAACCCTCATATACAAGGAATAAGAGATGAGGGTGAACACCAACATAAAATAGTTCTATATGCGGACGACATATTATTATTTATTGAAAACCCCATCCACTCGATCCTGGCTCTCCAACAAAATCTTAATGACTGTGGTCTAGTGTCTGGTTATAAAGTTAATCCTAGTAAATCATGGCCCAGTCAGCTTGACGATATAGTGATTGTGGGCAGAAATATCGATTCATCAATGCATTGCAATATTTCTCCTCCCAATTCAATATCGATTCAGTAAATCCTCTGAATCGATTCACCTCCTGGCCAGTGGGGGGCGCTGTGCACTTTTTCTGTGTTTATCCAGCTGTCACCGGTCGCAGAAGAAGACATGCTTGCAGAGTGATAGTATTGAGAGCCCAACATGAGAGTGATTTAACTACAGTTTCAGTATTTTCTGTGTAAATAATGTAAAATATTCAACACAATAGCATTAGTATCATTTTGGAGTGTTTTCTCTTCGTTCTTTTGCTGTATTTTCTCTTTGCCTTACGGTATTTGCGACATATTTCCCTGTGTTTTACCATCTTCTTTTGTCACTGATTGTCTTTTTGATCATAGTTCATTTTTATGGATTCCATAAATAGTAATTTTAGAAATATTGGAGGAAGAAATGTCGAGATCTCTGTCTTCAGCTTGACAGGAACTGCTTCAGGGACTACCATCAGTAAAAAAAAACGTCTGGACATGGTCTAATATAACAGGCTGCAACATGGACACTAAATGCTGTAGGAAAACAAAAATGTTTGAGTTTATGTAAAGTTCATTTTCGGTCATCTAAGAAAATTTCTACATGTTCATTTACAATTGTTTATGAAGAGAATCTTGTTGAAAATTAAAATCCTTTTTTATTCTTTTCTTGTAATTGCACACTGTTAAAACAGTTTATAACATAATAATGACAAATACTTGCAAGAATTGTTTACGTGTATTTCTAGTGAAAAAAGGCAAAAAAAAAATGTATTCAAAAGGACAATTCCGGACACATTTAGCGAGAAAAAAAGACAAAAAAAGTCCAGGTGGACATTTATAATTACAGTGTTAACTGTCATGTTTTTTACTTTTGTACTCCATATGCACAAATAAGTTTTTACTGTGCAAATTTTTATTTTCAGATGTTTGATTGCTCAAAAATGTGAGGTGACATACCACATATGTTCACATTGGCATCAAAAAAAATTTCAAAAATTGTCAACAGGTACTCTAATAATTTGTGTATTTCTACTTCTTATTAAATCGAATCGCCACCCAAAGAATCGAAATCTAATCGAATCATGAGGTTCTTAACAATGCCCAGTCCTATGATATAGTGTACTTTTGCAGATCTAAACAGGGTTTCAGATATTTAGGGATCACACTCACTCCCAAGGTAACACAACCATACAAGGCGAATTCTAAAAAACAAAATTATTTGAGACATTTAGAAGTGAATTGGTAAGAAGGGATGTGCTACAGTTACCCTTTTGGGCAGAATAGAGGCTGTTAAGACGAATCTACTTCCCAGACTCCCAACATCAGCCTTCAATATGCTGGACAAGCTTATATCTAGATTCATATGGCAAAATAAGAGACCAAGGGTGAGACTTAAAACGCTCACTCTTGAGAAGAACAGGGGTAGACTCAGCCTCCTCAAAATTAAATATTATTTTTGGGCAGTGCAGATAACAGCAGTGGTAGCCTGGATTAACAACGACATGGAGTCAGGATGGGTAAACACAGAGAGGAATTCACTGCCTGCTATACCTCTATCTGTCCTAGTGTTTTTGAGCAAGAAGTCCCAGAAGAAACTGGAAATCAAAAATGTATGGGTGAAACACACTTTAAAAGTATGGTCAATAGTCCAAAAGAGAATTAGAGGGACAGCTGCCCTTTCACAGGCTATGCAGATTGCTGGAAATCCAGATATCCCCCCCTCAACAATGGATATTACTTTTAAGAGTTGGGCAGGCAGAGACCTAAATGTTACTGACCAGCTGTTCCGTGACAATGTTTACAGCCATTTTCATATCTCCTAGAAAAATTCTCTCTACCCTGAAGTGATATGTTCTGGTATTTTCAGATTAGGCATTACATCACAGGCCATAAAGACTGGAATACTATTAAAAATGCTCCATCAAACATAGAAACTTACTTTATCAATATAACTAAACATCAGAAACCCAACAAAAAGCATGTTTCCCATATATACAGAAATCTGTTGTCGGATACACCAGACAACACTTTTTATATCAAAACTAAATGGAAGCTGGAGTTGAATGTTATAACTGAGGATGAAGAGTGGGAAACAATAGGCACTGGATGTCATAAGGGCATTAATAGTAACATGTGGAATGAGTTTGACTGGAAGATGAAGACAAGGTTCCTTAAGACGCCTTTGGCGGTTTCCAAATTTGTAGATAACCCAGCTGCAATACACTGCTGGAGAGAATGTAGAATGGTTGGAGACCACTCGCACATATTTGGGATTGCCCAATGCTGCTTTCTTTTCGGAAAGGGGTAAAGAGTGAGACAGATAAAGTTCTGGGAACTGATTTACTATTCACCCCAGGTCAGTTTCTTTTTGATCTAACCCCTGAAGATAAGTACATCAGAGACCAAAAGTACTTTTTACATATACTCTTGATGACTGCTAGGAAAATGGTGAATGAAATCACAGTCATCTAAAGTGGCACAGTGGAAACAGAAATTGAGGGAGGTGTATGAAATGGAGGCTTTAGCTGCTCACGGTCTGATGTCTTTGTGAAGAAATGGCTACCTATAGCAACATATTTCTTTAACTAAGGGGAACCCTACACTGTGCTATAATGTCTTAATTATCCACCTCATTATCTTGCACCCATTACTTTTTATTCAGCTTTCTAGGCTCAAATGTGTTTTTCTGTCTGTTTGCCTTTTCTTTTTTTTTTTCCTCACACTGTTATACATTTTTTATGATGTTGTCAAGGAATGTTCTGTCTTGTGTTTTTTCCATGTTTTCCAAAAAAATATAAATAAATAAAGTTCCAGAAAAAATTAAAAATTTTGCGTTGCATCTCATTTTTTCTCATACTGGGTTTTACATCATCAGGGAACACACTTTGCACTATCTAGCTCACTCAACAGCATGATCTTATCACTGTTGGTGCTGCACCATATCAGAAAAACAAGGTATGTTCCATCCTTTTCAGCATCACACATTTTGTGGAGAGTTAAAAGTACAATAATAACAAAGACTTTGACACCAGCATGACGGCAACAGTGCCTTCTACTTGGAGGTTGAAGGATCTTCAGGTACCCCGACTTTACCACCTGCTTTAACTGGAAAGTGATTTAATTCTCAGTTCCCACTTACAAGTGTTGAAGTAAATGGAACGCATTATAACATTCACAGAGGTGTGTGTTTGAATGATGTGATAAATTACCATTAATGAGGTAGGGGTGGTTGCAGCACTTGCGTAGCTCCATCATCGTGTTGAGCAGGTTGGGGACGTTGCTGTTACTGTTCGCTCCTAAACTGAGGAAGCTGAAGTTTCTTTCCAGGATGGCTCGATAATACTTCTTCTGAACGTCCGTCAACTCAACCTGAGACAGAAGAGTGGGAAATTCAAATTGCTGTCTGATTTATGTCATTCAGATTTCCAACAAAAAGGATTTGTAGGATGTCTGACGTTAGCACTAACCTCAATGATGGTCTCCTGTTTGGGTGCCAAGTTCTTCTCGACATCCTCTTTGAGCCTTCGTAACATCATGGGTTTCAAGATGGCCTGCAGCTTCTGAACCTGTAGACAGAAAAAAAAAATCAATGTCAGGGTGTGTAAGAAAAATAAGACTGTAAGGTGTGTAAATCTGAGTGTGAAGAGCCAGGAGTAGTGCATGATTCAGACCTGCTCTTCTGTTTTGAGGTCTCCAAAGTCTCTGAGGAATTCAGTCTCAGAGGGGAACTGAGCAGGCTCCAGAAAATGAAGCAGACTGAAGAGTTCCTCCACAGTGTTTTGAAGAGGGGTGCCTGTCAGCAGCACTTTGTGTTCCTGAGAGAAATCAAAACCCATATATAGAAAAAACAGGGAAGGAAAAACAAGAGGATGGTTAAAAATGGTTGTAGGATGTTAAGAAAGGGCAAACCGCACAGCAAAACGTCAGGAGATTAATCATTTGTAATGAGTTCTTTTTAAGTTTTAGAATAATCATAAAGGATAGGACAAAAATAAAAAAGGGTGAAAGTCATCAAAGTCTCTGTTTATTACAAATTTTGACTAAAAACACATTTTACCTGAATAATTCTGTGACTTTTTCCGTAAATCTGATGATTGGTATATTTGGATATCCAGACTTAACCGGGTTACCACTCACCAAATCCAGCATCTTCAAACTGTCCAACAGCTTGCAGTTTCGATTCTTGAGGCGGTGAGCTTCATCAATGATCACACAGCGCCAGGAGATCTCTCTCAGCTCAGGGCAATCAGATAAAATCATCTCAAAGGTGGTGATGAGGGCGTCAAACTTGTATGCACCAGGGATCAGGTGCTCCTGCGGACAAACAAAATGTTTTGTTTAAGAAAAAGAAGCCTTATGTCTGTGCATTCATCGAGGCAGACAATGTTTTAATACCCAAAAGCATGGAAGCGATTCTAGAGGTGACAGTCACTCATAACTTGAATGCTGTAAAATATATATCTTTCAAAAAAAATTTTATATGTGAAATTGTTTTACATCTCAACAATCAATTAGAGCTAATTTGTGAAGTGCATTAGGAAGAGAGGAGGAAACTGAAGATATGACAACAGCAGGAAGTGACTGTATGTTTGAAAAAAATGGCGGCTTCTGAAGCGGTCTCCATGAATGCAGCAATATCTGCGGTTTTATCAGAAATTGACTCAGTTTCTTCTTTAAAAGAGGAGCAAAGAACGTCACTTAAATCTTTTCTTCCAGGAAGCAATGTTTTTGCTCTCCTCCCGACCGGTTTCAGTAAGAGTTTGATCTACCAACTGGCTCCACTGGTAGTGGAAAAAGATGGGAAGGACTCCAAACCCCCTTGTGATAATCATGTCTTTGCTGGTTTTCCTCATGGATGATCAAATCAGAGAAGCCGGGAAGCTGAGGATCACTGCTGTGAAACTGGAAGATGCGGAAATTCTCCAGACGATGCCGGTAGTCTATGGTAGTTGTGGTTACTCAGCGATACCTGACAAAATATGCTCTCCTCAGAAGTTTACTGTGAGAGCTTGGCGGGGATTGTCGTTGATGAGGTTCATGTCACATGTAGGTGGTAAATGATACATCTGTGTGGTATAATTTAATGTAAGACGATAGTCTGAGGACTGAAATGTAGTTTAAGCTAACTGCTAACAACAGGGTCTAGCTGCTACGTCATACTGTGGGTTGATATGATTGGTCTGTGATGAGTGTGACTGGCAGTACGATCGTCCAATCAACAGCTGCAGTTGTTTTTGAAGGTTCTGCCCTCTGAAAACATTTTCTATGGGCTCTTCTCCACATGGACTAGTGAAATATTTCCGTGGCGGATATATGGAACTGTCCGTCTGAAGTGTCAGGGTGATTTTCCTCTACAACTATATAGACATGTTCTGTTTAACTCGTCTGTAAAACTAACTGCTGTTCTAATTCTTCCCCTACATGATCAGATTATGGAATCCTGCTCATGTTTTATGGACTGTTAAACCATCACAGATGCTTGAATATTTTTATTGGACTGATTCTCAGTGGATTTTTTTTTCACGATTGCTTGTTTCTTCAAAATACTAAATTATGCAAGCATTTTTTTCAGGCTTCGTTGTCTATTAAAGATTATTATGTTTTGAGCAGGGAAGCAACAATGTGCACTAAACAATTAAGGGGGTGAATTTTCACTTGTGTCAGGTCTTGTGCAATGCCTGATGCTGGCAGCTCCACTTGCAATAATGACGATGCATGTCTCAGCATTTTATAGAAGTACATCAGTCACACAAAACTGACAGGAGAAAACTTCTGATGGAAAAACAGGAATCAAAAGAGTGCCTTATAGACTGAACATTACGACAGAAAACTTTCACAATGAACACACCTTTTCGTCCTTGCAGTACATCTCATACTGCTGGATCATCTGCCGGCTGGCCAGGCTGCCATGGTAGACGATTGCGTTCATGTGGGTCCACGTGGAGAACTCCCTCTCCCAGTTAGTGATGGTGGAGAGTGGGGCGATGACCAAGAAGGGGCCCTGGATCCCAGCAGAGTAAACCTCAGACAGCAGCGCGATGGACTGGATTGTCTTCCCCAAACCCATCTCATCTGCCAGGATGCAGTTCTGCCTGAGAGACGACAAACAAAAAAAAATTTAAAACCTCACCTCCATCAATTCTAAGTATTAAAAATGCAGTTCAGTTTGTCTGCATTTGCATTTTGTCACAGAGGAGGTTGCGATGCAGAATGAGCCCATGTGTGATATCTACCTGTTGTACCAGTTGAAGAGCAGCCAGTTGACTCCTTCCAGCTGATATTCTCTCAGCGTGTTTCCGTTCTTGTACTCTCTGGTCTCCTCCAATTTTTTCCATGAGGCAGCAGGCGGACGAGGCTGAGGAGGAAAGAAGGTTAAAAAAACAAGATTGTTTATATTGTTCCAAATAAGTCTGATGACTGTGGCATTATCTTGACAAACAATGATACAATAGCAAGAAAAAATAATTATAGTTGAGTATGAGACAGCTCTGTTTGAAGAGAGGAACACCAAACTATGATGTTAAACAGTTTATCTTTAGGGACACCTGTACAGCATGATCTTGGACACGGGACCTGTATTTCTGTTTTAAAACAAAATTTACCCTGAACAGTGTTATCTTTTTTTCCTCTTTAGACCACATTTTCAGTCTTGCAAGATTTTTCTACGAAAAATAAGCAACTAGCTCGATAAAAACAAGCCCAGAACGAGTGACCTTCATCCATTTTCTTTCCTTATGTGATATATTACTTTTTTTTTTATGAAGAGAAATCAAAATAAAGTGTGTTTTAATTTTCATCTACATTACATTTCAATTTCACACTGACATGTCTTCTTATCTGGCTCTTAATTTACTTATTCAACATCCTTTTGTTTGGAGGTGGAACATCATTTTCTTCATACAGAAGTAAAGGGAGGGGCTACTGTTATTTATAATTCTGTTATCACTAAACAGTCTGTCTAACCTTGATTTTTGTAACCAAACAGACATAGTCGGGCTTTTAACCTAACTGTTATGTTGATCCTCTACAGCTTAATTATGGTGAAAACAGTAATAGCTACATTAGAAATAAATTTAATTCTGGCTATGAGAATTTCACTTTCATTTTTGTCCTTCTTTTTAAAGTAAAATTTACGTTTGAGTTTACAGTGGGACAAAACAGTTTGTGTAACTTGTGAATTGAGTTTATATTGGTAGTAGAGTGTGCATCAGATCCCTCCTGGGTTTGGGGGCACAACAAGCCCTATTGAGAAACTGTACTTTGAAACAAGCCCAAAAAAACACAACCTACAACTGCCAATATTTACAAGCAACTTTTCAAAAAGTAGAAGCCCAAAGTCGCTTATAATAAGCAGACCTGGCAACTATGCACATTTTTAAACTGAGTCGAGTTTAAAAGCGTTGTCTTTATTCCACTCACGGCTTTATTATAAGGAATGTGAGAACATGTTAGAATATATATATATATATATATATATATATATATATATATATATATATATATATATATATATATATATATATATATATATATATATATATATATATATATATAACTGATAAGATACCATTAAGTTTAGAAAAAATATTTCTTGCTGTCCTCCACTTGTCTACTCACTGTTCTCTTCAAGCGAGGTTGTCGATTTGCGATTTTGCTGAACTCTTCAACCTTCCCCTCGTCCACGTCTTCCTTCAGCTCCCAGGTGGCGTCCTCATAAGGCAGCGAGCACCACTTCACCAGGTAGTAGATCACAGGCTGGAGAGAAGAGTTAAAGATGGTGTTACACTTTATAGTTACAGTAAAAGCCAGCTAAACAGCTTTGAAAGAGTCCCTGTCCCTCACCTCGCCGTTGTCCTTGTCCACGCTGTGAGACACATCCAGGATGCGGTCCACCTCCACATAGTCGGGGTTAAAAGGCTCCTCCTCCTGTAAAGAGTCACAGGGTCAGATGATGAAGGATTATGCTTAAAGGTTAAGGCAGAAGCAGCTGAATTACATCCTAAAATAATCATTGTCAGCAGCTGCTTCATTCTCACCTCCTGGAAAAGGTGCCTCATCTGAGCGTGTTTGGTCTTGAACCTCTTGATCTTCTGATGGATCCTCTTGTCCTTCTCCAGCTGCTCCATACTGGCCCACTCACAGTGTAAGTAAGAGCTGAGAACAAGACATGCCAGTTTAATCATTCTGATTCCTCTCATAAACAAAAATAGTCCAAGTGCAAGTAAAAAAATCTAATTAGAAATCCAAACTTACTAGTTTTTATATTTGACAAAGAATTCCTCCACATTTGTGTACTGGCCATGTGACACCTTTCAGGGAGGAAGATTGTTATTAGGATTTAGACAATGATTAAATACTCAAAGTTTAAAAAAAAAAAAATAAAACAGACCTACCTCCTTCTTGGTTAATCTCATTAACAGAACTTTGTCTACAATAGCTGCATCCTCCTCACTTGGGTTTTCCTGAAAGAGGACAAAAATTGTTGGATAAATTCTGCCTGTTTTATTGTTCCACTGTTAATGCATTTTGTTTAATTTGTTGTTTTATTATGTACATTGTTAATTAGTGTCTTGTAAAAAAAGGGGTAGATCATTTAAAAATTATCATTTGCTCTGCTCCTTTCATTTAATATTTTTGCTTTTTGCTTGCTTTTGTTGAAGTGCTTGCTTTTATTATAGGTCCCATATCATGCAAAAATAACTTTTTGATGGTTTTTGAACACATTTTTGGGTATTTGGCCTTCCTCCCAGCCCACAACATGTGAGAGTAGACAACAAAACCTGTATTTAGCAGGCTGCATGAATGTAAAGTCATGGTATTTGGCGAGCTGTTGAGTCTGTGGATATTCTGTTACGTAACAGCATTTTTATTTGCATAAGCCTGCCTCTACCTGAGTATCCCCTCCCCCCGGCTCGAGGAATTTCTGTGTAGTGCCGCCATATTGTTTACATTCTTAGCGAGAGATCAGTGTACACCATGTCTAAACCCAAAACCTGTCATTGTTCAGTTGTTGGCTGTAAACAGCCACATATCTTCAGATATAGGCTACCAGCCTCGGAGGACCAAAGGGCCCAGTTAATAATTCTATTTTTGAAGGGAATGAGCAGCTATAGTCAGCTAAAACCTGTATGTGTCTGCCAGTCACTTTACGGCCAACTGCTTCTTCAACTTCAGTCAGTTCAACACAGGACTGGGAACCAGACTTTTCCTGAATCCGGGCTCAGTACCAACTAGGACTTAATGATATGGACAAAATTTCATATCTCTATATTCATGCCAGATATCTCGATACTGATACAATACGACATGACTACGGGTTCAGTGAAAACCAAGCATTTTTCAGAAAAAAAAAACGGTTTGAAAATAAAAAAGGTTTGTGGTTGGCTGGCCTTAGTGGTGCATTCAAGGGTAATCGTAAAAATGAAATTTGTTTTGACTTCCAGAGCTGTACATGCAGGGCGAGCGCGGGGGAAATCTATATCGTTTATATCATTGTTTTTTCGATATTAATATCTTGAATGTTCATATCTTGATATCGATACGATAACGATGTATCTTTCAGCCCTAGTACCAACAATGTGTCGCCAAACCTGATGATGGAAATGTGAGTATTTTAATGCTGTGTAGTATTTATTTTGCTCATTGCTATGAGCTAATGCTAACAGCAGGCGGAAGTGAACCAGAGGTCACTTCACAGCATGTTCGTCAATGTTAATGTTACTTGTTGAAGGTCTGAAGGGTAAACTTCAAAGTATGAGCATTCTTACATTAGTCAAGAGAAGTTTAACAGTTAGCTGAATATAATCAGTCCTTTACCCACCCCATTACCCCTCCAATTCTGCTTACGTTAGCCTGGAAGGTAGGCTAAGTCGTGGCTGTGTCCCACTGCGGTGACTACGCCAAGGTTAGCATGTTGTGCGTTAGCCTGTGATGTTTGGGGGACCAAGCTTCGGTGTTATCTTGTAACCGGCATGAATTTGCGGTTCGTGTGTGTTCAGGATTGTAAGCAGCGCGTGGCTGGAGCGGCAGTGTGTAAAACTAAATTACATTTTTCCCATCTCTTTTTCTGTGAGTCAATCACAGTTTCTCAACTCAATGCAACTTTGTTCACAAAGCACCTTTCATTCATAAAAGCATGAGGGCAAAACAAAATGTAAAGATGGTAAATAAGTCAGTAATTTACAGTGTAAGATGAAGTTACAAAACAAAACATAGGAAAGTAGACTAGACTGGATGATAGGGATGCACAATATTATTGGAACAGTATCTTCATTAGCAGATATTTGCCTAAAAGTCTAATTATCAGTATTGGCAGGTCTGAAAATATTGGCAGATATTGGCAGCAGATATTTTCACCATACAAACTGGCCAAAAATATCCCAAATATCAGCTGTACTGATGTCAGAAGGTACAAATGTACCATAATGCTTTACCTGATCATCATTGAACATCCACTTCTAAATCAAAAAAGAATAAAATATTTCACATCTGTTTTAAACACAAATGAAAGTAACAGGTCTATTTAAGGTAGGTGGAAGCTTTGTGCTCTTGACACAAAATATTGGTATCGGAGCTATTTAGTTTGGAATTATCTGCATATCAGATAACAAAGCAAAAACAAATGTTGTGCATCCCCCTAATGGGTAAAATATTTGAACGGGGTTATATGGAAAAACAAATTGAGTGGTGAGAAATATAAAAAACACAAGGAATCAATGTTTTCGATGGTAAAACTGCAGAAGTTTGTGCTCAAGTACTTCGTCTCTAAGCAAAATTCTAAACAGAAAAGTAGAATCTTTATACAAGGCTTGTGATTTTCAGAGTAGATAGTGCTCTGGTTAGTTAGCAGAGCATCTTGAGTCTAAAATGTGCCAACTAAAACCTCATTTCCACTCAGTGTTCTGGTTCGGTTCAGTAGAGTTCAGAACCATTTGAAGCGTTAAACCCTGATCTTGATGCATTTCCAAAAACCAGATGAACCTTTACTTTAGGGCAGGGATGTGAGTGTTGAACAGAGGGTCAGCTACGTATATGCGTGACCTTTCCTCCACATTTTTATAGATTGATAAACTTTAGTCAGAGACTTCTTAAGGGTCTGCAGGAACCTTTTATAAGTAAAGATAGAATTATTGATCGACTGCTGAAAAAACACACGAGTTTTCTATTTTCTGAAATTCAATTATTCCATTTAGATGTTTCCTTCACTCACCACAAAGAACTGCATGCTGGGCTGCCCGTCGATATCCAGCTCCATCTCCTGCTTCAGCTGAGCGGCCGTCCCACCGCTGATGGAGGCCACAGCCGCTGCCGTTGTGGTAACGTCTACATCTTCCTGCTCGTCCTCATCGTCTGTTATCTTGATGTCCAGGTCCTCTGTGTATTTCTTCCTTTTCACGACGCGATTGGAGCGCCTCTTCTGGCCAAAAGAGAAGTGTTGGTTAAATGTGTAGAGTAGAGGACAATAGAGACAAACAAAGTGAAATAAGCTTTAATAAGGACCATTAAAACACTCTAACCAGGCCAGGCGACACTAGATACAGGATCATCAGGTGTCAGCTCACTTTACAGGATCATAAATCTCTCTTACAACATCGACAAGCAACACATTCCTTCTAGTTCATTAACATCATCTAACATGAGATCTTAGACTAATTATAAGACAAAGAATAAATGGGCCATGCCATCTCTCATACAGAGAGACATCAAAACTACATCAAGAGCCTGCAGCTGCACAGATAACCAAAGCTATAAGAATAAGAACTAAACACAATTTGTACAAATTTCTTTGGTAAAAATTAAACATTTCAACTCCTGGGAAAGTATAAAAATATAATAGGGCCCAAACTCAGAAAATATTTGTACTGCTTAATAAAATCCAAGCAACACAAGTATATGTTGATTCTTCTTTTTTCTCTGTTATATGCTAAAATGCTGATTTGTTTGAGTAGGATTGAGATTTCACTAAAACAAAACAACAGGGTGCTAAATATTAATCCAATCATTGGACATCAGGGCGAAGAGGTTAAGGAAAAAAAATTAAAAACACATGAAACTTTTTAAAATCTGCAGTAACCCTGCTCATGACACAGCTTTATGACTTTCAAACAAGTATGCTGAGCTTATTTTGTGATCATGTTCATGTTTGTACCGTGATCAGATCCTCCTCCAGCATAGCAGGTGAGGCAGGGCTCATCTCTCCATCAGAGTGATCCGAGGACGCATTTCTCTTCCTCTTTTTGGCTCCCACGAGAGTTATAGTGCTGCAAGAGGGTAATGAAAAAGATATAAAACAGATAGAATGGTTAAGAGGCCAAAGGAAAATGATCAATACTTTAGTTTACAGTCTAGAGTTATCCGTTACTAGAATGTTAAATATACAAAACCAGTAAAAATCAAATAATATTGATGAACTTCAAAAGACAAAGAAAAGGAGTGCTTCCTGGACTCTAACATGAGTTTGTTTGTGCTGCACTTTGATTAGATTAGACTAGATAGAACTTTATTAATCCCTTTGGAAACCTGAAGAGAACTAATCTACTTGGAGTTCAAGAGGTACTTTTTCTTGCCTTGATATCAAATTGTTCGACAATATTTATCAATATATCAGGAAAAGACTCCAAGGCAGGCTCTGTGATGGCATGTAGGCATGCGTGGGTTCTCTCCGGGCACTCCAGCTCTCTCCCACAGACCATAAACACGCTCATGAGGTTGATTGGTGAATCTAAATTGTCCTTGGGTATGAGTGTGAGCACAAATGGTTGTCTGTCTCTCTATGTGGCCCTGCAATCAGCTGGTGACTGGTTCAGGGTGTACCCTGCCTCTAACCCAATGTCAGCTGGGATAGGCTCCAGCCCCTGTGACCCCAAAAGGAATAAGCGGTATAGAAGATGGATGGATGGATGGATGGATGGATGGATGGATAATGTGACCCAGTATCTGCTTGCTTGACTTCCTGATGAAGTGTCAAAGTTTTTTTAAGGTCGACATGACAATGTCATGAAAATTAAGCCATTTTAACTGTTTAAAGAAAATGCCTCAGTCTTTCCTGATAAATATTGATAAACAGCTTAATACAAGGGCAACAAAACTGACCTCCTGGGCACCTGGATCACCACCATAATCTCATGACTTCTTCCCTGTCCAGCGACCAAAATTCCCTGAATATTGCATCCAAATCCATTGAAAACTTTTTGAGTTATTTTGCTCACAGACAGAAAGACAGAAAACCAAACTGACAGACGGTGACAAAAACATAACCTCCTTGGTGGAGGTAAATATCAGTGTAAACCCCAAACAAAATATTTCCTTAGAATCATCATAAATATTCCAGAGGAGGTACATGCAGTGATGTTACTCTGTTTCTTATTTCCCTTCATGTGAAGTCACACCTTTTTGCTCCAAGGCAAATACTGCATTATGGCTGACCTCAAGATCACTTAAAAAGGCAAGAAAATCTGAGATTTTCTTTTGTTTTGTTAGGTTGATATCAAACAGTTAAGTTGCTTTTTGTACTTCTCTGCAACAACAAAAAAAATTGAGAGTAGAAATATAGTTGAGTGTAATGTATTTCAGCGTAATATTGACTAAAACAACTAGAATTCATGTCAGTAAAGTTGAGAATATTTGTTATTCCTCTATTCCATGCACATAGCACTATGCTGAATGCAGGAGTTTTGAGGTCATGCCTCCTACATGCACTGAGCATCCCTCAAGAACCCTGGACTGTTGAGGGCACATTTTAGTAAGAGGTCATAAACTGAAGCTGAAACTAATTGTTCAACTAATAAAGTTCAACTTGCAGATAAATCTGTTGAAATGCAATATTTTTAATTGTATTACTTTGCATGGTTGTCAGCCTATGACAAAACAAAATGTTTTATTTATGTTTGGACATGAAACAGTTTGTTTAAATTTATCCCCATTTCCAGTTAATTCCCATAAATTCCCATAATTCTCATGTAAGGATTACAATTTGGAATGTTTCCAAAATCCCCAGATTAACTTCCCATAGAAAGTTTCTGGAAATGTAAGGTAAACTTTCCCCTGCTTCCCTCCCTAATCAAAACCAAAGTTTGTGGATGCAAGAGACACAAACGCATTGGCAACGCTCCAGAGCTACCCACAGTTATTCCCCTACCATTTATTGTGGTTGGTGGTCACCCCATGCAACTTCCAACCCCAAAGATATCAAGTCTGTGATTCAGAAAATAAGTTACAGAATTTATAAGCGCTTATTTAATTTAAACAACCCAAGACTGCCTTTCACAAGTTTCCCTGTTCTGTTCAGCCAATTAAGCCACTCCTTCGTAGAATAAAACTAACTTTGTGCTGTCAGTGCAGAGTCAGTTGAAGTAATTGCTGAGTCTCACTTTCGTTTGGCCCCCACCCTGTAATAAACCCACTGGAAGTACTGATCCATACTGTTGCTGTAGTTAAGGAAAGGTATTGCAGGGTTTCTGCAGAAATAAGCCAGTCAAATGTAATGCTTTTTAAAGGTTAAGTGTGGTTTTTTGACACCTGGACCTTATTTTTAGGATTAAATACGCTCGTAGACTCACCCAGACAATTTTGGCAGAGCTCGGAGCTGTTTCCGAGCAATTTGGATCCATCCGATGGCGTTTTTTCTCATGCCATAGCAGCGAACGGGGCCAGAAATCGAAGCCCCTAAATTAGACATTATCTGCTGCGAAACCCACTCCTCCTCTGTTGCCATTGCCGTGCAATGTCCACAGCAACACCACCAGTTAGCCCCCATTCGTGGACGTGCAGTGGTTGCTTGTTCTCTGGCCAGCTGTTCGGCTCTTTCCCTCTGCATCCTCCTTTCAAATAGCTCCTCGTCGGTATATTCTGGCTCAAAACGATACGGGCATCCATTATACTCAAGTCGTCGTCAGACACTTCTACATCGGATAAATATTCCGCCATGTTGCACAAAAATAGCCGTGTAGCCGTGTAGCCTAGCAACAACAGTGGCTCTACTCAGCTGCGCTCTTGCGGTGCATGTCTATGACGTCACCAAAAGTTACCCATCCTTGTAAAGCCCCGGATGACCATAACAACGAGGTTGAGCTGACATGGTATTAACACTGGCCATTCATTTATAAAATGTAGCTGAAATGAGCGAGTTTCACAGCAGATAATGTCTAATTTAGGGGCCCCGTCTGCTACTATGGCATGAGAAAAAACGCCATTGGATGTATCTAAATTGCTCGAAAACGGCTCCGAGCTCCGCCAAAATTGTCTGGGTGAGTCTACGAGCGTATTTAATCCTAAAAATAAGGTCCAGGTGTCAAAAAAATCGAACTTAACCTTTAACGCCATTTTAATGCTATACTGTAAAATGTTTAATGTCATGACTCTGAACTCAAGACAAATTACACAGGTTCGTATTTTTTGTAAAAGATCATTTTCTTATGAAAATTGTCTCTACAAATATCTCATCTTAAACATAACAGAACTTATGGAGCTGAAAGAGAACTTATATTACACTGGAGAATGACCACTAGTTTGCCTTAGTTTGTTATACCCCTTTCCCACTGGCCAAACATCCTTTAAACCCGGTAACAATCGGCTCCTGTCGGCAGTTTGAAAGGGTCTAATCAGCATTTAGACCCGGGTCGACTGACCCTGCAAGCAACACGGGTTTTTATCGGCTCGCCTCTGATCAGCTCCAGTGGGAACATCACACCCAGGTCAACCTGCTAATTTACGGATGACGTCGGCGTAATGTGCCCACGGCATAACATTGTGCCCATTTCCTCTGTCTGTAACTTCCGTGACTCTTTGCCATCTCAGCAACAAACTCCATCCACCTTTGTATCATCAGAGTTTATACATTTTTAAAGAGGGACAAAATTACAAAGTACGGAAAACAGTTGACCACTGTGTCCACGGCTTCCATGCTCCTTTCCATTGTTTACATGGATGTGTGTTGGTGCGTCAAGCTGATGTCATCAACGTGATGACATCAGCTTGAGGCACCAGCGGAGAAAAAACAGCCACGCAGCTCGTCTGCTGCTGATTAGACCCGGGTATGCTGGCAGTGGGAAAAGAGTCACTTGCCGATTGTAAACGGGTTAACCCGCGTTGAAAAAACCTGTGTTTACCCGCAAATTTTAGTGGGAAAGCAGTATTAGTTGTCTGCATGTGAGATTTAACAGTGTTAACATCCATTATACCGAGCTTAAATTATTTTTTTTACAAGCACTGTGAAATCCCTCTCCTTCTTGACCACCAACGGGCTGTAGCCATTCTCTGAATTTCACTTTTTCTAGCCATTTTTGCTGGAATTTGAAATTCCTTTTTCTTCCTCTACCTCGTCCAGCCAGCCGGCCACTTTCCAAATATCGGGTCTTCAGCAATTGTACCCAAATCACCAGAAACAATTATCACAATGGTTTAGCATGTTTACATGGCTGTACATATCTGGCAAATCACAGTTTATAATTATATATTATTATATTACTATGATCATATATTATTAAATATTTTTCTTGAAAACTACAGAAAGAATTTTTCATGCCACTGAGAATCAAAATGAAATGATTTTTAAAACCATTTAAGGCCTTAATTTTCACAAAATTAAGTTGATGACTATTTATGCTTTTTAATGCCCAGCAGAAACCCTGTTTTGAAGACACCAGAATTGAAAACACAAACAAAGAAAAACAGCACACATGCTGCTAGAGGTCCCATTAAAGTGTTTTCTCATAAATTCTTACTTGGTCTTAGTTTTGCTCTTGCTCTTGTTCCCTCCTACTGGTGTAACCGTGCCTCCTGCCACTCCTGTTGGTCCTCCTGGTGTCTTCACTTTGCTGTTTTTGTTACCTCCTCCTGGAGTTTTGGGCGTTGTTGTTCCAGCTACTGGACTCTTCTTCTTGCTTCCTCCTCCGCTGCTCTTCTTCTTGGCAGCAGACACCACCGTGACAGTGCCTCCTGCTTCAGGGGAGGTCTGCGATGACGGGAGCTCGTCCTGGTTCAGGACTCGAGGAAGGTTCTTCTCTCCTCGCGCTTTGGCCCGGGCGATGGCTTCTGCTACAATGCGGTTTGCTTTCTCCTGCTTGCACAAGATCTCCACCCGTCGCACAGAGGACGCCTCACCGGGGGCTTTGGTGATGCGGATGGCCTGGGTGGGGGTAGTGGTTGTAGTAGTGGAGGGGCCGGCGGATGAGTTGATGACCTTCACCACGGAGACTGTGCCACCGGCTGAGGATGCTGAGCTGGTCTGTGAGAAGGAGCGTGTGACAGAGGAGAGAAAACTTTCAGAGACCTTCCCCTGTTTAGTGTTTGAAAAGGACAGATTATATTAACATCGGGGGGATTACCTGTGGCTGCAGGAGCATTTTGAGTGGCACTGCGACTCTCTGTCCTCCCTGACCCTGCGAGATCTGCAGCACCTGCGGGCTGCCAGTGTTTCCACCTCCTGACACCAGCTGGTACTGCGATAGTGAGAGAAAAGACAAGTCAGGCCACACTCACCTTTAAAAGAAAAACAATCCAATGAAAAACTAACAAGCAGTTATCTTAGCTAAAGCACACTGAAGGCTGTCGTGTTTGTTTAGAGACTCAGTCTGATTGGCAGGATCTTCAAGAACAATCAGAAGACGTGTGAAACTCCGATAAGAGGCAGATAACAGCCATCTTATCCTACAGGTTTGTGGTCAAGAACTAAAAACATCTTGCTTTAGATTTTGACAGAAACATTAAAAAAGAAAGACAACTTGTTTTCCTATTCTTTCAATTTGTGCAAAGCCAGAAATCCTTCATGAAAAAAGCAATTTAAGCTCTGAATAAACTAAGAGGAAAGGGAGGTTCACGGGGGTTACATGACAGACAAATGTCCCTCTGCGCTTTTTATAGTGCTGGGCAATTTACTGAGTTTCTGAAACAATCACGATTACAGCCTCTGACAAGGTGATTGTCATTTAACAATCGCAGTGCTGCATGCCCTGCTCATACTGCTGTGTAAATAGAGCGCTCCCCTTCCTCCTTATACAGCGCAGTTTCCACGCTTTTCTAGAAATCGTTTTCCAGGACATTTTCACCCCAGGACATTTATTAATTTCTAATTCTTAGGCATTAACTTTGTCTGCTAGCTATCTTTTAGTGTGGCTTTTATGTAGTGTCTTACCATTATACATTTTTGGTCTATTTTTTATCTTTATTTACTCTGCTTTTTTATAAATAGATATTTTATTGATTAACTGTTTAAGTAGCCTAAATTTTATTTTCCCATTTTTTATTTTTTATTTTTGTCACCATTGTTTTGAGTTTTTATAGTTTACTCCTTGACTTGACTTGCATTATTTTATCTACATTTTGACTTTATTTCCTATGTTTGATTTTTGTTCACTTACAAGGTAGAAGGAAGGTAAATCATTTTCCAGAACAATTCAAGCTTTTCCAGGACATTTTACTTTTTTCCTCAAAAATTTTCCAGGTTTTCCAAGATGCTTGAGAACCCTGTCCACTGCTCTGCAGAGTTGAGCCACAGCAGTGAGACTTCTGCATTGTCCTTCAAAGTAAAAGCCCAGTCTGTTTAATTCAATGATGACAATAACTGCATTTTTAAAAGATGCTTTTACTCTGAAAGGGTTTAGGGCCAGTTATTTAGTTATTCTGTTTAGTGCTTTTCCGTTGTCTCCTCTAAACACTCTTCAACAAAACATAAGTTTTGAATCGCAAAGGTGTTGTACACGCTGTTTAAACAATGTGAATAAAGTCAGAATATTGGTGAATCAGACGCCTCTCTCTACTTTCATGTCCGTCTTTCTCTTCATGCTGTGTTTTTGTACATGTGTGTCAGTTAGGTTCACTTGTTTAATGTCAATAAGACCATTTTAAGAATGCTATATTCATGAAAACCATCAAAACAACTTCAATCACCTCTGTTAAGATTTGAAAAGCATGGTTTGTCATTCATTCTACAGCCTGAAAATAAAAAGCGATCAAATGTGTTACTTTCATTTATTATTTAAGGTTTGATAGGTCACATTGTTCTTCTACTGTTTCTTTGTTTCTTTTTGAAGACAACGTTAAATAATTTGCAGACATTGTTACTCAGCTTTGGCTGCATTTTAATGTAATATAATTAAATTATTCATTTAAGATTTCTGCACAGATGTTGTAAAATCAATGCCTAATCGGGCTTAATAATCATCATCTCAATATCAGTCTAAACCAAAGTGCTCAAACAGCACAAACCTCTGCTAAGGCTCTTGAAAATCTGAAAAACTGCCCGATGTTAACAAATCCTTCAAAAAATTCCCATGCTGATCACTAACAAAATCTCATCACTTCTTCTTTGGGCGATGACCAACATTCTCTAAAAAATCCATCCAAATCTGTTGAGAACTCTCAGTTAACTCACTCACAGTCAGACAAATGAAGAAACACCACAAAAATATAACTGCCTTGGCCGCGATTACAATTTTTTTCCCTGATAGAGCAGAAACACTAATGTGGTTACACAAACAGGGGACCCTGTGCTCCTTCTCTTACCTTGACTCCTCCTTGTTGGTTGGGCTGCTGCTGCACCTGCAGCTGAATTGTGAGGACTTTGGGCTGCCCTCCGGCCTGACCTGCAGTCCGGGCCTGGGTCAGGGCAGCAAGCTGACTCCCCTGCAGCACCAGTTTGCCTCCAGGGAGCTGACCCAGCACCAGCCTAGCTGGAGCCTGGGTCTGCTGCTGCTGGCCTGTTTGAGCTGCCTGAACCTGCTGGACTTGGGTGACTTGCTGCTGGGCTGTCACAGCTTGACCTGCTGGAGCAGCCGCCTGGGAGGGCTGCTGGAGAACCAGAGTGATCCGCTTTGCTTCAGAACCCTGGAATCAGATGGAAACATACTCATTATGTCTCTGAGGAAAGAGAAACACCTAAATAAAGCTTGTGAAACTCAACAGCATGGAGTAAAGCCTCTCACAACATCACCTACAAAAGTGTAGCTGACAGGTTTACACTTTGCTCTGGCAGCAAATGAACGGTTTGTACACACTTATAAAAAAATCAAATTTCCGACTTTGAAAGACATTTGTGACCAACACAGGAAATACTAAGAGCCGTTTTTGGCACTGAAGAACAAACAATCAACACAAGTGTGGTATATCAAATATGTTTCCCTACTTTGTGCAAAAATGTTGCTTTGTTCATGCAAATTGTTATCTTAGTAAAATGCAACAACCCAGGCTGAAAAATATCATTCAACAAAAGGAAATCTAGTCACAATGCTTCCTAAGGAGAGAGAGAAAGTAATGCAGACATGAAAAGAAGCATACACATGCATAAAGCTGGACTAAAAGCTTTTAACTGCTTATTCTACTACTTTTCTCGCTATTTTCTGAGGCAGCCCTTTAAAAAACCCAGTATAAATCAAATTAGACCGTCAAAGTCAAGTGTTATCTAAAAATCAAGTATTTTTGAGACTTTGAACAGCCTTCGATTCAAAAAAAAAAAAAAAATTCAAATTTACGACATGAAAAGACTTTTTATGGATCTGCGCCCACACTTAGCTGAGACGCTGATGCTGCTTACCGGTGTTTGGGCTGCCATGGCGGGCTGGAGCTGCACCTGGCCCTGAGTCTGGACCTGGATCTGAGCTGGCTGGGCCTGGGGCTGTACCTGGATCTGGGCAGTTTGGGCTTGAGGCTGGACTTGGACTTGAGTCTGACCTTGTGAAATCTGTGCCTGAGCAGGGATCTGCACCTGAACCTGCTGGCCCTGCGTCTGCTGGGGCATGGAGGTCAGAACCATCTGTTTCACGGGCCCGTTTGGAGACTGCAGCAGCCTCTGCACGCCTCCGGCACCCACCTTGACTTGAGCTTGTCCCGGGCTTGCTTGATTCAAGACTGCTCCCCCCTGCAGGATGGACATGCCGGGTTTGAGAGGCGTGCCGGACAATACTCGAATGACCTTTCCACTGGTTTGACCCGTGGCTCCTGAAACAGTCTGCAGGACCTGGGCCTGACCCTGGGGACCTTTGAGAATGACGATTTTCCCCCCTGCCTGCTGTGTGATGGCGGCGAGCTGCTGAGGCGTGAGCTGGTGGGTTATCTGTGTGAGCTGCGGGGTGGTGGCGGTGGTGGTGGTGGCTTGGGCGCTGGAAACAGTCAGTGGTGAGCTCAGCAGTACGGTGCTACTGGGGGCCACGCTGGTGTTGCTGGCAATGGATATGGTGGTCTGGGCCTGGATCTGAGGTACAGTATCAACACTGACGGGAGCTACAGTGGGGGCTGCTGCTATGGAAACAGTCTGAGCTGCCGCCACTGGCACAGGCTGCTGTGTGGGGACTTGAACTGGGGCGGGGTCAGGGATGACGGGAGCTGCTACAGAGACACTGAGCCCCTCGTTGACCGTGAGCTCGGGCTCAGCCGGAGGCTCCACTTGGCCCAGGGCCAGCTTGAGCGCCTCCTCCACAGGGTCCGAAGAGCCCTGAGAGAAAGAATCATCCGGAAGGGCGTCCAGGTTGAAGAGGGGCGTGTCCTCAAAGAGGTCCATGATTGGATCTGCCATCTTGCCCTCTCCACTCAGGGAGACGGGCAAAATCTGAAACAACTTCGGAGATTGAAACCAAACAGTTGCAGTCCAGTTTGTCTTGACCTTCTAAATGAGGAGCTACAAAAAGAAACAAAAAATAATGTTAGCGAGGCACATTCAAAACACACTTCTGCAGATTTACTTATCCTACGCCGAGACTGGTTTAAGACCTAAAAACTCAAGTCAAATACTTCTCATCATTCAGTCTTTAGACAGGTTTATTTCAATGTGCAAAGAGGCACAGAGTAGACAATAGTAGGTCATATGTTAGCAAAAAGCAAATCGTTTTCATCTACATTTTTTAGAACCCAGGATTTTAGCTTAAAAAAAACAGCAAAAAAATGAATCTTAGGGAACCAATATTGGAAACTTTTCTTGTATCCAATAAGCAAATATTGCAACTTCCTACATTCTGTCTCAGTTACGTAACAATACAGCAACCATCTTCATACCAAATTCTTCCAACACCCTTTCTTATGAAACAGTTTCTGAAAGTTATGGCACCTTCTGTTACAACAGTTCTTTGGCATATGTGCATATATCATTTCAGAACCCATAATACCCAAATACATCCAAACTTTTGATAACCTTATAAATTTATGCACTTATTCTGGATTTTGGATCAAGTTTAATTTCATTTTATTCACATAAAAACTAGGGTCCTATCAAAATCCGCAATCACAGAGTCACAGAATTGGACGTTAAACACAGGCATTTTACATAAAAGCTTTATATGGTAATAAAAAGGAACGTATCTCTCAGGAAAATGCTCAGAGGCGTCACTAAGGCTGGGGACAATGCACGCTTCACTTCCCCTCCTCCGGCCCTCATTAACAATGCAAACATGTTGAAGCGGCCACATGAGACACCGGCTAAGTTGGCAAAGAAGCTTGGAAACACCTGGCTAACTCCAAAGTACAGGGCATAGCAGTTTCTCACTGATAATTATGTTTCAGGCGATCAAATGTTCTGCAAATTTTGTCAACATACTGTTGACTGACCTGTAAAGATACGTGTGAGGACCACCTGAAGAGTGAGTGATTATATTTCATTACTTTATACTGTGTCTCAGGGTTTCTTTTCTGTAAAATACTAAAAAAAGAATTCTCTAAATATTAAAACAAAAAAACAAAATATGAGAAAAACTAAAACAGAAGTTGGGAAAAAACAACAGACTTTATAGGTCCCTAAAAAACAGAAAAAACAGTTATTTCTTTTGTTTCTTGAGTCTGATCAACTTTTAGCTCCCTTTGTAAACAAAACTGAATAGTTTAACAGTAACAAACTTCAAATTTTAATTTTGCTTTGACAATTCTGAGTGGATGAATTTCCACTAAGGTTGCCCACTTAATCATGAATTCCTTTATCAGGACATGCGCCTTTGCAACAGTTTCAATTTATCAGAAGAAATTTGGTCAAGCATATTTTTATGGTTATAACCGCCCTGCTTTTACACCTTTTGTTGCTCTCAGATGAACCTTCATCTGGCTGTAAGCTACCTTCAAATGTGTTTGTGCAAGTTAAGTGGAGGAAACATGTCTTGGATTTCTTCTAGATTCAGAAGATACATGCTGCAACTGTAAATGTTGTATAAAACAGAATAAAAGGATGGGCATGACAGTCAGTTACAGTCTATATGCACTCTTAAGCTTTTCTTAGATCCTCACATTTCCTATCGTTATCATAATTCAGAAGAATGTTATCTAACATTTCATGGTTTCCTCATTTCATGCAGGCCTAGTTGGCACTTCAGTGAATTATGAGCTTTTCACGAGGACACAAGGAAAAAAAATTAACACCCTCTAAGCAATGATCAACCTATAACCACCAACTAATTGATGTTATTGAATTAATGAAGGTTAATAAACTAAACTATCTCTCAAGTTCAATTCTAACGAAATGATACATGTTTAATGACCAATCTCTAGATTTTAAGGGGTGAGAGTTGCGCACATAGTCATGCAACAGAGATCAAATTAAGAAATGTGGCAAATATTTTTTTACTATTACTATACATAAATTTACTGAAATCGTTGATGGACTCATTGTTCTCCTTGGTAGAGTTTAAGCAAAGACGTTTAGCCTTTCAAAGCATTCATACTTTTTGCCAATATCAAATTCGGTATTGGGTATTTTCAGCCTACAGAGATAAATATTTGTTCTTCTGACATTCAAATTTTTACCAATATTTACAGCCGATATACCAGCCATGGATATCAGCCATTTATTGCAAAATACACAAATATCGCTGCACTTCATCATCACTGCATGGGTATATTTAAAAATTAAGACTGTTTTTCTTGTTGTATAACAGTTCCCAATGCAAATAGACCGTCAGATTGAAACAAACAAGTCAACTTCTGTAAAGTTAAGAGCCTGTGCTCTTGATCACAAATATCAGTATCGGTGATAATTAGAGATGCACGGTATTGGATTTTTGCAGATACCAAATATATCTGAACTATTTAGTGCTTATAGTGATATTTTTCGTCAAGAGTAAACTTTTTTATTTCAATGCCACAGCCTATTTGTGTGAAAAACAGATGGAAAACAAGAGAAACAACATTTAACTCTTAAAATGAAACTCTGGGTTTTAAATGTAACAATGCAGTGATGATAAGGTGAAGCATCATGGTACAACTGTGTATTTCGCCGATTTCAAGCCGACATATGACTGGTATGCATGGCTAATATATCGGTTGAAAATAACAGGAAATTTTTCAAAATTGGCCGATACAGGTATTTCACTTTTTAGGCCAACATTTACTGATATCATACCCATAATAAGGATGCACGATAATATCAGTTTGATATCGGTATTAGTCTAAAACGTTAAGCATCATGTCGGCCAATACTTTACTTTCAGACATTTACAGCTGATATATTGGCCACTTATATTGACTGGAGTATTGGCAAATAACAAAAATGTACAACATTGATGCACCTTCTCATCAAAACATGGGTACATTTAAAAATCAAGGGTTTCATTTTTGCAAGAGTTAAATGCTGTTTTTCTTGTTTTACATCTGTTCCTCGCAAAAATATACTGTAACACTGAAAGAAACAAGTTCATTTTTGTTAAGTACAGAGCTTGTGCTCTTGACCATAAATATCAGTATTGGTGATAATGAATAAACAAATATCGGCATATCGGAAATCGGTAAAAACCCGATATTGTTCATCCCTCGCGATGATGAATTCGGTAATATCAGGTAAGGGAAAAAATCCAATATCGTGCATCCCTACCACTAATGAGTTAGTAAATAACTGCAGAAATCCAGTTCAGTTCATCAATACTCAACTCATTTCAGGCTTTTAGACAAAAATAACTTTTGTTTCTCTTATTATTAGTGGCATGGCGAGGATGCCTCTTGGCTAAAAATGTTAATTTTTGAGAGGTTAAAATGCCTTAAACTATCTATAGATGAAAAATAACATCTTATAACTTCAGAAAAACATACTTCCATGACTGAATCAGAGGAGTTTGGCTTTGGAGCACAACATCTAAACTCGTGGTCACCGTGAACAGAAAACTGGTTCAATGTGATGGTGAGGGGCTTTAAACTGCCCCTTACGTCGAAATGAGAGAGTTTTCACTGAGATAAACTAAGTCTGAGGACCCAGGAGAGAAAGTGTGAATGAAAATAGTTGTAAGTGAAGTCAGAGTCGGAGGGTACTGATGCTGGAGGACAGGATGCTCCCTCTCTGCTCCTATGTTGCGGTCTTTTCTCTAAAACCGTCTGCTAGCATTAGCTCGTACCGCCACAAAGATGTGCCTGTTACAAAAGCCTGAGTGCCCCCGGGAGCACATCAGGGCTTAGAAAGACGGTAAACTGTGGGTCTGAAACATTCACACGGCTTCTCTGTTATTTACTATCACCCATTCAGTCAGCCGGACTCCTTCAATCTCATCAACAAACCGGACCAAACCAAAGCAACGTGCCACAATAACCACTGCCCGTCAACGTTCAGCCCGGGTTAGGCCGCAATACTGTTTCGCCTGCTCTGCGCCTGTTTTTCAGCAGAAATACCTGAAAATAACCCCCATAACCACTGCCCTGACTCTCCAGTAATAAATTCGGGGTGCTAAATTTACCTTTGCATCGACACACATGGCTTTCTCCGTCTCACAACACTGTACGATTACAGGAAACGGCCAGGGAAGAGCAGGAACTAACATTCTTGCCAGAGAGAGCGTAGAAAGCGTGCCCACAGGATGTTATCGAGCGCTGATTGGTTACTTTTCTCCAGTGCCGGCAGCATACGGGCATTTCATTGGCTGTCGGAGCCATCAATCGCACGAGCGGCCCCCTTCTAGGCGGGATGAGGCATAGTGTGGTTGAGAGAACAATAAATGCGGCCTAGCTGGGATCATTTGACTGAATGATCTCCTACATCGCTGTTTTACAGACATTGATGCTCACAGAGGAGAAGTGCGGTGCTTTTAGCGCTGACTGAAGAAAATTAAACGATGATTTAATGGGGTTAATGGTTTTAAAAAGCAGGGAACAGGATGGGCCTGTTTGTGAGAGACAGGGGCAGTTTTTTCAGGTTTTTATTGCGCTGTCTGCCGCTCAAGAGTCACATTTAACTCATGATAATGGAGACTTTCTTCCGCGGTATATACACAACGAAACATACTGAAGCAGTGAAGGGGCTTTTCTCAGACTTTTGCTGAGTATTATTAATGTTTGAGCAGTCAATACCGGCTTTCTTGAAGATAACAAGAAGATGCTGGTGTGTTGCCGCGGGAAAACAGCGCCGTGTGTGAGTTTGGCGCCATCTAGAGGTCAAACTGTGAAACACGTTATTATCTGACAGGCTGTTGATTTTCAGAGTTTATTTTAAGAAAGTAGGATTACCCTGCTGGGGGTGCATTGTCAGAAGTGAGCCCCTCTTTACCCCCTGGTTCTCTTTTATACATTGTATGAATGAACTGTATCACTTGTTAATGGATTTGGGCACAACACTAATAATAATAACAATAACTTGCCCGACCTCAACCACCCATGCCAACTCCCTGGGTCCCCAGTTCCCTCCTCCCTCCCTACAGTAAGAACCTGTCCTTGTGTCCTAGGAACCTACATGGGAGAGTCCAACAAAAAAGATTTACTCTTACCCAATAAATGGATATAAAAATGTTTGGTTGATCCATTGTTTCCTCATATTTTTTCAAACTGTGAGTATGTATACACTCGTCTGCCACCTTATTGTACACCTACTGGGTTGGACCCTGTGTTGCCTTAAAACCCTTTTCCTTTATGGCATAGATTGGACAAGGAGCTGGAAATATTCTTTAGAGATTTAGATTCGTATCTACGTGATAGCATCGCACATTTGCTGCAGATTGATTTGGCTGCACATCCATCGAGAAAATCTCACTTACATTACAACCCAAAGATGCTCTATTTGTGTAGAGGTCTGCTGACTTTGCAAGCCATCAGAATAAAGTGAACTCACTGTCATTTATAAAAAAAAAAACAGTTTTAATGATTTGAGCTTCGTATGTAGCATGTTATTTTGTTGGACGGATTCATCAGAAGATGTCCAATTTTGGTGAGCCCATCTGAATTGTAGCCTTAGTTTCCTGTTCTTACAGCTGACAGGAGTGCCACCTGATGTGGTCTTCACTACTGTAGCCCATCTGCTTCAACATTCAATTTGTTGTGAGTTCAGAAATGGTCCACTGCTTATCTTGGTTGTAAAGAGTGGTTAAGTGAGTAACTGTTGCCTTTCGATCATCTCGAACCACTGTGGCCATTCTCCCCTGATCTTTGGCATCAACAAGGCATTATTGCAGAGAGAACTGCTGCTCCCTGGTCACTTAAATCACTTTTCTTTCCCATTCTGATGCTCATTTTGAACTTATCAGGTTGTCTTGACCATTTCTGGATGCCTGGATGCAATAAATTGATGTCTGATTAACTGTGTACATCAACAAGTAGATAAATAGGTGTACCTAATATAATGGCCAGTAGGTACACATACATGAAACAAGGTTTGGACATCTTTCCACTGTATCTATCTATCTATCTATCTATCTAGCTATCTATCTATCTATCTATCTATCTATCTATCTATCATATCCTTTATACCACAGAGCATCCAGCTGCTAAATAAACTCTGATCTTAAAACATGAACTTGGCACTCCGCACTTTTAAGACCAATTAGTGATTTTTTTAACTTACTAATTTATTATTATTATTCCTGTTATTTTAAGATTTTTATTCTTGACTAACTTTTAAATGTTAATATGTGCTGTCTTGTGTGGTTGTTGATGTCCTATGTAGTTTGTGTTTTTTGTGCTCTCTGTGCAAGACAAATTCCCTGAGGGGCAATAAAAGGTTTTCATTCATTTAATTTCATCCGTCTGTCTGTCTGTCTGTCTGTCGTTTTTTTAGTATGCACTTGGTATCACAGTTTTAAAAATGTTTTTCTTTTTTTACTTGATAAAAATAAATATTTCAGATTCACTTTTCTTTTGGTGTCTTCAGCTGTCAAGAGGTTTTGGATCAGTAGATTTATTATAAAAGCTGTTTTTGAACAGTTACGTAGTTTTTTTTTTACACTGACCACCTGCTTTCACATTTTCCAGTAAGGGCTCAGATCACACCACAGCACTGAGCCTGCTCTAGTTAGAGTGTTTAATGAAATCGGCCTGAACACAGACTAGGTCAGGACCTCTGTCCTAATATTATTGGATCTTAGTACTGCATTTGACACACTTGACCACAGTTTATCACATGACCAACTGGAAAACTTGGGGGGACTCTTTGGAACAGTACTAGACTGGTTTGCCTCTTACCTGAAGGACAGGGACTATTCTGTGTCAATAGGTAACTGTACATCTGAGCAAAGAAAATTACATGTGGAGTTCCCCAAGTCTCCATCCTGGGACCTCTTATGTTTAACGTGTACATGAGATTGTGAGGAACTACACAATAATGGCCCTTTTCCATTAGCCCTACTCTACTCGGCTCGGCTTTCCCCGACTCTACCCGACTCTACTCTACTCGCATTGTGCTGCTTTTCCACCAGCCCGGTTCCCTACCCAGCGGGGGCGGGGTCGCCATGAAACAGCTGGGCGACACTGCGTTCATGTCATTTTGAGCGCGACCCAACAATCAAAACAATGGAGGACTTGGAGGCAATAGTATACTTGATGCTCGGTCTGTGGCTTTTTGTTACAAACCGAATGAAAGAGGAAAGCAGAAGAAGGCTGCCGAGGACAAGAGCAATCGGGCTGCGAAGAAAAGACGTATGAGGGTAAGCTAATGGAAGCTAGCGCTAGCTTGTTAGCTAGCTCGTAATGATAAAGTCCTGTGTTTAACATTGTGCTGGCAGCAAGTTATTGCCATAAAGTAACAAAGTATATGTACTGCAGTCCTGTTTTGGACGTCGCGCTCATGACCCATCGGTGACGACATTCTCTGACCAATCAGTAGCCGGCAGTCGGTCGACGTCACCTTTTGGTATCGACTCAGCTCGCTTAGAACAAGATCAGAGTAGGTACTAAAAACTGGTTTATTTTAGGAGGTACTGTGCCGGTGGAAACGCAACGCAAACTGAGTAGAGCCAAGTAGAGTAGAGTAGAGTAGGGCCAAGGCGGGCTGGTGGAAAAGGGCCATAAGTTACCATAACTACGCAGATAACATGCAGCTTTGTATCAGTGGGTAAATGCTTAGAGCAAATTAATGAATGAATGTGCCTTAACTTTCTCCAGTTAAACATGAGTAAAACAGAGGTTGTTGTTTTTGGACCAAAAGAGGAGCTTCAGGTATTACAGTGAAAAACCACAGATCAGGCCAGAAATCTGGGTGTAGTCATGGACTCAGACCTGAATTTTCAAAACCACATTAAGACCATTACAAAGTCAACTTACTATCATCTGAAGAATATTTCCAGGATTAAAGGACTCATGTCTCAGCAGGACCTTGAAAAAGTGGTCCATGCATTTTTCTTCAGTCGATATAACAGAGTCTTTACATATCTGAGAAGTTTATCAAGCAGGTGCAGCTGATCCAGAATACTGATGCTCAAGTCCTAAACAGTGGACCACAGCACTCCAGCTCTGAGGTCTCTACACTGGCTTCCAGTCTCTCAGAGGACAGATCATAAAATACTCATATCAGTTTATAAGGCACTGAATGGTTCAAGTCCCAAATACATCAGTGGCCTGCTGTTACCATTTGAACCATCGAGACTGCTCAGGTCCTCTGGTTCAAGTCTGCTCTCTGTCCACAGAGTCAGGACCAAACATGGAGAAGCAGGTTCAGTTTTTATGCTCCACAGATCAGGGAAAAATTTCCAGAAAACTGGCATTTAAGACATCATGAAGCCAACTTCAGAAACTTTAGCAATGACTTTGTGAGCGTTTTGAGGATCAAACATCCCAGTTATCATGGGTTGATAACTGTTTTTGGCATAAATGGGCTTGTCGCAATGGGTTTATCTCGACAACACAGAGCACTGTGGGATTATTTTGGCAGATGGAGATCAAATTCTTAAATTTTAAAGAAAGACAAGCGTAAAACAAACAAAGGAAGAACATCACTTGAATTAATTATGAATGGAAAAATAAGTCTAACAACAAAAATACATGAGCATGTTCCCAAAAGGACCCAGTGGGACATAACAGACGGCAGACCTGAAAGGACCTGATAGTTTTCTGTAGCTTAAATAAAAAAGGCATACATCAGTCCCCTACCTCCTGCCATTTAAGTGCCCCCAGTCAGTGCATTAATGTGACACCATGAATAAATGTCATGCCTCTTAATTTGCAGGAATTCGTACTTTCCCTAAATCACAAAAATGTGATTCTGATATAAGAGACAGAGAGAGAGATGGTGGCCATGAAGCAGGGAAGCGTGAGTGACTGCATCTGACAGCAAGCCGCATTTTATCCACTGCAGCCCCGCAGAGAGGAGCCTGCCTGCCCGCCAGAACCTCCATCTGTCTGCGGCCCTGCAAGGAGTATCCGCTATCCACCACGCTCACGCTCTGCCCCACGCTGCTCCACTCGGTCCACGCCAACGCCAACTCTGCTGGTGAGAGCTATATTTACAAACAGCTGCCGTGGCACTGCGAGGAGGGAGGATCTCTGATTTACAAGAGCAGATTAAAATGTCACAGCATATTCAAGCATCAAGCCCGTGATGACAGTCTAGACATGGATCATGAAATATTGCGTGTGGAGAGGAATATTAGATGATTCGTGCAAAAGCAGATAAGAAGCGAGCCAATGTTAAATGGTTTTATTTTATATTTCTTCTCAATAGAAATTTCTGTGTAAATAGACTTTTTTTTTTTAGCAGGACACATACAGGCATATAGAGGAGCATCAGTCATCGACAGCAGAATAAAGGGAAGTTTGTTCGCCAGACACAAGGCCATGTGGAGCACAGCGGTGTTTAGACTATTTAGTGAAAAAAATCAGCACAAAAGCCCACATTGCACATGGCTACTTTATATTTTTGTCACAATGAAAGGATCTTGTAATATACAAACCAAATACATATATTAATACACATAAACAGAGCAAATCAAATCCACAGGTAAATCATGGTTATTGATTAGGCCTACTCTGATACGAAAGCCTGAAGTGGACAAGCATTCATATTATATTTGACTCCAATAATGAGTTCTTTTTCAGCTGTTTTCCTTTTCAAATCTGATTTATTTATGTCATTGTATTGATGGCAGGGTACACATTTGTTAAGCAATCTTTATTAAAAGAGGTTATTGGTTTTAATATGGATTTAAACTGAAAAACAGTGATCATGATCTCATTTTGGGCAAACATGTCCTTGGCTTTTAAAGTCTCTCTCTCTCTCTCTCTCTCTCCATATATATGTATTTCTCCATTGTGATTAGAAACAGTCAAACCATGATATTTTTTTCTATTTTGTATAGATTTGGTCCTGTTGGTTTTGGTTTGACATTTAAATTTTACAAGCGGACTAATGGACATGTCAAGACGGACCTACGTCACATCATCATCAACTACATACGTTGCATGTCTCCTTGCTTTACAATGATAGGTGTGTTAGAGGTCAGACGTCTGACGTCAGCACGTTGAAAATGAGCCTCTACATACAAGATGAATGAGAGGGTTCATGCTGTTGCTGCCTTAATAATATTGCAGGAACTACCAGCTGCAACAACTACAGGAGCGAAACAGCAAAATATTCCACTTCCACTGATTTAGCTTTCTTATCATTTTCTCATCCCCTCTTTTTCATTCTTTCTGAAACTTATTGTAAAATCTCTGCTTTCTCATGAGTCTCTTTGATTTGGCCTTTAATTACGGCATCAGACCAAATTTTAATCAAACTTTTGGTAACTTCTTGTCACTGGTACGGTCCAAATCCTTCAAAATAATGATTTTGGAATAGGCATGAACCAAACCAACCAAACCATGGTATACTTTGGTCCGGACTGAAGCCACATCTTTTGGTGGGACCAAAGTTCAGTCGTAAACATGTTTATTTCAGCTACAAAAAGCATATTTAACATGGAGTGTCTATGTGATTTGGTGTGTTTCTATAGGCTGCCTCAAGTGGACACTTAAGGAACTACAGTTCTTTACTTTTATGTACTGGTTTTAATTTTTTGACATGAGGGTTTCTGCCTTTAACAATTAAAATTTTTGGAATTTTGAGAAAGCATCTGAAATTAGTTCACCTTCATTGGGAGATAAGGTATATTATTCCAAGATAGTGGATAATAGGTCAAGATTTGTGGAAAAAAAGAAACTCATCATCAAAGTTTATGTCTGCACATCCACTTAAGGCTTCCATACTTTGACATTTTACCCTCCTTAATTTTGGCCTTGCATAAACACATCCTTCCATGCATCATATTAAGAGTTACAGGTTGAGGCCTTTAATCCTTTTCTTATCCCCACTAATGCTCTTTATACCCCATAATCTCCACCTTCCTCACAAAGGGAAGACCAGGAACCCAGAGAAGGTGGAGTACTTCCAGCCGCCCATCAGGTTTCCTCTCTCCAGTCTCAGATAAGCCTTGTCCCCCTTCTCCATGATGACCAAGCCGGCATTAGTGGCTGCTTCTCTGGTCACATCCTGGTCACCAGCAAAGGCTGAAATCATCGGCCAGCCGTTCAGCATCAGACTGACCTGGAAAAGGGTCACATTGTTTACTTACACCTCTGGAACCGTATGAATGGATCTTTTGGGGATAGCTGTGTTTATTAAGCTATGAGATGCAGTGTTTTCCTTTGAAATTTTCTATTTGTGGACCCACAGTGATAAATTATAATAGTGACTTTTTGTAATCACATTTTCTTGATGAAAAAAATGTATTTGACCTCCATTATGACTTTTGGAGGAAGTGGCAGCTTCCTGTTCAGATTAGCTCAATTTCTACTGCTCTTGTTTTCTTGGCAGTAGCGTCTAATCAGGAGCACCGAAGGACCGACAAAAGACAAAATAGTTTTCTGTCCATTCCCCAAAAAGAGGTAATATGAGCTATCGGATTTGTCCTTGATAAAGTATAGACAGAAACTGCACCCAAGAGTGTCACAAATAAATCTATGGAGCATAGAAAATGCCCCAAGATAAAAGAGAAAATACATAAAAAGTTTTTTTTAGTATACTTTATTTTTTTCTTTATAGCCAAGATTTGAGTAGACTAAACTCTGATGTGAAAAAGCTTGCTCATCATTTGTCTGTATTGATTTGTATGAAATTCGGTGAGATTTAATGTTCATTTTGAATTTTGTTTAATTTCTTCTGTCATACAACTTTTAATACATTTAATCAGACTTCTTTACACTATAAATATTCTGATTTTTCGGGGTTGTCCTGAAGAAATAAAACTTCCAGGCAGACTAGACACAGCAGAAAGTGGCCTGGAATTGCAATGGTTAAATCATTAAATCATTTTCTGTTAATAGGGTTTAAAACAAGAAGGAGAAGACTGATCCTTGAGCTTTTACAAAGAGGTTGAAGAAAATCTTCCTCAAGCACAAACTTCAGGTGGTATCAAACTCCTCTTTGATTGGCCTTCTGTTGCATTTGGATAAAACTATGTGCTCAAGGAAAGCACTCTGCTCTGCTGAATAAAGGGTTGTACTTGAGATTGTGTACCTGAATAGTTTGTCGATTGTAAGCCTTTACGACATGGAAGTTGAAGCTGTAGACGCCTCTCCTCGGTGCATGGAAGACGCTGCTTTCTTGGTCAAAATGTGTGCCAACATTCACCAGAATCTGCCACAAAGAGAGAGGGAGAAGAAGAATGAGAAGATAATGCATACACATAAGTTATGAAGGCATGTGGACTAAACAATCTTCTGAGGGATTTCTGTCAAACTTTGCACGAAGTTCATCTCTGTCTCAAAGATGATCTGATTTTGTAATTTTAGGTCAGAAACAAAGACCACTGAGTCTCATGTTCATCCATTTCTTTAAAACTTCTATGAAGTACTCAACCACAAAGACACCCCTGCCCTTCTTTGCCCATCACAGCACTTTCACTGTTGTTCACTTTGAAAACCATGAGGTTGTAGTTGTAGCTGTCTTATTGGTTTGAATCATCCCTCACTTGTGTGAATTCTTGACTTGAGGCTTTGTTACAATAGATATTTAATTAGTATTTATGTATTATTGTGCATGTTTGCGTTGTGCATTTTCTTTGGTCTCACAACTCCATGCAATTGTCCCGTCAATACCACAATGCATCACAGTTGCATCCTCAGCTTTCTACTGCATATGTATACTTTTACATCAGACAGTGTTTACATAGACTGAAGTATCCTGATTATCATGAGCTTTTTAAGTTGCATGGCTTTTTGTTCCTGCATTTAAAGATCATATCCTGACATCAGGAATCGGGATACTGCAATTTTCTGGTTTCTATAAACCTGGTTTTGCTGCTTGGAGAACTCCAGAAAATCTGGATATTGTGTCATGTATACACCTAATCACAATTTCTGAAAGATTCCTGCAACGGTTAAGTTGTAAAGAAAGCAAGACATCCTTTATTCGTCACTCATGGGGAAATTCAATTCTTTACACTCTGTTGTGAAACATGCTACACAAACACAGGCTGAAATACACATGCAGAAAAAAAACGAGTGTAAAATAATGAACCTCATGGGCACTTGTGCATGTAATATGCTGTGATACTTGTATTTATCATGAATACAGGGAATATAATAACCAGGCTTCTCTGTGTCAGGGCCAAGCATATAAACGGCTGGTTCCCTGAAAGACCTTGAAGGGGTCTCTTCAGATGTGATTAAGTTAAATAAACTTGTGCGCTGAATTAGAGTCAGTAGTGCCAACATTTAACCGTTTGGCATGGCTTCAAACAGCTTATCCTTCAATCAGTCACCTTTTTTTATTCTCCTGTATCTGCTACCATCACAACTTTTGTTCTGGTCTTCAACTGGCAACACAGTCTAAAACAGGGGCCCCACAGTTAAGTCTAAGAGACCTTGCAAAATGAGAATATCATGGATAAAAGACCGGTAACTCCTGATGAATAAGTGGTTTAAGTTTTGACATAGGCCACATTTTAAAGAAGTGTCCATACATGAATATGTATTTTTTTCTTTGATAGGAAATAGAGTAATAAGATGAAAAGTAAAGTTTGGTTATAACTGCTCAAATTTGGCATTTTGTTTAACCTTTATGGGCCTCCATATGAGGTTGGGCCCTAACCCTTTCTCCTTTATCCCCTTATAGGCGGCCTAGCTATTTATACACGAGAAGGAAGCATTCTCAGTGACAGTTTATCAATGGATGATGGCTACAAAGTTATTTATAAGTATTTGCCACTTTATTAGGTACATCTTGCTAGTACCTAGTTGGATCACCATTTGCCTTCAAAACTGCCTTAATTCTTTGTGGCATAAATTCAACAAAGTTCTGGTAACATTCCTAAGATTTGGTCCATATTGACACAATAGCATCACACAGTTGCTGCAGGTTTGTTTGCTGCACATCCATGATGTAGTTCACCTTCTCCACTACATCCTAAAAGGTGCTCTTGTGTGTTGGATGACACTGAAGTGTGGTGAATTCATTGTCATGTTCAAGAAAGTTTGAAATTAGTATTTTGAAAAAAATGAGCTTTGTGACATGGTGTGCTATCCCTGAGTTAATTTTGTTGACTAATTATTTTCATCATTGTTTTCATCAACAACCTTTTTTCCCTTGACAAAAACTAGACAGTAACTAATAAAAACAAGTGCACATGGGCAAAAACTAAAACTAAATTAACTAACATTTTTGTCAACAAAAGTGTCTGACATAGACTCAATCCAATCAGACCTCATTTTGTCATGTAGAAAGTAAAGACAAGTTAGGAGTATATCCAATCACAGCTACTTTGGTTGTGTGGAAAGGTTGGATGAGTTAAGAACAACATCCAGTCACAACTGCCTTAGCTTCGTAGTGGTGGGATAAGTTGGGGAGCGATCCAATCAGAGCTACTCTCTTTATATATTCATGTAGAGCAGGTTCACTGTTTGCTGTCACTACTGGTATTGTAACCAGATGCTCTGCCAGGTAGCCTAAATAAAGGTGACTGCATTTCACACAAAAGTTAAATTTTTTTCTCTTAATTTATATATTCAGATTTTACTAGCATTCAGTAAAGGGTTATTAGATGTTTCATTTTATCCAAGTGTAAAACATGACTTCAGAAATTCAAGGAAACATAAAAAATGCCTTACACTTTAGACTTCATATTTTAGTGGACTAAATTTATAGTAGATTTCGTTGACTAAAATGTTGTGAAATTTCGTCAACCAAAGCTAGACTAAAATTAAAACAATTGAGATAAAGCTAAAAGATATTTTGGGCAAAAGACTATAACTTAAACTAAATTAAAAAGTGCTGTCAAAATTAACACTGTGCTATCCTGCTGAAAGTAGCCATCAGAGGTGTCATAAAAATGGACATGGCCAGCAACAATACTCAGGCAGGCTGTGGTGTTTAAACAATGCTCAGTTGGTACTAAGGGGCCAAGAAAATATCTCTCATGCCACTACTCCACCAGAAGCCTAAAAAGGTTATACAAGGCAGGATGGAGCCATACTGTCATGTTTTGTGTGTCAAATCCTGACCCTACCATCTGATTACTCTGTCTGAAATCCAGACTCACCAGACCTGGCAACATTTTGTCAAACCCTTTATTGACCAGTTTTGGTGAGTCTGCGCAAATTTTTGCCCCAGTTTCAAGTTCTTAGCTGGCAGTCTCCTCCCAGAGAAAGACTGCTCACTGGGGATTCCTCTTTGTCAGACCATTCTTTATAAGCTATTGACAAATCACAGCAGATCATCAGTTTCTGAAATGTTCACACCAGGCTGTCTGGCACCAACAACCATACCATGTTCAAAGTCACTTAAATCACCTTTTCTTTCCAGTCTGATGCTCAGCAGGTTGGCTTAACCCTGTCTACACACCTTAATGCATTTAGTTGCTGCCATGTGAGTGGCTGATTAACCAATGAGCAGTTGAAAGGGTGTATTTAATAAATTGGCCGGTGAGTATAGACTGTCAAATTGAAGGGAACTGATCAATTCAACTTGAGAGAGACTTAGTACTCTTGACAAAAATATCTGCACAGGTTTGGTATCAGCAATTTTGAGTCAGAATTTCATCAGTAAGGATATTTGCAAAAAACATGCATTTAGGTGAATATGAACTCCTTTGTTATATTAAAAAAAGTTAGGTTGCTTCGAAATAATGTCAACTTAAAATGCTTTTACAATATGAGCCAAAAATGAACTACATTGGCCCAGCAGAAAGTAATAACGGATTATGTTTATAATTGAATCGCAACACATCATTAACCTGGCACACGAGATGGACCATTAAGTATATTTCAATCTGGGAAAGAGCCCATAGAAAGTGATTGGGAATGGACAGAACTTCTCAAAATCATATCCAGCAGGTGATTGGATGGTCAACCCATCAATCACATTCATTATGGACCAATCAGATAAAGTAAAAATAAAACAAACTGTCTACAAAACATGTCGAAAGACGAGCGAAAATGTCAGTTTTAAAGAGAAATGATGTCCAGATCTGATAAAACTGCTACTGAAGCTGTTAGCATTAAGGCTAATCTCTGTACATGTCACTTCCTGCTGTCGCCTCACTCGTAGCTCCCACCTCTTCCTGCTCTAAAGGACTCAAAGTGTTTTGTCCTGCGTTGGGCCGCTCATAATCAGCGTATATTGGAGCTTGGCAGGATGGATCTGCCTGATTACAGACATTGAGTAAACCTCTGCACTGCAAGGTTAACACATTGTTTAAGTGAGTAATTTCAACATCCCTTAGTGAAAATGTGTGCTCTCACTCCTTTATTGTGTCTTTTATTTCAGTTCCACGCCCTGCTTCAGCTGAAAAACCGGATTGACTGGGAAGTTTATCTTGACCTGGCAATGGTTATTGTTAGGAGACAGCTTCTTTAAGTCACTTAAATCAGTGTTTACTCCCGCTATGGTCTCTAGAAAGATGTTCCAGTTTCTTACATTTACATTTCCTCCCAGAAAAGCCTAAAAAGTTTGTGAAAAGCAGTCCTGATTGAAATTCAGTGTAGATCTCATTATCATCCTCCTGCACCTCAGAAATCTAATGGTATGTGCATATTATTGATGGAAGATGTTTGTCTGGAGCTGCTTAATACACCCTGGATGAGTTGTGTGGGGAAAACTGGAGCCTGCTTTTAGGTCTCATTGCCAACATCTGCTGCCTTCTTGAGGACACAATGCCTCATGTAGACTTTTAAGCGACTGACTTTAAGATTTACAAAAATGTTCTCTTTGTCGGTGAGCAGCTGATGTGGAGTCAATGCACACAGGAGGAAGAACACAAAGCAATTTGCCACATTGTGACACAGTGCCAAACTCAGAGACTTCCTGGAGGAAAAATAGATCGAAAACAGAGACTTTTCGTTGCGTTTGCGCCCTCTGTTTACACGAGTGCCTGAATCAGCAAACATTTGAAACCAAGGTCCAGAGTTAAAAGTTTTGAAAACGTTTTGTTTTTTGTCTCCCTGTAAACAGGGGTCAGCATTGTCAGGGAAAATGGTGATGTGCGACGCATGGGCAGTACTCTTTCAGGTAAAAGTAGCTCGCGCACCAAGGAACAACAACAACAGCTATGAGTGACTACCAACAACATGTGTGCTGCCACCTGTGCTGTTTGTTATCGCTCCTCCAACAAATTTGCTGTGTTTGACCAGCGGAGAGGCATTTGTTTTGTTCACCAAGGCCACTACAAACTTATATCGCCAACTACTGGCCTGGCATGCACACTACTGTGTTTTCAGTCGTTCTCGCGGATCAAAATGAGCAGGCATCGTTATTACACCGTCTCCATGTGAATGTGGAGCGCTTTTGAAAACGCAAAGGAAAAACCGTTTCTGGTGACAACGTTGTCGTGCAAACCGCCTCAGTTTTTTCCCAGTTGTAAACTCCACCAAACAGTTTTGTGGCTCCTTGTTACATAAAACTCTTACAAAAACATGAAACCACTGTACCCGCCAACAGCAGTGGACCTCACTGGTAGTCTGTGGGACCATCAACACGGAGATGAGTTTAGGCACATCCTTTTTATTGTATGGGCATTTCATCCACACAGATCTGGCGTTTTGGTAGCTTTTGAAAATGGGTCCCAGAGTAAATAAAGCCCTTGTGTTTCTGTGTGTAGATTAGTTATGCACATTTTCAGAAATTATGACTTCATAGCCGCACTTCTCCCTTAAGCCGCATGCGCTATAGTGAATGACAACAGAAACAATGGTGAAACACAGTGTCGCATCTGTGCTGCAGAAGCTGCTGAGCTAGTTTTGGCTTTCACAGCAAAATCTTCTCCTCCTTTACAACCACCGTGAGCAACAAGAGGACACAGAGAACAACAGACACCATGTCTTTTTTTGTTTGTTTACATCAAACATGTTTTACACGCGTGCTCCATGTTTTCTTTTCCGGCTTTGGTGTATGTCTCCAACAGCATTACAGTGTCACTTACAGCATTTTCAGTGTTTTCATGTGGATGGACACATTTCTTGAAATGTTGTCATCTTTATAGAGAACATCTTAAAAACAAAAGTGTCTTCGTCTCTGTGTGGACTGGGAGCCCTTTTAACTACCTCACTGACTATCATCAAAAGCCTCATCCAACCCAACCTTAGAAATACTGAAATATTAATTTAAGTCTGACATATGGATGAAGTGATCTGATTTCAGAGGTCAAAGGTCAAGGTCAGTGGTCTTACGTTAACACCTGGATTGTAAATTTAACATCTCATGAACTCTTTGAGGGTTTTTCTTTAACCTTCGCAAAAATTGGTGCACTCTAAATTAAGGAGGGACTGACCTGGTCAAAGTCATACATTTTCATTTCTTCTTTTTAAACATGATGAGAGATATTCTCCTGACTTGGTATGAGTGTTAACTCTAACCCAAAAATTCATACAAATTTTCTCTCACTTTTTAAGTATTGCTGGTCCAAGGTTAGAGGTCAAGTTCATAGGGCCTCATGTTCATCACCTGCCTGTAAACGCATTTTCACCTCTGCCAAGGAGATAAGGGTTTTTGCCAATGTTTGTCAGTTTGTCGACCTGGCTTGCTGTCCTTAAGCAGGATGAATCAAAAGGTGCACATGGATTTGGATGAAATTTCAGGGAATGTTGGCGATTGCTCAGGGAGGAGGTGTTTTCATTCTGGTGGTTATTTGAGTTTGGATATGTATCCAGGAAATTTTGAATGATTTGTTAACATTGCAAGTTCGGGCAGTTTTCAACATTTTCCCTACAAATTCATACAGTTTTCACTTGATTTTAATGAAAATTTCAAGGAATGTTGGTCATGGCACAAGGAAGAAGTGATTAGATTTTGGTGTTGATCTAAGTGTGGCTGTGGATCCATTTTTTGAATGATTTTACCTAGTACAAATGTTCATTTCAACTCGAGGTTGAATTGACTTAATTTTTAGGTTCAAAGGTCAAGGTCATTAGGCAATACCTTGGTCCCCTGCTTGTAAAGAAAGTATAGAAGAATGCTCTGATGAATTCTCTTTAGACATGACACATTTCTACTCTAACTTAGGGACAATCTTATTTGATTTTCTGGGTTATAGGCCAAGCTCAGGTTAATTGGGATTCATGCTTACTCTTTCCTTGAGAGCACAATATGACAGGATTACTTAAAGTGATTTATATTGAAACTTTGAAAAATATGTCCAGTCTTCATTAGGGATTAATTGATTAAATTTGGATGTTACAGATCAAGGTTACAGTCATCGGACTCCATGTTCACCCTTTGTGTTCAAACAAATATCTCAAGACCATGGTGTGGGATTTTCTTCAAACTTTGCTCAAATTACCACATGGACTCAGGGACTGTTTGTTAAGAATTTAGAGGTGCAAGCAAAAGGCTTATTTCATGGATGTATAGATTTTTGTCACATTTGGTCCAAACTTACTCTTGGACTTGAGGGTGACTTTTGTAGATTTTGGAGGTTAAAGGTCTCTGGGATTTCACTCTATCCAACTATAACTCTAATATTTTTTCTTGAACCTTCATGGTTCCTTTGTTGAGTTATGATCTAGCTTATGAAGTCATAACTGCTGGGTAGCACCTCTCGTAGGACAGTGTTCTTTTTAAGTAAAATCTCCTCTTTATTCAGGAATAGGTTTTAATTCGTTTAATGGTTGAAATGCAAACAAATGTAGTGTGATACTCACATTATCAAAGTAGATGATCATGGTGCGGTTGCTCATGTCTGTGGGCTCGTGGTTCGTCTGCCGGCTGGCCGAGAAGGCGACCCTGCCTGAGCCGGAGCGGACCGACATGCCCAGAGCATTACCGGCCGGCTCGGAGGAAGGAGTGGAGTCACATACGACCAAACATTTTCCCTCGAGGATGATGGGTTCCGTGTCGTTCTGGGCCCTTGACTCCTTTGGCCCCAACAACAGGAGGAGGAAGAGGAGGAGAGCGAGGAGGTGGGAGTGGGGTAACCTGGGATGCATGGCTGACACTAAGATGCTTAGTTTGATATTTTTGATTTATTCTCCTGTGAGGAAATGTCACTTTGGACAAACACGGGCAAAAATGAACATGCTACAGTAAGGAGAACTTCTGTAAGAATTTTCAAAACCTAAACTGCTCTGTATTTTGGTCGTAGCTGATAATAATAGCTGGTAATAAAAACCCAGGTGGAAGATCCAAAAAAGTCTCAGAAAACAGAGAAGTGTTCACTGGATGCAACTGCCTGTCATCTTTTTTTAGATTTTTATATGTCGCCCTTTTCAACCCTCTCAAATCCCAAATCCCCTGTGTCCTGGGTGCTGAATCAGCAGGGTCGACAGCGACTGTCACGCCAAAATCTCCAGATATTCTCAAGTTGATTTGATCAGCAGAAATCCTGACATGTGAGCAGACGAGACGAAGCTGTGAAGAGTTTGGAAAGAGAAAAGAGCAGAGAAGAGAGTAAATATCTGAAAGAAGGAGGAGATTATTCAAATTGAGATGGTGAGGAAAAACAAACAGAAGAGGTAAGAGTCTGGAGAGGTGACAGGGAAAAGATGTCGGACCCAGGAGGGAGTGAGAAACAGAGAGGGAGAGGGGGAACAACTCCGCTGAGTGACCATCTGTCTCCAACACATATCCCCTCCACCCTACAGACACTGCTCAACATGGAGCTCTATGTACACACAAACATACTCTAATATGTGCTTTTTTCACACTTATGCATTCACATGTTCCTGCTTTACATAAAAACAGTGTCAATTTCTCAACAAACCTGATATTTGAATCAGGAGAAATGAAGATAAGGTGGTAAAAACAAGGTTCTCTTAAATTGGTATGAATACTTGCTCACAAATGACTGATGAACTGCTGCATAACCAGAGAAAGAATCAGTAACTAACTGCTGGTTCACAAGAGAACAACTTACAGACTGACTGCTTGTTAACCCGGGTAAAGAGATAGTTAACTAACGACCTGTTACTTAACCAGGGAACAAACAAGCTGCTTGCATACAAGGTAACATGAGTAACTGACTGCATATTAACCCGCGGACAAAAATGCACAAATAGCTAGTTAACCCTGATACTAAGACATGTAACCTTGTAAACAACAAATGTAAATGTTTACAGAAAATGATGAGAAATTGATGCCTCTTACCCAAAGAACATGATTGTTAGTGATTACTAGATAACCTGTGAGCAGGTAACGAACTTAGCTATCTGAAAAGGTAACCAGTAAGTTACTACCTGGTAGCTAACTATGGCAACAAATGAGTAACTAACTGGTATTAACAAAGTAAAAAAAAAAACAAAAAAAAAACACCTGCTCATGAACCAGGGGAAATATAGGTAAGTAAAGCAACTTCATCAAAGAACAACTCAGTAGCAAAATGCTTGTTAACCAATAAATGAATAACTTTGAGCTCATATATCAAGGAACAACTGCTGAAGTAATGCACCTTAGATAGGAGTCAAATTAAACAGCAACTACTTAAAATCCAGGCAACAAATTTATAAGTAACTGATACTTAACCAGGCAACAACCAAGTAACTAAATGCTTATTATCAAGAACAAACAGCTGAAATACTGCTCATTAAATGAGAAAAAAAATTAATTATTAATGACTTTTAAACCAGGAGGAAAAAGGAAATATGTGCTATTAAACCAGGTAACAACTTAGTAACCAAATCCTTATCGTGAAGAATTAAACTGAAATACCAACTCATTAGATGGGAAACAAATTGTTTATTAAGTATTTGAAATCCAGGCAACAAATAAGTAATGAACTGCTATTTAACCAGGTGACAATAAATTCTTATTATCAAGAAACAAACTGCTGAAAAACCTCTCATTAGACAGAAAATAAATTAGTTATTAACTACTAAAATCCAGGCAACTAATTGGTAATTAAGTGCTATTTAACCAGGTAACAACTGAGTAACTAAATGTTTATTATGAAGGAACAAACTGCTGAAAAAAAATAGATAGAAAACAAACTATGTTACAAAGTGCTATTTAACCAGGCAAGAGATAATTGAATAACTGAAAATTAGCCAAGAAACAAATCAATCATCTTAAACTGGTTTCTGGATCATAACATTGAGTTCACTGAACTCCAGTGGCCTCCACAATCACCAGACCTCAATCCAATAGAGTGCCTTTAGGATGTGGCGTAACAGGAGAGTCACATCATGGTTGTGCAGCTAAGAAATCAGAAGCAAATGTGAGATACTGTCATGACAGTATGGAGCAAAATCTCTGAGGAATGTTTCAAAGGTCCTTGTTGAATCTGGACCATGAAGAATTAGGGGGTCTTAAGCATGATAGTAGCAAGGTGTACCTAATAAAGTGGACAGTGAGGGTTGTATGGTCCGGTGTCATGGTCATTTCTGTCTTTATATTTTGTGGATCAAACACACAAAATTCAGGGTAGAAGGCACTTGTCTTGTGAGTCTGAACAGGGCTGGGAAATTAAACAGTTTAATGACAATAACTGTCTCCCACAATCATGAGAAACTGAGTCATCAAGATTTTAATATTTCCATTCCACACAACCTCTTGTTTCATCTTTTTCCATCTATCACTGTTGTTTTTTTCACTTTTATGTTCATGTATTGATTGTTCTACAATGTTAAAAATGATGAAGTTTAGAGCATCAAAGATTGCATGTGGTGCAAATCAATTAGGAATCGTGTTTTACATAATCAAGAGTATGGTTTATGCCACACTTGAGCATCCCTAGGTCTGAGGTTTATTAAGGCCAAAATCCTGCTGGTAGCTATTTGGACAATGCCACAGTGGTCGAGCATCTCTGATGGTTATTAACTCACAGATAAAACATAAGGACTAGAAAAGCACTCAGAGAGCACAGACCTCTGCCTAGCAGCTCAGTTCTGGCAGTGGCTTTTCCACGACCCCTGTAAAAGATAATTCTGGATCACCAGATCCAGAATAGTGCCAGGATCCAGACCAAACTCAGCACATACATGGAGGTTGTTATCCTGTATGAACACAACAAGTTTTGGGAGCATCACTTAATATTATGATTTTATATGAATTATTGAATGTCGTCAATGGGATTTCCCATTATAAAGTTCAATGGCTTTTTGTGATGTCAATCAGAATCAGATCCAGATGAAATTTACCTTGATGATAAAGACATGGGCCCAATATTATCCTGTGAAATTGGAAGTAAATCTGTTAAAAAATGGAAGAGATGTAATTTTCTAAAATTCTGCCCAATGTTAACTTGTTAACTGGGATTTTTTGAAATTTCTGGAACTTTTTGCATTCAGACAAATATACATATCACCACCAAAATCTTATCATTTCTTTGTTGGGCCATAACCAACATCTGAAAATATCAGCAAAATCCATCCAGTAGTTTTTGTGTAACCTTGCTAACAAACAAACAAACAAACATACGACAGTAAATAACCTCCTTGGCAGAGGTAATGAAGGTGCGTCCCACTTCACTACAAGTCCCTGAGTTTTCATTTGATTTAGAAATGGTCAGCACAGTATATATTGATCATGAGTTACACAAATAGGAATAAAAATGGCAACAAAACAACCCGGTCTCCCCTACTCATTTGTTCCCTTGTTAGCATGCAGTTTGTCTTTTCATACCTCATAACTGCCCCAGTTTTATGTACCTTAGTGTATACTGTAACCAGTTAAGTGTGACTTCATGTGACATTTATGTCAGATGTAAAAATAAAACTCATTTATCTTTTACAAGGATGAACACCAGCCTATAAAAGAACACATCTCTTAGCTTTGAATGAACTTGATCCACTACACACAAATTCAGACACTTTTTTAAGAGCATAGACATAATATGAATAATTCTGGTTAAAACAGGTACAACTGAAGTCACACAACTATTATTCCTTTAACATTTTGATTATTTTAAGACAAAAGAAGAAGAAGAGGATCACCTGTTTCCATCAGAGCAATCTCATACTCCAAATCAAGAGGAAAAAGCAGCTCTTCAAGTTAAAATGAGACTCAGATCTCAGTTTTCTTGCTTCAGTCTTCTTCCTCCTGTATCACATCGTCTCAGTCCTCGGCAGTCAGACTGATGGCCACCAAGCCTGCCAGCGTCTGCCTCCCTATCTCTCTCTCTCTCTCTCTCTAACAGCAACACCCTCCCTTCTCCTCCCGCTTCTTTCTCACCTTCTATGTTACATCCACCCACTCAACCTTTACAGTGAAGTAAAGAAAAATGTAGAGAGGATAATTGGGCATGTGAACTGCTTCAAAGAGCATACTTAATGCTCCAGTGTTGACTGTTTTCCTCTTTTATTTCCAAGCATCCAATAAAATCAATGGATCCTTCCTGTGAGTCTTCAGGAAGAGTCAAAAGAATCAAACGCTCCCTCTGGTGTTTGAGGATCTTGATGGGTGATTACCAGTGCCTCCTATGTTTTGAAAGGATTAGTATCTCTGTTAACAAAAAAAACTATAGGTTAGAGTTTCCATAATACATTATGCAAATTAAAAAAATCTTCACTCTAATTGCAAACTCCAATTCAAATGAAGTTGGGACATGGTGAAAAATGTAAATAAAAACAGAATATGATGATTCAGAAACACTTTGACTTATTTTCAATTGAATACACAACACAGAAAAGATATTTGATGTTCAAACTGATAAACTTAGATTAGATTAGATTAGATTAGATTAGATTAGATTGGATTAGATTAGATTAGAAAGTACTTTATTCACCTCTTGGAAAAACTTCCTTAGGGAAACTGGGATTCAGTAGCAGTTCAGTATTACAGATTAAAAAGACATATATAAAAAAGATATATCTAAACAAAAATATTAATATAAATATAAATAAAATAAAAATATATGACTACTGACTGACTACTTCTTGTCCTCTGTCTTCCTGTTACTCTTCAACCCCCCAGTGAAGAGTTGTTTACTTGATTGTTTTTTGGCAAATATTTACTCATTATGAATTTGATACCTGCAACATGTTCCAAAAATGCTGCAGATAGAGTCAACAAAAGACTGGGAAATTTGAGGAGAGCTCAGAAATACACCTGTAGGAAGATTCCACAGGTGAACAGGTCCATTAAAGCAGGTGAGCGTAATAATTGGATATAACAGGAGCATTAATGAAAGGCTCAGTCGTCTATAAGCAAGGATGAGGCAGAGTTCAGCACTTTGTGAACAACTGAATGAGAAAGTCCAGCAGTTTAAGAATGTCTCTCAGTGTACAATTCCAAGAAATTTATGGATTTCATCTTCTACAGTCCACAATATCGTCAAAGGATTGAAAGACTCTGCACATAAGTGACAAAGCCAAACCAACATGAATGACTGGGACCTTTAATCTCTTAGGCAGCACTGCATTTAAAACCGACATCATTCTGTAAAGCATATTACCACATGGGCTCAGGAACACTTCAGAAAACTGTCATCAGTGTGTTGATACATCTACAAGGTCAAGTTAAAACTCTACCATGCAAAGCAAAAGCCATATATCAAAAACATCCAGAAACACACTGGCTCCTCTGGGCCTGAGCTCACCTGAGATGGACTGATGCAAAGTGGAAAAGTCTGCGGTCGGATGAGTCCACATTTAAAATTGTTTTTGGAAATCATGGATGCAGTGTCCTCTGGGCTAAAGAGGAAAAGGACCATCCAGATTATATATATTACATATCATCCTGATCCATTATCAGAGCAAAGTTCAATGGAAAGCATCTGTGACAATATGGGGGTGTGTTAGTGCCCATGGCATGGGTGACTTGCACATGTGTGAAGGCACCATCGATGCTGAAAGGTACACACAGGTTTTGGAGCAACATATACAGCCATCCAGCTTTACACCGCAGGTCACATCTACCCATTCACTCCCATTATCTAGGAGGTTATGTGTTTGCCAGTGTATGTTTGTTCATCTGTTTGTTTGTTTGTTAGCAAGATTATGCAAAAACTGCTGGATGGACTTTGCTGAAATATTCAGGACATTTTGGTAATGACTCAACTTAAAGCAGCACTAAGAAGATTCCGGCTTTTTAGCTCTCAAGGGGCCTCTATGGTCGTTGAGTGTAACTGCACTGTCGTAACACAGAGCGCCTCACACCAACGTGCATGTGTTGACATACAGAGAGAGGAGAAGCGAGCTGACAGGACGTCCCTAGAGACAAAAAAAACACGTGGACTGATAAGGTACAGTCTGATAATGTTTCTATTTGAATAAATCATCATGTACTTACAAGTCCAATAGTAGCAGGGCTAAATTAGCATTGGTCGGACATCCTGCCTCGTCTTTCAGCTCATGCCAGTGAGTGAACGCTGGATCACCACCAAAATCTAATCAGATTTTGGTGGTGATCCCTAACCCTAAACCTCCCGATTGTTGGTAGAGAGTCCTACCAGATGAAGCCACCAACACTAAGAATTGCAACACCATGATAGCCAGTCTGTTAAAAGTATTGTGTAGCTCCTTGGTTCCCAACCTGGAGTCCAGCCGAGGTTACCTATATTATTTAAATACCAATGATAGCACAAAAATGGTAAACTTTCTTTAAGGTCTTTCCACAAGAATGTGTGTGTAAGCCAATTTTATCTTCAGTTATAATTGGGGATGATTTTGCAGAGCAATTTATCTTTTTCTTTATGTAGGTCCCAGGGAGGGGCTTCCAGGCAATCAGGTTGGGAACAACTGGTCCAGGTTGTTAATGTTTTGTGCAAGAAACACAAACTCTGCCTATGCTGTGGTCTGCTATCTGAGTAAGCTGATTGTGATATCAGTACAATTATGTTATTTAGTCAAAGACATGAGAAAACTCGTGGTTTGTGTTTCCAGTGGACAAGAACAAAGGTAGCATGACATGGTTTAAGTCGCATTTCCGACACTGCATGTCCTGTGATGTGACAACGTCATGTGCACACATTGCAATTGTAATGTTAAAACAACACGTTGTTCAGCCCTCTTTTGTAAAGAATCAAAGTATCTTCCACAAATAAGCTCCAGACACAGAATATTAAACAATTTCTTGTTTTTAATTATGAAAAGAAAACAAAAAGCTCTGAAACAAAATGAGTCTGGATCTGTTTGAGGTTCCTGCCTGTCTTGCTTATGGATGGACAGTGTTGGGTCACTTTACACAATACATTTATAAAGGGCACTATCTAGACTAGAATTGCAATAACTCCATCGACTGAACTACCGCAATGTATGATGCTTGTACAAATCTAAAGATCCTGATGTCTTCCCTTTTACCACAGAAACAAAAGCAGAAGTCCTTGAAATCTAGTAAAGGTTCATTTCTTGTCTCTAAATAAAAAGAAATGGAGTCAAACTCCTGCCGCAGACTGTCTTATCTGCATTAATACACCAACAATATTTTGTAACTGCAAGGTTTTCAGCATATTAGCAATTCAGAGTTCAGGAGTTTGCCTGCAAATTTTTGACTTTTTCCAATGATTCTTTTGAAAAATCTCTACTTCTCAATACTTTTCATTACAGAAACAACAAGAGATTTTAATGTTTAAAAACCTGCCATAACAAAATGACACACTACCAAACATTTAACCAACTTTATAATAAACTGTAAATCCTGGATGTATGACATACAATCTTTTTACAGTATTTAAGCCTTTAAAATACTGATATAAAATATAATTACATTGGATACATCTGAAAACGTTTTGGTTTCAAATAAACTGAGGTAGATCAATGTATTACAAAAGATATGGGTTAAACAAATGTCAAGTTTCAGTACCATCACACAGAAATGAGCAGCTGAATCTATAACAACTAACATCTTTTTCTTTGCAGCTGTAAATCAACATTAAGCTAAATTTTAATGGATGTGGAATGAAAAGCACAAAATTAAAATCCATGCCAGTTTTCTTTTGTTTATGGTCTTTTCTGGACTGCAGAGTCTTTTTTCTTCCTTTATCATTTTTGAAAACATTTCAGATGAGCTGCTTCACCAAAGCATTTTGCAAAGTACATGTCTGATCCAAGGATTAAGAACTTGTTTTGGAGGTACAACCTTAAATTTTAAGTTTGTGGATCCTCATGTTTATGTTTGGAGTGATACTCCTCTAAGGTCGCTTTCACACCTAAAATTTTGGACTTGGTTCGGGCTTGAAGTAACATTATTGTTTAAATTTTTACTTGGTTTTGTTTCCTTTTACACCGCACTTTGTTAAGAGGGACAAAGCCTCTCAAATGTTGTGTCATGTAGACTCTTGCCACCAGTTTGGGTCTGTAGTTGCAGTCTTTGTTTCTGCCGTCCGGCCCGTTGTTTCCCTATGAGCCTGAAATAAGTAATAATTTTTAGTTTGAAGCACTCCGGAAGTTTTCTGTGCCATAAAACAAAAACAAAGCTGCATTTAGGCTGTGTCAGGTAGCGCTTGCATATTGATTTGAGCAATGTATGAACATAGTCTGCACCTATTTATAGATGTGAGCTTGAGACTGGTGGTGCTAGCAATGCTAACGTTAGCCACACTCTGCTTTGTGTTGTTAACCAAGGCTACACAAGCTTTTTTGTTGTGATGTTTGGCCAAATCTCAGCCACACTTCAGTTGGTTCTCTTGCCTTGTTTGGTCCTTGTCTGCTTTGGATGGCTTTCACACTCACTGCAAACCAAACTCTGAGCAGCTTGGAAATGAACCATGACCTCTGTTTTTTGGTGGAACAGAGTTTGGTTCTTTGGTCCACACCAGAGTTCTTGTGAGCACTCACACCAGGCCAAACGAACCCAACTTTCCAAAAAGTGAACCTGAGTTCATTTGGTCAGGACCAACATGGCAGGTGTGAAAGCACCCTAAATCTGCATGAAAGTCCAAAGTCAAAGATAAATGGTCAACTTCAGAGAGCCCCATGTTCATCCCATGCTCATAAACCTGATATCTTTGAGAAATTATCTTCAAACACCGTAAAAATTAAAAATGTCCTCTCTCACTCAAGGATGAATTTGTTTGTTTTTTGGAGGTAAAGCCAAAGGTAAAGCTCAGGAAGTTTCAAGTCCAACCCTTGCTTATAAACATAATACCTAAAAGAAATTAAATGAGATTTTCTACAAACTTTGCAGAAATGTCCACTCATATTAAAGGATAAACTGATTTGGAAGCTTTGTTCATCCCTTTCTTTTAAACCGATTTTCACAAAAATGCTTTTTTGAAATTATGTTTCAAGCTCTGCAAAGGGCCCAGGGTCACTTTCAAGTTTAAGGGGTCTTATCTGCACCCCTTTTCTTCTACCTTTAAAGAAATGTTCTCTCTAAATCAGGAATGAACTTACAGGATTCCAGAAGTCAAAGTCAAAGCTCAAAGCCGCTGAGTCTCATGTTCATCTCTATCTAGAGATTTTTCTTGAGGACCCTTCCCAAAGGTCCATCCTTACTCAGTTAAAACTAATTAATTTCCTACAGGTCAGAGGTCAGGGTCAAGGAGCCCCACATTCATCCATTGTTTATGAGTGCAATATGTCAAACACTTTGAGTTTTTGTTCAAAACTTGATTTTCTAGACCAACTCAAGGATGAAATAAGTGTAAGTGTTACAGTCCCAAAGGTCAAGGTCCTGGAGCTGTATGATCATCGTTTGCTTTTGAACCAACTTCTCTGTGACACTCAGAGACTTTCTGAAAAGCTTTTACAAATGTCCACTCTGATTCCATGATGACCTTGTTTGTTTAGGAGGTCTAGAGTAAAACATCAAGTTCATGGGAGCCTCATGTGTATCCCTTGCTTAACCTGAAAACCGAAGCCACATTTTGAGCAATTTCCCACAACCTTTGCACAAATAACCAAACATACTTAAGGATGAAATGATCAGATTCTGGTGGCACAAGGTCAGAGTCATTGGGCCTCTTGGTCATCCCTTGCTGAAACAGTTTCGAACAATCCCAGCAAAAAGAGTAATCCAGCCCTTCTTCTTGATCCATCACTTTTCAATACTCGTATACCTCACAGAGGCATGAAACTACTTGCCTGTAGTTCTAGATGTCTTGTGCACAGCACTTGAGATGGTCACTCTCCCGACATCTCATGAAACTGCGCTCTTTTTCATTCATCCCTACCTCATGTCAGAATCTCTTCACGGGTCTCAAGAGTTGTAGTATTTTATGTCTTTGAGGAGGAAGAAGAATAGCTCAGCCTAGGAGACATCAGAGTCTCTGGAAAACTCCTCTTGCCAAGGTTTTTGTGTGGATCAATAATCAACTCCACTTCTTTTTGGCATGTTTTTGTGAACCACTCAGAAGAATATCTTCAGTCCTCCTCTGTGTTCTTGTCCTCACATTTTGATGATGGAGATGCGGCTGTTGAGCTCAGCCTTGTAGAGTCCTAAGCCTAAACACACAGGCTGAGTGAAGGTGGTGGAGAAGGTGTGGATGTGGGTGAGGCTGTTTGAAGTTCCCACCTCAGAGTAGGAGATGGTGCCAGCGCCGTAGTCCAAGGCAATGGCTACTCTGTTTCCTGTCATCAGGTATGAGAGGCGGGTCTTCTTGCGATTGTGCCAGGCAGCCAACTTCCTGTCATGCTGCTGAGTCAAACTCCACGATACCTGGAGGATTAAGAGATGTCTTTAACACTTTAGTTGGACTCACGCATAAGAAAAAACAGAGAGGTGCAGGGATGATGCATTTTTGATGGCCAACCATAAGGTTAGTACTGTGCTGGTTCCCTTCGCTAAAAGCCTAGGGTTTTTTCTAGTGTGTTTTCAGATCACTGCGGACAATAAGCTCTGTGGCAAAACGTACATGTTTCGCTTATCATGATAATCTTCATGAACAAACCTAACTTTTTCATTTTTTTAAGCTAATCCATTATTGGTGATAGTAAAAAAAAGGCTACCTTGTATTGAACTATAACATTGCTGTTAAACCAAGAAGGAGCTACCACAACTTAAACACATAACGTCACGTTATTATGTGATCGAATGATGTGATCAAGTTGATGCCCATGGCTTTGATTGTGGTGTACAAAGTTTGGATATTAAATAATGAGACAGCGCCTATAAAGATAAAACCATATGGTTCACAGTCACACTGAGTGTTGTGTTTGATCAAGCATATTTCTGGCTTGGGGGACATATTCTAGATCAGTGGTGGGACAGAATCATTACGTGTGTGGTGTGCTGTGTTGAGATTATCGGAGCACACCACACACAATACGATCAAAACTGTTCAATGCCTGATTTTATATCTTCATGTGTGGGGTCTCTAACAGATAAAAAATCTCTTCAGATTTATGTGTGGACCCCATTTAAGGCTGTAGCAAAATGATTAGATAAAATGTTGAGCAATGCATAAATCTGAAATCTGATCATAGATCTTTTGGTGAAACTGACAAAACAGCAGCCGAATCTTCTGGTACATTAACTGAGGTGTTTGGTGAATCACTGCATGTCACGTTTAAATGTCTCAAAAGATTTTGTGAAGGCAGAGAGGATGTCCAAGATGATGAACGTCCTGGGCACCAATGCACATCAAAAATGTCTAAAAACATTTAACAAATAAACAAGTTGTTCTAAATAATTGCCAACTCAGTATAAGACTGATGGCAGAAATGGTCTCCATTGATAAAGAAACAGTTCTGCAAATTGTTCAGAAAGATTGAACATAAAAGGCAAAAGTGTGTGCCAAAGCTGTCCCAAAACTTCTGACACCTGATCAAAAGGCAAAAAGCAAGTGAATTTGTGGAGACATTTTGGAACAAAAAGAGAAACACACATTTTTAAGGAGTGATTACATCCAATGAAACTTTGATCTTTCCAACAGGTCCCTAAGACAATATGGCAGTCAGTGCATTTGAAAACACTATCATCACCAAGGATGAAGAAAGCACGACAAGGCAGGTCCAAATTCAAGACCATGTTTATTGTTTTCTTTGAGCAGTATCTATCTATCTATCTATCTATCTATCTATCTATCTATCTATCTATCTATCTATCTATCGAATCCAAATGTGTGTCACACGTCTACCTTATTGTTCCCAAAGGCGTTGCCCTCTTTCCCCTTTCGTCCGATACTCCTGTAGCAGACGCCGATATCCCAGAATCCCTCAGCCTCCAGCTCCCAGTAGTGCGTCCCAGAGGAGAAGGTCTGAGCGGTGAGGACCTGCGGCCAGTGGTCGAAACGTTCAGGGTGAGCGGCGCAGGGGAGGCGACTTTTAACCCGGGACACTGAGCGGAGGTCGTCAGAGATGCTCAACAGAGGATGAGCTGAGTTTGTGTCCAGAGTCAAAGGACTCGTTACTGTTTGAGAGAGAATGAAAGAACAAACAACATGAATACTAATCATTTTAGATAATATTTGACAAGCAATCTGATTGGACAGGAGATTTTCCACGATTCACCATGAAATGTTCTTTATCCCTGGAACTTATAAATTTGCGAATCACTATGTCTTAGTTGTTTTAAGTATATTTTTAAGCATACATCTTAAATAAACATGCTTAATAAAGGGTATTACTGCTTACTCAAGTGGGCTCAAAATGGATTAAAACATTTTTAAGAATATAGGGCAGCAAGGAAACTGCACAAACAGGGGAGAACTGGGCATTACAAACATATAAACCCCAATTCCAATGAAGTAGGGACATTGCTTTAATCATAAATTAATACAATGATTTGCAAATTGTCTTTTAACCTATAATCAATAAATGCTCAAAAAAAGACTACAAATGTATGGTTCAAACTGATAACATTTTTTTTATTATAAATATCTTGAACTTGATGCCTGCAGTTCCAAAAAAGCTGCGACAGGGGCAACAGAAGACTGGTTAAGCTGAGAAATATTAAGTTGAGAAATGTCCAAAAAACACCTGTTTAGAATATTCAACAGGTGAACAGGTTTACTGAAAACTGGTGAGTGTCATGGTTGGGTATAAAAGGAGAGTCCTCAAAAGGCTCAGTTGTTCACAAGGAAGGATCAGGCGAGTTTTATCATTTTATGAACAACTGCAATTAGAGCAACACTTCTTAACTCACAGTTGCAAGGAATTAAAATATTTCATCATCAAACAGTTCAAATATCACAGAAAGATTCAGAGAATCCAGAGAAATCTCTGCACAGAAGCAGAGCACCCTCATTGAATGCCTGTGACCTTCGATCCCTCAGGTGGCACCACGTTCCCTCAAGATAAAAATCTACCATGCAAAGTCAAAGCCAAATATCAACAGCACCATGAAACACCACCGGCTTCTCTGGACCTGAGTGGAAAAGTCTGCTGTGGTCTGATGAGTCCACATTTCAGATTGCTTTTGGAAATCATGGATGTCGTGTCCTTCGAGCTAAAGAAGAAAAGGACCATCCAGGCTGTTATCAGTGCAAAGTTTAACCTGTTCAGCCCCAAACCCTTTTTTAAGCCTTCTGCTCGAAACCCACAAGGTCTATATGAATAATTTTGGTGTCATAATAAAAGTAACACTTGAGAGATTGGTCCAGATGTGTAATTATCAGTATATGTGTTACTGGGACAGAGTAAATGAAGATAGAAGTCAGAATAATGTGAACATTTCATCCTCGCCTAAAACAAAAACAATTTTTTATTGTGAATATCTCTTAGAAATGATGCTGGAGTGGCTGTAAAACTCTAAAAAATTAATAAGAAAATATTTTAAAATCATCTCTGCAAAGGATTATTGTTATAAAGTGATGCAGAGCAAATTAAAGAGGTTTTATAACAATATGGTCAGGCGAAGATTTTGAAAAACAGTGCATATTGAGCCAAAGGTTAAAAGTATATGTATTTGTCAAATAAAAGCCAAAATGACTGTAGTCTTAAAGGCACAGTTCACTGCTTTGTGCTGTCGTGTCCAGGAGTTTTTCTCCTGAGCCCCAGCAGACCCAAATTTGGGTCCTATGGGGCTAAAGAGGTTAAGAGCCACCATCTGTGATGTTAGTGCCCATGGCATGGGTAACGTGCACATCTGTGAAGGCATCACTAATGCTGGAAGGTACAAACAGGCTTTGGAGAGATATGTTGCCATCCAAATGTCTTTTTCAGGGACATATTTCTTATTTAGGCAAGACAATGCAGAGCCACATTCTGCACGTTACAACAGCATGACTTCATAGTAAAAGAGTGTGGGTGCTAGACTGACCTGCCTGCAGTCCAGACCTGTTTCTTGTTGAATGAGTGCATTATGAAATGCAAAATATGACATCAAGCAAGAACGGGAAAGAATTCCACCTACAAAGACTTAACTGTTACTGTTTTATTGAGTGTTGTTATAAAGAAAGGTGATGCCACAGAGGGGTAAGCATGCTCCTGTTCGAGCTTTTTTGAGTGTGATGCAGGTACTAAATTCAAAATGAGCAAATGTTTGAAAAAAAAAGTTCAGTTTGAACAAGTTTATCAGTTGAACTTTAAATATCTTATCACTGTAGTGTATTCAGTTACATATAGATCAAAATAATTTGCAAATCATTAGATACTGTTTTATTTATGTTTTACACAATGTCCAAATTTAATTGGAGTTGTGATTTGTAAAATGTAAAGTTTAGGAAGAAAATCCTCACTTTTTTAGCTTTTATGACATAATGACGAAAACTAACAAATGCTCAGGATATTGCAGCCATAGATGTCAAACCTTAAATGACAGCAGAAAATTTATCATGTCACAACTTGGACTCTAGTAAGTCTTTTTTTTCATTCATTGGGTTTTAAAAAAGATTCGACCAACTTTTTACATTGAACAACCTGACTTTACCCTTTAATCAAGTTTGATTCCTACATTTTTAAATGACCTGTAATACTTCTGTTAGGGATGTACTGTAGTTATACACAGGGTTATGTTCAGGACAGAATCAGGCTAAGTGTTTTCCTGTGCCCCATGATGCTCTATATGCGACTTTTTCTGCACAATATAAAAGCTTATTTAAAGTGCAGAGAGCCCTGAGAGGAGAGAAAAAAAAATGAGCATGTATTACCAAAGTCTAATTGGTTTTCCCTCTCTATAGACATAACTAAATAGATACAAAAGGGGTCTGTAAGCAGGGATGGGTATTGATAAGCTTCTGATACCAATGCCATTATCAGATTCCCTAATCAATTCCTGTGGATTTTGGTTGTGAGCAAAAGTCGGCTAACACTGGTTTCAACAAATCCATGGTGTGATAATGAATGGCATGCTGGTCATATTAAAGTGTGCTGAGGCAGTTTTTGTGGTAGTATGATTACCTCAGCCAAGGAAGTTGTGATTTTCCAGTGTTTGTGTGTTTGTGTGTCTGTCTGTCTATCTCTGATCAAGATAACTCCAAAATTTCTCAAAGGACTTTGATGTAATTTTTCAGGGAATGTGGGTCAGGGCACAAGAAAGAAATGATTGTTTTAAATATTCCATGTTATTCACAAGCAAGGGATCAGCATGAGGGTCAGTCACCTTTACCTTTGAGCCATGACCTCCAATGACTCATTTTTCAATCCCCCAATCTTAGTGGACATCTGAGTACAAAATGTTAAAGGTCCCACGTCCTGCACAAACAGTACAGGATTCAAGATTACGCAAAAACTACTGGACCGATTTTGCTGAAATTTCCAGGAGACGTTGGTAATGGCTCAATTAAAAAATAATTAGATTTTGGTGGTGATCCAGATAACTGCCATTAATGAATGATAGTTTTTGCTCAATAACTGTCTAACTTATAATATATCAACATGATTCTGAGTTCTAGGTGTGGGTTTTCAGGGCCAAGTAATCACATTATGATGGTAACTTTATCATGGAGCTATTGCTTATAGATATAACAGCAATATGTGAGCTACGTTGGTGGAGGTTTGCCCTACATTTTTAAATGAGCTGTAAAACTTCTGTAAGGGATGTACTGTAGTTATACTCAGATGAATATTATATAAAGGGTTTTGTTCAGGCAAGAATCAGGCTAAGTGTTTTCCTGTGTCTCATCTTTACACCAAGCTAAGCTCAGAGAAACAAACAATAGCTTTACATTAAGAGCAGGGTATCAGTCTTCTCGGGTTAGCTTTCTGCAAGGTAGTAAAGAAATATAACTCTGTCACTCCTGTTCTATAATATATTTATTGAAACATGAAACCTGTCCATTAGTCACTCACAGAGCTCTCGTTTGAGGTCACTGAGGCAGCGGAGGGTGGAGGTGATGAACTCTCTGTATTTGCTCTCTATGTCCTCCAAGATGTGTTTCCTGTCCAGACTGACAGCATCAGGGATGAAGAGCGGGCTGTTCAGATCCTCGAGTAGTCTATGACACAAAAACACATACACAGCATGAGGAAACTGTCTCGCTCTGAGGAATAGAAACATAAGTGCTGAAGGAAGGAGACAGAGAGTACTGGGTTTTATCCTCTGGTGTCTTTAAAATGTTCAAGCCTTCAAGGCCTTTTCTTGCATCTGTTTTCTAAGCCTCTCAGAAAAAGGTTGGAGACATCATTTTGTTCAACTATTCCTCCACTTTAATAATAGCATTTGGTATTTTATTTTACATCGTCGAAAAGCCTGATGAGTCACCTTTACAACGAGGTTCAACTTGTAAAGACCATGCATTTGTGGAGTTAGCAACACAGCCAAACATGTGGGTAGTGCTCCCCAAAAAAATCCACAAATCCCCTGCAACTGGAAGCTAGTGTTCCTGCACACAGAGGGCAGCATTAATTGGCATCGGCCCTGGAACCATGGTCAAAGAGAAACCGCAATTGGAAATCTCAGGCAGACAACACCCTAGGAAGACCAGTTCCTCACCCTTAATTCACTGAGGAGGCTTTCTTTCAGGGGAAGAGGGGGGTTGGCACATTTTTAATTAACATAGGTTGAGAAGAAAAATAACCTTTCAAAACTTTTGTGAGGAGCACATATCAGTTAGCCCATTTGAGGCTTTTGGCTGGAGCCTGTAGGTTTTCTTTTACCAGGGTCATGGTTATCCAAAGCATGATCTAAGTGGCAACAGGAAAGGTCTAGAGTCTTCAAGATGTTTCACCTTTTCTCCAAAACGCTTCATTTGTAAGACTCTTAAAGGGATAGTTCATTATTTTTGAAGTTGGATTGTATGAGGTGCTTGAAAATAGTGAAGAGGCTGAAAAAGTTCCCAGCAGTGCTGTACCTTTAAGGTGAACGAGGTCCGACTGCCGGTGGTACACTGCTGCTGGCAGGTACAGTCATTTCACATAGCCATGAAACTATGTTGGGTCGAACGTACAATTGGCCAAAAAGTCTCTGTGTTTAGGTCTATTTTATAATGCAGCAAATGGTTCTGTGTTTTTCTGCCTGAAACAGCAGATTGTCAGAATCAATGCACACAGGCGGAAGAACACATAAGCCTTGTTTCCACCAGAGGGTTCAGTTCGGTTCGTCTCGGTACCGCTCGCTTTTTGTGGCTTTTCCATAGCCTAAAACCGGGACAGGACCCCTTATAAGCGAACCGTACCGTCATACTTTTTGGGACCCTTCTGTTGGGGTGCATACCGATCCGACCCCAGAAGTTGGAGCTAGAAACACTGCAGCCCGTTGATTGGTTGAAGGAGACGTCACTTCCCGTGCGACAGCGGTAATAAAGAACAACACAGCCTCGCCATGTTTAAATCTCCACTCGTCTTCGTGAAGATAACTCTCAGGGCTTTTTTGTTTGGAAAATGGCATCAAGATCGAGCATCCCATGGTCTACTGTGGAGGTGCAGACCTTCCTCAGTATTCTCAGTGAAGAGAATCGTTGCTCTTTGTTTGCTGTGTCGCGTTTTCTTCTTCGTTGCATTTAATAGCCGGGTACACTGTGTCGCCCTGCTATGACGTCACGCTATCGGCATCCAGCTTACACGCCGCCTACCATGCCTATGGCTGGCAGTGGAAATGCAACCAGGATCAGGCTTTACAGCCTTAAAGTACGGCACTGCTGGGCCTTAAAGTACGGCACTGCTGGGCCTTAAAGTACGGCACTGCTGGGAGCCCTTCCAGTCACTTCACTGACTGTTGTCAAGCACCTGATACAACCAAACTCGAAAATACTGTCGCTTTAACCAGTCCAGCTGCCATGTGGATAAAACGTTGGATATAAGATAACAGGGTAGACTTATAAAGACAAACAAGCAGGCTCACTCACTCACACCTGCAACAGTACACGCAATATTAGAATTACTGATCAGCCTAACAAGCATGTTATTGGTCTGTAAAAGGAAATTGCAGTGACCAATAGACGTGCAGACGTGCAGCAGTGTCAGTCATATCCCCAATTTCCAAAAACAGAAATCCTATCCTAAAAACAAATGTAATATATAACAAAAAAGGCACTCCCTGTAAGGTGAGCGCACGCAGATGTATTATATGTTTGGACTGCAGCTCTTTCTTGAACCAGGCTGTAAAGATCTGTATTTTGGCTGCAGAAAAATTGAGATTTGATCTTCCAGGGGTCCTGCCGCCAGCCTCAAACCAAACACTGGAGGAACTAAAGTTTTTAGCACATCTGCAAGGGCTTATTTTTTCAGCTCTGGCGTTTGCTGCTTGTGCTTTTGCCACCCAAGCTCATTTTTCTCTCTTCTCTTTGTTCTCTGGTTGGTGGCATCTAACATATAATATGTATCATCTAGTGTGCTCAAGTGTAAGCCTTAGCAGCTGTTCCTACAAAACAAAATCTACATCAGAATTGAAAAATCAGTTTTCTTTTAAAAATATGAACATAAACAGGCTGTTTGCTTTTCTTCCTTCAGTATAAGAATTTCACTGATTTCTGTTTCTGGTCTCATAAACAAACATAAATGTTAGCTCAGCTCATGGCTAATGACACTAAATCATAGCATTGGACTTAAAAAACACACAAACAAATGAACACTGCATCACACCTATGGACACCTGATGCCTAACCAACAGCCAGTGTTTGTGATTTGATCTGGACTTACTTTGTGTCGTCTGATTGAAAGGCCTGAGGAGAGACAAGTGAAGGTCAGCAGAGAAAAACACAATACAAAGAAATCCATTCACATTCAACGTAGATCTGCAGATCTCAGTATAAAAGTATACAAACAGGAGGTAAAAGAATCATTCAGTTATAAAAACACCCACATCTGTGGCCCTGGATATTTCATTATGATACTCTATATGCGACTTTTTCTTCACAATATAAAAGCTTATTCAAAATGCAGAGAGCCCTGAGAGCAGAGAAAAAATTTGACCATGTATTTACTAAAGTCTAAATGGTTTTCACTCTCTACAGACGTAACTAAACAGATACAAAAAGAGTCTGTTAGCATGGATGGGTATTGATAAGTTTCTGATACCAATGCCATTATCAGATTCCCTAATCAATTCCTGTGGATTTTGGTTGTGGGCAAAAGTCGGCCAACACAGGTTTCAACAAACCCATGGTGTGATAATGAATGGCATGCTGGTCATATCAAAGTAGGTGCTGAGGCAGTTTTTGTGGTAATGTGATTACCTCAGTCAAAGAAGTTGTGATTTTTAGTGTTTGTGTGTTTGTCCGTCAGTCCACCTACTTCTGATCCAGATAACTCCTTTCTCAAAGGATTTTGATTAATTTTTCATGAATGTGGGTAATGGCACAAGAACGAAGTGATTCCACTTTGGTGGTGATCTCAATCTGGATGTGGATCCAGGAATTTGTTTTAAATATTTCATGTTATTTACAAGCAAGGGATCAACATGAGGGCCAGTCACCGTTACCTTTGAGCCATGACCTCCAATGACTCATTTTTCAATCCTCCAATCTTAGTGGACATCTGAGTGCAAAATGTTAAAAGTCGCATGTCCTACACCATCAGTTTTCTTTGCTACCTCTGCCAAGGAGGTTATGTTTTTGGCCCCATATTAGTTTGTTTGTTTGTTTGTTTGTTTGTTAACAAGATTACGCAAAAACTACTGGACCGATTTTGCTGAAATTTCCAGGGGATGTTGGTAATAGCCCAACTTAAACGTGATTAGATTTTGGTGGTGATTCAGATAACTGCCATTAGTGAACAACTGTTTTTGCTCAATAACTGTCTAACTAATAATGATATCATGATTCTAAGTGTTAGGTGTGGGTTTTCAGGGTCAAGGAATCATATTATGACAGTAACTTTATCATGGAACTATTACTTATAGATGTAACAGGATTACGTGAGCTACCTTGGTGGAGGTTTGCGCTCTACGAGTGCTTTCTAGTTTTTAATGTTGTTAGAAGGGGCTTGGGGAGCGGAAAAAATGGCACCTTTTACTAAACTCTTAGGTCATGGAGACATGATCTGTGGCTCTTAAAACACTTAGTTTCCACTTCCTGGGGTTTATTATGCCATAGATATGTAGCCTCCACTTACATGTGTGTTTTCTGTTCATCACAGGCTGACACCATGACTGCTTTGAAAGTTCACCCTGTGGCCTTCTCCCACTCTCACATCAGACATCACATGAGTGTTGCCGAAGGGGAGGGAAAAAGAGCTGCATCTGGTCCTCTACAGAGAGGAAATTCTACATTTTTTATTCAACTTGGAATCATGGCTTAACAGACACCCAAGACATGATGTGTATGGTCAAACACACCAGAACACCAGACCATAACAAAATCCCTAAAAGCATTCCTAAGACAATGTGATCGTGGGTAAGGATAAAGTAGATGGACAACTGTAAAACAAGATGTTTCTGGTCTCAACTTCTTAGGAGTCATAAGAACAACTGGTTACAAATCCATTCTCACTGTTTATAATTTTATGCTCTGCATTTGGATTGTATTTCCACTAGTTTCCTTAATAGTGTACTGCCTGAATGCCATGGGAGATAAATAATAAGTAGTCCAGAACATATATAATCCAGAACACATCTTTGGATTGTTATTTCATCCATTTGAAGTGTATAATGCACTGAGGTTTTGGCTAACAACCTTGGGAAAAAAGAAAAGAATACAAAGAAGGATGATAATGATGGTTTAAAAACAATCAACCCTCTTCTGACTTTTTCCTCCTAGTGAACCTTTTCAAATTAAAGATGCAAAAACAGAAACTTCAAAGGCCTTGACTTTTTTTCCTTCACATTCAAGTGAAATTAAACCCAAAATAATCCCCACATCTTCCCTCAGAACACTGCTGGAAACGAAGATTACAGTCTGTGCTGCTGAGTTTGTCTTTTTCTCTTCTTCATGCTCACTCAAAATTTTTGACACCATACAGGCCACTTCAAACAACGAAATTATGATCAGATGACAGCACGTTTTTGGCATTTGGTAGTTTTTCAATGTGGAGAAATTACCATTTCTTCAGATGTCATTATTTCTTCCTTTGTTTACAGCAAAGTGATGCTATCAGAGCAGTTTTCATTATCTGCTAAAACAGTTTGTTAACATCAATCCACTTTTCTACAACCAAGCTGCTTTAATTAGGCACTATTTTTAGACATGGCACAGCCTACATGTCCTTCAGGCAGCGGCGCCGACTAGTTTGCTTCTCAAGAGGAAACAGCCCCTACCAAATGGGATAAATTGACGATTTTTCCTGTGAATATGACTGCCATTTACTTTGGATACTTGTGAATACTTGTATGAACTGGAGTTCACAGGAGAAACTTCTGTAGATGGAGAGTCAACAGGTCTGAACTGAAAATGGAGGAATCTGCTCTGAGAACTGGAGGACCAGAGAAACACACAATACCTGTTGATTCAGGTGAACAAATTGTGAGCTCATATCGTCAAACTGGATGAAATAAGAGTGTGACTAAAAAAACACCTCTGGATGCTTCAGGATGTTCAGGATCCGAGGAGACTATCAGCTTTTATATATCTCTCTGCAGTGAGCAGTTGAGCCTCACTGATTTAATGGACATTTTTAATCGTACAGACCAGATACACTGTTTTACAACTGAAGTACAAAACAGAAGAGCAGAGTGAAAGTTCATCTTCTTAGTAAGTATTCAGCTTATAGTGATAATTCATTTTGTAAAGACAGAAGCCACAGTTTAGTGAGTTTACTTCATGATAGCACACGGCGCGTTCACTACTGAGCTTGTTCAGCAGGTTAATCCTTAAACATTTGTACATTTGGCTAATCTTCAGTAAGGATGAAGTTTTATTTGTGTATTTAGCAAAATTCAACTAAGCCCATAGTTTGATCCTTATGCTGCTGTAGAAGGACACATAGGCTGTGCCGTGTCTCAAAATAGTGCCTGATCAAAGCAGTTTGGTAGTGGGATAGTTAAGTGGATGTAAACAAACTGTTTGTAGCCTGTGATGACCCCACGCTGTTTTTGTGGCTTGTTTTCTCCCAAAATTTCTTTAATTCAGCAGAGAATCTTGCACCATGTACAGGTATGCATAGCATTGGCTTCTGTCCCAAGATTTCTGAACAGAGTGACAACTGAGCTGTGACACTGTGGCACATGTTTAGGCTCATGTCATGTACCTCACACAACCCCACAACAAACAACCTGAACCATCCTTTCAAGCTAATGATTTTTTTCTGACAGACACAATAAACAGTAGCAGTTCTATATAAAGACCTGACCCTGAACATATCTGTGATGTAAATCCGTGTTTGTCCAGTTCAGACTCTTACCCAGATGAGCAGGAAGGGGTCGGTCTCAGCCAGCAGAGAGGACAGGTAGTGCTGGATGCTCAGCGCTCGGCTCATGTCCTCTCTCACTTTGGAGCAGTCCTCGTTCACTCGCTCTGTCACCTGCTCTCTCTCCCTCTTCGTGATCTCCCTCAGAGCCGTCACCAGTTTCTTCACCTGGACCTGAAGGTCTGACCCCAACCGCTCCACCTGTGTGTCGTCCTGCTTCAGGGAATCCTGACAAAAGGCATAAGGGGGGGAAGGTTGGTGCAACATCAGTGTTTTTGTTAAATAGTCTAATCAAAGATCAAGATCATTATAACTTTTAGACAAATGTGTTCTTAAATGTCATTGTTAAGCATGTAATAAAAACAGGATGAGTCCTTGTGAATGTCTGTTTTAGAAACAAGCCCATGGTTTCCTCTGATCCTGCGTTATGGTGAGTTATAATACGCACAACATGTGTGATTGTGTTTCCTTTATTTTCTGGTCTTTTACTGAAGTTTCAGTCATCTTCCAGCCCACATGTTTTCTTTGCCTTTATCCATTTTCTGGTATATTTTCTGTGGCCATATTTTCAACATTTTACTTCCATGTTAAAACTGTATGTTTGTTTACTCAGACTTCCATATCTTTATGACAGTGTCACATGCAACACAATCAAATTTCATTCTCCATGTATTTACACCTGTAACTTGTTGTTAATCATGCCCTGATAAAGACACTGGTGAGTTGAAGTCAAATAAAGGACTTTTAACCACATCAGAGTGCCTCAGATCTCTCGTGGAAGACTGCCTTTTTACAAAGAACTTGAAGGGCAGTCTTCAGCCTGGTGTTTTTTTTTGTTTTGTTTTTTTTTTTAACTGTCCCTCCGTCCTTTATCCCTGAGGAGCATCTGCATTTTTATCATAACAACCAGTGCAGCACTCACTCCCACATGAAAGCAGCACTTCTGAAGCAATCAATTAAATTGATATATTGTCCAGACCTACAACTTTTCATCTTTATAAGATTAAAAAAAAACTAGTGGCAAATCATAAGCCTATTTCTTACAAGATTCAAAATATTTAAGTTCAGTTTCACAAATTCAAGCCATCAGAAATGTTGTTGTTACACATTCCTCATTGATTTTTGCACATTTCAGACCTCTGACATGTCAAGTAGCCAATCACAGTGCAGAATATGTGATTCGCATTTGGGTTAGCCAGTCAAAATTTCACATAGCCCAAGAGATAACCCAAGTTATCTCCACATATTTACACTGCCTGTTTGCCCCCAGGGTGCATGCCCATCTGCTGTGTGGTCACAGTGACATCCACTCCAAATAAGTCTATTATAATGCTGCTTAATAAATCTCCACCCTTTTCCATAAGAAAGTGCATTTTCAGTGACCTACAGTACTGTTTGTGTGTGTTAAAAAGGCCAAAGTGCATGGAAAAGGCTATGTTTCCAAAAACATCCAATCATGTGTAGATGAAACTAAAACTGTAGGTGCCCTTATACCAATTAACCGCTGTGTGTCCCATATTAGGCCCCTGTCCTGCACACACCTGGTGATTATCTGGTGCTTAGGGTGACCATAAGTCCTCTTTTGCCCAGACATTTCCTCCTTTTTGGTCTTAATTTATGTCCAAGGTGATTTTAAACAATTCCCTAAAATGTCCGGGTTTTGCTCAGCTTGTTGTACAGACCAAGCTGTCACCGGTGACAGAAAAAGACATGCATGATTCAAACTACCATAACTCCTCGAGTATCCACACCATCAAAACTATTCCAACGGATTCTGAAAGCTGAGAAGTGGAGCTCTCCAGTGATATATTTACATTACAGTAAAGGCTGGACTGTCTGAGGGGGAGGGATGGGGAGCGAGCTGACTGAGCTGGAGAGCAGACGGAGGATTCAAAGACAAACATGTTCATTCATCGGTGATTTATCTGTCTTTTCTGTGTAAATCATGTAAATATATTGTAGATAATGACATTAGTATAATTCTGGAGTTTGTTCTTTTACTGCATTTTCACTTAGTTCATCTTTTTTGCCATTGTCTTTTTCATCATAGTTTGTGTTTTATGGATTTCATAAATAGTTAAATAATATAATAATATAATTAATAATAATAAATAATATAAAATAGGTTGAGTTTCTGTTTTGTCTTCTCAAAAGTGTTGTACATGCTCACTTAGAATTGCTTATAAAGAAGAACCTGTTGAACATCTTTTCGTGTAATTACACACTGTTTTAAGCATTTACAACTTAATAATGACAAATACTTGCGAGAATGTTTTATATTTACCTAAAAAAGGTGCAAAATAATTTACTCAAAGGGCATTTTCTGACATATTTATTGACAAAAAAGGCAAAAAAAGACCAGGTGGCCATTTATATTGACAGTAGTAAAAGGGTTAATATTTATAATGAAGTGCTGCACTGGACCAATGGCATTATTCCAATGTACCTACCTGTCAATATGTTTTTAAAATGTTTGCAATGGCTGATGCTTTTATGCTTTTACTCCTGAGAAATAAAATGTATTATTATTATCATTATTAATATATTGAGCGTGCATGCTGCTTCACATGCTGCTGAGGGTCCTCTTTTTGGGTTTTCAGAATATGGCGACCCTACTCACTGAAAAAACTCTGAATTAAGAAATAAGTAAAGAAATCTGCCAGTAAGACAAGACAAATTGAACTCTAGCAGATAATTTCTCAGAGTCAAACTTGCTTGTTCCATTGGCAGAAATTTTTTCTTCATTACAAGCAATTTAATGTCTTATTTTTGTCTTTCATTCCTTTAAGTAAGATATTTGTCTCAACTGGTTAAGTATATATGGATTAGAATACGTGTTTTGGATATTTTTGACTTGAAAATAAACACACTTGCCTAGATCTGAGTTTTTGCAATGCTGGTGCTGACATTTGTTCTGATCCTGATTTTCTCCTCAGTATTAAAAGTTGTACTCACAGTCATGGTGTTATCGATGTTCTCGTGCTCTTTCAGGATTCGCTCTCCTTCTTCTATCTTCTCTTCAGATTTTCTGAGCAGAGTTTGAAGAATGACCTGAGGAGAAACACAAATAAGTAACCACTCAGTCTTTCACAAACAACCATTAAAGCATTGTGTGTGGTCCTCCACTGACCTTCAGATCCTCCTCCACCTTCCTCAGAGCCTTCACTTTGTGCTGAGCGTGTCCTCCATCCAGCAGACAGTCTCCGCACACATACACCCTCTCGTCTGCACAGTAGTATTTTAATATTTCAGCATGTGTCTGACATCTTCTCTGAGAGATGTCCATCAGTGGATCCACTAACAGGTGGCTCTTGAACGCTGCCCTCTCCAGGTGGGGTTGGAGGTGTTTGGCACAGAATGAGACCTCACACCTCAGGCAGGTCTTTATGGCTAATGGTTTTTGTTCTTCCTCTGCATCAGAGGAGCAGCAGTCACACAGCACCTCACCGTGCTCCTCCTGGCACTGTGGGCAGGTGAAGCGAGTTTTTTCCTCGTCCTGGGTGCTCCAGGCCTCTCTGATGCAGGTGGGGCAGAAGCTGTGGCCGCAGGGCAGAGGGTGGGCTTGGCTGAAGATGTCCCGGCACACGGAGCAGGTCAGCTCCTCCTCCGTTGATGCCATAATGTGCAAATGAAGTCTCCCTGATGGTTGGTGTGTGTTTGTCACTCAAAGGAACTAAATAAACAGATCATATGTACAGAAAAGTGAGATCAGACACAGCCACTGGTGAGGTGTGTATACAATAAAACCCTGAAAAACAAGACAAACTAGATTTTGAATAACAGCAGATATGACTGAGTGTTTGGTTTATGCTGAACAACGCAATTTATTTAGGTAGTTAGATGACTTTTTTAAAGATACAAGTTACAACATGTTAGTTTTGAACATAAAGTCATATGTGATTAGTTACTTTTTTACAGAAGTAATGAGAAAGTAAATTCATGAAGTATCAGCACAGTTTCTGTTTCTCCCCTGCTTGTTATTAGCATGCTGGTGTGTAGCTACATGCTGTTGGCAGTGCCAGAGCAAGCAAAGATTGGATATTTGTCTTTAGAGACGTCAAAGAGGACAGCTTGACTTAATGAAAAATTTTGGAACCTGTGGTCACTTTATTAGGTACACCTTGCTAGAACCTGGTTGGACCCCCCTTTAAGTCTTCAGAACTGCCCTCATGACCTCCGCCAAGGAGGTTATGTTTTTGCCGGCGTATGTTTGTTTGTTTGTTTGTTTGTTAGCAAGATTACGTAAAAACACAGGATGGACTTTGCTGAAATTTTCAGATGTTAATAACGGCCCAACTCAAATATGATTAGATTTTGGTGGTGATCCAGGTAACCGCCATTAGCAAATGATCATTTTTGCTCAATAACTGTCTAACTAATAATGATATCAACATGATTCTTGGTGCCAGGTGGGGGTTTTCAGGGTCAAGGAATCATATTATGATGGTAACTTTATCATAGAACGACTGCTTATTAATGTAACAGCAATATGTGAGCTAACTTTGCGGAGGTTTGCGCTCTCCGAGTGCTTTCTAGTTCTTCATGGCACTGATTCAACAAGCTACTGAGAACATTACTCAGAGATTTTGGTCCATATCTATCATACAGTTGCTGCACATTTGTCAGCTGTGCCTTAATGGTTTAAATTTTATGTTAAACACATCCAAAAGATGCTTGAATGGATTGAGCTTTTAACAGTGGAGGCCACTGAAGTGTAGTGAAATCATTGTAATGTTTAAGAAACCAGACAAGGATGATGTTAGCTCTGTGACATGGCACTTTTCCCTGCTGGAAGAAGCCATCAGAAGACGGCTAATTTTTAACCTGATTCACCAGATGGATAATTCCATATTTCACCAGTCAATCTGGGCAACAGCCCATAGACAGAGTTTGTCAGTGGGCAGAGCCTCTCAAAAGCCAGCAGGTGATTGGACGATTGTTCCGTCAATAACATTCATTATGAAACAGGCACCACAGTGGTGTCGTTGGACAAAATGTGAGCCGCTTTGCAGAGCCAAAACACATCGAAAGTGGAGCAAAAACATTCTTTCTATTGAGAAATGCTTTCAGAGTTGTTTGTTTTTCATTTAATAAAAAAATGTGGTCCAGATCTTACAAATCTGCTACTAAAGCTGTTAGCATCTATGCTAATCTCTGCACAAGCAGTCACTTATTGCTGTTGTCTCACCTCTTCCTTACTGTACTCTGATTAGGTCAAGCTGCCTCAGGTTGAGCACAATCATTGTAGACTGGAGATACACAGATAGATCTGACTGATTAAAGACATCAATTCAGATGGACCCAGCTGCACTGCAAGGTTAGCAATTTTTTTGCAATAAAAACAAAAATTTAAAGAAAAGAAAAAACAGACTTGACAAGAAAGGTTTGTGGCACAAAGCGTACAGATCTTCACAGAAAATGGGCCCTGAAAGAGTCAAAAAAAGCACTAGGTGGAGATGGGCACTGAACAATGCCTCTGTCTTCAACCACAATCACAGGGGTCAGGGGACAGAGTTATGCATCATGGAGGTGTGGATGTGATCCAGAGCACAGTTAATGACAGAATGTGATTGTGGTCCACCACAAGTAATCAGCTCAAAACATAAAGAGAGATACAGAACAAGGCTTTCAGTGGTAGTTTATGCATCCTTTTGAAGCAGTCTCTGCCTTCACATCCAGTGTTTCAATGGGAACAATAACCATGCCATGTCTTCTCATGGAGGCCACCATGACTGGACACAGACCACCACAACTTCAAAAATGATGGTGAAAAACTGTAATATTTAGCTGATATTTATTGAAAATGTAGCATAGGGTTAGTTATTTTAGCTGATTAATGCTGACAATGCAGTGCAAAACTCTTTTCATTGTATTTTGAATTTTTTTCTTCTCTTTCGCAAGTTAAAATTTCATACACTCTTTCAGAGTTTAAATGTATATATGTTATATGTTTAGTCTGTTTTGCCAGTTTGCATGCTTGTTTATTTGTCTCTAGTTTGTTGCATTATCTGTTCATACACATCATGGCCAAGACATCAAGTCCTCTTGAAACAGACAATCACAGTTTAAATATGTAAATATATATATATATATATATACATATATATATATATATATATATATATATATATATATATATATATATATATATATATATATATATATATATATATATATATATATATATATGAATTTCTCTTTCAGGTAATCTGTAAGACAAATGTCAGATGATGTAAAAGCAAATAAAAAAAACTCTAACACAGAACTTAGGTTTTTCTTAAGGATTTAGATGTTTCAGTGCACTTGTAAACTTGTTTACTATGTGTTTTTAAGTCCACAGTATTGTCAGGAAAATCCCTTCTGCACATGTCTTGGTTAGAAATGACATGTCAGTGCCTGGTATGGGTCATTTTGGCTTCACTTTTCCTCAACAGATTAGGACAGAGAGGCGTTGTCCATGTCAATATATAGTCAATGTTTCAGACCTGCTTCTTGCAAAATCTTTTTCTGTCTTGTCTTTATTTCTGCTTTTTTAAAATTAAAATTCTAGACCTTTGTACCAACCCTAATTCCAATGAAGTTGGGACGTTGTGTAAAACATACATAAAAACAGAATACGATGATTTGTAAATCATTTTCTACCTATATTTAATTAAATACAGTGCAATGACAAGATGCCTTCTGTTCAGATATTCTCTCATTTTGAATTTGATGCCTGTAACAAGTTCTATAAAAGCTGGGACAGGGGCATGTCTACCACAGTGCTTAATCACCTTTTCTCTAATATTCCTTTAATAATAAATACGCATTTGGGAACTGAGGACACGTGTTGAAGCTTTATAGGTTGACTCTTCCCCATTCTTGCTTGATGTACAATTTCATTTGCTCAGCAGTCCAGGGTAAAATTCTAGATGTTTCATTGTGCTTATCTGTGTTTTTACTCTGTCTTTACATAAGTCTGTTGCATTAGGTTTGAATATAAGCCATATACAATCCTCTATCACACCCACACGGCTTTTTGTCCTCACATTTTTGTACTATTGTGCAAAACAGATAAACAAGTGAGACGTTTCGTGGGCTGTAAAACATTAAATTAAAAATAAACTTAAGCACAGGGTACATTTTGCTCCTGTTACATGTAAGAGGACCTAACTCTGACGGCTGGTTTAAGGCGTTGCTGAGCGTGAAGTCCCTGTTTCACTCCAAGTGTACGCTCAGACCAGTAATCCTGTATATACTGGGCTTTTGCCTCCTGTGCTCTATTTATAGATCACTTTAAAATATTATAACACATGTTAACTAAGAATCAAATGAGGGTGGACAAAGCAACAGAGGCATTTTAAAAGCTATTAAAAGGAAACACAACGCAGAGAGAATCAGCCAATAAAGCTGAGTCATGATCTGAGTGCATGTAACCTTGAAGAGAGTGTGGTAACAAGACAACTTTAACTAAAATTATTGATTTACTGAGTGAGTAAAAGTGTATTTAAAGTGAGTTTGGCTCCTTTTTGTCACAGGCAACACAAAAGTCTGTAACACTGACCCCAAATGAACGTTAACTTGACTCAAACTGAGGAATAGGGGATCAAGAGATCATCCCTGACAGCTTATTGGCCTGATTAAGACTTCATGTGTTCTGCTCTTAAATGTTAAAACAAGAATCAGTCCGATAAGTTCACAATCAGCTGATTCAACAAGGATTTTAAATAGACTTATCTAAAGTTAAGTTGATGTTGTTTCTTACCTTTAAGTGTCCTGATGTTTGCGCTCTGTGTCCATCTGTCGGTGAGTGTGTGCGGTCAGTGTGAGGATAATCCCAGCAGATCAGCCTCCGCTTGAACCCTCGCCACAGGACGCAACCAGGTCACATGACCCTGAGATGAGAGGGGAGGGGAAATTATTAGGCAACTTTAACGCAAACTGATTCAGAGTAAGACTATAGTACAATAATTAACCTTTTTTGTGTTATTGTACGATTCTGTAAAAACAAAACAGTTGGTTAACACAAGATTTAAAGACATACAGACTTTGTAAAGTCACACACAGATGGTAAAGATATTTTTGTAAGTTTACAATCAGATGTATCTAATCCAAGTCCTAAATACTTATTAATTACCTCTGCCAAGGAGGTTATGTTTTTGCCGGCATCTGTCTGTCTGTCTGTCTGTGTTCAAGATAACTTGAAAAGTTATGGACGGATTGGAAGAAATTTTCAGGAAATGTGTGGAATGGGATAAGGAAGAAAGTATTAGATTTTGGGACTGATCCAGATCACCATCTGGAAACAGGAATTTTTTTAAGGATTCTGTAACATTGCCAGATTGGACCATTTTCACCAAAGTGGACTGAAGCTGCTTGGTGGAGCTCTGCGCTCTCTGAGTGCTTTTCTAGTTACACATACAAACACCACTGAGGCAGCACAAGGAGTATTTGGGGTTGTGTGCCGTGCCCAAGGACACGTTGACATTCAGGGATTGGAATCAAAAACTAATTCTGGTTGCGAATTGATAACAAATAACTTAAGGAATAGGGATGCATGATATTAGATTTTCTGATATCCGATATGGTGATATTTCCAAACTTACCATTGCCGATACCAATACTGATGTTTTTTGGCAGGCGCACCAGGTGTTTCCTTTACTGAAATTGACCTGTTCCTCTCACTGTGACAGCGTATTTGTACAAGACATTGATGTGGACCAAGGAAAACAACATTTCATTCTCTTGTTTTTAAAATGTAAACATTGAGCAATAATAGGGTGAAGCGTTGTGATACATTCATTCATTCTGTGGGTGTTACAGACAATATATGTGACATATATGGCTAATATGTATGCTCAAAATATCGACTCTAAATGTTGGCAGAGATTTTGATATCTGCCAATACAATATTCAACTTCTTGAGCTAATATCTGCCAATACTGATCTTGTGCATCCCAAAATATCACTTAGCTTTATGCCTTATAATTCCTTTCACTTTGTTTTCATGCCCAGCCAATCAAGGACACCATGCTCCCATCAGAGGCAGTCGGCAGAAACAACAACAAAGAAGTTTTAGACGTGTTCATGGCAGACAGGAGACAGAAGTGGTGAAATTGTGGCTTAATTTTACACAAAATGCTAACCTGTAAAACATCCCCTTTTAATATGTATATGTGGCATTTGTCTCTTAAGCTTAGCTTTAAATATCAGGGGTGTTTAATGTTTCACTTTCTTGATACTGCAGACCTTTGTTGGAAACTTTTAGCACATGCAGACCTATGGGTCAACTGCAGTGTTGTGCATGGCCCTTGTCAAATAAACTACACTCAACAAAAATAGAAATGCACAAAACAGTGTGAATGAATGGACAGAATGAAAATGTGCTGTAATTGGCATTCCAGCATTTATGAGACTCATGGATGGATTGTACTCACTGGGAGTGTTCAACTGAATCTAGGGCACTTGATTTGAGCAAAGCAATCAGTTCACAAATACATAAGAATTTTGGGTATGTTAAGGGACAGGTCATTTTAACTTAACCTTTTGAGTTTATATTTTTGTTGAGTGTAATAACATTTGTCTTCGTCAAATACTCATTTTACTGAGTCAACATAAACCCATCATAATGTTACCAACTGGATGTCAAATGCATCAAAAACTGTATGTGTTGTGTAGCAATGTGTAGCTTGTTTAGCTTAGCTAGCTTATCTTGTCTCCGCGCTAATTTCGACACAGATTTCCCCTCTGGGTTAACATGTTCGGCTTACTGGACTGAACACAAAGTTTTGTGGATTCAAGTTTCTCTGATAAGATGACAGAGTAGCAGGAGTAGAGGACAAGTGAGCGGCTAATTTGTTGATATAAATACTTTTGAATTACCAGTCATGTATTTTTGACAAATAAAGACCAATACTAATTCTTTCTACTGAGCATGGCGCCTTTCGTTTTAATGGACCTACCATGTTACATTTTTCAACTGATTAATGTAAACAAATGTCAGTTATTCCTCATTTAACCCAACATACTGACCAAAACAACTATTTGCTCCTATTTTATGACAGAGTATTGTCTACCTAAAAAATTTTGAAATATTTTGTAGCTGTCAGACACAAACCTCCTACCTCCAAAATTACTACTTTACAGGAAAAATCTCTATTACTGACTGAATTAATGAGTGATTATTGTATTTTCCTGATTACAAATGTTTTTTAATACTATAATTTGATTAAGCATTTATAAAACAAACTCCCCAACATGAAAAGAGACCAAAAGCATTGTTTAATGAAAAAATGAAAATCATAAAATATGGAGATTTTAAGGTTTTGTGATCTTATTCTCAAAATCTTCATTGCTCAGTTTGCTTAATGAGAATAACCCCCTGTGCATGTGTGGGTTTTTGGTTTCCCCCCACAGACCAAAACCATGCTTGTTTAGGTTTAGGTCATGCTTGTTACTGGTGTGTTAGTGAATGGTTGTCTTTCTCTCTGTGTGGACTGAGCAAAAGTCCTCTCTTGCCATGCTTCCTTTGCTTTTCTCTCCGCTAAAGATCAAATTAGCTTCCGCCTTGGCCCTACACTCTGGATTAGCTCTTCAAGCACCAGATTCCAAGTGTCACTTTTCTCTGACCTCAGCCTGTGTTCAAATTCATTTTAGTCTACTCATCATAAGGTGGAAGACCTTCAGTACCAAAGATGGGAGTGGGACTTTTGTCACACCCTGTTATGAGCTGGTGAAGACGGCGTAGCTAAAGGACATCTGATTTTGAAGTGGGAAATTCCCACCAAATGAGTCGTTCCCAGTGACGCTATCTAATTTGCAACTTGGACTATCCCAGTTTTGAGGACAACTGGAATGCACCATAAGAGTGAGGGATTGAAACACAACACCAAACACAGCAGGCAAGGCCTAGGAGATCTGGGAGATCCGGGTCTGGTTTTGGGGACATTGATGTTTTTTTACTTCCCCACAGTTCAAGAATCTTTGCAACTCTCCTAAAGCTGATGATGGATGATGGACCAGGGGTGGGCAGCTGTGGTCACCACAATGGCCATATTAGTGTCAGTTTCAGAGAGCAAAATTGATTCAAATGAAAGGATACTAACAAGAGGAAATTCTAAATACTTAAAATTTAAGAAAACATTAAACATGTAATGTTTACTAAAATGTATGTTTGCATTTTCAAGCTCAAATCCAAACAGCAAAACACAATCAAATGAGTTTAACATGGAAGTAAAGAAATAAAAGGTATGTTTCAGGTGCAATAAACTAGTATATACAATATTTTTATGAATTGATTTATTTACCTTAATGTTAGTAGTAAGTCCCATTGAAAACTTATCTTTTTTTTTTTTTTTTTTACAAAAGTAACCTGTTCATGGTTGCAGACATAAAAATCTTAAGTAATTTGAATTAATTTGATTTACTCTCTCACACTAATACACCAACAATGCTTCCTAAAAGACCTTTACAGAAACCATTATGGCCGACAGTCCCTTGTAAGGAATAAAATAAAAGTAGATATTACACAAAAATAATTTTAATTTTTTTATGACCTATTGCATTTCCCTGAGTACATGGTGACACACTGGCAAATCAGACTAATATAGATAATGGCTTTGTGCTTTTATCTTTATGGTTATGGTAATTTTTGAAGGCAGGCTTCACTGAGTAAAAAGGAGGGCCGCATTTGGCCCCTGGGCTGCCAGTTACCCAACTCTGGTGTAAAAGCAGAGGACTACATCAAGGATTTGTCAGAAGTTGTGACCACTGCCATGATCTTTGACATCCTTTGACTCTATACTCTACATCTTCATCATATGTGACATGGAGGAGGCATTCCCGTGCTGCAGAACAGCTCTAATGAAGCTAACAGGATTTCAGGAGTACTCTCAGACGGAGACAAAGCTGTAATTGGTTAATTAATTGGTTTGTAAAAGGAAACTCCATCAATAAGGGATTTTAAATGACACTGTTTGTTCTGTGGTCTAGGCTCTACCATCTCTATTTTATCATGTTATGGTCAAAACTTCAAGTTTCTGAAATAACTCAAACACTAGAGGTCTAAAATCCTTAAAGGAACCAAACCCTAAGTCAGCTTTAAGCTGATCTAATAACTTAGTACCTTTAAAAGGAAAAACAGGTCTCTTTCCTGTTCCACAAAGTGCCCCAGTTGCCTGCTCTCAGCACTATGCAGTTCTGGCAGTGATTCTTTGTGTTCTGACTGTACTGTAAACTCCAGTCCTCATCTGAATCTCTTTCTCTCAACTTGAGTTCAGTTACATTACATGAGGGCATAAAGTGTCAACAAGCAATAAACAATGTGTAAAGCTGTAGCACATATTTGTGTATGCAAATCACGACTGCCTTGACATATATACGTATGTATGTGCAGATATTAAATAATAATACTCACCTGTTTGCACACATATGCACCTAAATGATTAATTTTGCTTAAATGAATGAGAAATTTTAATCCGTTGTGAACATCAAACCAATTGTCCAGATATCAAAGAATTATTCTCTGAAATTTTCTGCAACTTGAGCCAAAAGTGAACGAGAGGAACTAACAAGCATGCCCTGAATTTAATCTTTGAGAGACCCCTAGTGGCCGAATAGGAATATGACAAAGACTAAAGCAGCTTACAGCATGACTTCAGGGGTGGATGTTTGTTTATAAATTACAGTTTTCCTCCATTGGTTTGGCTCATTTCTTGAAACAGAAATTAAATTAAAAAACCCTAAGATAATTTGGCAAAACAGTCTTACAGTTCAGCACAACGCCCATAGCTCACCTGCAAAAGCTCATATCACTCCCAAAACAATTCACTTGTGTCAAAACTGAATTCCTTTCCCACATAAAGAGTCAGTGATCCCAAAATGCATCGTCCCTTTGGCATTGTGTAAGCAGTGCAAGTCAAAATGTTTAGATTTTTTGTCACTATTGCAGAGGACCAGTTATCCCTCATGTCCGCCTCTCAGTCTTAGCCCAGTTCTTCATTTACAATGGTTACTGCACTAGTTTTTTTGTCTGGCTAACAGTATACAATTGTGTATAAAACTGAAATAAAATTAAAGTAAATAGGATTTTAGGGTAAGAGTACCCTCCAAGGTTTGACATTACACATTGCACTCATACTGCCAAGGAAACTGTAACCTTTATTACAGTTTTTTCCAATTGCTACAACACAATTTTGCAAACTATACTGTTTTGTTTTGGGGGTTTTTCAAAATACTGAACACAATTCATATGTTTTCATACCTCATATGTCCTGCAAAATGAAGCACTGCAACCAAAACTACATATGGCATTATTGAAATCAAACTTTTGCTCCAAATGGCACACACTTCATTCATATCAAGTTTTTGTATAACCAACTACACACTGTTGGGCATAATGAAAAGCACTCTCTTTCTTAGTATGCTTTGCTATAATACTAAAAAAGTTCAAGCTGTTGAAAATTCTTCAGATGGTTCACATGCACAGAAATATTTGCAGATACACGCACATGCTGTTGAAATATTTATTTTTCTATTTTTCAACTATCAAGTCAGTTCATATGCACGGCAGATATAATTACATTGGAGTGAACAAAATATGCTCGCAAAAACAGTAAACTGAAAAAGAAAACTGCAGAAAAAATAAGTAGCAAAAAAACAAGAGGCAAGAAAAATAATTCGGCAGCAGTGTTTTGAAATGGCAAACGAGACTTCACGTCACACTGTTGTGTCTTCTGCAGGGATCTGCATTCAGTGCGTTTACAGTATAAAGTGCCATTTTGAATTGCAAAATATGTGTAACGCAGAAAATGTGTTTAGAGTTTTGGAGACTTGAGAAGAGGTTTTGCTCTCTCTGTGTCAGTTTAAATAATTGTGCGATGCATGTCATTTTATTGTGTTAGAAAATGGAAAAAACTGTATTCACACACATAAAGTAACTTCTGAGTAAAAAGAAAATGTATCTGACATAATATCCTATAATACAAACACAAACATAAAACAAGAAAAATTATATGTATCCTACAGTAAATAAAGCTGGATTTTCACAACTAATATTAGTCAAGAACTAGTATTCTCTTGACTAATTTTGACAACTGAACAGACTGTCGTGCATGTGAAAACGTATACAATGAAATGATGCTGATATGTTTTGGAGAGAACAACCATTAGACTGAGAATCAACCATCAGTTTAGATCAACAAGATCTGTTAACTTGGAAATTGTGCTAAATGTAGACTACCTGTACTTTATCATTTGCAAATATGTCCTGAACATTGACACATGTACTAAGACATTTGCAATTTGATGAAATGAAGAAGAAATTCAATTCTGTTGTGAACATTTGCCAAGTGGTTTGAAGGTTTGTTCTTCTTGTTTTGAGAATGTAATTTCTGTTTCAAGAAATGAGCCAAACCAACAGAGAAATACTGTAACACGTCTACGACTATTTGGTCACCAAACAAAACGTTTTTTGGCTGGAAAAATAACTAAGTCCAAAGTGCCCAGTCAGACAGCAGAGCCACCAGGAGCTGATAAAGTCTCTATAAATAAAATGTTGCTGTCACGCTTTGACCTCTTGACCTACTGACCCTGCTCAGAATAATGTGTCACATATGGTGTTTTAGCCTCTTACAGTTTACACAGAAGAAGGAGGGGGATTAAGTGGGAGGAGAAGAGTGTTGGTTTAATCTTCAGTACATATTGTCATGGCTTCAGAGTCAGAGACTTTCACACATACAGCAAGCTGAATGACAACAGTTCATTATTTCTGTTAATCTCTCACCTGAGACATTTCACAGGTCGGTGCATTAATAATAGCTGATAATACCACATTTGGCTATTAAAGGAGTCAATCAACAATGGACTGAGGTTTTCCCCTTTATTAAAAGTGTGATTATCATGAACATAGCACAAATGGGTTGGACACAAGTGCACGACACCAAAACCAGAGTCAAGAGGGAAAAAAAGGTGGAATATTAAAACAGGCTTAATTCGGTACACGGGTAATCAGTCAGGGAGGCAACAGTGTCCAAAGGCCTATGACAAAAATCATGAATGTGAAGCAGGCAGGAGTTGGTACACACAAAAAAGGAATCAGATCAGGCAGAAAAGTCCAGGTAGCATGAGGCAAATAGCAAGGTCAGAAGAACAGGCAAGGTAATACACGGCAAGACAAACAAGAGACATGAGGGGAAGTGCAAGAGGTAAAGAGGGGTGATGAGAGACAGGTGGGGAAGAAACCCTCACAGACGGGGCAGGGCAGACAGGAACACACGACAGAGACAAGGGTTAGTGTTTCAAAAGTCTAACAGGAAAGACAAGAGGTGGTATGTGAATGTGCAAACATAAAAGAAAACTTGACCGACATGACACTGATGAAGTCAAAACTCAAGTTTAAGGCTTTCTAACACATAATCACCGAACCTAAAGTCACCTTCAAACCACTGCCTCCTTAAAAAATGTCAAAAATATGATTTGACAATATTCTCTGTGGATCATTGTGACATTTCCAGTAAGATTCATGGTGTCAGCTGGGCCTGTCTGTCATGGTCTATTTTTGTGTCCAGTCAACCACCCTCTTCCACGACATCACCTCTGTAATGTTGAGCTCTGACTCAGACACCTCAGCTCATCATGGGCTGTCTGTACCTGACTGTCTCCAGCAAAAACATTTACATCTGTGCTCCTCCCCTCTGTTTCTCCTCCCACTTCTCCTCTCTCCACATGTCATATCAAGTCAGTCAGATGTATTTTTCAGGGGTGTCCCTGCTTATCTCAGGACAACAATGCTAGGCCACATTTTACACTCGTTACAGCTGCATGGGTTCTAATTAGAAGAGTGCAGGTACTGGTCTGCAGACCTGTTCAAAATGTATGGTGCTTGATTAAAAGCAAATTAAAACAGAAACCATTCACTGTTTAGCAACTTAGAGAGCCCATAGTTTGGCTTAAATATTTTTGCTTCAGGTTCATATATATTTATTTTTGATGACTGCCTGAGTATGTTCACTACTGAGTACCCAAAACCAGGTGTATTCCCTTTCTGTCTGACCTTTTCATGCCTGACCCCTTCTTATTGGGCCAATGTGCTTCAACCAGAGATGGGAAATCTTGGTAATTTAGAGAGCCACAATTATTTAATCCTCATTGACAGAGGTTAAATTGTCGCAAAATGTGGGAAACTTTCAACTTAATTACACCTCTTGATTTTTAAATGTTCAATGCAGTGATGATAAGGTGCATGATGGTACATTTGTGTATTTTGGGCCGATATATTTGCTGTAAATACTGGAAAAAATGTTGATATTAGCCAGTACTGATATTTAACTTTTTAGGCTGATATGGACAGTTACAGATATCATATCAATATTATCTTGCATCCCTAATATTTTACTTTTTCTGTTGTTTTAGTTATAAATATATTGGACTTCTCAGACAAAGTTGGAAACAACTTATAGCTTCACTTTCTTGGCAAAGTTAAAGTTTTTAGTGTTTAATGCTACCTTTGTGATTTTTTTCTATGTATATATCTTTTTAACATTTTGAAATTGACTGGCAGGCCATGTTAAGAGAGTAGGGAACCCAATGTGTGGGCTGCTAGTTGCCCACCCCTGGCTGAAACTGTCTGTAAAACAATGGGTGAGCATCACACTGATAGGTCTATTTGAGGTGACCCGGGAACAGAGCCATGATGATTTTTCAAGACTGTGTGGGCATGGCTGTGATAGCTTTGATTGACAGATGTCATTCAAAACAAATCACACCAAGAGTCTGCATCCCACATGGCACCACGCAGAGCGTGACCCACTGTACTGCCCCACATGTTGGAGCTATCTGATGAAGTCCAGCCTCTTTCAAAGTATCTATGTGGCCCTGTGATTGGGTGATGACCGGTTCAGATTGTGCCCCACCTCTCAGCTGTTAGGCCAATTTCAGGCCATGTTTGTGTTAATTTGTGGGTCAAGTTTCTTCTTTGTTGATTTGGCAGTAACTCTAATAACCAAGGAAAAGGCTGAAGCGATGGGAAAACACCATCTCAGGGAGACACCCTGCATGAATGAGCATGTTTTCAGATGAATTTAGGCACTTGGAAGTCGGCGGGAAGTTGACTGGAAACTTGCTGGAAGTTGGCAGGCCGCTGGCTTGGAGGGGAAAATTGAACAGCTGGACCTGTAAGTGAAGTATAGGCCATATAAATTTGGGGGAAATGGCTTTATTGTGTTTTAGTCACATTTTACACACAGTCCCAACTCTTTTTGGATTGGCGTTTATACAGAAGGCTTTATAGAGCAGTGCAGGGATTACTAATTTATAGGCCAACATGGAAGTCAGCATAGTACTGGTTCTCTCAATTAAAAGCCTGTGGGATCATTCACTGTATTCTTGGATCAATTCTGATAAAAAGTTTTAAAATAGTGAAAGTTAAATGTGTTTCTTTGTTATAATCTTGACAAATTAATCTGACTTGCATGATTTTGAAGATTAATTTAATCAGGGGGAGTGAAGTTATTATTAAGCTACCACAAAACTACAACAAGGCACTTTGATTTAGAAGCAGCGACAATATTTCACTGCGATATTCACGTTATAATCTCTTGCTTGAGAATTTCCTCTTAATCAAGCTGGCCCTCTTGACCGTTGCTACAGTGTGTTGATTACTGATTATTACAAAGCAATCAGAAATGTTTGCATTAGGATCCCTGGCTGTTTTTGTTGTACTTGCTAGCAGTTCCGCCTTTAATGCTTTAAAGTACAGATATGAGATGCATGCTATTATTTCAAATTAAAGGGATACGGCAACTTTTTTTTTAATGCAAATTGCCTGCAAATGAATGGCTCACTCACACCTGCAAATCTGTTCTCATCGTTCACTTCAAAGAGCTGTTCAAAAGACTCGACTCGTTTGCGAACGTCATATCTCTAGCGCAAATCACTGCAGAAGAAGGTCAACAAAACTGTTTATGAGTAGAAGAAGAAAATACGATGATAGTTGAAGATAACGTAACATAGCACAGTTAAAAAAAACTACTCACAACAAACACACAGGACTGTTTAGAGTTGCTGAACAGTTTATCTGATAACTGTAGACAGAGGCAGGCTAACACTACCCACTGACTCCAAGTGTTTGAGCTTAGCTACTGTAATTTCTCGATTTTAAAACCCACTTTTTTGCTTTTAAGTAAGCTCTAATTTTTCGGGTGTGTATTATACAAGAGTACAAGCAAGATATAAAACACATCTGATACAAAAAGCCGAAATATTCTCTCTCTGCGAAAACACGTGCAAACACAGGGCGCTGCAATCTTGTGAGCAAGGGGACGCACAATAGTGCGCTGTGATTGGTCAAAGACATCGGCATGTTGAAAGCTGCTCTCTAAATGTTCAGTACACTACGACTGAGCATGCTCGAGCAGAAATCGAGTAATTGCGCATGCATGAAGCAAAAGGTGTTTCCGTTTGAGAGAGAAAATCGTGTATTTGTTGAGAAATACTGAAATTTCATTGATTAAAACTTTGAATAAAGGCAATTCTTGAATTGTCTGACAGAGTAAGATTTGGGCAAAACTTGGGTGTGTGTTATATTCAAGTACACTGTTTTTCAGGCTAAAATCATGAAAATATCAAGTGCATGGTAAAATTGAAAAATTGCAGTATTCAGTGGTGAGGGAGCTTTGCTTGTCTCTTTCTTGTTACTGGACACACAGACTCGGGAGTGAAGCAAAACATGAAAAGAAATGCGTTTCCCTTTAACGCTTGTTGTATCATATTTGACACATGCTTTATGATACCTCTATCTAATCAATATGATCAAAAATGACTAAAAAACATCTGAATACAATCAGATAAATGTCCTCAAATGGATGATCAGGTCCCAAAGACACCTAATGTATCAAATAAGATGCAAAAAAAAATAAATGTTAAATTTTATGGAAATTTTGACATTTTAGGATTTCAGTAGAAAGTGAAAAAAACATTTCAACTCCAAAAAAATGAGAATTTTCTGGCTATAAGTTATGTTTTCAGGCATTTATCCATCACGCTATTTTAAAATCCCACAGAATTTTGGCCTTGAGATCCAGGAAGAGCCAGATGCTAACTCACCTCTGCTTTTCTGCACTCATTCCTGCACCACTCTACTCAAGAATAAATGCAGTTCCAATAATCAACTGATTAAAAAAAAGGTGGATTATATTCAATTAATATCAATTGTAAGAAATTCGACAGGTATTAATGATAATTATGTGAGGTTTGTGTTAGTGGGAGGTTGTTGATGCACACCTGCACGCCCTCTAAACCTTGAATAACTCAAATGACCGTCTGGCTGCTTAAGTGCGTGTCCGTGTGCGTGTGTCCGGGCCTGCTCGGAGCACCGGGAGCCAACGTGAAGGTAACCGTGGTCACTGTCTCCCTGAGGACCGTCTGGCGGCGAGGGCCATTAATTATAAGAGACAGGCAGACAGACGGACAGACAGACAGTACCGCAGAGGGCGCAGACAGACAGGCCTGACAGGAACAGGCCGGACAGATACAAAGAGAGGAGCAGCAGGGAAATAATCCTCCCCTCTCCTGCTCCGTGCAGCGCCTCCTCCTCCTCCTCCTCCTCTTCCTCCTGCTCCTCCTGCTCCTGCTGGAAGAGCACCATCTCCGTCAGGCACGTTCAGACATAATCACCCTTTGTCATAAGACAGAGAAACGCGATTCGCGACGGAGATAAATAATTGAAAAAAATGCGGCTGTCCGACTGCGCATCCCAGAGAGTGAATGTGGAGGCGCTGCGCCAGAGTCCCGGCTGAGAGGAGCTGAAGCGCTGACGGTCTCAGGAGCTCCTTCTTCTCCTCCTGTTTTCTCCCAGACCTCCTCCACAGCGTCCTCTCCACCATGGTAAGTCCTCCTCCGCCGTCTTTATTCGGGGCTGTGTCGACGACGAGCGGCCTGCGCAGGAACCGCACATCCGGGGCTGTTTTCGGGGGAGTCATATTTTTATGATTCATAACTTGTTATGATGTGGGAGCGCGCGTGCCGTGCAACAGGTCGCCGTACAGTAGCGGGCACGCGCATCCCACCGCCGGATTTTGTTTCCAAACATCGGAGAGAAAAACACCGTCCCGCCGCCAAGACCGGAACATAATGACAAGATGGCACCAAAAATACGAAGGCTTTGTTAGCTCAACACAGTTCTCCGAGATTAAGCAGACATTTCACTCAAAGACGGAGTTAAACAGGCGAGGCAAACATAAAAACACGAAGAGACGAAGACAGAAATGTTTTAAAAGCCTTTATTTGACGGTTAAATCATTAAAAATAAACAGACATGTTTCGACTATTAATGTCTTCATCAGTAAACGATATTTTCTTTTTCACCCGTTATACCTTCACTTAAGTCAGTGAGTTAGTAAGTTTATTTCTTTTAGACAAAATGTGGTCTTTTATCAGGCTGTGCGAGAGTGGGGGCTATTTTATTTTTTATTAATCAATTAAGCCACTTTACCAGACATTTTACATTTTATGTTGGATTTTACTCGTAATATTGGGCAACATTTTTTCAATTCTTCTTAATGGAGAGGGCTTATTTAATGTTTAATCATTCTGCTGCTCTATTTGTATTGGTCTACTGAAATAAATCCCACTTTATAATCAATTAAGTTAATCTATATATCCATCAATCCATCCTTTATGGCATCGGGTTATTTTCATCAACAGTGAGATCACAGTTATCAAATATTAACATATTGATTTTAAGATACCTGCATCTTTTTTCTTGTTCCCTCTCTACCTGCCTATCTATACCTGTTCATCAATCCATTATCTACACCGCTTATCCCCTTTGGGGTCAGGGGCTGGAGCCTATCCCAGTTAACATTGGGCAAGAGGCAGGGTACACCCTGGACTGGTCGCCAGCCGATCACAGGGCCACATAGAGAGACAGACAACCATTGTCACACTCACCCACACCCAAGGGCAATTTAGATCACCAATTAATCTGATGAGCTTGATTTTGGTCTGTGGGCTGGAGTGCCCACAGAGAATTATTAATTATTACATGTAAACTTGACACAGAATTGCTCTGACTGACATGGGGTTTGAACCAGCGACCACACTGTTCCTGCTGTGCAACCGTGTCAACCACATCAATCAATCTATATATTATGCATAAATCTTTATTTTATGTCACTTTAAATTTTGTATTAACTGCACACACTATTAACACGTGATTAAGCATTATTGAGCATTAGTAAAAACCTAAACACCTTTCTGTAAAATGCATTAGTATCAATTGATATTTATAAACACAGTTAAATGCTCCATTGAAGCATCTTTAAAGCATTAGTTCAGCTGTGAAAACTTAACTCATTATATACAATGACTTATAAATTAATTCATAGATTATTCATGCACACAGTAACATGTTCTTGATTCTGTAGCAAAGCACTATTTAGTATCAGGTGAGGTCAGGATGAAGGAACCAACTGGCAATAAAGCATGTTTGACAGTTTATGAATGTGAGTTAAATTCATTAGTAATTCTTCACATATTAGGGATGCATGATATAAGGTTTTTGCTGATATCTGATATGCCGATGTTTCTGAACTCATTATCCCCAACACCAATAATTTTTGTCAAGAGTACAAAGTCTTTACTTTATGAAAATTGACTTGCTGCTTTCTATGTGAAAGTGTTTGTGTGAGGAACAGATTCAAAAAAGAAAAACAACATTTGGCCCATGAAAATGGAAACTCTTGATTTTTAAGTGTGCCCATGCTGTAATGATTTGGTGGAACATTTTTACATTTTGCAGATGTTACTGCTATGATATGAATGGACGATACATCAGCAAAAATTTCAATATCCCCTGATACGATATTTAATTTTTTAAGCCAACATTTGCCATTACTGATATCATTACTGATTATAACATGCAACACTGTTACAAATGATGAGTTAAAAAAAATTGCTTTAGGGACTTGTTATCAATTTTGGGCTGGAGTTGAGTCAATTCCCATTCCTGCTAATTACTGAAACATCGAAAAATTTACTAAAAAATATCTTTATGGACAGAACAAGGGCATCACAGCATGAAATTAATTGATAAATAGATTTTATTGTGCTAAAGTACTTTACTTTATTTCTTTTTTATTTTGAGATCAAAAGATTACAGTGTCATGACGTTTTTAACTGTTCTTCTCTTTTTCAATTATCATTGTAAGCATTTTTCAAGTTTTTGTATTTTTTAACCTTCGCTCCATTCAAGTAGAGTTTTAATTTTTTTATTTACTGATGATTAAGCAAGTAGACTAGTGATATCGGTTCCTTGTGGGAGTTGTTTTTGATTCTCGGCTGGAATTGAATCAATTTCCATCTCTACTAAAGACTGAAACATTTGAAACATTTCCTAAAAAATGGACAGAACAAGGCATCGCAGCATGTGGCACCGTTTATCTTCCTCATTTTCATGATCGTGTGAGGCCAAAATCTGATCAAAATTAGGATGCAGTCAGATGCCAGCACTTTTAAATGCCTTTCTTTCGAACTTTGACTCTATGAAGCTTGCAGAAGAAAACACATTTGTCCGTCAAATAAAATAAACTAGACCTCCAGTGTTTGACAATGTAAGATCGAGTTTAAATAAATTATTTTCAGATTTGATCTGTTGATGCTTCTTATCAGACTAAACAGTCATCAGACATGTTTTATTGTTCTATCACAGCCTCAGGGGGAGGTGGGGGTGTTGGTGGGTCTGTGGGTGTCACAGGGTGAAAAATGATTATTTTCCTCCTCGCTCTGTCACACCGCCTGTGTCTCCCTCTCACCTCCTCTCTCTCTCTCTCTCTCTCTCTCTCTCTCTCTCTCTCTCCACGTGGTGAGTGCGGGGCTGAGGGTGAAAAGGGAGCATTGTGCCTGCAGTCAGTGGCCTTATGTGCTGGAGAGGCTCTGAGAGGGTGATGCTCACTCAGCTGTGCTCCCTCAACGCCATTGTTGCAAATTCCACCTCATTTCGGCCCGCTCTGTTTACGGAGCTCACTCACACACAGGAGGCTGTTTAAGAGGCAGCGGGGGCATCACACAGCCTCAGACAGAAAACACACACTCCTCTGGATCACACCAACAAACACACACTCCTCTGGATCACAACAACAAACACACACTCCTCTGGATAACACCGACAAACACACACTCCTCTGGATCACACCAACAAACACACACTCCTCTGGATCACACCATCAAACACACACTCCTCTGGATCACACCGACAAACACACACTCCTCTGGATCACACCAACAAACACACACTCCTCTGGATCACACCAAAAACACACACTCCTCTGGATCACACCAACAAACACACACTCCTCTGGATCACACCAACAAACACACACTCCTCTGGATCACACCAACAAACACACACTCCTCTGGATCACACCAACAAACACACACTCCTCTGGATCACACCGACAAACACACACTCCTCTGGATCACACCAACAAACACACACTCCTCTGGATCACACCATCAAACACACACTCCTCTGGATCACACCAACAAACACACACTCCTCTGGATCAAACAAACTAACACACACTCCTCTGGATCACACCAAAAACACACACTCCTCTGGATCACACCGACAAACACACTCCTCTGGATCACACCGACAAACACACACTCCTCTGGATCACACCAACAAACACACACTCCTCTGGATCACACCAACAAACACACACTCCTCTGGATCACACCAACAAACACACTCCAAACACACACTCCTCTGGATCACACCAACAAACACACACTCCTCTGGATCACACCAACAAACACACACTCCTCTGGATCACACCAACAAACACACACTCCTCTGGATCACACCAACAAACACACACTCCTCTGGATCACACCAACAAACACACACTCCTCTGGATCACACCATCAAACACACACTCCTCTGGATCACACCAACAAACACACACTCCTCTGGATCAAACAAACTAACACACACTCCTCTGGATCACACCAAAAACACACACTCCTCTGGATCACACCGACAAACACACTCCTCTGGATCACACCAACAAACACACACTCCTCTGGATCACACCAACAAACACACACTCCTCTGGATCACACCAACAAACACACACTCCTCTGGATCACACCGACAAACACACACTCCTCTGGATCACACCAAAAACACACACTCCTCTGGATCACACCAACAAACACACTCCTCTGGATCACACCAACAAACACACACTCCTCTGGATCACACCAACAAACACACATTCCTCTGGATCACACCGACAAACACACTCCTCTGGATCACACTGACAAACACACACTCCTCTGGATCACACCAACAAACACACACTCCTCTGGATCACACCGACAAACACACACTCCTCTGGATCACACCAACAAACACACACTCCTCTGGATCACACCATCAAACACACACTCCTCTGGATCACACCAACAAACACACACTCCTCTGGATCACACCAAAAACACACACTCCTCTGGATCACACCAACAAACACACACTCCTCTGGATCACACCAACAAACACACACTCCTCTGGATCACACCAACAAACACACACTCCTCTGGATCACACCAACAAACACACACTCCTCTGGATCACACCAACTAACACACACTCCTCTGGATCACACCAAAAACACACACTCCTCTGGATCACACCAACAAACACACTCCTCTGGATCACACCAACAAACACACACTCCTCTGGATCACACCAACAAACACACATTCCTCTGGATCACACCGACAAACACACTCCTCTGGATCACACCGACAAACACACTCCTCTGGATCACACTGACAAACACACACTCCTCTGGATCACACCAACAAACACACACTCCTCTGCATCACACCAACAAACACACACTCCTCTGGATCACACTGACAAACACACACTCCTCTGGATCACACCGACAAACACACACTCCTCTGGATCACACCAACAAACACACACTCCTCTGCATCACACCAACAAACACACACTCCTCTGCATCACACCAACAAACACACACTCCTCTGGATCACACCAACTAACACACACTCCTCTGGATCACACCAACAAACACACACACCTCTGGATCACACCAACAAACACACTCCTCTGGATCACACCAACAAACACACACTCATCTAGATCACACCAACAAACACACTCCTCTGGATCACACCAACAAACACACACTCCTCTGGATCACACCAACAAACACACACTCCTCTGGATCACACTGACAAACACACACCAAACACACACTCCTCTGGATCACACTGACAAACACACACTCCTCTGGATCACACCAACAAACACACACTCCTCTGGATCACACCAACAAACACACACTCCTCTGGATCACACCAACAAACACACACTCCTCTGGATCACACCAACTAACACACACTCCTCTGGATCACACCAACAAACACACTCCAAACACACACTCCTCTGGATCACACCAACAAACACACACTCCTCTGGATCACACCAACAAACACACACTCCTCTGGATCACACCAACAAACACACACTCATCTGGATAACACCAGCAAACACACACTCCTCTGGATCACACCAACAAACACACACTCCTCTGGATCACACCAACAAACACACTCCTCTGGATCACACCAACAAACACACACTCCTCTGGATCACACCAACAAACACACACTCCTCTGGATCACACCAACAAACACACAGTCCTCTGGATCACACCGACAAACACACACTCCTCTGGATCACACCAACAAACACACTCCTCTGGATCACACCAACAAACACACACTCCTCTGGATCACACCAACGAACACACAGTCCTCTGGATCACACCGACAAACACACACTCCTCTGGATCACACCAACAAACACACACTCCTCTGGATCACACCAACAAACACACTCCTCTGGATCACACCAACAAACACACACTCCTCTGGATCACACCAACGAACACACACTTGTCTAAATGACAGTAAGACAGCCTGTGACACACATTCCTGTTTCCACGAGGGCTGATTCAGGTGGATGGGACATTTGTCTTCTAAAAGCTTCCTCTTAGTGAGTGTAGAGACAAAGTCCAACCGTTGAAACATTTCTAAGTGCTGAAGACATTAACCCAGATCCTGCAGTTCAGGAAAGAAGAGGGTTTCATCATGTTCCAGGGAAGAATGTGTAAACTTGCCAAAAAACTTTTTTTCTTTTAACATTCGTGAGACTGAAACAGGAGGTTTAATCACTGATTACAGCTAATGAGAGCCTTTTCACAGAATCGCTTTAATTACAGCTCAGTTCAAATGGTGCTTGAAATTAAAATTAATTAAACACTTTATTGAGATAAAGTAATTTTACTTTATTAGTTCAGTATGTTCCAGCAGGATTTCATTAACCTGCAGCAGGCTAAGTGTTAACACTTGGCAACAGAGCTGGGCAATTAATCAAGTTTTAATCTTAATTATAATTACTGCACTGTAATTATAAAAACTGAAAATTGCTGGCATTAAATATGTTTTTTCAGTAGACAACACAAATGTTTTTGTTGTGTTATAAACTTTATAAGAGTATGTTGAGGTGGATTATGGCCACAGAAAAAATAGTTTTTTAAAGGGTTTTTTTTAGTCTGTGTAAAATGTCCGAATTCTCTTTTTTTATCAATCGGAAATCTGAGATCTAAATCCAAATTCTGAGAATAAACTCAGAATTCTGAGGAGAATAGTGAGAGTTCACCTTTTTTTTTTGATCAGAATTATGAGCTTCTGAGATTAAAGTTGGAATTCTTTTTTTTCTTTAATCAGAATTTTGAGGAAAAAAGTCAGAATTCTGAGATTAAAGTCAGAATTTTTTGTATAAAGTTAGAATTTCAAGAAAAAAAGTCAAAATTCTCTTTTTTTTCTTGATCGGAATTCTGTGGGAAAATGTCAGAATTGTCTTTTTTATCCAAATTTTGAAAAAAAAAAAAAAAAAGGCAGAATTCAGACATTGTAGTTTGAATTCTGAGATTAAAGTCAGAGTTCTTAGATTGAAGTCAGAATTCTGACTTTTTTTCACAGATTTTAGAAACATTTTCAACCTCAAAAAAAAAAAAATCAACCTCTTATTATTTTTTTTTTCAGTGGCCATAATCCTCTTGGGTAAACTTATTTATCTCAACTACATTACCCTACTACCTTATTAAGGGTTTTATGTAGAGTTTGTCTCATTTCTTAATTCAGAACAATTACTTTGAGGTCACTTTGTGTAAAGACCGGAGCCTCTGGGGCGTTAGTTGGTGCAGTGGTAAACTGCCACAAAACTTTATTTTTCAGTCGTTTTTTCTCATAACTTTGACTCACGAGTTTGATCCAAAACTCAAAAACAGTCACCTTAAAATTTTAAGTTTTTGTACCTTTGTCGTTTTTACATTCTTCCTCCCACAACTTACTCACAAACTGAGTAATGGAGACTAAAAGACGACTGTGGTGCACAACATGTCACAATTGTTTCTTCTTTTCTTTCCATCAGTTATTTTAGAGACTTTGTGTTTCTTTAAATATTTTAATTGTTTGCTTCCACTTTCTTGTTCAGAATGAAAATATGAAGAGCCTTTAAATGAAATGATTGCACGTGGTGCGTGTTGTAAAATCAGTAAAACCTTGTGTTATAAAATCTGGATCTCAATATCTGTCAAAATAACCTGATTATGATCTTTGCCATAACCGAGCAGCCCTACTTGGCAACATAGATAAATGAAAAGATAGATGATGTATTACTGATCCCTGAGGGGGGGTTGTGTAAGAGTAAATAAGTCATCAAGGATTGTGTATCTTCACACATTTTTCACTCACTGATGGTTGAAGTTTTTCTGTCAGTTATCCATTATGTTTGGTGGGTTCATCCACCCCATTTCATGCCCATTTACACACCACTGATGCAGCAGTGGAAGCAACATGGGATTAAGTGTCTTGCCCAAGGACACATTGCGTGTGAGAGTCTGAGCTGGGATTGACCCTGCAACCTTCAGATTACTGTTAGAGCACATTACCAGACTGACACTTTGAATTTTACTAATAATTTGACAATATTTTGACGAGAAATTTAAAACTTGTGAGGATTGTTTTGTACCATTGTACAATATTACCATCTAATTAGTGCTGTTTAGATCATCAGAATTGTTTTCAGTTTGCAGAAATTAATTCACAAATATATTTTTATGGTGCTAGAGTAATTCACTTAATTCCTTTTTTTTTGCTCATATTTAGATTGTTCTCTTTTCATGGTTAAAGATAACTCAGTCAAACTTAACTCTGTCTTAATCACAGACATAAATCAGGCAATGCAAAGCAGATTTTTTTGTTTAGCACCTTTCAGCAACAAGTCAATTCACAGTGCTGCACACAAAACATAAGAACAAAATGACAGAGGCAAAACGGATCAGAATAAACCACAAAAGATAAAAACAAGGGAATTAAAACAAGGAGAAAACACAAAGAAACCGTGAGACAAAACAAAAACTAAAATATATAAGAAATACTTTTGAGTTCAAATTGAAAATTAAATTATGTCAAAAGTGACAGTGCAGTGTTGTGATTAAATTGTAATTCAAGTAAGAGCTGGAAAATTAACAAAATTTTGTTCAGGATTACAATTGATTCCTTTCACATGTATGAAAACTGAGTATTCAAGATTTAAAGATTTCTGTGTCTTCACATTTTTAACTTCTCTTTTTCAATTACTGTTGACAGCATTTTTTAAAGTTTTTTATATTTTTTTAACCTTGCAGTGCAGCTGGATCTGCCTGATTCAATGTCTGTAATCAGGCAGATCCATCTTGCCAAATTCCAATCTACAACGATTGTGAGCGGCCCAAAGCAAGAGGATCAAATCAGAAACCTTTAAAGCAGTTCGAGGTGGGCGCTATGAGCGAGTCGACACCAGGAAGTGACTTCTTGTACAGAGATTAGCATAATTGCTAACAGCTTCAGTAGCAGTTTTATCAGATCTTTATTTAATGAAAAGCAAGAACAACACTGCAGACTTCCCAATAAAAAGGATATTTTCGCTCAGTGCTTTGCCACGAGTTTGTCTTAAAAAGTTGCTCACTTGTCCTTCATACCGGTAGTAGCGCCTGCCCACGACATTTTTGGATCAGCCCAGAATGAATGTGACTGACAGAACAATCGCCCAGTTTGCTTATGCCCATTTCCAAACACTTTGGGCTCTTTTTCCAGATGGACTGGTAAAATATACGGTTCACCAGGAGTGTCAGCTTTTTATTTTACTTGTATATTTCTGTGTGTTGCCTGTTCTCTAATGCTCGAAATCATATACATTTATTGACAGCATGTGGTGCATTTTTTAATGTCAGTGAGTAATTGTATTTCATATTTGTGATCTCAGTATCTATAAAATGATTTTTGCCTTACTTGAGCAGCTCTAACTCAAATGTATTTTTCAGTTATACAGTTGAAACTGTGTTAACAGTGTAGAATTGTAATTACAGTAGTTATTGAACTTTGTAAGCTCCTTTTGCTTTTAGCCTTAGATTAAGCTACAGTTGCATCAACACTTTTTACAAGCAAATTAAAGAAAATAAAGAAGTATATGTTAAAAATTAACAACATTAGCAAGGTTTGGGGTGGAACCGGTGACTACTTTTCAAAACATTGACAACCTATTTGTGCAATTTTATTACAACTCAAAGCATATTTATGTATAGGAATTGAAAAGTAATTGGTTTGCAAGAAAGCACCTGGTTACTGTCCCAGAAACAAGTTGGCAGGTTTTGGACAAGTGGGTTTATTGGCAACTGTTTTAAACAGTCCAAACATTGCCAACAAATTTGCTCCATTAGAACTAAAGGTGCCCTGATTGTGAAAAAAAGTGATGGGTTGATCAGTATGCCTGTAAACACGGATCACCTGTAAATTAACTTCATATTTACTCGTGGACGCCATCTGCTGCTCCTGCAGCTCCTAATACTTTCATCCTCTTAAATAAACTGTAGTAGAATCCCCAAAACATTGTCTTCAGTCCAGTTAGTCCAAAATATTATTCCAGTATCTAAGTCTGTACCAGAATATACTAGATTAATTACTCCAAAACAAATGCACATCCTGTTTAGCGATGCATTTAAGGTCCAGTTGGAAGCACTGCGATGCGTTAAGGTTGGCTCTGTAAAATAAATTTTTAACAAAGCTAAGAACATGTTGTGTTTAAATGTATTTTACAGAGTTGGAAGTTTTACCTTTTTTGCTAAACCTTGAATAAATAAAGTTGAGTTTGGGTGATTTTTTTTTTATAAACTATTTTTACTGTTTTGCCTGTTAGATTGAATTAATAGTTTTAGTGAGTCTGTCAGTAATTTTGTTTGTTCACATATAAAAACAGGTGATAAATTATTATTTTTTATCATGTAATCGGACGTCCTTACTGTGGGACACTTGTTGCTTTGTTCCTTTTGATCTATTTGTTTTTCTGTGTTGAGAAAACCTTTTGACCTGTAGTTAAAAAACATGAAACATGATCGCCATCGGTATCTGCTGATCTCACAAACAGGTGATCGGCGAATGTTATCAGCCATCAGCCCCCCATAATGCTTTAAAATGATTTCTTCACATGTCATGACTGCTTTAAACCGACACAAGGGTCCTGGTTTTGGTCTGGGGCCTCAGAATGACTCAACATGTCCCTGCTTCTCCTGTCCCGCACAGTGAGCTCCAGATTTATAGGAGGATAATCAGTGCAGGAAAGCTCAGGAAGGGGCCATTATGGGATGAACTTGAGCGTCAATTTATGAGGGTTTACTGAAGAGAGGCAGTGGACTCTTGGCTCAAAAGAAGGGGTGTTCACTCGCCATTTGAATGCAAAGTAGAGGATGAACAAGTGAGCTGTGTGTGTGTGTGTGTGTGTATTTGAAAGGAAGGAGGGCCAACGGTGAGTTTTTGAGAAAAGGGAGACTTGTCGAGAGAAACTGTCACATGGCACTTTAGCTCTGTTTTTCTTTCTCCTCACCACAATGCCACCAACGTGGACAGGCTTTGTTCGGACCAATCAGCACGGATCGTTGCAGCTTACATTTTTGGAAATACTGCTTTAATAGTTTTTGTTTATTTATGTTCTTTACCTTCAAATGATCTAGAAACCTACTTTTTGCAGTGTGCAGGGAGACAGAGTAAAAGTTGCGTGTTGGCCAATGTGCACCTCCATCGGTCCCATCCTGCTGAAGCATGTCCCGTCGGAAACAGAAACGACCCCAGCAGCTTATGAGCCTGACCCTCGGTGCCTGTCGGATACTTGAGCATGGTGAGAATACTTATCACAAGACTACAGCCTTTATTAGTTGAGTTTGGAGTCATGTTTGGTGGTTGGTTTGAATTTTACAGGAGTCATTCGTCTTTAAAATACAGTTTTAACTTCATAATTTGACATTTTTCTTCATAAATGCTTTCTTAAATTCACTCATGAGGCTTTAATTTCTTGCACTGTGATGTAATTTTGACCTGGTAGTACTTTTCCCACCACATGTGGAAGTTTTGTGTACAAAGCGGTTATCAATATTTATCTGAATCATCATTTGTAAAGGAGAGTCAATGGGTTCAATCCATTCAAATCGCAGTCAGAGAGGAGACAACATTGAAATAAACACTCTGACTACATGTTGTTCTTGCACGCGAGGAAAAAAGAAGACATCTTGGAGTTATCGGCCTGCAGAGTCTTTAATTCATTCTCTGTCATGGCAGCCATTAGCTGCTTTCTTTGCCCCGTAAAAACCCAAATGTCTTCACTCCTCATCACTGCCAGGTTCAAAGACACAGACCACCCAGAAGGGGAGGATCTTAGGTGCTCAGACTACAAGACAAACATCTGTGAAATGAACGTTTAGGGGAATTTTTGAAACCTTGTAAGAAACAGAAAGACGTAGATTCTGCAAAAAGATGAGCATGAGTAGGTCAAGAAAAAGAGACTTTGTGAGGCACTGTATAAGGTGTTCTTACTGCAATAGCATTAGACCCCATTGTCCCCTGTGAGCTTTGTTGTTGGGCACTGGAGCATGAACATACCCACGGAGAAGTTTGTGTGGGACAGGGCTTCTGAGTGTGTGTATTTGTCTCTGTCGGGACACTCCTGTTACAGGAAAAGGGTCCGAAATGTGTCATAAAAACATGCCGTTTGTGGAATTAGCAGTAAGATCTGTTTGTGCGGACCCTTTTTTTTAGTTACTCTTTGACCTTTTGCCTTCATTGATGGAGGGGAGACATTGGCGAGAGGAGTTGCTGCCTGGACTTGAGTACATGGAGTCCCACAAAGCTATCGGACCCCCAGGGAGGTGTAGGACTCTTTTAAGACACATAAGGAGTGATGTTACAGCATCAGCTAGAGGCAAAACAAAGCGAAACTGGAGGCAAACACGAATCACTGCCACAAGCTAACAGGCAGCACAGGAGTCTAAAACTGTGTTGCATTTACATCAGAACTGGGAAGTGGGTAATGGGAATGATGTCATATCCAAATTAACAGCATTCCAGTTACAAAGTCAGAAAAAACTTGCCAATCTACCAGGCTATTGTTAGCCATTGTTAGCATGCCCTGCGTTGTAAAGTTTACAAATACCACATGAAGAATGTAAATAACACTATAGCAGCATTTCCATATATACATATATGTCCAACAGTACTATGTATACGGCTGATTTAGTGCGACAAACACTAGTCAGAAGTGCTTATAGACAGATTATTACAGGAGCTTAATAACTGTTTACACCTGGGACAGCCATCTTCAATTGTCAACACTGGATAGTGAGGATCATCCGACTTTCCAGTATGAAATTCCAACCTCAGGGAACGTTCAAGTTGAAATTTCCCACTCAGAATTCCCAACTTCTCACTACAACTGGAATGCAGCATAAAAATATTAACTTGCCTTTATTGACAGTTGTTTTTGTTTTAAGGTTTGATTAACAAAGAATATTGTCCTAATCAACTTTAAAAAAAGAACACTTCAACAACGGCTCGTATTAAATAAAATTGACAGAACAAGTATCCAGTCATAACCTTGCACAGCAGCTGGATCGGCCTGATTCATTCAATAATCAACAAGCTCCAATCTACAACGATTGTGCTTGGCCCAAAGCAACAGGGCCCCACCAGCGTCTCTTGAAGCAAGGAGAGGTGGGAGCTACAAGCATTGAGGCAAACACTAATCAGTACCACAGGCTAACAGGCAGCACAGGGGTCTACAAATGTCAAATTGCATTTATTTATTGTCTTAGTTCCAGATTAACAAAGAATATTATGCTAATCAGCTTCAAGCAACAACACTACAACAGTTTTTGGCAGTTTTGTGCAGTTTGCTCTTGTTTGTGTCTGAATGAGGATATAACCCATCAGTACCTTCCCTCCGTGCATTGTTTTTATCTTGCTCAAAGGCTAATCTGATAGCAATCTGATAGCCGACTTTAATACACTAAAGGCAGTGTGTCAGTGTGACCCTGTCATGCTAACATTTTTTTTGTTTGTTGCCCTCAAAGAAGACAGTTTAGACACCCCTGGGATTGATTGTAATGGTTAAAGCTGAATTTGGCTTGGCTATTCCTGATTGTGATTGTTTACTTTGTCAGGTGTCTCTATTAGTTCCAGAGTAAGTGATCTCATTCACTCAGAGACCTGAGTTATCTTCTATTTCCCCCCCAACATAAAAAAATAGCCATAACAACCTTCCAGACAGTTCTAGCTAATATGTTTGGATGACTGTTTTGCCTCCATCTAAGCCCTGCCCTTTAAAATGTAACACAAAGGGTGTTTGTGTCTCATTGGAAAAATGTCTTTTCTCACTTGCATGAATACAGTAAGTCCACGATGGGACAGGACTGAACCACGCAGTCTTCCCAGCGGGGCTGCCAGAAATTACAGACCTCATGATGAGATTTCAGATTAGGCTTTATCCCAAACCAGCTCTGCATCGATTCCCATACCAAGCAAAGTGATAAAAAATAGGGTAAGATATATGTTTTAATGAACCACTTGTAATTATTACAGCCAAGTTATTATGTTTAAAGATACTAATAAGAACAGTGGAGAAAACACTCTTCAAATTTACTAAAATAACAATTTTGAATTAAAGTATGTATATACGTAACTCTCTGGCCTTTTGACTATTTTAAGTGTTTAATATGTTTTTATTTTTGATACAATCACTATTCATGAATTATCTTTGACTCTGTAAAAGATTCAAAACTTTTGCAAATTTAACATTTGTCTTGATCTAACATCTGTTTTTAAACAGAACAAAATATTTTAAATGCTGTTTGGTACAACAAAAGCATAAAAACAGAACTAATATTCTTAAATAACTGTTCAAAGGGCCTTTTTTAAATACGATGTTTTGGGGGGAGTTAACAGATGTAAGAGATGCCAGAATAGTACTTTTCAGCAATTTAAAACCAGGAAACATGTTTTTTTTGTATGTGAAGCCAAGAAATCTTTATGAATTAAAATGTAAAAATGATAATAAAATATTTTAGGGACCCCAGACAGTCATGGGCCTTTAGAATCTTCCTAAATCCTAGTTGGCACAAAATCTATTAGTGTGTGAGGGGCACAGACCTTATCAGACCTCATTCACAATAAGAAAAACATGCTTGAATTTTTTTAGATGAATCTGGACGCAGTCTAGTGTGAACTGACTGAGCCAACTGCAAACACGTTTTGGCAACATCCAATGACAATGAAAGGAGGTTTCGCCCTCACAAGAGTTTGATGTGTTCAGTTAAGTGTGTGACCCTCAGCCTTTTAGTCGTCATACAAAAATCTGCTGAAAGGAGTCTGTTAGTATGAACTCCTAGTCTTTTAAAGTCAGTAAAGACTGTGGAAGTTGTGTAGTATCACTAAACACTGTTTTTTGGGGGGGATGAATTTTGTTTGCACATATGAATAAGCAGCATCTATCAGCCTTTTTATGACATGTTTTCAATAATCTTATAACCTCAAGCATTTAAATAAAGTGTTTTGGTCACTTAATTCCTTCCATGGCCATTTAAAACAGGGTGATATTATGGGACTTGAACTATATTAATACATCTGAAATATAAAGGGATGAGTATGTAGTGTGTTAATAATTTCCAAACTTGCAGTAAAAGTTATGTTGTCTGGCAGTTTTGGTTTCCATTTTTTAAACACTTATTAAAACTAAACTAAAACTGTAACCTTGCAGAAGCTGATATATATCTGTCTATCAGGCAGATCCATTTTTGCAAAGCTCCAGGCTGGTACCATTGAGCTCAGTCTGCAGAGGCACTGACCAATCAGCATTCTTAGAGGAGAAAGAGGTGAGAGCGTTAGAGTGATGACAGCAAGAAGTGACTGCAGGCCTGTGACAGGAAGTCACTGTTGGTACAAAGATTAGCATAAATGCTAACATCTTCAGTAGCGGTTTATTAGATCTAGACTGCATTTTCTTATTAAATGATAAAAAAACAACACTTAAAGCATTTCACTGTAGAAAGGATATTTTCGCTCCACTTCTGACATGTTTTTGCAAAAACGTTATCTTCTTTACACCATGGCAGTAATGCCCGTCTACTACTTTATCTAATTGGCCTGCAGTGAATGTGATTGACAGAGTGATCGTCCAATCACCTGTTGGATGTGGTTTTGAAAGGTTTTGAACATTCACAATTACTTTCTATGGGCTGTTTTCCAAGATGGTAGACTAATCCAGCCCAGACTAGTGAAATATATAACTACTGCTGGGCACCAACCTCCTATCTCAAAAATTGCTACTTGTCAGGAAATAAAAAAAAAAAAAAACTCCCCTTAAAGAATGAATAAATATTGTATTGTCTCGACTATGAAATGAAACAAATAACACTGTTTCATGTATATATATATATATATATATATATATATATATATATATATATATATATATATATATATATATATAAATACATATATGTATATATGTATGTATGTGTATATATATATATATGTATGTGTGTGTGTGTGTGTGTATATATATATATATATATATATATATATATATATATATATAAAAGAAAACCATAAAAATGGGATAAAAGGTTAGTGCCCCACAGCAGCAGTGTCCTATATCCTATATATTAAACTGATTATCTGGCATGTCAGGTTACGAAAACTGCATTTTCACAAAATTAAAACTAGTTAAGCTAATAGAATTACTTTTTTAGTGTATGTATACTGGAACAAGGACTTTACTTAAGCATAAGAGCATGATTGAGCTATTACCAAAGCTCAACTCCACTGTGCAAACACAAAAAAACAGTTCATCCATTCAACAGAAACACCTTGATCATGCACGGTTCGATCTTTTATGTCTCCATTGTGCATGATCGTTATTCTGTGAGCATGTGCTTTGACCTCTGGACCTGTCTCAGGGCTCAGTTATGTTGACGATGTTCTGTGAGTCATCATGTCTGTCTGCAGGGCTGTTTGTTTTCTTTGCACGACACCTCTCTTCCTCTGCCTGGCCCTAAACCATATCAGGAATTTAACCCCAGGGTGTTTCAGGTCAAGTCTGTGAGCCAATCAGACCCAGTGTCCAGTACCCATACACAGTTCAACCTTAGCACCCCTGTTGGGCTGTGGGGGGGGAAGGGTCTTAAGGAGATGAAAGAAAGACAGATTGCATGAAAGAAGAAAGAGAAAAAAGAGGTTGGATGGACGGGTGTCTCACTGAGTGAATGTGGCATCTTTTATTGGGATGGGGGGGGGGGGGGGGGGGTCGAGGTAAAGTCCATTGTCTTGTGTGTGTTGCCCTGGAAACAAGGTAGTCTCCTCTATGGGTGAGCGGTGTGTTGTTGCAGATCAGAGGAGTCTGTGTGCGTGATGTGTTAGTGTGTGTTAGCATGCGGGCCTGCATGCATGACATGTCTGGCCCGTGTGTGTGCGTGTGTGTGTGTGTGTGTGGCCTCAGTAGTTAGAGGCAGCAGTTAATGAGCAGAGACAGGACAAAGAGGAAAGAAGGCAGAGGTGGATGATTAGGTGGTGGAGATTAAATTTGGAGGTTGAAAGTCACCTTCTAGACGCATAAATCCATCTACCACCTTGATATCAAACAGCCACCTAAAGGGATGGGAATTGATATGATTTTATTGATACAAATGCCGTAATCGATCCTGCCTATCAATCATTTTTTTAGTCAATTCTGTTATCGATTACTGTGGATTTGGCATATGGAAAAAAGCAGGTTTTTAGGGTCAACAATGTCAAACAGATGTCAGCTTGGTAATTATTACTAGATTATTGTTATCATTTGTACCAATTATTACTAGATAACAAAGGTGCCCTGATAGTATTGGTACCAATCAGCATCTGCAGATATTTGTCAAAAACGTGATCAGTTTATTGGAAGTAAACACCGATATATACCACCAATCACCTGGGGGTTAACTTGATGTTTACTGGTGGACGCCATCTGCTTGTTCCCGCAGATCTGTCATCTTCTTAAGTAAAGTATATTAGAGTCTGCAAAACTTTGTCTTCAGACCATTAAGTCCAACACATTAGTCCAGGGTCTAAGTCATCATTAAAATCACGCTGAGGCCAACATCATAAAAGCTTATCAGCTAAGCTAAAACAGCAACACATTGCTCCAAAACAAATGACATCTTCCTTGTGCCGCGACAAACATTTCCTGAGAATTTTATCAAGATTTGTCCATAACTTCTTAAATTATCTTGCTCACAAACAAATAAACAAATGCCAGCAAAAACATAACCTCCTTGGTGGAGGTGATGATTCGCTGCGTAGATAAATTCTTCTCTAAGTTTCTGGTGTTTCCACTCACACTTGAAATCACGCAGGCACAGAAACTGGACTTGGTGCAGTCAGTGTCATTTTGAGTTAAATTTAGCCACAGTTTTGTCAGCTACTGCCACCTGTCTGCAATATCACCACACATTTGACATCTTTGTTATTGTTTCTGCAGACTGCCTCGGATTTGACCCTGACCTCTTGATTTGTGAGGCATTCGGAACAAAGTTGAAGGTATTGATAAGGGAATTGTTAAGCATATAGACTAATGATATGGATTCCTTGAACTAGTTGTTATAGATTCTCAATTGGAATTGGTTATTGATTTCCATCCCTAGCAGCTAATGACATCTTTTTCTTGTGCTCGAGCCCTGTCAAGTTGTTTCCAAAGGTGCACTCACACTGGCCGTTTAATGTCGTAGTTAAGCATGTTTTCCTGCTTAAGTCCTACTTGTTTGTCCAGTGCGAGTGCGGTTTGGTTTCCTGCCCCGCACACATGGAGGAGATGGGCTTTGGCATGAGGAGCTTGGTCATGCAGGAGTACACGCATGTGTTAGTCCGCTCCACACAGTAACAGCTCATCAGTGGATGTCTGATTATTTGTGTCAGTGGAAGTTTGGGTTTTTTAATCCTGAGTGAATTGATCATATCTGAAATATGTGAAATGAAACAAATATTTGCCAAAAAAGTTTATTTTGACTCACACAGAGCCTAGACCAATGCTGATGGGATTTTTTTTTACCTCCACTAAGGACATGTTTTTGCGGATGTTTGTCTCTTTGTAAGCATGTTAACACTAAATATTCTCAACAGGTTTTGATGACATTTTCAGGGAATGTTGGTCATGGTAAATTGTCAAAGTGTTTATATTTTGATGGTGATCCAGATCTGGACATGGCTTAAGCACAGCACAGCAGTTTGCTCTTGTTCAAATTGCCTAAGTGCCCTTGAAATATGGATTTTTGCTTGTACACTTTGTGGTGTAGTGCCAAAATATTTTTAACTATCATGTAAACCATAACTGCTCTGTTACTGTTAAAATGACAAAAACCACACTAAGATTTTCTTCTTTCAATTTTCCTAGATGACAACTTGGCAGTGAAGTCACACCCCTTCCCTCTTCTCCTGGACTCTCCCTTGTGCTCTCCATCCTCCTCTCTTCAAAGCTCCCAGCTGCCCCTTGCACTTTTCTCATCTCTCAAGGGCTCTCAGTCCCCCTCTTTGCCCACTGAGGGTCCACTACTATCCTGCTTAACAGGTCAGACCTCCTATCAGCCCCTCAAAGACCCACAGCCCTCCCTCTCCCCTAAAGTCCCCCACTCTGCTCTCCTCTCCGGCAGTGATCATCCACCTGCTCTCCAACTGTCCGACAACAACCCTACGTCATCTTCAAGTGCCCTGATCCACTCTTGTAGAATTGCAAGCATGGCTTCTCCCAAGTTAGGACTGTCTGCTACTACAACAACGTCCTCTTCTTCCTCATCATCCTCTGCCTCTCTGTGTCCTCCACCGCACCCTGGAAGCCCCAGCCGTGTACCAGAGGGCCCGCCAAGTCCTGTAACTCCTACTCCTAGCCCAGGAGTGGCATCATCCTCATCTGCACCGTCTAGAGCTCAACTGAGCATTGCCCTGATCCTGGAGGAGCTGAGGGTGCTTCAGCAAAGGCAGATCCACCAGATGCAGATAACAGAGGAGATCTGTAGACAGGTGCTACGCCTCGGTGGAGCTTCCTATTCCATAGATGCACCCTCCCAACATATCTTACCCTCTTTGCCCCAGCTTTGCCTAGAAAGCAGCAAAAGGGCAACCAGCCCGACTGCAGACCCAGCAGCGGCTCAGCCCTCCACCTCTGTGGCTCCTCTCCTGGCATGTTTCTCTTCCCTTCTGCCCTCTCAAGGAGCCAGCAAACCAACAAAGCCAAGCAGTTCATTGTCTCAGATCCTGCAGCCACATAAGGCCCAGATGGAGGGTACAGGAGGGGCTGCAGGGACTCAAGGTTACATGAGAGGAAGTTCTCGATCAGCAGCTCCTTCCACCTCCTCCCCTGCTGCTCTTTCAGTGGCGTCCTCCAACTGTCCCCTTGCTCTGTCTTTAGCTCTGCCCAACCGCTACCTTCATGAGAAATCTTCCAACACCACTCCAGTTAGCGGGCACAGTGGCATGTCATTCCTGAACTCATCCCTCTCTGCTTCAATCCCCATGGTCTCAAACTCACAACAAGCTCCTCAGTCCATCTCTGGAGGAGTGGAATCCTCCTCTGCATCCAGCTCCTCCTCCACCGGTCGCCTCCACCATAACTGCCGTTTTTGTGGGAAATCATTCAGCAGTGACTCCTCCCTGCAGATACATCTCCGCTCACATACAGGGGAGCGACCGTACCAGTGTCCTGTGTGCCTTAGCCGCTTCACCACACGAGGGAACCTCAAAGTTCACTTCTTGCGCCATCGTGAGCAAAACCCAGAGCTGTCACTGTCACTTCTGCCACCCTCTTTGTTTGGGGTAGCATTAGGAGCCAGCAGGGGATCAGATATGGGACAGGCCATGAGCAGTGGTAGCAGCAATAGTGGAATGATGCAGAAGAAGCCTAAAACAAGGCCTGATGATGAAACATGTGGAGATCATTTGGAGATGAGTGGCACTGGCTCTGGATTTACTCTGGGGTCTCCTGGAGGATCTACCCCTTCAACTCTACCCCTGCCCCCCAGTGTGGATCTGGCTTTGATTTCCCACTCTCTCTTGCAGCTCAATAGAGCTGCAGCTGTAGCTGCAGCAGCTTCCATAACTCCTGGCTCATCCCAGTCCCCCTCTTCTTCAGCCTCCACCTCCTCTCTGGCTTCCTCCCTCCTCTCAAACCCCTCTTTGTCTTCGTCTTCCACCATTGCCGGCCTGTTTAAAGGCAACAAACAGCAGCACTTTGATGAGAACACCCCTCCTCATGCTCCAATGCTCTCACCTGCAGCTTACTCACAGCTAGCTCACCTGCCCAAACTTCTCTTCCCATCTGTCTCCACTTCTTCTTCTAACCCTGCTGCGCACAACTCCCTCTACAACCATCCATCCTTGGGCTTGCTACGCAACCCTCTACCCTCCACACCAAGCTCTCATCATCTTGCCTCTTCCAGTCATTCTCAGCTTTCATTCCCCTTTTCTTCCTTTCCTAAAGTACCAGGTCCATCCACCACCTCCTCCTCCTCCCTGTCATCTTCCATGGCTACCTCCATTCCTACATCTGAAACCTCAAAGCTGCAGAGACTGGTGGAGAAGCTGGAGAAGGTGCCCCAGTGCTCCTCTTCCCCATGGACTTCATCCTCTGCTTCTTCTTCCATGTTAGAGATGCTGTCTAGTGCTACCTCTGCCTCTTCAGCAAGTTTAGCCAACAGTGGTTTAACAAATGCCAGCTCCTCTGCGACATACGTCATGGCATCCCCTCCATCTTCAACTCTGGTCTCCACTTCTGTTTCAAACTTTACCCACGAAATGATTGCTGCTCTCGGCATGAGTGCCAATGGAAAAAGTGCAGTGGCTGGGGGCTTGCTACCATCGCTCAACATCACAGGACCAGCTGGTAACCTGGCAACCAATCAGTGTGGGGTTTGTCTCAGGGTGCTGAGTTGTCCCAGAGCGCTACGCCTGCACCAGGCTACTCACCTTGGAGAACGCCCTTTTCCATGTAAGATATGCGGAAGATCCTTCTCTACCAAAGGCAGCCTAAGGTCACATGTGGCCACACATCATGCCAGACCACCAAATGCACGAATCCAGAATTCTTGTCCCCTGTGCCAGCGCAAGTTCACCAATGCCCTGGTGCTACAGCACCACATTCGTATGCACCTAGGTGGACAGTTGCCTACAGATGGCTCAGATGATTCTGCACATGAGTTGTCAGTTGAGGCTAATGCCAAATCTGAATCCCAATCCACTGACCCAAATACTAGCTCCAGTAAAACACCTCCTCCCGCAGACTACTCCAAGAGCTCAGCTTCAAGCCCACAATTGCAAACTGCAGCAGTTGGCTCAGTCTCTGGTAGTTTGAAACCAGATGAGTTAACCAAAAACCTTAGCAAGTCTGGGTCCCCCAGTCAAGACACCATTCCACCCTTAGACCTTAGCCATGACCCCTTCATAAATTCCACAACACAAACTTCACTGCCTAACAGTGCTGCCCCCCCTGTCCTGTGTGCCAGTGCTCCCCCACCAGCCGCTCAGAGTATGGATCAGAGTTCCCCTGCTGGCAAAGACAACCAAGCTGAGCAACCAGACAATGCTGATTTCAGTCTGTCTAAGTCCACATCCCCACCAATTTCTTCCACTGTCACCAAAACCACAGAATTGTCAGACTCCATGGAGGTGGACTGTGGAGAGGATGAAGCACTGAGCTCCTCCTGCCTCGGCTCCAAATCTAACCTGGAGGACTCACAAAGCACAACCGGCCTCGATGCCAACTTCACATATAACCATCCTAGCACTTCCTCAAACCAGACCCTTGGTCAAGATCCCTTAAATGTGGATGCAACGCCAACCTTGCAATCAGAATCACACTCCCCAAGACCCCAATCACCAGAGCTTCTGGAAGAAGACAAAGGTCAGTCTTCCTCACCAGCAACACCAAAGCAAGACCAAGTAACTGTGCCCGATAAGGACCTAAAAAAGGAGCCCACTTTGGGTGCTGCTGAGACCACTGGTGCTGAAGAAAGTGGGGCATCGCAGAGGGTTGCTAATTTTGTAAGGGAGACCCGTCAGAGCTTTCATTTTGGTTCATATGGACGGGAAGACCAGATGGAAAGTGTTAAGATTAGTGGATCAGCTTCAAATGATGCACTGGATGACGCTGTCTCCATCAGCCTGGCTCCAACCCTCCCTTCTCCACTGTCTCGTCCTGAGAAGAAGACCTACTGCTGTGCTGAATGTGGAAAGGAGTATGCTAGTCGCAGTGGACTTAAGGTGAGGGTTCATTACTGAAAATAACTGGCGACTATTAGCTTGTATTTGTAGATTGGATGAGTTATTTTTGTTCAAAGGTTTTGTACAACTTTGTGTTTAAAAGACAGATATTTTTTTCCATAAAAAGGGAATGTGCAGGTTTCAGTCTCATGATTAGCCTGGAACACAAATTAAGATTTTTTTTTTAAATACCAACCAATTTTTAAAATGTGAGAGACCCCACATATGGGGACAAATATGACAGATTAAACAGTTTTTCTTACAGTGCAGTGTGCAATGGGATGACCAATACAGCACATCATACACTGACAGATTACTTTACAACTACAGCCTTCATTCTCAAAGCTGATAATCTCATATGTTCTAATGTTACTTGGGACTAAACAAGCTAATTGGATAACCCTTAGCTATCTGGGCAATTCATTGTGGTAGTCTTACAGTCCAACTCCTCTCCTTGTCAGCTGAATGTGGTATGCTTTAAATCAATCTTGTGTAAGTCTTGTCTGTTGTTCAGGGTGTCCTCTAGGTAGACCCTGAGCAGGATAGATAAACACTCAACAAACCACAGGAAATTCAGAAAAAATATTGCAGTAAAAGATAATCAGCCTGTGTTTGGCTTGATTCCACCCCTCTGGCCAAAATCAGCAAAGGCCAGATTGTCTTATGTCCCTAAAGATAATCTTACTTGGATCATCCTTTGGTGTGAGTTGTGTTAATGAGATAGTTCAGGATTTTTGAACTGGGGTTGTATGAGGTGCATGGCATTAGCCTGAACATAAGCCACAGAGATCAGCTGCACAGAAATAGTCCGCACCGAAGCAAGGACTATACATTATTGAAGATAATGCCATCAGCTCTTAATGATTTAAAGAATTCTTGGTGAAAACAAGCCACAAGAACTGTAAAAGGTTATTTACAGCAACTTACTTTTCCACTGCCAAGCCACTGTGTTAAAGTACTACTTTGAGTACTGCAAAATATGGTCTGACTTTTGCCAAGTTCACTAATAACACAGCATCCCAAATAAAGATTAGCTAAATGTACAAATGTTTAAAGGTAATTCTCCTGACCAAGCACCGAAATTTTTACAAAGTGTGTTATTCTAGCTCATTTTACCTCCTCAACATCAAACGTACAGTGTGATTTCAATAATAAAAACTTAGCGTTGAAATCATAGCCTCTCTCTGTACGAATGAACAATCAGTAGCTTCAGATTCAGCTGACACCTTTTCAATCAGTGAAATTCCCCAGAGTTTCATTGTGAGTAATTGGTGTCTTATTTGTGTTTCTAACATATTGTTTGTGGTTGTGTTGTGTTGTGGTTGCTATTGATTAGTCTTTTAGCTTATCATTTCCCTTATTTGTCCCTTCCACTTTGTTCTGCATGCTTTGCAAATCAGAGCCGTCAAACTCTCATCAGAAGAAGTCAACAGAAATGACAACGAATAAGTCAAAAATCATCACAGTTGGGGGGGAAAAAAGACTTTGGACTAAAAGACACTTATGGCACAACTTTCAGTGAGTGGAAACACCAGCAACTTACAGAAGCATTCATGCCCCACAGAGTTGAGTATCAGGAGTGTCATGTGTTTCACATTGTTTCCTTTGAAAACCTGTGTAGGTCAACTTTTTTTCCACTCAGAAAATTAACAGGAATCAGTAAAGGAATTGTTAAATAACTGCATCATAACAAAATCATTATTGGCTTTGGTATCAGTCAGTGTTGATCTTATTGACTGATTATTTCGTCAGAGTTTTTCTCCACAACCTTTTTGTCCCTGTCAAAAACTAGACAGTAACTAATAAAGACATGTACTCATGGACAAAAACTAAAACTAAATTAAGTGAAATTTATGTTAACAAATAAAAACTAAAATGTTTGACAGAGACTTAATCCAGTCAGACCTAATTTTGCCATGTAGAAAGTAGAGACAAGTTAGGAATACATCCAATCACAGCTACTTTGGTTGTGTGGAAAGGTTGGATGAGTTAAGAGGGGCATCCAATCACAACTGAAATCAGAGCTTCTCTCTTTATGAATTGGTATGTTCATGTAGAGCAGGTTCACTGTTTGTTGTTAATTCTGGTATTGCAACTAAGATGCTCTCCCAGGTAGCCTAAATAAAGGTGACTGCATTTCACACAGTTAAATTTGTTTCTTTTAATTTATACATTCAAACTTTACTAGCATTCAGTAAAGGGTTATTAGATGTTTCATTTTATCCAAGTGTCAACATGATTCAGAAATTCAAGGAAACATCAAAAATGCCTTACCCTTTACACTTCATATTTTAGTCGACTAAATTTACAGTAGATTTTATCGACTGTAATGTTGTGAAATTTCATCAACTACAACTAGACTAAAATTAAAACAATTTAGATGACTAAATTATGACTAAAACTAAAAGATATTTTAGGCAAAAGACTATAACTAAAACTACATTAAAAAGTGCTGTCAAAATTAACACTAGTTTCAGTAAAATTGCGTCAATTCCTATTCCTGCGAATACTGGCATCCAGTCCAGATTGTACCCTGCCTCTGGCCCAGTGTCCGCGGGGACAGGCTCCAGCCCCCCACTGCCCTGAAAAGTAAAGGCAGTGTAGATATTGAACGGATGTTCTCTCTTGTGAAGAACGCTGGTCAGTGCTGCTGGTGGAAGGACACGTTGGCTGTATCTAGTTGCAAGGTAGCGCCAAAACAAAGCGGCATGGTGGTGGAAAAGTAAATCATCGAAAATGTGCTGTTTACAGTGTGTAAACACCTGACACTGTTTTTGTTGCCTGTTTTCAGCCAAAATTCTTTTGATTACAAGTTTATCAACTTGGAGTTTTGCAAGATGGATCTGCCTGATGACAGACATGGAATTCACAGAGACAAGAGACTTAGCAAGGATACATCAGGTCTGATCAACTTAAAACTTTAAAATTAAACATGTCAAAATTTTACATTTAGAAATCCTGTTGTTTGGGGGAAACACAGAGAACCGCCCATCCTCTGTGTTTTGTGACATGGAACAGAACAATAGCCAATGAGAATGCAAGCTGGCTAAAGCAGGAAGCATTATTAACACAGCCATGACAACAAAAGTAAGAAAACAAAGAGAGTTAGGTGGGTGGGGGACCAAGTTGGTGATTTGTGACAAAACACAAGACTTAACACAAAAGCTGTGTTTCTATCAAGCAGTCCGGTTCAGTTTGGCTCAGTATGCCACAAAATTTGAGGTGTTTTCACTTTGAAATAAGGAAAACAGGTGCCCAGATAGGCCTGTGATGTCCCATTTTTTGGTTCCCCTCTGAAGGGGTGCCAAGTGTACCAAACAGACCCTGAAGGCTGGAGCTACAAGAGCCGCAGTCTGTTGTTTGGTCTTAAAAATCATTACTTCATATGTGACAGCAGCTAAAATGAAAATACATACCTTGCCATGTGTAAATAAGACGTGGATTTAGAATGACTTGTTCACTGATGTTGCTAAAATGAATGTCTGCACCCAACAAAGCTCCATAAAGGTCTGGAGTGCAGGAGATCCAGGAGACATCGTTGCTCTTTATTTACAGTCACACTACACTGGGTTGCGCTGCTGTGATGTCACACATTTATGTGGCTGGTGCAACCTTCTCCTCCAGGCTTGCAAGCTCAAGTGAAGGTTCAGCTTGTGGTGAAAATGCAAACAAGATTTGGGTTAACCATTCCAAATCATACTGAACTGTACTGAACCAAACCAGACAACTCAGTGGAAACAAGGCTTAAGTGTCCATTAAAACATGCTGTAACTGAACTGACGAGGTGAGGAGTGGGACCAATGTTGCAACCTATACAGATTTCCCAGGTAGCTCACGGCTAGCTACAGCTAGCCTCAGTTCCTCCTGTCTATTGTCGATCATTTTTGTTTACACTAAAGTCATGTTTGACCTTGTGAGGTTATGAATTGTGAGAATAGGGACTGTGACTGTTGGTGAATGAGTCTGTTGGTGTGCTTTGCTCATAATCTTGTTGTCCATCACACACTATAACAACAAAACACTTAAATTTGTTGTCATCAGTGTTAATTTTGTCAAGTAATTATTTTCATCATAGTTTTCGTCAACAACCTTTTTTCCCCTGACAAAAATGAGACCGCAACTAATAAAAACAAGTGCACAAGGACAACAACTAAAACTAAATTAACTGACATTTTTGTCAACAGAGAAAAACTATATGAAATTGTTTGGCAGAGACTTAATCCAATCAGACCTAGTTTTGTGTAAAACATGACTTCAGAAATTCAAGGAAACATCAAAAATGCCTTACACTTTATACTTTATATTTTAATCGACTAATTTACAGTAGATTTCATCAACTAAAACTAGACAAAACTAAGACTAAAACTAAAATATGTTTTAGGAAAGACAATAACCTTAAAAAGTGCTGTCAAAATTAGCACTAGTTGTCATGCGATGGTCCTTCCATGCTGTTCACAAAATCTGTCAAGTTTTCAACAATCTTAATGTGTGCGCAGCTTTAGCTGACTTTGATAGGATGTGGTGATTATCATGGACTGTGTACTCTGCTTTACCCAGTGTCCTTTATGTCCCAGGGCCACATGAAGCACCATGGCGTGGTAACCAAATCGACACGTCCGTCAGGCCGGAGTAGTAGATCCTCCTCTGACCAGCTTCAGTCTTCAACCAGGAGCTCAGCAGGCTTTTGGAACCAGTACCAAGCCTTTCTCAACACCAGTGATGAACCAAGTGATAACTCAACCACTGGAAACCAAGCAGAGAAGGAGGAGACACGGTCCTCTAAATTACCTGATCAGTCTCAGACAGATCCAAGAGTCCCTGATGAGGCTGAGGAAGAGTCTGGGGAAGGGTCATAACTGGAGTCAGCATGACAGGCCTGTTAATGTACTGGTGTTTTTCAATCTGTGTTTACTTTTTGGTGAAACTGTTTGGGCATTTGTGTAGTACTGCTTCTTTAACATATTTACGTAGCCTGTCAGTTTGATAGAGTAATATGTTTGTACGTGACAGTTGTGAGTCAAACAGCTTGGTCCTGTGTTCAAGTTAAAGACAGCTTTGTTAAAATGACAATATTCACAACATGACAAAGTAAATCCAGTTCCTGCTGGACTTGATCAAATATGACGGAACATTTGTCCAGCTGAAGTTGTCCATAGTTTTATGCACTTTTTAACAGATACTATATCCCTGTTGTATCAGTGTTTCATACCAGACCTGAGTCATGTAATATATTTTTTTTTACCTTATGTAGATGGGTGTTGTAGAGTGTTAGGAACAGGTGGGAGAAAAATAATGAGGACGAATATTTTCTTGCATGATGCTCTTTGAGGAACAAGAGGGAATGTCAAGAAAAATCAAAATGTAGATCAGAGTCAAAATGTTGGGAATAATGTTGAAAGGTACCTCAAGAAAAAAAGGTCAAAATGTCAAGAAAAAATTAAAACAACAACAATCATGTTGACATACAATGTCCATTTTTTTTATATTTCTATGTTATCCTTGTTATTTTTATTTTTTCTAGACATTTTAACCTCTTTTTCCGTAAATGTTTTGGCTCTTATTCTGTATTCACGCATGATGAAAAAAGGCTTCCTCTCATTTGTTTTTATTCTGCCTGTCTAAATACTCTGTCATAGATTGGCAAGGTTTAACCCTCTGGTATCATTTTAATGTAATACCAGAAATGACAAAATGTCCACATCCAAAGACAATACAAAAAACACAGCAGGATAAATATTTTTTTCTACATTTTTGTGGGGGAAAGAGTCCATATTTTGCCTTAACTCATTTTTGTTGACTGTGAGCACAAGTCCACAATCACTAATGTTTAAAACACCGTTTAGTTTTTACATATTGAGCACCCTGATCCAGCTGTATTCTTAGTCTATCTGAGATGCTCTGTTCGAGCTCCTGTTTTTGGCCGATAAAAACTGCATAAACATGGGAGATGGGGGTGGGGTGGGGGAATAACACCAGAGTACTGCAATATTTGTTCTTGCAATAGCAGATCAATTCATGGTCCCTTAGGTATCAATATTTTTTATTGTATTAGTTTCCAACATTTAATAACGCTTCTCCGTTTATAGAAAGTGTAGCTCACATATTGCTGTTACATCTATATGCAATAGTTCCATGATAAATTTACCATCATAAAATGATTCCTTGACCCTCGATCTTCCCTAGACACACACCTAGCACTCCGAATCATGTTGATATCATAAGTTAGACAGTTAATGAGAAAAAATGATCATTTGTTAATGGTGGTTATCTGGATAACCACCAAAATCTAATCATTTTTAAACTGGGCTATGACCAACATCTGAAAATTTCAGCAAAATCTGTCCTGTAGTTTCTTTGTAATCTTGCTAACAAACAAACAAACAAACACACACCGGGTAAAACATAACCTCCTTGGTGGAGGTAAAAACACTGTGGAAACACAGCTCACCTCACTCTAAACCACCCAGGGAAAAGCAAAATCCAATGACAGCAGAGCTAAAGCTAAGCTAACCCCACTGATGATTGTTTTGTATTTAATTCAACATTTTTTTCTATTTGGATGTTCATGCAGCAAAAGAAAGTTATAGATTGCAATTTATCGTAATTTTAAGTATTGCAATCTTCAGCATATCATAGAAAATTAAGAATTTCAATAAAATTGAATCATAATAATATCGTATCCTTGGGCCACTGGTGATTTCCCCTCTTCGAGAGAGGGTCCTGATATTGCTGACTTTGCCATGTTCTTATAGAAGCACTCTATCAAGCGAAGGAGACACACTAATGGATGTATACAAGTCAAGAAGCTTAATATGGGCTTTTTGAAGGACAAAAATGTTTCACCAAGTCCAATGAAAAAACACATTTTTACTAAGGAAAAGGAAAAATTAGTATTTTTGCTGCTGACTACCAAATGGTGCCATTTACGTCTCTATGGCAGTTTTTACATTTGGAGGATTTTTTTCATTAATAGACCTAAAAGAATAAAAAAATTGTACAACCTTCATGATGGATCCACTGAGAAAAATATTTTTTGTATTTACAATTGCTTTAAATTTCTTACTATAATCTTGCCTCTTGCAGCAACACAGCCAAAATGATAACCAATTAAAAGTGAAAAATGATTTCTTTTGGATAAAAAAAAGTCCATAATGATACCAGAGGGTTAAGATATTTTAATCAATTTGACATTAGGTTGTTTTTTAAGTTACAATAGTAAGTACACAGTTTAGGACTAAAATTGTGCCAACTACCAAATTTAATCAAACTGGCACCAAATGAGGCTCAAGCTGACCAAAATACTGTTTTTAATTGCAAATACTTTCCAACTCATGACTTTTTGAGGGAAGATCTAAAAATGAAAGTTTGTTGTTTTTTTTTAACTGGTTTATAAAACTTTGTTTTATTGTCAGATGAAGAAAAACACTGAAACAAACTGTTTCCATGGAGAGTTTTAAGTCGTCACACTGTGATTCAGATTAATACTTCCTCCAGTTGTTGTGGTCTCTTTTAGGTATCATACTGTCCCGTCTAACCAGAAGCACAGCTGCAGCGTTTGTGAACCAGTGAGGGCGTCGTCTTTGTGTAAATTTGACATTCAGCTCTGTGAATATTATGGTTGTTGTTCAGTCAAAAAAGTTTTATCTGTAACACTTTTTTATTTACTAAAACTTTAAGTTTCTATAAATATCAGAAGTCCATGTCTGTTTGTTGTAAAATGTACTTTCAATATCTCCGTATTAAAAACTGTTTGAAAAACAAACTTTTGCCATTTCTGTTGCAGAAAAAGCTGCATAACGTGTTTCTACTTTTTCACTGGACAGTCATTTACAGGAAGAAGTTCTTCTAGATGTTTTTATACAAGGATTTAAGTAGTCATGTTTGATCGGCTCCTGCTCTCTGCCAAACCAATCAAAGCTCCTTTTTTATCAATTAAATCAGACATCAAGAGAGGACAGAGGGCAGTAGAGATTCAAAAAGCTGCTCAGCTAACGTGTTGATGGGGGCAGGCTGAAAGAAAGTTTATCTGAAGACCGTAAGATGTTTGTTTTTGTTTGTAGACATCTGGCTACTATTATACTGACTTGCTAGAAAGCATCATGCCTAGAGCAGTTATTCCGTGCCCCTGTGGTCTTCTGTTCAAATATTGATCAACTGATTGAATTCTCACTTTGGCAAAATATTTCTGTGCTGCAGGGAGAGTATTTTAGAGGCTGAGGTACGTTTATAGAGATGACCGTTGACCTTCAGGGCCTCTGCAGGCATTGCAAAGTGATGTGAAGATGACATTAAAATAAACTGGAGCTACCACGTTAGGCACTCAACAGTCTGCCAAACAGTGAGCAGAATATTACTAAGTCACATTGTGGTTGCAATTCACCTTTAGACAAAGCTAATCAGTAAATCCTGTTAACAACAATAAAATACAAGAAATCAGATCATGTACATTTATGTACCCAACACATGGCTGTTTAAACGTGTGTGCCATATGTGCACTAGAGGGCGCAGTTACTCCTTATAAATTACTGTCCTGTTTCTTCTTTGCATTGTACTGTATACAAAAATGTTTGGGCCTATTTGTGCAGCACTGACTGACGGCTCAGACAACTTTGAGGAGTTTTTATTAATAATCCTGCAGTACTCAAGACAGTCTGCTGTGTTATTTGTTGGGCTGGAAAGAGCTCAAAAACAAAGAGGTTTGATGATGAGAAAAAAATTTAACAAGAACATGTAAAGGAGGCAATCAATGAATGTACCCGAGTTAAGATGAGGGATATTTCATATCAAATGTTCTCAAATTATGATTCTTTTAGGGAAGACTTTCTGTGTCTTGTAGAAAATTTCTGTTTGGGTGACTCAACCAGTTATTTGTTTAAATGCCCCATGTCTTGCAAAATATATATTTTTTGCTTTTAATGTTATAGAAGGGGCTTGGAGACCAGAATAACATGACAGCTTCTACTAAAGTCTCAGTTCATGAAGAAATGTCTATCTGTCTTTGAAGAAAATGCCCCTTTAAATGCTGTTTTGCACTTCCTGGAGTTTATTATGTCATAGCTATACAGCCTCCACCTACAAGTGTGCATTCACAGTTCTTCACAAGCAGACACCATGACTGTTTTGGTAGTCTGCTTCAAGGCCTGTAACCCCCCTCAGGTCTTCTCCTTCTTACAATTATGTTGTCTTCAGTTCAAGCCCATTTGCTCGCAGTACCAAGACCGTTGCAGAGCAGAGAGGGTAGAGTGAATGCAAAGTTGTTGATGACATGGCACCAGGAGAGCTGAACTGACCGAGGTGATTGTTCAACAGTCAGAGTGGAAAAGGTATTGTCACTCCACTTGATGTCCACATCCAAAGACAATCATTTATTTAACGAGAGTTTGTCAATGTGGTGGCTTAAGTTTTGTACTTTACACCATGGCAGTAGCATGTAAACATCATCTGACTGGCCTGTAATAAATGTGATCGACTGAATGATCGTCCAATCACCTGCCAGATATGCTTTTGAACGGTTCTGCCCATTCCCAGATACTTTCTATAGGCTGTTAGCCAGATGGACTAGTGAAATACACAAAAAAAAAAGTCACCACCTGGATTGAACTAAGCAAAGATGTATGAGCCTCCTATTGGATAATTACTACATAGGCGATTATCTTTTAGCTGGCAACAAGTTATTTAACCCCAGCTGATGCAATGAGTAGCTTCTCATTTCTTAAACAACTATGTCAAAAGACACATCCTGTGGTCATGGAAAAGATGTTAGTCTGTTAAAGAAGGGTCAAATCATTGGCATGCATCAAACAGAGAAAACATCTAAGGAGATTGCAGAAACTACTAAAATTGGGTTAAGAACTGGAAGGATAGTTAGGAACATTTGTCTTTAGGAAAGAAATGTGGTTGGAATAAAATCCTGAATGTAAGTGATTGGTGATCACTTAAACATTTGGCCAAATCAAATTGTAGAAAAACAGCAGTAGAACTCAGAGGGATGTTTAATAGTGAAAGTAAGAGCATTTCCACACACACAATGTGAAGGGAACTCAAGGGATTGGGACTGAACAGCTGTGTAGCCTCAAGAAAACCACTAATCAGTAAGGCTAACTGGAACAAAAGGCTTCAGTTTGATAGGGAGCATAAAGATTGGACTCTGCGGAGTCACGTGGAGAAGACCTTGGTAATGGTTGCATTCTAACCTAGCTCCAGAACCCCGCCGACATATTTCGACATATTACTACTTTTATTCACCGTAGTGTCGGTCCTGTTGAGTGAAGTTGTTTTATGAGTTATACTCAACCAAACATCTTCCATATTATAAAGAATAATTCAAGAGGATGAGCCAAACGAAGAGAAGCGTGCAGACCCGCTTGAAAACAACCACCATGGATGCCAGCTTTGCTAGCCCCGCTAGCCCTGGAACAAGCCAGAAAACTAACATTGAGGACCTCTTCACAGAGATAACCAAAATCGGCACCACTCTGAATGGAATTGCAAATGATGTAGCGATGATTAAGTCGGACACGTCGGAGCTGAAGAATACCGTTAGTGTTTTGCAGACACGAATAGAAGAGGCAGAAGCTCGTATTGCTGTTATTGAGAACGAAACAGCTAGCATCGCTAACGTAAACAAAGTGCTTGAGAAATGAGTGGAGCAATTTTGGAGCGGAGTCGACGATCAGGAGAACAGAAATAGAAGAAATAATATCAGACTGATTGGGCTTAAAGAAGGGAAAGAAGCGGGTTCTGAGATGAATGTGTATATTAAGAAGATTTTATCTGATGGCTTGGGGCTAACTGGGGACGAGTTTGAGATCGAAAAAAGCCACAGAAGCTTCAGACCCCGTCCGGAGGGCAACAGACCACCCCGGATGATTCTGGTCAAGTTTCTACGTTATACAGCCCGACAGAAAGTTTTGGCAGCAGCAAATAAACGGAAGGGGATACCATGGGAAGACTGCATGCTGTCCATTTATAAGGATTTGACTAAGGAGCGTTCAGACCTGCGGGGACAGTTTGCACCGGTAATGAAAGCACTTTGGCAACATAATGTGAAACACACGCTCGCACATCCAGCCACCCTCGTGTTTACGTGGAAAGGGAAACGACTTAACTTTTCTGACCCTAAGAAGGCAGCAGATTTTGTTGAAGAGACGTTTCAGACCACGGAGGAGGAGCACTGAATGACCGACATCCGGCGAAGAGATCAGAATTTATTTTGAAAGGTACGGCGGGGCTGGCGGGGCTGGGATGTTGTCAGAGCCAGGACAGCTGAAGGGGAGAAGGGGTTCGGCTGCTTAAAGGATTCTCCCGGACCATAGTAAAAGAACTTAAGCCAGAGAGGCTTACTACACTGTTATGTTCATCTTAAAAACAGTGTTTCTTTTGTTTTTGTTTTTATGCTCTTTTGAGAGATGTTATCTCGGATATTTGTTTTCCATTTGTTCTAATTTCTGTAATGGCAGGAACATGGTATTGACATGTCATATAAAAGATGCAGTTATGGCAATGATGTACAAGTTTTGTTTTTTCAACAATGAATAGTGGATATGTTAACATAGTCTCTTGGAATATTAATGGCTGTGGCACACCAATCAAATGTAAGAAAACTCTTACCTACCTTAAATCAAAAACACAGACATTGCTTTCATACAAGAATCACACTTTAGAAATGAAGAGGAAGCTTTAAAAATGAAAAGTGATTGGGTTGGTAACGTGTTCCATAGCTCCATATCCAGTAAGAGCTGTGGTGTTGTTATTCTTGTCAAGAAGAAACTAAACTTTAAACTTTTACAACAACTTAAAGATAATGATGGTCGTATAATATGCATAGAGGCACTTAATAATGGAACAAAGGCTGTATTATGTAACACTTACGCCCCAAATAGAGACAACCCTACCTTTTATCACTCTATCAACGAAATGCTGGCTAAAATGGAGGGTCAAATCATTCTAGGGGGAGATTTCAATCAGACAACAGACGACTACTTGGATAGAAGTAAAATTAGCATAGATCTAAGGTCTAGAAACAGGAAAGCGATACATTTTTTGAGGGAAGAAACAGGTTTAGTGGACATCTGGAGATTGATAAATCCCAGGGAAAGGGGATATACTTTTTATTCCCACCCCCACAAAACTTATTCTCGTATTGATTTTTTTCTGATTTCAAAGCCCCTTGTTAACTCGGTCATAGATTGCATTATAGGCGTAATAGCTCTAACAGATCATGCACCTGTAGAGCTGCACATTGATTTACAGTCGGGCAATGGGGAAAGATGGAGGTTAAACACAAGTATTTTAAGAGACGAACATTTTGTTACAAAACTGGGAGAGGACATCAAAAATTTTCTAGACATTAATATTGGATCAACAGAGAGAATAGCAACTGTCTGGGATGCACTAAAAGCATTCGTTAGGGGGAGATGTATAGCTCATAGTTCCTGGCAGAAAAAAGAAAGTAAAGAGAAGATAAAAAATCTGGAAGAAGAAATATGCGAACTGGAGAAGCAGCTGGCAGAACAATATGAAGAGGACAAGTTTGGGAAAATTTGTCAGTTTAAATTTCAGTTACATGAAATGTATAATGAAAAAGCTAAATACGCATTATTTAGGCTGAGAACTGGTTACTATGAAAATGGTGAAAAGACTGGAAAACTGCTGGCAAGACAACTTAAAATTTAAGATGCAAATAGAATAATTCCATCTATAAGCAAAGATGATGAAATAGTTACCGCTTCAAAAGAGATACTATCTGTCTTTAAAGACTTTTATCAAGACTTGTATTCATCTACAAATACAACTAGCTCTGAGGATCTGAATGCTTTTTTCCAAAATATAGAGTTACCATCAGTATCCCAAGAAGATAAAGATAATTTAGAGACTCCTATAACTGAAACTGAGGTAAGACCTGCTATTATGTGCATGAAAACCGGAGGGTAACCTGGTTTTGATGGTTTCCCTTCGGAATTTTATCATAAATATACTGACTAACTTTGCCCTATTCTTACAAGAGTCTTCCATGAGGCATGGCAAATTGGTTTCCTCCCAGACAGTTTTAATGATGCCATTATTTCATTTATACCCAAAAAGGATAAAAATTTGACAGATCCAGCCAACTATAGACCAATAAGTTTAATAAATGTAGACTGTAAAATATTGTCCAAAGTGTTAGCAATAAGGTTAGAGAGGGTTTTACCTCAGATCAATCATAAAGACCAGGTAGGATTTATAAAGAAAAGGTCATCATAAGATAACATGAGGTGACTTTTGCATCTTTTCTGGATGAATAGAACAAATGTATGTCCGGTGTCAGCCATATTGCTAGATGCTCAAAAAGCATTTGATAGAGTCGAGTGGGCCTTTTTATTTGCTGCTTTATCAAAATTTGGGTTTGGTGTCAATTTTTGTAAATGGATAAAAGTATTATATTCTCGCCCTAGGGCTGCTGTTTTCATTAATGGGATGATTTCCCAATTCTTTAACATATCCAGATCAACTCGTCAGGGATGTAGCTTAAGTCCACTACTCTTCACAATTTATCTTGAGCCACTGGCTGCACTGATTAGAGAAGAGCCCAGAATTAAAGGAGTTATGGGAGGCAATAGGGAACACAAGCTGTTTCTCTACGCAGACGATATTTTGGTGCTGAATCAAGAACCAACCTACTCTATATCTGCGCTCCTGGAAGTTATTGAAGCATATTCAAAAGTATCTGGTTATAAGATTAACTGTCACAAGTCAGAAGCCATGCCTGTTTCCCAAACTTGCTCTCCTAACCTTCTCGCAAAATTTAACTTTAAATAGTTCCCTGTAGGCATGAGGTATTTAGGTATAGAATTGAACCCAGAAGTTGAAGATATTATTACTACTAACATGGAAAAACTATTAAACAAAACTAAAACTAACTTTGAAAACTGGAGCAAGTTACGTTTGACTTTGTGGGGGAAGGTAAACATAATAAAGATGGTAATTGTTCCACAGATAAATTACTTAACTGGAATGTTACCTATATGTATTCCAAAGCCATTACTGCAAAGGTATAATGACATGATAAAACATTTTCTTTGGGAGAGAAAAAGCCTAGAATACATCTGGATAAAGTTTATCAACCTAAAAAAACGGGAGGTCTATCTCTTCCAAACTTAGAATATTACAGTGTTTCTTTTGAAATGGCTCAACTTGCAAATCACTGGGTAGAATTAATCCAGAAATGGACTGGGTTCTGATTGAAAAAGAACTCACTTTTCCATTTAAACCTGTTGAGGCCCTCTCACAAACATTAAGGAAGACCCAAAATAAAAGGGTGAACCCCATCTTGGCTTACTTCAGGACAGTATGGCAAACGGTTCATAAAAAATGTAAAGTCTTTGAAAATAGCCAAAAATATGCATCACTATGGTATAATTCTAATATAAAAATAGGTAAACAAACAATTTACTGGGCAAAATGGCTAAGACATGGTATAAGATTGATTGGGGACCTATCTGAAAATGACCAATTTCTTTCCTATAATAGGTTGAGAGAGAAATTTAATTTAGAGGGCCACAGTCATCTCTGGAAATATTTGCAAATTAGACATTGTATAAATAAAAGGTTTCACTTACCTAAGGAAAAAAACACAATAGAGCAATATTTCCAACTGCTGGTAATGTTTCTTAAAGCTTCAAGGTGGTACGTAATGTGTCCATGGTTAAACAATAATAAAGGTAAAAATCTTCAGAAGATTTGGGAGAAAGATTTGGGTTACACACTAGATGATGAGATGTGGGAGAGGATTCTTTCACAGAATGGGAGGTATATCAGAGAAGCAAGAGGCAAATTTATTCCATATAAAATACTGAATAGATATTATTACACCCCTGCAAGGCTTAACAGTATGGGTTTAATCCAAAGCAGTTCATGTTGGAAATGTAGATCAGAACGTGATACATATATTCATGTTTTGTGGGAATCCCGAATGGTTTTCCCACTATGGATCAATGTTCTGGCACTTATGGAGGACTGGTTGGGATGCCATCTTCCTAGATCACCTCAGCTATGTCTCCCGGGGGATAAAGGCGTAGTACCCTATTTAAATAAATACTCATTTAAAGTATTAGCAACTGGACTAACAACATGTGCACGGTTAATTCTAAGATATTGGAAGGAACCAAGTATTCTGACACTGAAGATGTGGAAAGAAGAAATGATGACAATAACTGCTTGTGAAAAAATGCTTGGACAGCTGAACTGGAAAACTGACATGTCTAATGAACAGTGGAACAATTTTAACCAGTTCATTTCAAGAGAATGCAACACATCATAGCTAGGGTATTGACATGTCATGTGCCCTGTGTTTTGTGATGTAACTGATACCCTCTACATCATTGTATTTAATTTTTGTAATTTGTTTATTGTCTATTATGTTTCCTGCCCGTTTGCTTTTGTTTTGTGTTGTTGTTTATCTGTCTCTAAAGATGTTTGTTATTATAGTTTGTTATAAAAATCAATAAAATATAAATTACAAAAAAAAAAAAAAAAAAGATTGGACTCTGCAGGACTGGAAGAAGGTCATGTGGTCTGATGAGTCCAGATTTACCCTGTTCCAGAGTGATGGGTGCAATAGAATAGAATAGAATGAAACTCTATTTTTTAAATAATCCGCTGAAAAGTCCTTCATTTAAATTTGTATTAAGTCAGGACTTATGTTGGTATCACCCCTGGTGCTCAATTCTTTGGTCCACAGTAATCATGGCCTCAAGTAGCTTGGGCATCCTTTATTTTTATCTTTTTAATTCTGTTTATTAAACAGAAAGTAATCAGTGGCTCTTCAAGTTTTGGTCAAAATGTTTTGTCGTTTAGAGGCAGCACATTATGGAACAGTTTACCACCATCAGTCAGAGATGCTCCAGCTTTGCAACTTTCAAGGGTCATCTGAAGGTGTGGCTAAGGACAAACCAGATCTGTGACCATGACTAAACATCTGTCTTCAATGTGCGTACATGAATACGTCTCTGTATGTAACTTAAGTGCAATTTTGGACACATAATTACATCTATGTATGCTAGCAATTTGAAATACTGTGAATAAACATGTCAGTGGGCAAGTGTGCAACATAAACTAGCAGTTTTACTACGATGTGCAATATACCAGCACTTAAGCACTTTAATATTCTGTAGTTTGCACATTAAACAGCTTATGCACTGTAACTCTGATGGTCTTTTTGTTTGGTTTGTTTTTAGGATACCATCTGTATTGTTGTGTGTGTCCTGTAAATTAATGTGGAGTTCATGTTTTGTGTATTTGTCATCTTGCTACTGCCTGCTACTGTTGTTTTATGTACTATATTTATTTTAAGATTGCACACACTTGTACAAATGCATTACATCAACCTGCCGGGGACTACAAATGCTGTGGCTGACACTGGCACATTTACAAGTCAGTGTTCATTAGTGTGCACTGTCCTCTATTCAAATGATTAAATAAAGGAGGTGGCAACCCTACATACAACCCCTAAAATCCTAACTATCCCTTTAAATGCACTGAGTTGCTGCCATGATTGGCAGATTATCTATTTATGTATACTAGAAGATGAATGGTAATTAAGTAGCTGGAGAGTGTATGGACATGATGAAGCAACAGTTGTGTTTTGGCTGTGATGAGCAATGTGGCAACCAACTTATGTAACATCCAACCCCAGTCTCCCTTACTTAAATGTAAGATAATTGGCTACTTTTGATAACAAGTAATTGGTTGTTTATTAAACAGAAAAAACAGAAAAATGCATAAAAGTAAAAACATTTCCTGAGTAACTTGTCTAACACTCCTGAAAAGTTTATAATCGTCTCGTCCACGGTTATTGGTGCCCGAAAAAGCACAGTTTTGAAAATGGGTCCCAGAGTAAATAAAACTGAAATGTCGCACTTGCTTGAGCAATGACATCATGGTCCCACCCCATCCCTGAAACAGCATGTTGGAAACCCTTAAAACACATACAATGGTGCAAAACAGGATCCCATTCGTTCTGCATTTTCAGTATTTTTGTATGGATAGACATACTTCTCGAAACAAAGCCGTCTTCACAGAAGGTTTTAAAAATGAAAAATGTTTTCGATATCCATGTGAAGGGTCCAATTCAGGCATATCAGCACAAGTTTAATTTTAACTTAAGTTAAGTAAAACATTTTGTCCATATGGATACAGTGTTTCAGGTGTCCAAAAATGCACATTTTTGCAAACAGTTCCCAGAGTGGATAAATCTGAGTTCCCGCCCATGTGTTTCCAGTGTGCGTTGTGTTTCTGGGTGGACAAGGAATATAGATATCTTCAGAAAGGTTTACGTCACAGCCCCATCTCCTGCTTAATCTGCATGCACGAACTCTGACAACAATAGAGGGAACATGATATTGCATTTGTGCTGCAGAAGCTACTGAGCTTGTTGTGGCTGTTACAGCAAAATCTTCTAATCCTCTACGACCACCGTGAGCAACAAAAGGAAACGTAGAACAGTATATGCCAGTGTTTGTTGACATTTCTCATGATGTATGTTTATGCTTCATCTCTTCTTTGTTGATGTCTGCAAAAGTGTCATAGCGCCATCTACGGGCCTGACATACATACTCTAGCATTTTCAGTGTTTTCATGTTGACAGACACATTTACACAACAACGAAAACGACTGAAAACAGAGAGTTTTCGTTGGGTTTACACCATTTACACCTTCCGTTTACACCTTCTGTTTACTCGAGAACAGTGCCTGGAATGCCTGAATCTGCCAACTTCTGAAACATCTCCGTGTAAACAGGAATCACAGTTTTCAGGTAAAACTATGACACGTGGCGCAGGTGTAGTACTATTCTGATGAAAGTTGCCATAAGAACAACAACAACAGCAGATTCAGCCGCCTAATGAGCAACATGTGCACTGCTTACTGTGCTAAGTTTGTTATCTAGAAAAAAATAGCCGGACAGGCTTGTTGTTCAGACAAGAAACTCCTGCGTCTTGGTGCGTTCATTCACCATTGTTGTTTGTGAAAAGCTTGTCTTTATCGGAAAGCATACGCGTGTTGTAACACCGCTGTTTCTCTACAAACCTATATCGCCAACTACCGGCCTGGCATGCACGCTACAGCGTTTTCAGTTGTTCTCGATCTGATCTGTGTGAACGCACATCATTTTCACATCGTCTCCGTGTGAACGTGAGCACTTTTGAAAACACAAAGGAAAAACCTTTTTGTTTCTGGTGACAGTGTTGTCGAGTAAACGGGGCCTTACTGAAATGATGCCGTCTTTACAGGAAACGTTTTCAATATGAAAATGTTTTTTTGTCTCTGTGTGGACAGGGCATAAATTTGACAGCCTGTTGTCAAAACACTGAAAACAAAATGGCTGACAAACTCACATTAGCAGAAATAAAACAAACAGTGCTGGGAGATGGGAGCAGATGTCTGTGGTTATAAATCATTCTTGCTTTAGTGACTTCAAACGTGATTTTAATGTCCTCTTTGTTTTGCTCTTTCAGAATTATGTTAGCGTCCTGTTCCCTGTATTTAATTAATCCCAGTTTGTAATAAAACAATGGACACAAAAGCATAAATCACAGCTAAGACAGAACCAAGCCAAGTCTAACGTGAAGGTCACCAAGTTGATTCCAGCCCTCCATATCCGAGGGGCGGGCTGGTGTAAAAGTAGGAGGTCTTCACTCCTCCAGTTTCTAGCTGAAGGTCTCCGGGGAGAACTAAAGTGTACCACGTCTGCAGAGGGGAAAGAGGAAGAGGAGAGGGGCTCAAACTAAGCCGAAGGGAAGGCAGAGGACAGCGAGGAGGACGGACAGCTTCACGAAAACAAAGAGGGCTGAAGAAACATCTGGAGCGGAAAGCGCACTGAAGCTGGACCACAGCAGGCTGCAGATCCAGAGCCCACTCCTCACTTCCTGCTTCCCACGTCCGTGAACGCTTCAAATCTCCAGCAACACCAGAAGAATGCAAAGAGAGAACAAATAACCTCGACTGTTTGAGTCAGAGAAGAGAAGCTGCAGAGACGTGCCGCTGCTCAGTCCTGGACACGGTTGCGCAAAAAAATCTGGTTTATGGGATCTGATTTTTCGCAGAGAATGGTTTGACAAACAGAGAAGAGAAGCTTGAATCCGCTGTGAGAAGAGGATCTGCCTGTTTGAAGAGTTTCTAGAGGGAGAAGTGATGGCACCACAGGTCAAATCGTTTGTCCGGCTGTTTCTTCTGGCTGTGGTGTGGGAGCTGAGCGCACAGGGAGCCACGGAGCAACAAGTCAACCCAGAGGTGAGAAACACTGCCAGAGGTTTAAGTTTAACAGAAGACCTAGAAGTTTATAGTCGAATAAATCCAAAAAAACTCCCAAATCCTGATGAAATCAAGGAATCAAGACAGGCAGCATGCATGAACCCAGATTAAAGTGGTCTTACCAACATAAACATCAGACATCAAGGGGTTAATCCAGATAATTAAACCCAGACGCAACTGATCACTCCAGATAAATCATGCAAAAACTTTTAATATACTGGTGAATCAACCCTGACTTAAGTGTTAAATCCAGATAAATAAGACCAACATTGAGACATAAACCTTAAAAATCTGATCAAGAATCAAAAGATGATACAGCACGCATGGATGAATATAATAAATCCTGATTAAAATCATAAATCTAGATTAATCAGGTGTAACTGAGGTGATAAATCCAGATTAATAAATCTAACATGGAGACATACAGCCTGAAATCATGATATAGAATCAAGAGATAAAACAACATACATGGATGCATTTAGAAAAATCCTGATTAAAGTCATAAATCCAGATAAATCAGCTGTAACTTCAGTGATAAATCCAACTCAACATCTAGACATACAGCCTTTAATCATGATCCAAAATCAACAGATAAAATAGCATTCATGGATGAATTTAGACCAAGACCAAGCTCTAGATAAAAAGCCTGAAAATTTGATCCAGAATCAAGAGGTAAACGCCAAGAAGTTTACAAGAAAGGTATACCCATAGTTAGGTATATCAAAAGGCAAGTAATAATCCATAAATCCAAAGTCTGTATGAATTTAGATAAACCCTAATGAAAATCATATTTCCAGATACATCAGGTGTAACTCATGTGTTAAATCCAGATAAACAAGTGCAGCATCAAGAGATTAACACCTGAAATTGATCCTGAATCAAACATAAATACTCAGAGATAAATCAATTGTTTTTCAAGGTATAAACAATGCTGGGCGAATAAATCTGAAGAGATATGTCTCAAATCTGAGACTTTGATGGGAGATAAATTAGTCCTGATCAACTCATACATTTATTAAAGAAAAAAAAAACTTAAAATATGTCTAATTAAACAAAACAAGGCAAGAAACAAATATAGTAAAAAAAAAAAGCTTAAGAAACAAATCAAGACCTTTTTTCATGAGCAACTCACAGAAGATGAATTTAATATCCTGAACTATATTCAGACAAGTGAATTCTGGAGCAAATTTAATTTAGACAACCAAATTCGGACTCAAGAAAAATTCTAGATTATTAAATCCAGATATAGCAATAATTCCAAATTAATAAATCCAAATTCATTATTAAAATAAATTCAGAAGCAAGTGTTAAATTCCAAAACCCAAATGTAGATGAAAAAAATCTTAAATCACTTGATAATTTTGGTTTATACATCAAGAACCAGATTAATGCAGGGGGACTACATTCAGATAAATTAATCCTGTTCAGAGGTACACATTTAGATTTAACAAATCCAAAATCCTGAGAATAATCCAGATGAATAAATTATTGTGCTAAAATGGAGGGGCACAAAAATCAGAATAAATGAAAATCTTAATTGACAGGATAAAATATACAATTTCAGATTAGGGATTCAAGAACCAAGGTAAAAATCTAGACAAATTAACCTTGACCCAAGTTATAAATCCAGACATAACCATATGTCTAGGGTTAAGAATTATGTTAAAATGAAGTAATCTTGAGTTGAGTCATAAATTTAGATAAATAGATCTAAATCCCTGAAAGAAGTAATGACAGTAATTGAGGATCAAGTAAATCCAGATCACAAAATTCTGAGTTATGCAATATCCAGACAAATAAATCCTGATAAGACTTCTATGTCCAGATAAAGAAATCCAGACTGAAATGCCAAAGTCAGGCAAACAAAGCCCAACTTAAGGAGAAAAACTGGATTCATAAATCCTGACTTACTTGGTAAGAATGTTTGAACAAATCCTGACAGACACTTTCCAAAGCAGGTAAGAAATCTGCAGGTTTTTATCACAATCAGAGTTTAAAGTTTGATTAATAAATCAAAGAAGACCAGAGAGATTTATATGATCCAAAGTAGCAGATAAATAAATCAACATCAAAGAATCAAACATTTTTAAGATATTAAATCAATTTAATGAAGGCAGAAGAGAAAGTTTGCCAGAAGAAAGCATCCAAAATAGACTTTCCTGAGCTTGTGATTGACTGTAGGGAGTAGAGATTAAAGAACAAAGCAAAGCAAAAAGTTTTTCAAGGACAAGAATGAGAGATCTGATTGTTATACTGCCTTAAAACACGTAATCTCTGATTTTTAATCAAAATAAACTTAAATTTCAGGGCTTCTTACATTGTCATTGTGTTGTTTAGTTGATCAAAATCCGCTGTCTCTGTTCAAACTTTGCATCCTCACAGACAATGGTTTCAGCAGTTGCCTGTTTTTTGGCTCAAAGATCTGGGACGGGCTCTGACCCGAGGTTAGAGGAAGCAGCCCATAACGATGATGGCGCTCGTGAAAACACGGAGAAATGCTGAGAGGGCAAAATCAGCGAGGAGCGAGGGAAAGAAAAAAATAAAAACAGGAGAAATGCTTGAGCTTGTTTTGTGGTCTGGACAGAGACAGGGGCCATTTTTGTGGGATGGAGGAGGGGGACTGATAGTGGTGGGTACAGTTATACTGTGAGGGTATGATGGGGGGATGTAATTGTCCACATCTGTCCTGAGTTTAGACTCTGTGGACTGCAGGGAGCAGAGGTTTACAGTCTGTGAGCTCCTGCAGCCTCTGAGCCTCGGTCAGCTGTGCTGAAAACATCCACCACAGTTTGAACCCGAGCTCAGTACATTAAAGACTTCCACTAACCCGCTGAGATGAGGCAGCAGGTTAGAGTAGAACTGCAAAGCCGGCAACACAAAGATGAATTTTCTGTTTCCTCCAGACTGTTCTGTCCGCTCTGCGCTCATCTCTTTGTCTGCAGCATCAGTCATCATCCCTGACAGGTTGAAGCTCTGTGATGTAGGCGGGACATCCCTCTGGTTCTGATGAAACTTTTTCAATTCCTTCTACCAGGGCTGAAATATTTATGGTTTTCAGATCGAAATCGCAATTTCAGACAACGCAATCATGTGATTACCAAAGCTGCAATTTTTTTGCAGCGCTCCTGACTGACCCAGGATCTGTTGTGAACTATTTTACAAATTTGCAGGCAATTTGCATTTACAGAAGTGCTGGTAAGCAGGTCAACAGCACAAAGACTCTGTTTAGGAGTAGAATTTGGAGTATCCCTTAAATAATGAAATCAGATTATTTATCATCAATATTAGATGATGAATAATGTGTTATGTGCTTTTGATCGTTGATTTCCTCACTGTTGTCTATACTGTAAACATAGTGAAAATTGCACTGAAGCTTGATTTAAAGAAAATTGTGAATTGAATTGAAATGGCAATATCTGCCAGAAAGATCACAATTAGATCTTTTCCTAAAATCCTTCAGCCCTACCTTACACCGTATGACAGAATTAAAAGAACTGATGGTGGTAAACACATTTTAAATGTTTAAAGGTGTGGTGTGTAGAAGCTGGCAGCATTTCACCAAACAGAAACAGTGAATATAGGATATAATGTTTCTATTTGTATGTGAAGTCTGTCGAAATAGGTGTACAATCATCCCAATAAAACTTTCATTTTCTTTTTATAGAGTTAGAAAAAGCTTTTTGTATTTATGTACCGCGGGTCTCCCCTTTGTGGAGGCTGACATAATGATCCGCCATGTTGTCTGCTGGTGGGTTTTGGGGACAAAAAGAGCAAAACACGATTTTTGAATACAAATCTGGCCGCTGGCCCTGAAATCTACCTGGATGGCATGTGAATAAGAAGAAGAGAGAGAGCAGGTATTACAAGAGATGAAGACGGCACGGTGTTTGTAACTGTTGTAAATGATGCCCTGTTCACGATCCTCTCATCACTTAGTGATGTGATGTTTTAGTAACGGACGGACTCAGTCCAAAATCTGAACGCTAGATGTCGATAAAATGCCAATTTCTACACACTGCACCTTTAAATTGAGCCAGATGGGCCAAGGTCAGCCAAAGTCAATTAGAGAACGTTGTTTAATTTACCATTCATTCATATATGGCTTTTTGTTCCTGTAGAAAGGCTAGTTTGTTCCAGAGGCATTTAGTGATTTAGTGATGTTTCTCTCAGTCAGTAGTGACTTTTTGTCACATTTTAGTATCAACTTGTTTTCTTTTTAACTTTCCATGGGTAAAGATGAAATGCAATGTGCAGTTTTAACACTTCTGGGGTTCCAATGCGTCCTGGAAAACCTATAAAATGAATGACCAATTTTCCAGTCATGGAAAACATATGGAAAACGAGAGGAAAAGTTAAATGTCCTGGAAAAGCTTGAATTGTCCTGGAAAGTTGTATCCTCCCTCTGCTTCTCTCTACTTTTTTAGTGAATGCAAACGGGTTGAAAAAATGTGTGCATAGTCTGCATGTCTGTTGTCAGCTGTTAAAATCGAGCTGCAGAGTTTCTCTGCTTTTATCCGGCACAGCGCCCCACGTGACACGACCAGCCAATCAAATTTGCATGTTCCCCCAGAGCAGTCCTGCTACCCAGTGTTTCCACTTGACTTTGTTGCTAGTTTTAGCAACCTTTAAGACCCCAGTGAGGACTCATTTTTCCCCAAAGGTAGCCTAAAACTAGCGACTTTGAGTTCAAGAGTGTTGCTGTATTGTATATTGAATGAGAGGTTTTTATGTCCTCTCTCTGTCTCCTCTGCTGAGTGACAGATATGTTCTGGAAAAGTCCTGGAAAATTATTTCTAGAAAGGTGTGGGAACCCTGACTTTTCTGACCCAAAGCTGCTCCTGATCGTCCAGTGATTTCTGACATGTTTGATGTTTGGGACATAGGACTGCATCACTCACACAGTGAGAGCAGATCTATGAGCTAATGATTCATCTTTCTTCAGTGTGATTCGGTACCTAAAATCACAACAATAACAGCGAGCATACCTGTAAGTCCTCCCTTTATATCAGGAAAAACTGAAATAATTCACAAATGACATTCACCAGCGTTCAGTCCTGATTTCATTCGTATACTGTCCCGACTTTTAGATCGTACAGCATGAGCACATCATGCTTGTTGGTCCTGTGGCATACATTGTTCAATTGTGTAGTTTGAGCTGACACTTCATGGCATACAAACTCTTTGCAACATATGCCTGGCTGAAAATGAAAAAGGTACAAGGTATCTTGTTCTGCCCCTGATAAAGAGTTTTTAATATGCTTTATTCTGCAGTGACTCTTCATTGAAGAGCAGCAGGAAGTCTTGTTTTCATCACATTACCTTTTGTTGCTTTCCAATTCTTTATTGTAGCAAAGTCAAAATGATGCAGCTGAGCGTTTTGTGGAGCCAGCTCGCTCAATGAAAGCTTCAGGATGTTCGACCTTCTTTGTGGTCCATCCCTCAGCTTCGTACACTGTCATTAGTACACAGTCAGTGTGTTTGTGTGACAGGCACACAGAGTGATGGGTTTGTGTTGATGACCGTGTAAGAGCAGAGATTCCTGGATGATTCTGGTGGGTCATTCAGTGGCGCCACACGTCTCTCTGATCGTGGAATAATCATTCCAGCTGTGCTAGTGGAAGAAAACCAGCATTAACGCCACTGACCTACTTATTCGTGTCAACCTAAAGGCACAGCACAGGTTAGATGGTAAAAGTGGGGCTGGCTAATTACCTCAGTTATATATTTAATTAAGAAACCAAAAGACAAGAATAAACATTTAAAATCTGAAGGCATATGACGGGTTAAATACTCCTGGTTAAACTTGTAGCTGCAGTTGTGATGCCAATATCAGTGACTGCTCTGAGCCTGTTATTGGTTGTCCAATAAAGTCGTTGGCAGACATACAATCCAAGTTTTATTTGACCCTGTTCTCCTATGGTTATCTGTAATTTCCTGTTGTTTTCTTGAGAGCTTGACAGTTACCTTAGTATCCCAAGATATCAATGCAGGTTTAACTTGAAGAACTATGTTTGTACTGCTTATATGGCTGTAACTATCTTCACAGCCACATAGACATGAGGTCCCTCTTGAAAATGAGATGCCACATCTCAGGGGGCTAAACTTTTATAAATTTGTATTCAACACATATGGTGCTATACAAATAAAGATTGATTGATTGTTTGACTGATTGTAGAACAAGTTAATAACTTCAAAGTTCAAGACAAACTGAAGATCAGTAGTTATCTTGAGTCCTCACATACAGTATGTAAGTCAAGAATCTCAAGAAAACAACCAAAACGTACCTGTTTTCATGGAAATTGTTTCTTTCTCATGAACACTACTTCAAGAACACTTTGAGGATTTTCTTCAATCTTTGCACAAATATTTGTCCTAACCCAAGGATTTAGTCTCTGGACACAGGTCAGAGTTCAAGGTCATGGGATCTTACATTCATCCTTGTTTTAAAGAACAGTTTTGGGGATTTTCTTCCGACTTTGTACAGAAGTCTTTTCTGACCTAAAGACAATTTTTTTAGAATTTCAAGGTCAAAGGTTGAAGTTGACGGTCATGTTGCCACATGTTCATCATTTGCTTATGAACTTGACATCTCAACACTTCGATGGATTTTCTTTAAAGAAATGCAGAACTGTCTCTCTAACCCAAAAAAAAAACTAATTAGATAGGTTACAGTCAAGGTTAAGTTTAGTTGGTTAGTGTACCTTCCTCACAGTGAGAGGGTTGCTGGTTCAAGCACTTTCTGTGTGGAGTTTGGGTGTTCTCCCTGTGCCAGCATGGGCTTTCTCCAGGCTCTCCAGCTTCCTCCCACAGACCAAAAACATGCTCCTTATGTTTCTAAATTCTAAATTGCCCTAGGTATGAGTGTGAGCCTGAATGGTTGTCTGTCTCTCTATGTGGCCTTGTGATTGGCTTTCGACCGGTTCAGGGTGGACCCCAACTCTCCCCCAATGTCAGCTGGGACAGGCTCCAGCCTCCCATGACCCATGAAGGATAAGCAGTATAGATAATGGATGGACGGATGGACAGTCGAGGCTATGAAGCTTCGTGTTTATCTTTGGGTTGTTATCTTGACATGTCAAGAGCGTGCTGACGTACTTCTGTCAAACTTTGCACGAATGCCTTTGGTAACAAAAGGATGAACTGGGTACATGTTGATGGTTTTAGGGGCTTAAGGCCTTTGCACACAGTTTTTGTGCAAATAATTAGCACATTTTCAAATCCATAGCCAGTCAATACACAGGATAGCCAAGAATATTCATGAGATTCAGCCCAAACCTTAGAATCTTCTTTTTAAACCACTGTTGTTATACTTTTAATGTTCAGCAAATGTATATCTCATGGAATTAAGGCACCACAAGGCCATTCTAGTTTTAATAGGAAGCCTATTGTGACATAATAGCAGGGTTGAATCTGCAAATGTAGCCCCTCAGTGAGAGGTTCCTGCTCCACCAAATGAGCATAACAAACTCCTCAAAGTCCTTGAACTTGGTTTATGATGAAAACCATTTGCAATACATTGCTTTAAAGCCACACTGCGTAGATTGTTCTCCCATCTAGTGGTGAAACTGTATTTTGCATTCAAACGAATAGTGCTCTCTAGCACCTCGCTTTTTCAAATGTACTTTGCAACCACTGAACTCTACGGTAGCCGGTATGTGCCTAGAAGCTATGTCAACATGTCGTCCAACACTTTGAGTTTTCTTTCTGGTGAAGAGGTACGTTATTGTAAACAAACTGCAAAATGCACTGAATCATTAGTGTTAGGCTTTTAAATTTTCCGAGGCAGTGACAAGCGGCTTTGAGCGAAAACGCGTTTAGCCTTAGCCAGTAGTACTAGTAGTACCTCTTGGCTATTCATAGTTTAAATAGACTGGAAGGACATGGAAGCCTCTATAGGACTTACCTGCTCTATGTAAATACAGATAAGAAATTCTTCGCTGAGGACAACAAGTCAGATTGTTGGCAGAGGCAATTTGACACAAATGAGGACATATTTATGAATGTAGAATTGTTCTAGCTCATAAATTACTTAAAACACTACACATTGCCTCTTTAAAAAGTTACTGATCCAACAGAGCTTTTGAGCTCTTTTCAGGCCGAGTGTTTAAAGTGTTTGACAAAATCTTCAGGGCTGTCCGCACTCGAGTTGAAGAGTATCTGCAAAAGTTTTTATTATTGTATGGGTGTTTCATCCACATTGAACTGGCACAATTAATCTCAAAATGCCGACCTTGCATTTCCATGTTAACAACGAATATGCATATTTTCATAAATGATGATCTCTTAGCCCCACCTCTCCCTGAAACTGCATGTGCTAACCTCGACAACAGTGGAAATGATTGAGGAGCATGTTTTGGCTTTTACAGCAACAATGTTCTGCTTCTCTACAACCACCATGAGCAACAAGTGGACACGGACAGCATAAGTCACATGTTCCTAAATCTACCTTTAAGAACAAGCAGTTGTGTTTGTTCACATCACACATGATTTATGCAGATGCTCCATGTCTTCTTCTTTGGTGTTGGTGTTTGTCTGTGGCAGCGTTATGGAGCCACTTACAGGCCTGGCATATGTACTACAGTGTTTTCAGGGTTTTCATGTGGGCATATTTCTTGAAATTATGCCGTATTGACAGAGAATGAAACAGAGAATTTTCATCTTTGTGTAGACAGGGTGATTTCACCCATTTTGTTTCTGAAATCCAATCTGCACAGCAGCTGTACCTGCCTGATTCAGTGATTGTAATCAGGCAGATTCATCTTGCCAAGCTCTAATCTACAACAACTGTGAGCGGCCCTAAGTGGCACGACCCAATCAGAGTCCTTTAGAGCAGGAAGAGGAATGAGACAACAGCAGGAAGTGACTGCACGTACAGGGATTAGCATAGATGCTAACAGCCTCAGTTGCAGTTTTATCAGATATGGACTGTATTTCTTTATTACCTGAAAAACAACCTTAACAGACTTCTCTATAGTAAGGATATTTTTGCTCCGTTTCTGACATGTTTTGACGAGAGTTTGTTTTACGAAGTGGATCACATTATTGTGGTGCACTAACTCCTGCCTGTGACATTATCAGATTAGCTCGTAATAAATGTAGGTTGACAGAACGATCGTCCAGTCACCTCCTGGATGTGTTTCTGAAAGGTTCTCCCCTCCCCAAATACTTTCTACTGGCTATCTCCCAGATGGACTAGTGAAACATATTGAACGGTCCATCTTGTGTGCCAGGTTATACTGGTAACCTCTGTGGAGTTAAAATCATGACATAACCTCACAAACACACAAAACATGTTTTAATCATGCCCGACGATTCACAAACAAACTCAGTGTGGTTTGCAAACACTAAACATCATTCACAAACGAATGCATTTTGTTTTGCAAATAAGAAACATACATATCAAACAAATACATCATGTTTCAGAAACAAATACAGCATGTTTTACACATACAAGGAAACATATTTCTTAAAGTACAAAAAACATTCCTCAAGTACTAAAAACAATTCAGTAAGATTGTGCCAAAAGTCACATAACAGTTTTTCGTAGTTGTAGAATTGTTTTTTATTCTTTAAGAATAGTTTTATGTACTTGAAGAATACTTTTTTTGTACTTTTTTATTTGTTTCTGAATTTGTTTCTGTTTGGTGGGTATGTTTCTTATTTGCAAAACAAAATGCATCAGTTTATGAATGATGTTTTGTATTTTCAAACCACACTGAGTTTGTTAGTAAATCGCCGGGCGTGAGTACTACATGTTTTGTGTGTTTGTGAGGTTTTGTCATGATTTTAACTCCATAAACCTCGTCTCAAACTTTCTGACGATCAGTCCAGTCACAGACAAACAGGGGAAGTTAAGGTGAGTTTTGAGCCTTTAGACCAACAGCTACAACAAGCAGGCTTGTGGCCATATCAGATGTTTCCCTGGTTAGGCTTGACTCAAATCCTATTTGCATTTTGGCCTTCGCTTCATTTTTGCACCCATGGAGGTCTCTGCTTGGTCCAAAGCCTTAAGTAAATACAAAATGTACTTAAATTTCTATTTGAAGACCATCTATTTTAGTTTCTGTTAAATCGGCATCATGACATCTGCTCAGATTGGCCCACTGGAAACTGTTGGTCAGAGAGTTTAAATCCATAAAAAGATCCACCTTCTCTGTTTCTTTTATTGTTGTTTTTAATTTGGTGAAACCTCTGCTTCCTTTGTCCTCTTTCACTTCATTTAAACGGGTGATGTTTATGATGTTTGTGTTGCCTCCACAGACACACAGAGCTGGTTTCAGTTCCTCTGAGTGGGAAGTTTCTTATTAAAAATATGTCTAATAAAAAGTGGTTCAGTGTGGCTGATCTGTTTTGGTGAGATAAACAGGTGTGTAGGGATGCAGAAGTCATTTCCTGTGGCACATGGGAAGTGGTCAGTTGAGTTTTTTTAGCTAAAAACCCCTCATGTGTCAGTAACCACCTACTCATGACACACAAACACAAACACATATTCATCTATACGTGCACAATCTTCTCTCATACACGCACAGAGATGTCTGCACGCTGAGGTCATCGTCTGCAGAGGAAGATAGACAGATATAAAATGAGATGATTAAAGCGAAGCTGAGAGGACAGTGAGGAGGCTGTTTTATAGAGAAAGGAGGGTTTTGTGGTGATAGGAGTGATGCAATCTGGGAAAAAAAAGAACAGCTGGAAAATGAAGCAATTATTCAGGAGAGAAGGACAGGATATACATCATGGCTGTCATACACACATCCTGCATGAATATGTGCCTCTGTTTTTATACTTCAGACAGGCATTCAGATTTGATTAACTGCTGCTTTTATTTATGGCAAGTCTTGATTTCTTTGTAATCAGTTGGTGGACATGCAGAAATCGTTATGACACAAAGCACATCCTGAAAATAAGCAGCCAGTGGCCTGGAGGCAACTTTTTCTCGGGAACGATGAGAACAAATAAATCTTAAATCAGGGAATAAATCCAGGGAAATAAATCCTAGATTAAACTGTAATAATCTGATAAGTAAATCTACAACCTTGAAGGAAATCTTAACCAGGGAAGCACAATATTATAAGTTTGCTATCGGAATTGGCTGATGTCAGCCTAAAAAGTTAAATAACAGTATCAGCCAATATGGACATTTTTGCAGATATTTACAGCCGTTATATCGGCCACACATATCGGCCATATATCAGCTGGAATATCGGCAAATTACAGGAATGTACGATACTGATGCACCTTCTCATCACTACATCGGTACTTTTAAAAATCAAGGGTTTCATTCAGCGAGAGTTAAATGCTGTTTTTCTTGTTTTACATCTGTTCCTCACAAAAATATACGGTGACACTGAAAGATACAAGCCCATTTTTGTTTTGCTCTTGACCAGAAATATAGGTATCAGTATCAGCAATAATAAATTTTAAAATATCAGCATATCAGATATCAGCAAAAATCCAATATCGTGCATCCCTAATCTTAACAAATAAATCACAAAGCAAGAGATCATTAAATCTAGATCTATGGAATAAAGCTGGATAAATAAATACAGAATCATGTCATAGATGTACATTAACCAGTCATCCATCCATTATCTTTACTGCTCAACCCTTTAAGGACTGATCACCGGTCATTCATAGGGCTGACATATAGAGACAAACAACCATTCGCACTCACACTTACACCCAAGGACAACTGACCCTTCGTCAAGCTCCACCCTTTCCAGGAAGTGATCCTCTGTTAAGCCCCGCCCCTCCTTTGTTACTGTAACTAAGTCAGACAAAAGCTGTTGTTGATGTCCTCTCTCCCATTTCAAACAATAGAAAATTACTCACTTTTCAACCAGATTTTATTCATATTTAGTTCATTTGATTCTTTTCAATTTTTGCCCAAGTGAAAGATTGTAGACTGATCTACAGTAGGGTGTGTAAAGAGGAATCAAAATCTTTATGAATCCTTTAATATAATTTTTAATATAACTGCATTAATTTAGACTCTGCAGACACAAAAAGTGTTTGACTGTGTAACCTGACACCTGCTGCTCAGATCAGGGATTGTCTGATTCTTATTGGTTGGTCAGTTAACCAATCAGAACAATAATAATAATAACAATAATAATAATGCATTTTATTTTAAGGTGACTTTCAGGACACTCAAGGTCACCTTACAAAACGTAAAAGCCAACAAAGGGTCAATTAAAAGTCATTGAATAACCAACAAGCATGTTTTTTGGTTCGTGAGTGGAAACCAAAAGACTGGGAAAAAACTAGAGCATGTACAAGGAGAACAAGCAAACTCCACACAGAAAGGCCCTCATCTGTGGGTAATCAAACCAGCAACCTTCCAGCTGTGAGGCAACAGCACTACCTGCCGCACCACCCAGCAACCCTTAATGGGCTCAATGGCTGTCTGTTAGTGTGCTTTACCAAGTATCATAAGACTGAGGGTTCAAGCCCAGCGTTGGCTGTCACAATTTGAGGAGTCTGGGCAACACTTAACTTCAAGTTGCTTCCACTGCAAAATCAGTGACGTGTAAATGGATATGGTGTGGATGTAAGCTAATGCTGAAGTGCTATGAATCGTCAGAAAGACTAGAAAAGTGCTAAACAAGACCATTTATCAAAACTCAACTCAAGCAGTTACAACCAGACTTCACTTTAACCCAAAGTTTCCTGTCAAAAATACAAAAATATAGATTTATTTATGAGCCCTTCTGTACATTGAGCCTGCTTCAGAATGCAAACCCCCTTTTCCTAAAATCTTACTGTCCACATAGATGAATATTATCATTTATTCTAATCCTGTGTCTACACAGAGCTGCATTATCAAAGTATTAAGCATGATAAAAAGTTCAGGAGCAAAGGCTGAACCAAGACGTATTTCTTAGAAGTAAGAAAGTTAGAGACATAAATAAAGGAACATTTCAGAAAATCAGGCGGTCATACACACATCCTGCATACGCACATGTGTTTCTTTTAATGCATCAGAGAGAATTTAGACAGATCAGGTTTCCTTTCTTACAGCCTTGATTTCTTTGTCATCATTTGGACGAAGAGAGGGAGGAAAGAGGTGTAGTTTTCAGACAAAGACACATCCTGAGGATCAGCTGTGGGTGGGCTGAAGGCAGCCCCCTGAGGACAGATAGGAGGTGTTACAGGAAATAAGATCATGCATTAAGTCATTTCCTCATTTCCTGTTCAGAAAGGACCTTGAGTTTCCTTTATTCAGGCTGTTAAGTGTGTTCACTGTTTGAACCTTAAGGGCTTTGTCTGTTATGTTGATAATGGAGATAATTGTCCTTTAATTTATGAATAACCTTTCTTAACTCACTAAAAACAAAGAAAAGCACACGTCTGACCTCTCCTCAATGTTTGATTTAATTAAAAGAACTGTGATCCTGAGAACAGATGTTTTTGACATTTACACAGCACACCTACACCATTTTTTTTAGCCAATATTACACTGCAAATTGAAGAGAGTTAAAATTTTGGGGTTGGTATAATTTCTGAGAATGCACAGTTAATTATTCTCTGGATTGGGTCAAATCCCACCAAAGTGTACTCTCAATATAAAAACAAAAGCAATATTGTAATGAAAATAATATGTTATGTACCGTTAAATGTTATAGAGAGTATGTCAAGTTATTGTTGTGGAATTTTTCAAAATAAATGTAACAACCAAACACAGTATTTTTAAATATAAAATAATTATGAAAAGCAGCTTTTCACAGTCACACTGTTATAGAAAGATAACACTGTTATATAAAGATACTCAGAGAGAGTATATTTTTAACACTAAATAGAAGTGTTGATCGTAAGTCACACTTTAAAGTGTTACAAACTGTTGAATTTCAACTCCAAATAGTCAATAATAACACTTCATTAGTGTCAATGTACCAACTCTCTAAACAGAGTAAACTACTATAGCCCACATATAACCCACGTATGCACAAGGAGAACATGCAAACTCCACAGAGGAAGGCCCGGACCAACACGGGGATCAAACCAGCAGCCTTCTTGCTGAGAGGCATGTGCACTACCTGCTGCACTACAATGCCACCCGCCTACATAAAAGTCTTGTTTTACTTTAAGTTTGTGGTTTACAATGAAATGATAGCTGATGTCACAATGTAGAGACATTCACAGTGACATCAAGGTTTGAAAACAGAGATGCTGCCGTAGGCCAAAGTTGGGCCCCAATCAGATGATTTCTACACCGTAAAACCCCAAAAGTCATTTTAACTAACACTAGTTAGAGTGTCATGTCATGTTGCTACGGTGTTTATTTTGACAGCACTTTTTTAATTTAGTTTTAGTTTTAGTCTTTTGCCTAAAATATCTTTTAGTTTTAGTCATAATTTAGTCATCTAAATTGTTTTAATTTTAGTCTAGGTTTAGTTGATGAAATTTCACATTTTAGTCGAGGAAATCTGCTGTAAATTTAGTCGACTAAAATATGAGGTGTAAAGTTTAAGGCGTTTTTTATGTTTCCTTGAATTTCTGAAGTCATGTTTTACACTTGGATAAAATCAAACATCTTATAACTCTTTACTGAATGCTAATAAAGTTTGAATGTATAAATGAACAGAAACTAATTGAACTTTTGTGTGAAATGCAGTCACCTTTATTTAGGCTACCTGGCAGAGCATCTCAGTTACAATACCAGAACTGACAACAACCAGTGAACCTGCTCTACATGAATATATCAATTCATAAAGAGAGTAGCTCTGATTGGATCACTCCCCAACTTATCCAACCACCATGAAGCTAAGGCAGCTGTGATTGGATGTCCCTCTTAACTCATCCAACCTTTCCACACAACCAAAGTAGCTGTGATTGGATATATTCCTAACTTGTCTCTACTTCTTACATGACCAAATTAGGTCTGATTGGATTAAGTCTCTGTCAAACATTTTAGTCTAGTTTTTATTTGGAGTTGAAAATGTCAGTTAATTTAGTTTTAGTTTTTGTCCATGTGCTCTTGTTTTTATTAGTTATTGTCTCGTTTCCATCAGGGAAAAAAAAAGGTTGTTGACGAAAACTATGATGAAAATAATTAGTGAACAAAATTAACTGGTTGCTGGAAACAGTCCTCAGAGATTGGGGGCTTATTGACGTGATGGCATCACACAGTTCCTGTACACTTTGCTGCACATCCATGAGGCTGCTGAGAACAATAAACTCATTGTCATGTTTAAGAAACCATTTTTTTGGATGCGGTGTGGCATTTTGTCAATGTTATATGGACCTTGGGACTGCAGCTTCTCATAAAAAGTGTAAATAAACTTTTTGTATTGATGGGAGTCAATAAAACCTATTAAGAGGATTCCTGTTGTATTTGTTTACCGTCTGGGAACTGAATATGAAGTTTCTAATCTTCAGATGAAAAAAGATGTTCCATATTTGGCCTGAAGCTGCTGAGAGGACATAAAAGTCCTCTTTTGGTTCAGTTTCTTCTCAGATATAAAGTCTGTCTTTTAGATTTGCTCTGGATCGTCTTTTCGCTCACATGACTCTGGCAGGGCGTCTGTTTTTCCGCTCTTTTGTCACAGAGTCTTATTGGTGTTGGCAGGAGGATTCTTGTTTTAATAGACAGCAGCTGCAGACACACACACAGATTTTAAGACTTTTCTACATGTGTCCTGACCGGAGGGGTCTGCAAACCCGTGAATGCATCCCTGCAGGAGCAGCACCAACAGCGGGTACACGCTCATGCACTCAGAGAGTTCATTTACTTTCCACTGTGGTTATACACGATCACATCACTCACAAAAACACACAATCACATGCTAACAACCAATAACAAGCTGTTTCAGGCAAAGTGGGAGCAATAATTTCACATGTTTATGACATCGGACATAATTCTACAGCTCAGAGAGGGGTGTAATGAGCAGCTGTGTGTGTGTGCTGTATACCCAGCATGCTTCAGTTGGACTCCCATCGCTGTTGACCAGAGTTTCTTTCCACTGGCCCTCACTGAACGGAACATCTGACTCCCTTTCTTCTCTGAAATCCAAGCCCTCCCTCTCATCCTATGTAAAAAAGAGCGCTCCGCATAGCAACCGATGTTTGATTCATGTGTATCTTCCATTAAACAATAAACTGAAATCAGGGCATGGACGCCAGCTGCGCCCTTTACCTCAAAAGCCTGGAAACAGCTTCCTAAAAGTACCTTCAGTCAGAGAAAAAACATAAAAAGGAGCATTTTTGGAGGCTATTCTGAATGAGCGGTTTTTACTCAGGGGTACTGATCTTTAAAAAATTGTTATGTGGTAAAAGTGTAAAATAGTGCAAGTAATTAAAGACAAAAGACAGGAAATAAAGAGCTGGATTAAATCAGCTGTTACAGCTTCAATGTGTGAACGTTAGTTATACTGGGACAAAGTTACTAAAGCAAGCTAAGGATTTTTAAATTAACACAGAAGAGCAGAAACAAAGAAGTAGAAATTCACAAAAAGTTGAGTTAGCTGAAATTAATGATTAGGTTTAAAAGCTTAAAGCAGAGTTTCTCAAATAGTGGGGCGCAACCCTCAGGGGGTATGGTCATACCTCAGGCCCCGTTTACACAACAATGAAAACGACCGAAAACTGAGAGTTTTCATTGAGTTTTTACCTCCTGTTTCACCAGAATGGTGCCTGGAGTGCCTGAATCCACAAACTTCTGAAACCAGGGTCCAGAGGGAAAAATTCTGAAATTGTTTTCTTATCCGTATTCCTGTAAACGGGAATCAGTGTTTCCAGAGAAAACGCAGACTTGCAGCACATGCGCAGTACTCTTTCACATGAAGGCTGCGCGCGCATCCCAGGAACAACAACAACAACAACAACAACAACTTCGTCCGTCTACCAAGCAACATGTGTGCTGCTTACTGTGCTTGGTTTGTTATCCAAATAAAATTATCCAGACACATTTGTTGTCCAGACAAGAAACTGCATCTTGCGTCCTCGTGCATCCACTCGCCATTGTTGTTTATGAAAAGTGGAAAGCATATGTGTGTTCTAACGCCGCTGTTTCACTGCAAATTGAGATCGCCATCTACTGGCCTGGCATGCACGCTACAGCATTTTCTCGCGTCTCTGTGTGAATGTGAAGCGCTTTGAAAACGCAAAGGAAAACCCTTTCTGTTTCTGGTGGCAACTTTGTTGTGTAAACAGGGCCTAAGGTAGGCGCGTCTTGCCTGGGCATGGCCAAAATGGAGCCTGGGCCCACTGGAATTTTGATAAGCCACCCCCTGTGCCAATCCAGAATCCTGCATTGTGATTGGCTATTTACCATGTAAGGGGTGGGATTTATAAAACAAAACTGGACTTCAATCTTTTCTTCAAGTCTACAAAGAAATAAGCATGCGAGCACCCAGTTTGCAGTTTTTATCTTTTTTAGGTATGATGGATATTCAATATAAAGATAATAAATGTGTGGATACATCAATGGCAAATAAATAATATTTATTAATGTGTCTACACACATCAGGTCAGTAACAGGGTGCTGCCCTTATCGTGTTGTAGCTCGTCTTTAAACCTTACTTGCTCCCGCTGCAGTGTGTGCTTGCAATTCTCTCAAGTTTTAATGATTTGTTATTTAAAGCGCAGGCTCACAACAGGACTTTGTAGCATTTGACACAATTACAACTGTGCAAATGGGTCGACCGGACACTATAAATCACAAAAACACACATAAGTTTGACTGCAATTCTTACTGCGTCACAAACCAAATAATCTCCATGAGCTGTTTGTCAGGGGGCCATGAAAACGCTGGGCCATAATGCAGCAATTTTGGGAAATTTTCCTCACATTTCTTTGTAGCTTTATCCTATAGCAAATATTGTTTAAATTAAGGACAGCAGCAGTAGTAGAAATGTGCAGTTAGAGGGAAAATCATCACCTGTGAGACGCACAAACGATTATCAGAGAAATGACTCAGAAAGGAATTTTCTGTCTGCATATATGGCTTTTACATGTAAACCAGGGGGTTAAGTCAAAATTTATCAGTTTCTTCACACTGAAGCCAATGTGAGGAGATGGTTTTGGGTTTGCTGTGAGCTATTTTTTTTTTATCTTAAAAAGCATGTGGTTTGACCTGAAGTGGGATAAAGGGGAAAGCTTTCTGGGCCCATGACAGTTAGTAAAGATATGTCATAAGTTAAGAACATGGTGTCTTAATATTTTCAACCTAAATACTCATCATTTCTTATCAAAGCAGAAGTAAACATTTGAAAGTGTGCCCTCAGGGTGCCCTGAATTTAGCTATCAGCACAATAATGTTTGTCATGTTCAGCCATGCTTAGAATCGCAAGAAGATTTTGTTTTGGCTCCAAGCTGCCCAGAGGGTGAATGTTCTCAAATATCATCATGGTCTTTCATATATTATATTTTTGGACATGTTATGCCTTCTTATGAGTCACAAGACAGTGGATAGAGTTGAAAGTTAGGGAGACACAGAGTGGAATGACATTGCAAAAAGGAGCCACAGGCCACATTCAAACCAGGCCAGCCACTTTATAGGGACTACAGCCTCATCCTGGGGCCCAGCCAAGAGTGTGGGACATGGGCCTGGTTGTGGGACTTTTCCAGATGTATTTTGTTTTTGAAAAAAGTGTCTTGCAAGCTCATTAGACATTATTTTAGGTGCGTAACTCTGAGATGGATGTGCTAAATTGCTTATTTAGTTGGTGTGTTAGGACTCATTACTGTACCACTTCATAGACAGATATTATGGGACACAAAAGTGGGCTCATAGCTTCTGTAAATGGTTTGGAAGTAAGCTCAAAGTGATGGAGCCATATGTAGTATAGTTTGCTTTGAGTGATGTATAATTATTAAAATTATGGACTGTGAACAAAGTCATATTCGCGCTGTGTGGCACAGTTGACCAAAAAGGTTGGAAACGACTTCTGTAGCTACATCAAAAGTCTGAACGGGCCCAGCCTGTCATCTCCTCTGCCACAGTAAATAAGGACCATTTCCTCTTCCTGCTACCGCCTCAGTTAGTCAGCCCATAAATGTGGCCAAAAAATAGCAGAGTGCTACAGTGAATAAGACTTTGTCAAGTCAACCGAAGGAGCCATGAAAGAGGTGTGGGAGTTGTACAGCAGAGAACAACTGTTCACTGTCACTCAACAGCAGTCTTTTGACGGAGCGGAGGGCTTAGGTAGGGCTCAGAAGAAAAGAAAACAGTCAATGTGTAAAATACAAGACTGGAGCCTTAAGTATAGTCGTCAGGCCATGAACAGGCTCTTTTCTGATATTCACACAGAGAGGTGGACGAAGCACAGAACTTCATCTCTGGAGCTAAAGCACAAATACTCCTGGTCTAATATTACCACGTTCAAGTGAAGGATGTCAGTCATTTCACTGAAGTATTTGCTTTTAAAACTCGACTCTACATGATTTGGAAATCACCCGCTCTGTTTTCATTCCAGTTTATCTGTTTCAGTACCTCTTTAAGGCTTCACAAAACTACGGTGGCATCGTCACAAAAAGAAAGGGAACCAAGGCGATTGAGCTGCCTGCCTCTTTGTGGCTTTTTGTAATAGTAAGGAGAGAAATTTTGATCCAAAGATGATTAAAGGCAGCAAACATCATGCTGTTTGTGCAGAGTTTGGAAAGTCATATAGCACCCCAGAGCTGGCAACGGGGCATTTAATTTCTGCATTAATACCCCCAACCTGTGGTGAGGGCATTTGGTCTGATCCTTCAGAGGTCAGCAATATGTTCAATATAGGTCACTTGCCCATCTGGGAAATAACACATAGAAAGTTTTTGGGAATGGGCAGAAACTTTCAAAAGCAAATCCGGCAGGTGATTGGATGATCGTTCCTTTACTCACATTCATTACAATGTAGTGGGCGGGCACTACAACTACCATGTAAAGGACCAAATGTAAGCCACTTGGTTAAACAAACTCTCTGCAAAACATGTGGAAGTGGAGTGAAAATTATTACCAAGGAGTTTGTAGTGTTGTTATTTGTTTTTCAATTTAAGACAGAAATGTAATCTCTGTCCATGCAGTCTTTTCCTGCTGTTGTCTTGCTCATAGCCTCCACCTCTTCCTGCTGATTAATCTGCAACGCAAAGTTAATGTCTCCATGTCATGTGTAGTCTTGGCTGAGCTTGCTTACATAAAACTGTTCCAGGTACTAGGTCCACTCCAAGTAAAGTTGAGCCAAGTTGGGAGTTAAAGACATGCTTATGGGAGTCTACAGTTTGGATTTATTAATATAAAATGTGTAATGTCTGTGTGGGATTTTAATCACCAGCAACACGCTGAAGCATTTGTTGACAGTGTGACTTTAGAAATCAAGAGTGTCACATGTTTAGGGATTAAAAAATATTGTTAAAGTCTTCCTTATTCCAGAAGAAGACTGAAAAAAATGATTGGGAATTAATGAACCAGAGGTAATATTGGGATTTGCAGCAACAAAATCATGGTAATTCCCATTTCAAGGTGGCAACAAACAGCTGTAAAGCATTATAAACCACCTTAACAAGATTGATCCTGTGTTTCCTACAGAAGCATACAACGCTCTTCCTCAGATAGCTCTTGGTGAATCTTCCTTGTGTGGTTATGACAATATGAGTGATAATCAAATCCACTGAAAATGAATGGGACTATTTTCACTTAAAGAAGTGTAGTGGAGTCGAAAGTCCAGTATTTGTCTTTTCAATGCAGTGAAGTGATATGTTTTCCAAAAAGACTTATTCCCAAGTAAAGTATATGCTCAAAAAAGTACTGAGTGTGGTAGTAAGTTTACTTCATTGCTGTCTTCCACTGAATCCCATTGATAAGAGTCATATCCTGAGATGTTATAGTTTGTTTCCCGCTCATGTGGACGTTCAGTAACAGAAGCAAACAGTGCGTCTTTGTGTGTCCTCTGGAGCCTTACGGGTGAGTCAGAACCAGAAAGAGCTCATTCAGGGCTGAAGTCTAAACACTCAGACCTCCATGTCTCTTTAGGATGGACACCAAGGGAGAGATTAGATGGTAAAGTGCCTAAAAAAACGCCGAGCTGCCATTCATTCATGGATGGTTTCATTATTGGGCTAAAATAGGAAACTGTTGGGGGCCTCGTGCCCCAAGGGGCCTCAAGATACACAGGAAGTCATTAGAGATGTGCATCAGATATGAGGTATAAAGTATTTGGTTAACATAAATTTCTATGATGAAACGCTTGTATTTTTTGATGTCCTGCAGATGGTCTATATCACACTAATAGGGCCCTATAAAATCTGTGGGGTTTTTTTCCAAATTCCATTTTACTTTTCCAATAGTTATTTTTTTTTTCGGTTCTGATTTTTTGATTTTTTTTCCATTTTTAGTATTTTACGCAAATTTAATCCCAAGACACAGTATAAAGTAATGAAATATAATCACTCACTCTTCAAGTGGTCCTCACATGTATTTTTACAGGTTCAGTCAACAGCATGTTGACAAAATTTGCAGAACATTTGATCGCCTGACACAGAATAACCGTTGGGAAACTGCTCTGCCCTGTACTTTGGAGTAAGCCAGGAGTTTTGTAGCTTCTTTGCCAACTTAGCCGGTGTCTCAGGCGGCCACTTCGACATGTTTGCATTGTTAATGAGGGGAGGAGGAGGGAGAGAGGAAGTGAAGCGTGCATTGTCCCCAGCCTTAGGCCCTGTTTACGCGGAAATGTTTTCACCAGAAACGGAAAGATTTTTCCTTTTCATTTTTCAAAAACAATCCGTGTTCAGACGAAGACGCGAGAACGACTGAAAACGCTATAGCGTGCATGCCAGGCATGCTGTTCATGTAGGCCTGTAAAGAAACAGCAGTGTTACAACATGCGTACGCTTTCCGGTGAAGACAAACTTTTCACAAACAACAATGGTGAGTGGATGCACAAAGACGCAGGAGTTTCTTGTCTGGAAAACAAATCTGTCTGGATATTTTTGTCTGGATAACAAACCGAGCACGGTAAGCAGCACACATGTTGCTCAGTCGACAGCTGAAGCTGTTGTTGTTGTTATTCCTGGTATGTACGCACAGCCTTCACGTGAAAGAGTACTGTGCATGCAGTGACGTAAGTGTTTCACCCTGAAACGCTGAATCTCGTCTACGTGGAGCTGAAAACGGATACGTTTTCATAACTTTTCACTCTGGATCCTGGTTTCAAAAGTTTGTGGATTCAGACACTCCGGACACTGTTCTCATGTAAACGGAAGGCGAAAACACAATAAAAACTCTCTGTTTTGGGCCGTTTTCGTGTAAACGGTGCCCCCCCGAGAGACATTTCTTCTTATTCAGAAAAAGAAGCTTTTATGTCAAATAGCAGCCACTTCTGTGATATTCTGCATTTATATTGAATTCCACTTTTAATGTCCAATTCTGTTATTCCGTCCGCGATTCCATGATTGCAGATTTTATAGGGCCCTACACGAATAAGATGTGGATGTTTAGTGCATGGACTTGAGATTGTTTAGTGCTGTTCCTGTCAGCAGAATGTTTAAGACATTTTTTACACCACAAATCAAACACACTTATTCACATACTGGTGGTGAAGGCTGCTTACAAAGTCCATCAGTTTTAGCTAATCACATTCATACATATTTCAGAGTCCCTGCAAATGTGTGGGAGCCCAGGGTCCTATCAACATGTGACTGCAGGAGTTGGGGATCAAACCCCTGCCCTCAGATGAAAGACAGTGGGTCATAATACAGCAGCAGGGTCAGAAGTCAGTGTTTATAATTCAGCAGCAGGACAGAGCATGTGATATAATAATTTATCTAATACAGCTGTTGATGTTTTCAAAATTACGTCTCTTTGCATGATATTACCACAATGCAAATGTTTTCTCTCAAGTTTGAACATAAAAAAAGAACAGAGTTTGTCCAACAGGTTATTTTTACTGCCCAATTTAAAAAAATGTTGCAGTAAGTTGGGTCAAATATCTGCATTAAATTGGTATAACACAACAGATGAACATCTATAAATGACGTCTGTTCATCCCACATTCATTCTAGGATGGTCTATGTTCTAAAAAAAAGGCTGATACCTATGTTAAACCAATGCCAGGGTGGATCTAGTCCCATAGCTCGTAGAAGGTTGCCGGTTCAGTGAACAATCAGAGGCTCTTCTGTGTTCTTCCTATGCATGCCTAGGTGTTCTCTGCATACTCCAGTTTCTTCCCATGTCTGAAAATGTGCTTGTTTGTTTAATAAGTGAATCTAGATTGCCCGTGCAGTTGGTGTTTATGTTAGCATGCCTGGTTTGGTTGTCTCTGTGTGTTGGCCCTGTGATTTACACTAGAGTGTAACCCATCTTTTAGCTGGGATATGTAGATCCAGTGAAGGATACAGTATGACGCACACATGATGTATAAATTAAACAAATTTGGTTTTAAAATTAAGTAATGTGGGTGAAACTAGTGAGGAACCAGCAAAGCAAAGCTGAAAGGCCTTTGCACAACAGACATGAGTTTTTGTGTGTGAATTATTCAAGGGACTTCATCTTTTTTTAGTCCTTAGCCAGCCAACATAAGCTTAAACCGAGGTGATGTAATGTTGTGGCTGGGGATGCCTGATTTTTCTAAAGTTTTGCACCCGATAAGCCCACATCTGACCGATGAAAGTGCTCGTTCTTGGAAAATATTTCGTAGTTTCCCTGCTTTGTTTGACAAAAACCATAAAAAAGTCAGGGTAATGATTTTATAGAGAAGGTACGGAGGAAGATTGGAGCTGCAGTATGGGGAAAGTAAGTGTAAACTTAAGCTTCTATCGTCCCGCAGTAGCTGTGGTGCAGTTTTAGCACACGTTAGTTTAAATGTGAATAGGATGGGGCATCAAAAATCACCTCAGTTTTTCCTGTCTTTACTATTTTGTGAACAAGGGTGGTTTCTCTAAAGAAGTGGCAAACTTAGCTTTACTTTAAAAAAGCACATGAGGGAAGTCCAACTGATCTTTCTGTCTTGTCTGGGACATATTCCACTGATGTGGACATGTGTATTTGCTGAATCAAGGCAGAACTGGCTCAAAATTTTTAATTGTCCAGTCTTGTTGTCCAGATTTTTGAGGCGTGACAGGTTCGGCTCAGGGACATGCGCAGCGCAGGTATTGTATGTACCTTACAGCAAGAAGGTTGCTGGTTCGATCCCTGTGACAGTCAGGTTGGAGTTTACATGTTCCCCTTGTGCATGCTTGGGTTCTTTCCAGGTACTCCAGGTACCTCTAACAGACCTAAAACATGCTCATTAGGTTGATTGGTGACTCCAAATTGCCCTTAGATATGACTGTGAGCGTGAACCCCTCATATGCTTGACCTTTGCCTGATGGGAGGGGGAGTATGGGTGCAGGCGTGAGTTAGTGACACCAGGGTTTGTTGGTCCCGTTTTCACTCTCTTCTTTCACTCATGATTAATGGCCATTGTTAGTCAGTAAGAAGTCTTGAATTAGAGGAGTTTATGCTCATATGAGAGGAAACATTTGGGTGGCAAAGAGGAAAGGGAATCCATGTTAGGCAAATTCAAAGCCAATTTCATGACTGAGTATTGCAATCAGAGTCCCATTACTGCCTAAAATACACAAATAAGTTGGTAAATTTGGACAAATGGGGGAAAATGGTGAGGGTTACCAACTTATGTGTGCAGTTTAGAAAGTGCTGTCTCTCTCTTTTGGTTTAAAAGATAATTGAAGATCAATTGTTCTTGCTCTTTCTAAGCCCCTTAATACAGTGTCAGAATGTTTTCTTCACAGGCTGTGATTGTTTTAATGTAAATTGCCTTGTATTGGTCTTTGCCTGAAGCCTCCAAATGACAAAATCAGCCTCTTATTCACTCCTGCCAAACTAACACAAACATAATCACGGGTAAAAACAAACCCACAGCCGTGAGCAGATAATCTGTGTCAGCTATGTTTGCACTGATTTGCTCTGTGCTCGACATAATAAGTGGAAAAATGCTGAAACGTTGTATTTAGCTGCAGATATAGAGCAATAATGAGTGGATCAGGGTGTGGTGGTTCATAAGTATTTGCCCTGAAGTCTTTGGGTTTTCCACATGACGGCGATGAGGGAGAAGGGGTGGAGTGAAGAGGCGAAGACAGAGACATGGACGTGGGGGGAAAAAAGAGTTTGACTTTGAGGTTTGGATGCAACAAGGAAGAAATTCCCGGTTAAATTACTGACTGACGCTGCTGCACGGCTGGAGACATCGGCTGAGGTTGCCAAAGGCCGGAGTGTAACCCTGGGACACTCCCTGTCTTTTTTTCTCCTCTTTCTCAATCAGTCCAACCACAAACAACACCTTTGCACGTGCTGTTTGAAAGAAGACATCTGATGCATATAACAGGTCACTTTACGTGATGTGAATCAAACCCTAGTGTGGGAGCATCATCAGCCAATAAACTGAGGTCATTATTTCTAAAAGATACTTTTGTTAAGAGCTGCAGTAAGGAGTCCTATAAGGTCACCTGATTAATGAGTTTCAAATTCATTTTGATTATAAATGTTGGATTAATTGTCACCTAGCATTTCAATGGTATTACAGTTGGTTGTTATTTTTTAAAGGCATTTGTAGGTAAAAATTAATACATGGAACAGACTGATGAGATATTTAAACACAATAAACATATAAATTAAGTGTGTCTTGACATTTTGCTGTAGTTTCAGGTCTGCTTTTGGCAAAAATAGTCTGAAAAACACCGCTTTAGAATCATTAGCCAGCTGGCCCACAAGTTGATTTCGGCTTGTTTTGGACAATGAGAGAAGATAATGTTGTTTTCCCTGACTATGTGAAGTCACTTACTCAGTGGGACAGGCTGTTGAGTGAAGAAGTTACCTCTGACTAAAGGTCAGGCCTGCCCACAGAAACGGCTGAGTCCCTGAAAGGACTAGTTAGTGGTTTTCAGTTAAAGGGATATGCCAACTTTTTTTTTTTCTTTTCATGTCTTACCTCACTCCTGAGTCAATTACAAGCAGATGGACCCCATTCTTTCAACTGTGCGTGCAATAACAAGAAAGAGACGGGCAAACTCTCAAGCTCAAACACTGGGAGTCAATGTGTAATTGGTACTTTTAGACTGAGATTAGCACTTACAGTAATTTTCAAAAAAAATACATACAAAACTAAACCGCAGAGCGCATGCGCAAACCACCACAGAAGTGCTTGGAAGTTGGTCAACAAAACAAAGCACTTCCATGTTGGTTTGCGCATGCGGTCTGAAGTTTATTTTCATATGTATGTATTTTTTTAAATTAAATAAAGGGCTTATCTTAGTCTAAAAGTAGGTATCGTAACATAACACAGAAAAAAACAAGTCACAACAAGCACACACGACCGTTTAGAGTTGCTGAAGAGTTTATCCGATGACTATGGACAGAGGCAGGCTAACACTACCCATTGACTCCCACTGATTGAGCTTAGCTAATTAGTGGTGGGCGAGCTCTGTCTGTCTCTTCCTTGTTACTGGACACACAGTTGAAAGAATGTTGTCTATCTGCTTGTCATGGACTCAGATATGAAGCAAGTCACAGAAGAAAAAAAAAGTTGGCTTATACTTTGAATAATATCAGTGAGTAGGTAATGCAGGTGACCTTGCGGTTAATTTGCACACCCAATGTATAGTCTGTAGTCCTGGAGGGGCCTGGCCTGGTTTAAATGTGGCCTGTGGCTCCTTTACACCATGCCATGCTACACTCTCTCTGTCCAACTGTCAACTATATCTACTGTCCTGTCACCTAAATACAGGCATAAATAGTCTGAAAAATAAAATATGTGCTGGGGAGTACCATTAGTGCTAAGAACAGTCGTACTCTTGTCAACTTATGAGCTGACAAAGAGAAAATAAACTTGTTGCAGGTCTTTCTATGGCTGAACAGACCAAACTTTATTGGGCTACCTGTTAGATTACAGATTATAAGTCCTACCCACTGCATAAGTTCATAGAAATAAGGATTGTACCAGGTTTACACTTTGAAACAGGCAACAACAAACAGAATGTTTTTTATGCTGTCATAAAAATGGTACCTATTTAGGTTTTAAATTATAGAAAATTATGGTCTGAATTTAGGATGGGCCATGTCTTTACCAGCCCTCATGGGCCCCTGAAAGCTTCCCCCTCTATCCTTCTTGTCTTGCTAACTGAGACCAAACAACACAACCAAACAACAATACAACTTTTTAAAGTCTTGTGCTGCCTGCTAGCCTTTGGTGTTAATTCTAGTGTGCCTCTAGTTTTAATTTGTTTTGCCTCTTGTGAATGATGTCATTCTTGACGTAGGTTAAATGTTTTTTTTTGTCTATGCACCCACGTGATGCCATCTTCAAGGGTGGCCAACACAAAATGAGCCACCCCTGCAGCACTTTATTAGTCACATGCAAACTGTGTCCCAACAGTGGGACATGTCCTAAAAGTCCAGAGTGGGTGCTCGAAGTGACTGAGTGCAGCAGAATATCAAAGGAGTCTTGGTTTTTACAGCGTCTTAAGCCTCAGTGTTATTTTTCAGTCATAGTTGGGGAGGGAAAGAGTTCAGGAGGAACTGTGTGGGAGAGGTGCAGAGCAAAGCCGCTGGCCTGGGTCCAGATGTCAAACCAGCACCGCAGAGAAATGGGTTTCAGGGGAAAGTAAGGTCAAGCGACGCCAAGACCAAAACTCAGTGACCATTAAAATATGTGCTCTACCAGAAACCCAGGAACAGGGATAGGCTCATTAACAACTGTCACGACGTGCACAGAAACACAAACAGGTCCAGACAGAAACTGGAGTTAATCTTTAACCCCTGAATAGGTAAAACTTCAGCTGTTTTTGTAGCTGTATACTCTTTCACGATGACTGTGTCCTCAGCAAACTGTGTTTTCTCCTCAGAGCCAAGAGTTGATGGTTGGATAGTTTTTATGTTTCATCATTAAATGGAGGCGCGCCAGGTGCTTGATTTAATGATGTCCAGATAATCCAGATACCAAAACATGGAGAGATGTTTTTTAAGAGCTTATGTTTCAGTCAGTCGGTAAGGAATGTGTTTTTGCTGCAGTTGGATCAAAACATCCTGCACATGTCTGTACCTTATAATCAGCACCATCCCCAACAGTTTCTGTGCCTTGATTCAGTTTTGTTGAACAGCAGCATAAACAGGTGAGGTTTGATGTTTTGTTGTTTCTGCATCTGTTTCTGATTGAAGTGTTTTAAATTCTGCAGAGTAAGACTGGAGTTTCTGCGGTTTTACTCAGAAATATTCCTCATGAGTGTTTTCTCCCTCTCTGTTTATCTTTACAGTCATGGCTGCAGCAGTATGGCTACCTTCCCCCAGGCGACTTGAGGACCCACGCTCTCCGCTCCCCCAACTCTGTCACCTCCGCCATTGCGGCCATGCAGAGGTTCTACGGTCTCACTGTCACCGGCACGATCGACATCAACACCATCGAGTGAGCACTGTGGAAAAAAATAATTCACCTGTTAAAGAAGCTCCTCCACATTTGGGGCAGTCAAGCTGAAAGTTTGTCTGAGTGATCTGTGTTTTCTTCTGCAGGGCGATGAAGCGACCGCGATGTGGCGTGCCCGATAAATTTGGTGCAGAGTTAAAGACGAACTTGAGGAGGAAGCGATACGCCATCCAGGGTCTGAAGTGGCAAAAGAATGAAATCACGTTCTCGTAAGTTTGCAAAGCTACAAGTAAAGGTGCAGCAGCTGATACATTATGGATGAGATAATCCAACATGGTCTTAAAATGGACTTGACTTAAGCTTATATAGCACTTCTCTTGTCTCTTTGATTGCACAAGGCAGCTTTTACACCGTAGGACACATCCACACATTCACTCACTGATGGAGTTTCTATGTCAGCTGTTCATCAGTATTAACTAACACATTACACCCTTTCATGCCCATTTACACTCCACTGACACAGCAGTGGGAGAAACATGGGGTTAAGTGTCTTGCCCAAGGAAACATCGACTAATGACTGCCAGAGTTGGGCTCAAACCTGCAATCTTCTGATTATCGAACAAGTGCACTAACAGACTGCGCCGTCTTTACCCTAAAGATTTTCTGATAGTTTTGGTGCTGGTTCAGTTTGGTCCAGTACATTACATAATTATTGCGCTTTCACTGTCAGAAAGTGAAAGAGAGGGTCCAAAAACCAGTGACTGTCATAGTTCTGTGTTTTTTGGCATCCTTCTGATGGAGCATACCTGCTGACCCAAAGGGTGGAGGTAGCACAATATTAAGGCACTAAGTGCAAAAAGGATGGATAATATACCCTCACTATACATAGGTGTGTTTTGGGTGACATACCAGATGGACTGTTAAACATATCCATGGTCTATGTTTCACTAGTCCTGGCATGGAATCCTGATCTAGTTGCTCCATAAGGGACCAATCAAACAGAGACTCGCTGCTAGAAAAGCTTTGCCAGTGAAACAATGATTTTCCTATGTAACAGCACATTTACTAAGCTCTTTCTGTGCCGCTGTGCAACGCAGTTTTTAAGCAAGTTTTGAGCTTGCATGAGAACTTAATCATTTTCAACTTTTCAGTGGAAGATGTGGAGTCATAGCGGGCGTTTTTGCCAAATCAAACACAAACTAAGCTGAATACAGGCAAATACACAGGTGTTGGTGGATACTGGTGCCCTGAATGAACCAGCTGTAGGTATTTTGACAATATCATGAATCGTTTTGATTGAGAATTACGGGGGAAGAATAGAGTCCTTTACTAAAACCACTGAATGACAACCAACTTAAAGCAACTTAAAGTGTTTTTAAGCAAAGGTGAGAGCATTTTCATTTGTTCGGTCTGACAGGATCCAACAGGTTTATGTTTAGAATTTTATCCAATTCTTTAACGATTCCATTATCGATACCTGTTGATTTTCTGTGTGGGCAAAAGGCAAAAATATCAAACACATGGCACCCCTGATTCAATGCTGTGCAGCATAGATATATGTTTCTGCAAGTTGTTGGTGTTTTCCTTACTGAGAATTGTGTAGTAAGCACCTTTTTGTTGAAAATTAAGCCAAAATTCTGACCACTTTTGAGCTCTGTTAGTGGGACAGATAGTGGAATTGACTGAATAATTAACTTTAGATTTTAAATCAGGACTTAGTCGGTTTAAGGCACAATTATTTTCTATGTCCTCAAAAAAGATGCATGCAAGCTTTGGGTCTGATTACTTATGATTTGCTTTTTAAACATTATTGTTTTATAGTATATTTTGTATATTTTTTATGTATACCCAAGTCAAAGTTGCACTATTGTCTACCTATTTTATACTTCATTTTATTCCTCCTGATCCTTTATTTTTATTCTAATTATATGATGATTGTTTTGGCATCAATTAACCGAGTCTGATTTCTTGTATGTGCAAATGTACTTGGCAATAAAAAAGAAATTGTGATTCCTGATAAGGGCTGGACTTAAAAAAATAAAAATAAAATAAAGACTGTATCTGGAGAAAAATAGGAAAGACATCTGCGCTGTACACCGTAACACTTTGCACTAGATGTACCATAGGGCCCTTGAATTAGCCAACCAGCCTTGAAACATGTTTGTTGCTCCTGTAAGAATGAGCATTTGAGCATGAAGTGTGTATTTGACTTCTGGCGTTTCTGCAGCCAGCCTCGAGTGGTTATTTAGGGAACTGGAGGTTTTGCCCTACTGCATTGGCTTTACTTGTCAACACAAGATTTTGCTCCTTCACAAAGAAGGTTATGTTTTTGCCGCCATATGTTTGTTTGTTAGTAAGATTATGCAAAAACTACTTGATGGATTTTGCTGAAATTTTCAGGAGATGTTGGTCATGACCCAACTTAGAAATGATTAGATTTTGGTGGTGATCCAGATAACCGCCATTAGCGAATGATCATTTATGCTCAATAATTGTCTAACTAATAATGATATCAGCATGATTCGGGGTGCGAGGTGTGGGTTTTCAGAGTCAAGGAATCATATTGTGATGGTCACTTTATCATGGAACTATTGCTTAAAGATGTAACATCAATATGTGAGCTACCTTGGTGGAAGTTTGCGCTCTCAGGGTGCTTTCTAGTCTTGACATCTTGTTGGCTTTGAATCTCATTTCACTCCTCTAGTAGCACAGAGTGGCTGTTTGACGTCATCCAAACATAATACCACTAAAGCAGGAATCAGGGTCAAAACAGTTACGAATGTTTGATTTTATACTTGTCTGCATCCATGTAAAAAATATAAAATCATGATCATATAAATGCTGAGCAGCTGAAATGATTCTCCACGGAGATGTTACAACTTCACGTCTTTCCTTTTCCCACCCCCTCTTCCCCCTCACCCACACCTGACACCATACGCCCTACAGCATACAGAACTACTCCCCGAAGGTCGGTGAGTACGAGACCCACGAGGCCATCAGGAAAGCCTTCAAGGTGTGGGAGAGCGTCACCCCGCTGCGCTTCAGAGAAATCCCCTACGCCTACATACGGGACAAGGTGGAGAACTTTGCAGACATCATGCTCTTCTTCGCTGAGGGTTTCCATGGTGACAGCAGCCCATTCGATGGCGAGGGGGGCTTCCTGGCACACGCCTACTTCCCTGGTAATGGAATCGGAGGGGACACCCACTTTGATGCAGCTGAGCCGTGGACGACTGGAAACAGGGATTTGTTGGGTGAGGCTCGGTTGGATCTGTTGTGACATGTTGTTACATGAGGGATTTTTTTTCTTTGCTGTCTTAAATCTGCTGACACAACAGTGGGAGTAACTTAGTGTGGTGGGGATCAGGACTCCAAAAAACACAAGCAGCAACACGTCCCATCATGTATCAGTATTTTTGAGGAACTGAGTGCTGTGGACTGTGTTCATAGTGTTTATGTACGAAATGTCAGCTGTTTGAGTCACACACGTCTTCCAGTACCCTGATCTATTTTTGTTTTTCAGATGTGCTAAAATTTCACGATTTTGTTTGAGTCATCCCGTATGAGGAAACCACAACAGTCATCCCTTCCTCTTTGGTTCTTTTCCATTTAATTTCATACATAAAGCCCCAGCTTATGGAGCAGCCTACCTGAAGACCTGAGGGCTGCACCTAATGTAAATGTTTTCAAAAACAAACTACAGACCTACCTTTTTAGTCTGGCTTTTACCTAAATTACCTTTTAGTATTTGTATTCTTATTACAGCACCCCTTTATTATTATTATTTTAATTGTATTACTAATTTTATTTTATTGTTATTTTTATTTTCCAGTGTTTACTCATTTTAAACCTTTAGGATGACATTTTCTCGGTGTGTGCTGGGTACAACAATGTCCCTGTTCTACTATTGTCTTTTATTTATGGTGCATTTTACCAACAAGTGTATGGACTGTGGGGTGTTTGGGTTTGGGGTTTGGGTGGAGTGGGTTTGGGTCATACTTCCTTTTATCTTCTTTTAATTTATTTGTGTGTTTTTAAAGTACTTTGTTCTACTTTTTTTATATGAAAAGTGCTATATAAATAGAGTTTGACTGATTAATTGATTGATATGTGAGAAACTTTTTCATTATATTATTAACCTTGTTTCAGGTAATGACGTCTTCCTGGTTGCGGTCCATGAACTGGGCCATGCTCTCGGTCTGGAGCACTCCAACGACCCCTCAGCCATCATGGCCCCTTTCTACCAGTGGATGGACACTGAGAACTTTGAACTTCCTGACGATGATCGCAGAGGCATACAGCAACTTTACGGTGAGTTACTGAACATTCACTAATTTAACTCTTTTATCAAATAGCAAATTTTTGAATAACTGGTTTCCAACTGGTGGGTCAAGTCCCAAAGGTGGGTCATTACACAGTCATTATTGGGCTGCAAATGTGTTAAACTTGCAGTGCAGATGGATCAGCCTGATTTAGTGTCGTTTTGAGTAGACAGATTCATCCTGCCAAGCTCAAATCTACTACAACTGTGCTCGGCCCAAAGCAGCACGGCCCAATCAGCGTCCTTTAGAGCAGAAGGAGGTGGGAGCTACAAGCTAGGTGACAGCAGGAAGAGAACTGCTAGTATAGAGATTAGCGTCTATGCTAATCTCTATACTAGCTTCAGTAGCAGTTTTATCAGATCTGAACCACATTTCTTTATTAATTGAATTACAAATATCAACTCTTCAAACTTCTAAGGAGAAAGGATATTTTTGCTCAGCCTCCAACATGTTTTTTCCTTTACACTGTAGCAGTAAGTGTGGCCCACTTACTACATTATCCTATTGGCCTGTAATGAATGTGATTGACAGAATGATCATCCAGTCACCTGACAGATATGCTATTTAAAGGCCCAATCCCGTTTCAGCTTAGACCTGAGAGAAAATCAGTCTCCAACTGCATTATCAAGGTGTTAGTCCAACTAAGATTATCAGTAAAGAGTACACTCACACTAGTTGTCCTGCCCTGCCATGATTTAGGATTTACTCTGAAGTTCAAATAGCGTGCTAACACTTGGCTCAAGCATAAATGCTTAATCATAATGTGTTAGCATACATGCTAAGCATAGGTAAAGGTTGCATTTTGGCGGTCCTTAGTTTTAAAACAATAATATAGAGCAGGGATCATTAAACTCATTTGTTCGAGGGGCATTTTTTTCTTGACAGACACTGTGGGGGCCACATTTAAACATAGTTTGAGATAATAATATTTTAGTCCTGTTCACATATTATTGCTTAACATTTTTATTTTCGTGTCTTGTCAGTTAATTCAGGAGCAGGCATGGTTAATTTGGTCTCCACAAGGGCCACAGTGATTTTTCCTCTTATCCAGAGGGCCAAATTGAAAAAAACTGAAGGATACTCAGACAATAACAATTACAAATTCTTAATTCAGCAAACGGAAAAAAGTAAGTCTTTTTTCAAAAAGTTAGTATATCCAATCTTACACATTAAAAATCAACTGCAAATATATAACTTAATTCATGAGCTGTACATAATTTTTAGGCCACTTTAGCTGCTTTATAGTGCAGGTAACAGAATTCACTGGTTATTGAAGTATGTTTTTTTTTTGTAAGATCGCTTTCTATTTATAAATGCACAGAGTCAAGCATTTTAAGGAGTTTACTAAAACAATATAAATTGTTTATAGCTGTCTTTGTCTTGAGAATATTTTTATTCTATCATTTTCATACAAATTTTGCAACTTTTTCTTCATTTATATTCAGTTTTTTGATGATTGAAATTGAATGGGGTGCTGTATTTGGGGAGGAGGGGGTCCACATGAGAACCCCAGGCTGCCCATTGCCCACTCCAGATCTGGAGGGATGGGTTGTATATTTGAGCTTAAGGTGAACCATGATGATTGTATGACATGTGCAGAACAACACATTTTTCTTCTGTATTTCTAACATACAAGCAGTTTGCTGCTTGATAATTTGTTAGCAAGATTAACACAAAGAAGGTCAACAGTAATTAGTAGAAAGTGGTGAATATCCCTAATACTGTAGTGGAGGCAAACTGGCCTTAGTTGATAAAATTGGCTTTTGCTTTGTGTATGTATACAGAAATAAAGGCAGTACTTTACTTTAGTAATACAAGTCAGGCTTTTAGCATGGCGTAGCTTAAGAGCGCATGCAAGCTTTCTGTGAGGGATGAATGCATTTACATGCATTTTAGAGGTCCAGTTTTAGTCAGTTACTCTTTAATTTTACTTTTTAAATAGCATAATAACAAACTGGCTCCCTCTGTGAGCTTCGTTTCCATTTAATGGCAGCACAGTTTAACACCAACAGTGAAACAGTGAAGGATTCAGGATACAGAAACACATGTCCAAACAAAACAGACATGTTGTCTCACATCAAAAACCAACTTGCATGGTGACCTCTTCAATCCACGAGTTCACTCTTCATGTGTTTTTAACAAAACAGGGTCTGGATCAGGTCCTCAGCCCCCTCCTGTGACACCTCGGATACCAAGCCGTGACCCTGAGCCCACATATGCTCCTGAGAAGCCTCGCTTTGGCCCCAACATCTGTGATGGACATTTTGACACCATCGCCATCCTCAGAGGAGAAATGTTTGTGTTCAAGGTAAGTCTAATGTGACGGACCGAAATAAAAACGTTTTTTCTGAAAGACTGGTGATCAATATTTTTAATCTATTAGGAAAAATGGTTCTGGAGGGTACGTAACAACCATGTCCTGGATGGGTACCCCATGCCGATTGGTCACTTTTGGAGAGGGCTGCCCACTCATATTAATTCTGCTTTTGAAAGGGACGATGGCAAATTTGCCTTCTTTAAAGGTGAGTTTGTCATTAGTAAAATATGATACTTCTTTAACAAACAGTCAGAATCAGAGGTTAATTGTCTGTCTCCTGTCTTTGTCCAGGTGACAGGTATTGGGTTTTCACTGAATCAATGTTGGAGCCTGGTTTTCCAAAGAGTCTGAGGGACATGGGCAATGGTCTTCCCAAGGATCGGATAGATGCAGCCTTGTTCTACACCCCAACTGGACAGACGTTCTTCTTCAGAGCAAACAAGTAAGTCATCTTCCTTGTTTGAGTGTCTATTTGTGTGATTACATGTGTACTAAGTGCCCGAGAGGATCTTTGCTGAAGTGTACTGTTTCTGGAGAAAACCCCTTTGCATCACTTACACAACCAGATTTTTTTTTAAGTTTGCCTTATAAGGTCAGAGAGATAAAGTCAGTATTTCAGTCCAACATGCAAACTGTCCTCTGATTCATACAGTTAAACTTGAGGAACAAATCTTGCCTGGCCTCCCTATATTTATATCCAGGCCAGAGTCGTGGTTATGAAAACAGTGGGTATAATTTGGCAATCAGTAATTACAGTGTAACCAGCCACCCACATAAACAAAGGCAATACAAGTGCATGCCTGTATTTTTGAAATACACCTGAGATTGCCAATGTCCAAAGACCAGACGTGTTTATTTCTTATCTTAGTCATTCCAGACCTCATCTGTCTGTTCTGAGAGGTATCATATACCCATCCATCAGTTCTCTGCACAAACAACACTAATTTTGTGGCCTGTCTGGTGGTATTGTACAACAGAAACACACTGACTCATGATTTTATGGGTCTAGATCAAGTCAAGTTTGAGGTTATTTGAGAAAAGACCAACACATTTATTCAGAAATAATTAAACTTATAGTCAGTGAGGTTCAGGTAAACTTACAGGTCATTTTACTAACTTTAAGTCAAGGCTGAAGGCGATCCTTTTAGGTTTGAAAGCAAAAGTATTAAAAGGGTCTCAATAAGCTGTATGTGACTTTAACCTGGTGCAAACTAAATATATATATTTTTTAATCTTAACCAACTTTGGAGATGTGAGTGTCCAACACGAGGATGACAGGTTTACGTTATCTTTTTTTTATAGCTTTTGGAGTGTAAATTTAACTTTGCTGTAACTGTTTCAGTAAAGCTCCCTTTTGTCCATTACAAAATGCTTTTGTAGAAATAAAAATAAAAGTTCTAGAGAAATAAACTTTGATAATCGATAAATGCTCTCAAAAACAACTTAAATTCCAACTGAAAATGCTGTAGCGTGCATACCAGGCCAGTAGTTTGCGATGAAGATTTGTAGTGAAACAGTGGTGTTTCAACACGCATGTGCACACTAATGCTTTCTGGTGAAGACAAACTTTTCACAAACAACAATGGCGAGTGGACACACAAACACGCAGGATTTTTTTTATCTGGACAGAAGACAAAGTTGGGCTGCACTGGATGTTGTGCTCAACTACAAAACCACCAAATGTCAGGAGAATGTTGACTGGGAGCCTTCTTGTTCTTCTTCTTTTGTTGTTTAATGCCAGTTGGCAAATCAACTTAGAGGCGCATTACTGCCAGCAACTGGTCCGGAGTGTGGAATGGGAGATTTGTGATTGTTACTAGGTGCGCGCGCAACCTTTATCTGAAAGAGCACTGCGCACGTGCCGCGCGTCATCGTTTGAAAACCTTGAAAATGCTGATTCCTGTTTAAGTGGAGATGAAAACGTTTCCAAAACTTTTCACTCTGGACCCTGGTTTCAAAAGTTTGCGGATTCATGCACTCCAGGCACCGTTCTCGTATAAACGGAAGGCGGAAACGCAACAAATACTCTTTTTTCGGCCATTTTTGTTGTCATGTAAATAGCCCCTAGGATGTCATTCTGATTCAGCCTGTGGTTATTGTCAATATTCTCATCTTCTAGCCCTCAGAGGCAAGAAAAATAGTCTCTAAAGGCTCTTTTCTAGACAATGTACTTGAGAAAGCCTTTCTTAACCTCTCCATCTTATTGTCTGTTCAGGTATTACCGTTTCAACGAGGAGTCCAGATCTGTTGATGCTGGCTATCCAAAGTCTATAAGTACATGGCAAGGAGTGCCTGAAAACATCAAGGCTGCCTTCATGAGCAAAGATCAAGGTAAGAAACCTCAGTCAAAAAAAATATTCCCATTACAGCTGCTCTTTCTTTCAGTTTGGGTTTGCACTTCACATCTTTTCTCTGCCTTGTTCTCCTTTAGCTTACACCTACTTCTATAAAGCCAACAAGTACTGGAAGTTCAACAACCAGATGATGCGCGTGGAGCCAGGATACCCCAAGTCAGCCCTTCGGGACTGGATGGGCTGTCCCAACGAAGACCCGAAGACTGATGGAGGACGAGGCGGAGGCGGACATGACAAGGACAAAGAGAGGGAGAAGGAAAAGGAGCGTGAGGATAAGGACAGGACAAGAGATAGAGAGAGGGAGAGAGAGAGGGAGAGGGAGAGGGAGAGGGAGAAGGAGAGGGAGAAGGGGACAGAGGAGGAGACGGAGGTGATCATTATTGAGGAGGAAGATGTAGGAGGTGGTAGCGGAGCAGTAGCAGTGGTTCTGCCGCTGTTCCTCTTCGTGTGCGTGATCGCAACGCTGGCAGCTTTGGTGTTTTTCCGTCAGTACGGTACCCCACGCCGACTACTTTACTGCCAACGATCTTTACTGGACAAGGTTTAGACGGAGGAGGGGGGGAGGGCGAGAGGGGTAAATATGAGGGGAGAGAAAGAAATGAGTGAAAAGACATGTCGAACAGAGATTATAAGAGCAGGAGAGAAAGAGTTAAAACTCTGGAAAGAGCTGACAAAGACTTGCATTTTTATACATTTGTACCACTGCCAGATTCATTCTGCTCATTCTCTAAACCACTCCGTCCTTCCTATGTTTCTTTTCTCTCTCTCATGTCTCTTTCTCTTCTCGTGTTTTGTGACGCCAGCTCATTGCTGTTTGTTTTAGCATTTTTCAATGCCCTACTTCTAGTTTTTCCAGTGGTCAGTGTTTGTGTCTTTGTGAAATTTCAAACCCGCTTTGAACCCGCATCTTTAGGACGCCTGTTCTCGCATGTTTCCATAAATGAGTACGTGTTTGATCGCTCATGCTTCGCTCTGGTTAGCTTAGGTTGGCAACACACCAGGGAATTTTCAGAAGTAGTCAATACATGCACAATCCAGATGAGCCATGTTAGTAGCTTGATTTACCAAGTTAAAGGGATGGACACGGAGGCTGTGCCGAGTAACAAAGTAGTGCCAAAATAAATCAGCCTGATAGTGGAAGAGTAAGTAGTTATAAATGTGTTCAAAACAGCTTGCAATCACAGTACACTGTTTTTGTGCCTTATTTACATCTAAAACTCTTGTTGGCTCTCTTGTCTGCAGCAATATGTATAGCCCAAGTCTCTGTGCCGGCTTTTTCTGTACAGATGCAGAGCTGATCCTCATTACTGTGGATAATGTTCAGGCTAATTCCATGTACCTCATAAATACCCCACTTCAAAAATACTGAAATATCCCTTTAAAAGCAGCAATGTCCTTGTCCTAATGTACAGGCACTGTAGAAAAATTAGTTTTACTAACTAAGACCTTTGCTACCCTACCCTGTGGTGCGGTCCTTTTCCCTCTGGACCTTGCTAACAACTTAGCAAGAAGCTAACCAATCATTTCAATCTACTTTTAACTTTTGGTACAACTGGAATTAATACAATTTTTCTAGCTTATTGATATATCTTCAAGTAGGTGAAAACACAATTTCTGCCAATGCTTAGCATTTATGTCAGCACACTAATGTTTAGCATTTATGCAGTCTCGCTTAGCATCAGCATATTATTCAACTTTCAGGTAAATTATGTCTATTTCCTACAGGCATATGCATGGTTAGCAGGCTAAATGGTTAAATTTGGGTCACAGAATAGCTGACACCAGATTTACAACTTACATTTTAATCATTGAAGACTTAAAATCTCTGTCTGCTACTCTCTCTTAAATATAACGCTCTCTTGTAACTATAGCGCAGCTGCCCACTGCTAGTGACCACTGTAGTTTTGCTGACTTTCAGCTGAAATGCTCTCTAACCCAGATGTAAACAAAGGACATTTGATAAACAACTAATGAATCAAACGCTTAGCATTGATAGTACTCATAGGAACAGTGCAGTTGGCAGTATTTCTATCAAAGTAAATGGAGATTAAACTGTATTCCAACAGTCATGGTTTATGTTCACGCAACCAAAACAGCAAGAAAATATTCAGCTCAGAGATATAGATGTTAGACTGAAAATAAAACAGAAAGCTAGCTGTGCTAGCACTACTAAGAATAGCTTCATTGACAATAGCTGCATTCTACAAACCATTGTTTGCCTGCTTATGCTGTGATCCTGTGATAAATAAAGACTGGTTATTTTCAACCCTTTTCTAAGTGCTTTATTAACTTTAGATTAACTGGATAAATTAGATTTTTAAAATCATCTGCTTGGCGACATTCATAATTCCTCTTGTCAAGGCCAGGCTCTACAAGCTGGAGCATATGCAGAGCAGCTGCTCTTGTCTGAAATTCAACAGGGCAAATGTTCATGTGGATTTTCAAGTCCAGTTTTATCAGACTAAGACAGAAATTTGACTTTTTTAAAGCTTGAAAACCACTGCAAAACCACATGGCTGTCAATTGTGTGACGATTAAGTATAGATACAAATGGTACAGTAGAGCGAAATCAAATACAGAGTACAGTCGATGTGCTCTGCTTTGGACAAAAACAAACCAGAGGAAAAAGTAAGGGTTAAATGCTGGCTAGAAGGACATCAGAATTGTGTGTATGTTTGTAAGCTGTAAAAGTACACGATAGGCGTCTCCATCCACTCGCCCTTGTTTATAGCAGTTATTCTGTCAGAGGGAGTCTGATTGGAAATAACAAAACTGGAATATGTAAAATACTCACAATTTCAGACTGGGGATGGCTTAACCTGGTTGGAAGCAGTGGAGGAATTGTATTGTCACCACACTTGGAGAACTATCAGGGCTAACCGTCGCTGCGGCATGCAGCCTATAATTCTCCCCCAATCCCTCCAACCCCCTCAAATTGTTAAGTGGGGCAAATTTGGTCCATGATCTGTTTTAAAATGGTCTGGTGTGTTGCCAGTCTGAGACATTCTCACATTAACATAAACATGTGAAAACCACAGTGACATCGTCATTGTGTTTCTTAATCTTCCAGTAAAGTCGAGTGTCAGAGCCAAAATAGGCCATAAAAGGGAAACAAAACAAGAGCTGAAGACCTCGTGAAGCATGAGATCATCAAATCACAGCAGAGAAATAAATGCAACTGTGTCCTTTGACCTTTTTATATCCTTGTCTTTAGAGCTGATTTTTATAATGAATGATGTTGTCATTATTATTATGACTATTACTATTATTTTTGTTGTCCTCTGTGTAAAGAATGTTTTTGTACATTGTCATTAAAAAGTCCTGCTGGACAGTGACATTCAGCTGAAAGTGGCCTTAATTTTATATATGTGGGGACAGTGAATGGGGAAAGGGATTATAAATGAATGAAACTTGATTGTTTTTCTTTTTTATCTTGAATCCTTCTCAAATGAAAATAAATTAAAGATCTGAAAATGACTCATTTTTGTCATTGTACTTGTTTACAGTTCTCTAATGGTGCTACATTATAGATCAGGGGTTTGAAAAGTTAAAACAACAACAATAATGATTATAGTGTTGATGATGATGATAATATTTAGTTTTCTAAATGTGCATGTGTGTTTTCTTATATTTCAAAGCTTTTTTTTTTACAAAATAAAGTAATTTTAAAAGGCTTATCGTGCTCTGATTTTCAATTAGTTAAACATTTAACACCCTGCTCTTTCATTTCATCACTGTTATTCTGCTACACTTCTGCAAAAAAATACGTTGTGACTATTGCGATTATAAACCAGTGTTGGGGCTGACATGTTACTGAGTCATCTGTTAGAGTACCCTGATCATTATTATCACTGATCACTGACTGATATTTGACCAAAGTCATAGTCATAGTCATAGTCAAGACAACAATGATAATGTATTTTAATGTAAAGTATGGAGGATTATGATGATGGTGTGTGTATCGTTGTGAGCAGGAGGGCAGCAGCAGCTTGGGTACAGTGTCAGCTCCTGAATTACGAAGTAACTCTTCAAATTCTCTCCTTTACAGAATCCCTCTTACTGGTTTAGTTTCTGTTTAAGAAATGTCAATGAGCACCAAGTCATATTCAGTCAGTGTCAAGTCCATTTGACTTCAGACTTCCACTCTTTTCTTTGTACATACACAATATAAACAATGTGAATTGCTTCTCACTGAAAGGAAATAAGCATCAAAATTGCCTCTAAAATATTTGAAATTTTGTTTAATTTATTTGCATTGCCCTTGGTGTGTGAAGGCTTTGAGTTTGGCAAATCAAAACATCTATTATTAGTTGTTTGTGCAAACATCTATCCTCTCTCTCCTGATGACCCCACCTTTCAGAAATTGTGGGCTTTAACAGTCCTTTTGAAAATATTGACCCACTGATTTCATTAGGGGTTATGTCACCTCCCCAAGATGAGAGAAACTTCCTCAGTAAGGTGTTTGCAAATCCCACTTACTCCACCCCCCAGCACATAAGGTGTTTTTGATTATAATAATGATAGTAAATAATAATAATAATAATGATTATAATAATAATATAATGATATTAACACAACAATACTGATAATAATAATAAAATTGCTATTAAAAATTCCAATAATATAAAAATAATGATAATTATAATCTTAACATATATACATATATATATGAAACACTTTTTAAACTCAAGACACAGTGCTCAAAATTACAGCAATATTTCAAAACATACAATACAACATGAGGGTTTCAAAATGGACATGTCTTGGTATATCTGTTCGGCCACTGTAAACACTAGAGCACAGTATCAGAATGCCACATCCGAGTCTGAGAGGACTGGGGTTAGACACAGCTCATTACTTTTTAATGGAGCAAGAAGCAGAACAGGCTGCTCTACGAGGGGCTGAAACAGAGGGGTTTATAGGCATAGCAAAAAATGAAAAATAAATAAATACTGAAGATTATATATCGTCGTAAAAACTTCTAAATTTGATCTGAGTAAATCCTGGAGCAGAGTAAACTTGTTGAAATGGAGTATTACATGGGAGTCAAAGGTAGATGAACAGTCGTAGTCAAGTGTACGCCGTTTCTATAAGATACAGTATAAGAATGTAAATCTTTATTTATACAGCCCTTTACAACAACCCTTTCGGTGAACCAAAGTGCTTTACAACAGACAGTAAATAAAAAGGAACAAATTAAAACAATAACAACAACAAAAAAACAATAAAAGCAATAACATAAAATGAAATGAAATTAAAAAAAATAAAGTAAAAGGGTCTTTTTTCTGTCTACACAAAATTTCTCTGATGTGTAAATGTTTTTAGCAAGTACCTCTGTAATAAGTTACCAGACATTACAATAGCCTTAGTGCCTCTGCCTGCATGATGCATTAAACACACTAGCAATCGGCTCCTGTCGGCAGTGGGAAAGGCTCTAATCGGCATTCAGACCCGTGTCGACCCTACAAGCGACATGGGTTTTTATCGGCTCGCCCCTGATGGGCTCCAGTGGGAATGTCACACCTGCGAACGCTTTCATTCAGTCTGCGTTGAGTTCGTATATTTTGAAAGAGGGACAAAAGTACGCAGTATGGAAAACAGTTGACCACAGTGTCCATGGCTTCCATGCTCCTTTCAATGAGAAACAGCCAATTGTTAACCTGGCTGTGTTTCGGCGCGCTGATGATGTCATCAATGTGATGACATCAGCTTGATGCACCAGAGAAAAAAAACAGCCACGCAGCTCGTCTGCTGGCGATTAGACCCGGGTCTGCTGGCAGTGGGAAAGAAGTCACTTGCCGATTGTTAGACAGTTTACCCGCGTTTAAAAAACTCGCATTTACACGCTAATTTTAGTGAGAAAGCGATATTAGAGTGCACTTCCTCAACTGACAGGAGGTGAAGCTAATGAGAGTTTAAGACATCACAATCCCATGTGTGACATCAGTTCATGTACTTAAGTCAACTGTCAATACATGCTTTAGAGAAAGAAGGGGCAATTTCAGCACTGTATAACCATGAGGGCCATGATCACACACAAGAGACTCTAGAGATAAAGAAGTGCATTAGCCTGTAGCACAGGGATGTCCAAACTATGGCCCAGGGGCCAAATGCGGCCCGCTGCCCATTTTGATTTGGCTCCTGAAACAGTTGAATGAAAAAAGACATTTTGATAACAGCAGCAAATACCATCAATCATGCACATTTTCTGTCATATTTACTTAAAGCCCCACTATGTAAGATTCAGGTTTGTCTGCTCTCGAGGGGCCGCTCTGGTCGTTGGGTGTAATTGCATTGTTGTAACACAGCGCCTCACAGCAACGTGCATTTGTTGACATACAGAGCCGGGAGAAGCGAGTCGACAGAAGAAGAAGAAATAGTGAAATAGTGAATTACTGAGCGTCACGGCGCCATGAATATCTCCAGCAATCTGAGAAACTCGCCTGCAAATAACCGCTGGTAGCATTTAGTGACAAAACAACGTCCGCCAAGTTACACAAAGCATGCAAAGCTGCGGAGCAACCACCGACTGAAACCAAGTGTTGAACGGGGGAAAACCCGACGAAAACATAACTTACCTCTCCAGCAGTAACTTTGCAAGTTCGGCGTCCGTCTTGTAATTTTCCATCTCCTGACGCTCTCGCCACTGAGCAAAGTGGGCTCCAGTGTTAATTCTAGTTTTGTTCCTTGCGTTGTCCGATAGTCTCTTTTTGGCCCTTGAATCTGGAGAAAGAGTCCTCCTCACAGGCTTTGGGGATGCCATGGCTGCTACTACTACATGCAAAACACCGGCTTCTTCAGCTGGAAGCCAAATCTCGCGTAGTGCCGTAAAGCTCGCAGCATCTTGCGATATGTGTCCCCGTCACGGGAGCAAAAGTTACATAGCCCCTAAACAGAGCAGGGAAGCGCTATGGGGGGAAGGGGGCGGGGGCATTCTCTCTGTTACAGCGCCGAGCTCCACTGAACAGACTTTGGAGAGAATATTTGAAGGCTCAAAAGATCTGCAGTGCTGCTTTAAGGTTTTATTTACAAAGTATACTGCAATATTCATCTTCAAGCACCAACATTCTTGCAGTTTACTCCTGTTTTGTGTCTGACAATGAAGAAAAGCTGTCAGTGTCTCCCATCTCTGCTGCTCAGAAGGTCATTCTCGCCCTGACAAGGTGTGAATCTAGTGATAGCCCGGGGTTACAAGGGCCACTTCACAGGTGATAACCCATCCCTAAACCCCTAAACTTAACTTAAATACACTTAAAGTGAGATGCAGCAAGTGGCTCAGTCATCCATGTATTCTTCTTTATGTGGCCCTCGATGCAAAAAGTTTGGGCACCCCTGCTGTAGCGTTTCATGCAATGGTGAAGCTGGATGGATGTCATTTTGGCATGTTGTTTGAATGTTGTTGTGCTCCTAAACTGTGAAACTGCATTCATGAAGAAAATAAAGATGGAAGAGTTAAACAGCTGCTTTGAGTATCAAACCATATCATACCAATCACATTTACGCTTTGTATAGCTAAACTCAAGCCATTCACCTCCTTTTGTTCAGTAATATTTGACCTTAGGCCTGACAGATTTCCATAATCTCAAGCTCTTACCTGGACTGTGCATTCTCCCTCCACATCACTGACATTGCTCTGCTGTCTAGTCCTCCCCACTCGTCCTGGACCTCCAGGTTTCTTGCTCCCCGACTGCACCACTCTGCATTACTGGGGCTCTGGAAACTGGCAGGAGAGAAACTGGGTCGGAAAAAAATGAGCTGATCCAAAGCCTAAGCAGAAACAGTGATGAAGACGAGTGTGTGAAGCCGATGCTGAACAGCAGGAAAACATATCTCAGCTTTACAGTGAAGGAAAGAGAGTGTGTGCCTTCTCATCTTTCCAAACTTATGAGGACCAGAGAGCCTATAAATCAGAGATGGGCCACTCTCATTACCAAGACGGCTACATTACCTTCACTGTTGTTAGGACTGGATCCTTTTTTGTATATTGTAGGATAGTTTTGATTAGAAAATCATGAGCACTAGTCATTCAGAGAGAGGTGCAGCTTATCAACATTCATACTCCTAAATGCTGAACTGAATGAGTTTAACACAAAGTCAAAGTGATTAAAGTTCACACCAACATGTTTTTGTTTTCGTGTCTTGCCTGACTCTCGACACTATTCTTTGGACTGTGCATGCAGGATCAAGAAAGAGACGGGCAGAGCTCGCCCACCGCTAATTAGCTTACCTCAAACACTGGGAGTCAATGGGAAGTGTTAGCCTGCCTCATCAGGTAAACTCTTCAGCAACTCTGGCTGCCTTTCTAAACACCTCCTTTGGGATGTTGTCCAGATGCATGAGTTAAAGCCCATGAAATGTGAAACTAACCTTGCAGACCAGATGGACCTGCTTGATTCATTGTCTGAAATCCTGCAGGTCAATCTTACCAACATCCAATACTCTACATTTTCACAGGCTAAATGCTTAACGGCCCAATCAGAGAAGAGAGATGGGAGATGCAGACATGACGACAGCGGGAAGTGACTGCATGTTTGAAAACAATGGCGGCGCTTGAAGCGGTCTCCATGGATGAGACAATATCTGCAGTTTTATCAGAAATTGATTCAATTTCTTCTTTAAAAAAAAGCAAAGAACATCACTTAAAGCTTTTCTAATGGGAAATCATGCTTTTGCTCTTCTACCGACTGGAGATCACTGCTGGGAAACTGGGAGAGATGTGGAAATCCTCCACAGATATTGCCGGTTAGTCTATGGTAGTCATGGTTACTCAGCTATACCTGGTGAAATATGCTCTCCTCATAAGTTTACCAGGAGAACTTGGTTTGGATTTGGATTGTTGTTGACGTGGTTCATGTCACATATAAATGGTAAATGATACATCTGTGTGGTATAATTTAATGTAAGACGATAGTCTAAGGATTGAAACATAGTTTAAGCTAACGGCTAACAACAGGGTCTAGCTGCTACGTCATACTGTGGCTTGATGTGGATTGGTCTGTGATGAGTGTGACTGGCAGAACGATGTCCAATCACCAGCTGCTGTTGTTTTTGAAGACTTGCCTCTGAAAACATTTTTAAATGGCTCTTTCCCAGATGGACTCGTGAAATATTTCTATGGCGGATATGTGGAACTGTCTGTCTGGTGTGTCAGCTTAATGTGAAACCGTCCATCAGGTAAATCAGTTTATGACAACTATACTTAGTGAAAAAACTAAACTAAGAAAAATGAGGAAAAGGACCCAAGAGATAGATATAAACAAAAAAAATCTTTATTGAAATTAAAAAGGCCCACAAAAAACAAAAACTAATCCTTTACAAAAAAAAAACTATAAAACTAAATAAAATGAGGGAACTTACAAAAACACTGGAGAACACGAAGAAACGGAAAAGCAGAAAACACGAGGAGTCACAGGGAACATGCAGGTTAACTTGCAGGGTTCACACAGGCAGGATTCACACAGGAAAACAACAGGAACGAACTGACAGAAAAACAGACACAGAGACTTTTGCGCATGTGGTTTAAGGTAGAGGTGGGCCTATGACATCATTGTTTCTGAAACTATTCGTATTTGTTGTCCACACGGAAACGCACAGCCAGCATTTTTGAATTTGTCCACTCTGGGACCTGTTTCAAAAGTGTGTGTTTTTCGAAACGCCATTTCCATGTGGACGAAACGCCTATACAAGTAAAAACTTATGTGGATATGCCTGAACTCATCTCCCTGTGGATGGCCCCTTAGTGTGGTGATACACTCTACCAAGTCAGGGGGGTAAGTCCAGCTCCGGTGGTCACATGCTGATGTGTCCCTGGTCAATGGTATGTAATGGGTGTGAAAGGGCAATGATGTATTCATAAATGCTGGTGCACAACTTGCACAGAAACTTCATTCATCAGTGAGTGAATTGGTGAATGTGACCTGCGATGTAGAAAGACTACAAAAGAGCTTCACTCTACAAGCTCAAGTCCATTTACCATTTACCAAACTGCAGGCTGTACATGGGGCATGCAAACTGACCAAAAGGCAGCTAACATTCAAAGACGTTGGTATTAAATAACACCTGAGAAGGGCCTACACACCAGGCCCTTCAAGGGGGCAGCCATTTCTGTGGGCCGCCCTGCACTGGTATTTGAAATGAACTCACAGGGAGCATTAGGAGATGGGGGGCGCTGCTTGTCCCATGAGCTGCAAGTTGTTGATCTTTTTTTTGTCATTTTTTTCTAAAGTACTGTGCATAACATTTTGACTGGTCTTGTTGCTGGGATGTCCCATACAAATAAACTTAAAAAGAGTAGAAGATTTGGTGAATCACAAAAACAGGGAATTTACCGCTCCTGTTGGTCAAGAGTTTGGATTTTGGTTAAAAACAAAAAGTTGGTAATTTTCTTTGACAAGGGCTCAGGATTGAATGTAAACAATGCCAGACCTCATAATTACAGCCAAACAAGCCCGTGTTCATGCATGTTTTCAAAGCTATAAATGCTTTTATTTGTGCATTATGCAATGTGTATGTGTGCACTCCCATCCGCTATGAGCCAATAAAAGCCCAAACAGCAAACTTAGGCGTCTCCTCCGTCCTTAATGGTCCCACTAATGAACAACTGCTGTCGACTAGAGATGAGTGACTGCATGAGAGGGAAGGTGGGTGGGGGTTAGCAACTCCATGATATGTAATGATTACAGCAACGGGACTTCATGCAATTAAAATGATGAGGTATTTTCCTATTGTGCCTAAAAGATTTAGGGCGCCCATTTGTCTCCACTTTGCTGCGGTGTTTTGAAGAGCTGGAGCTGGTGAGAGGAGTCACGAGGCTTTTTTAGGGGAGAGAAGAGGGAGGAGATGAAGGAGGGCAGAGTCACATTTGGAGGCCAGAGATGGAGCAGAATTCCTCGAACAACATCTGGAATTCGAACTGCATCATGTGAGCCAGATGCACAGCGGGACAAGAAGGGCATGGGGGATGGTAGCTGGCGTGGATCTGTTCAGTTTGTTTCTTTTTATGACAAAATCAAGTTAGAAGAAAGGAAGCTTCAGGAGAAAGAGTTTTCTGACATTTTTACTCTCCTTGGCAGGTTTAGTTTGCAACTTTCATTTGGAAATCATGTTTTTATATTTGGAACAATCATCTATTTGACCTTTAGGAATGCAAAGGAACTTGTTAAATTTACCCCTATTACTCTGATTGATCACACTTCATTTGTTCTTGTACTGTTTTGGGGTAATTTCTAAACCTATACTTCTACCAGCATAATTTCTAGAGAAGTACTTTATCATACTGCGTTTCAGCTTTTTTGTCACTTATTTATGATTCCCTATGCCTCTTTTTTAAATAAGTGTGTGAAAGTAGTGGTAGCAGCAATGGTAGCCATCCTACATCCTTAAAGGGATAGTTCAGTATTTTTTAAGCTGGGTTGTATGAGCTCCATATGGCCACTAAGTACATTAGATGCAGTAGAAAGTTCTCTCCTCTCCCTCAGTAAGCCACAATTTGTATCCAGCCGCAAACAGGGAAGTATTGTACCAAATACAAAGGGTATTTTCTCTGCCTACAAGAACTCCCATCAAAATATAATACCACAGTTTAAGAGTACGCTACCTAGAAAATTTTTTTGAGTGCATTAACTTTCTGGAAAAATAGAGTTTATCTGGCATCGCGGAAGCGCTGTGAGGAGGAATATGTGACGTGAGTCAGTTAGTTCCAGATAAACTTTATTTTTCCGAAAAGTTAGTGCACTCAAAAAACTTTCCAGGTAGTGTACTCTTATACTGTGGTATTATTTTTTGATGGGAGTTCTTGTAGGCAGAGAAAATACCCTTTGTATTTGATACAATGCTTTCCTGTTTGCGGCTGGTTCTGCATCACAAACTTTTATAGACTGTGGCTTACTGAGGGAGAGGAGAGAACTTTCTACTGCATCTAATGTACTTAGTGGCCATATGGAGCTCATACAACCCCACTTCCAAAAACTGAACTATCCCTTTAAAATGATACTAAATGTGCTTAACAAACTGAATGTTGCCCACACTGATGTCTTAAGGCAGTAAAAAAAAGTGTATAACTCACAAATCAGCATCTTTTTCCTATGTGTTGTCCAGCGAGAGACATTTTTGTCCAATTAAAAAAATCCTTCTTTGATTCAGCCATCAGGTGAACCTAACCTTGCAGTGCAGCTGGATCTGCTTGATTCCTTGTCTGTAATTAGTCAGATCCATCTTGCAATGCCAAAAAGATTGGGCTCAGTCTGCACCGGCACTGCAATCAGTATCCTCTGAAAAGAAAGAGGTGGGAGCTGCAAGCCTGACGACAGTGAAAAGTTAATGTTCATTCAGAGATTAGCGTAGATGCTTCAGGAGCAGCGTTGTCAGATCTGGACAGCATTTGTGACTTGACTCACAAGATCATCCATAATTGTTTCTTCCAGCATTTACATTGGATCTTGCCGCGTCCTGCCTTCTCTGGTGCAGATTTGTGACATCAGTCTTACTTCAATTAAGTAAAAGTTAAATGAAATGCAGCATGACTGTTCGATTAAGGTACCTTTGGGGTGCTGGTTTGGTGGAGTGGTAAGCGACCAGGCACAACCAATACACAGGCTTCTGCCGGGCCAGGTTAAAATCCAGTGTCCTCCCCCTACTCTCTCTCGCCCCCCTTCACAAGATTAAGTCAGCTTTGGAAAACATCAGATGCTTATTTGATTTAGGACTTCATATGAAAGTGGTCTGGGTTTGATTTGAAAAAAATCTGATTTGTGCCTTTCATGCTTTCACAAAAAGATCAGATAGGGGTCGCATATGGGCAAAATTACTCAGATTTGGGCCACTTTTGCCTGCAGTGTGAACACAGCCTTGTGAGGACTGTTCAAACAGTCACAGACAACTGAGGAAACGCTATCTGTAGTTAGAGCTGATGAGATGATTAGTGAAAGATTTCTTCTTTTGTTTTGGTTGATTTTGCCTGAGTCAGGTGAATCTGACTGCACTGCAAGGTCATCTTAACACTGGCTGTTTTCCTTCTTACTACATTGATAAAAGTATAAAATATTTAGTACTCCAAGAATATTTTAAATGAAATACTTTATACTAACACTTGAACAGATTAAGAATGCTAGTTTTGGTTTAACTTTAGTAAAATTGCATCAGATTTCCTTCACTTTAACAGTTTAAGGTACCAATCTTCTGTGCTAACCCCTTGTGACCTCACACCTTAGGCAGGCACTTAGCGGTGGGTCACTCCTCGATGTCTTCTGTCTTTCCCAGCTGATTCTGCACACTGAAGAAAAGAAGCATCTCAGCAGAATGCTTCCCCACAGTCCTCTTTTATTTCATCTCTGTGTAACCTGAGAGCTTTTCTCCACTGTCTGCAAAGTGACTCACTTTTTTTCCTTTTTTTCCCTCTTTGGTTATAACACCAAACAAAGACCTCAGCACAATGCCCAAACCTCCCAAAGCCACCTCCACTCATCAGGACGTCACATTTAACCCAGATACATGAAAGGGTAATTTCCAGTCCTGACTCTTTGGTCCACTTTCCTACAAACCCAGTTCTGAAAGAGTGGAGAACTTGTGTAAGATGGGAATAACAACAGATTACAGTGATCTGCAAATTATTTTAACCTCTGCTCAACTGAATTCAGCACAAAGACAAGATATTCATCATTTTTAAACCAATAAACTTCAACAACTCTTTGGAGATAAAGACACACTCCAAATATTGTACCTACAGTATTGTTTAAAGACACTGAGACAGGAGCATATAAATTGCTGTTTTTATCATTTATGGCACTTTTGCATTTTTTGTGTCAGCTCAACTTTACTCGATTATGTCCAGTGTTGGTACAAAGTGCTTTGTTTTCCATTACAGGATATTTCCCCCTTAAAATTGCTGTGATATACAAACAAAACAACAATGGAGGATGTGGCAGCAATAGCGTAAAGTGTACCTGTCTCACAAAAATTCTGTCAAAGGAAGGAGATGAGTTAAGCTTCAGAGATTGTTGCACGCAGCAAAAATACTATTAAAGTTCAAGAGCATTCAGGAAGTCATACAGCAGATGACAGGAGTATTCATTTCTGCATCGGATGTCCTGCTCATGATGATTCTCTCTGATGTTGGCTTGGGAAAAAAAGTTGATTTGAAGCAACCTGAGCCAATACCACGTTCCTTTTAACAATACTCTAAGTGTCTGAGGACTGAGGACACAAGCTGTTGAAGCATTTAAACAGAATTCTGTCCAATTCTTGCTTGATAGACATATTAAGATGCTCAATAGTAAGTGTTTCAAATATGCATTGTTTACAGGAGATAAGTCTGGATCAAGTACCTTTTAATATAAAGTTGTGCTGTTGGAACCTTGCACAGCAGCTGGATCAGTGTGACGTCTGTAATAAGACAGATCGATCTTGCCAAGCTCCAATCTACAACGACTGTGAGCAGCCCAAAGTGGCACAGCCCAATCAGAGTCCTTTAGGGCAGGAAAAGGAACAAGCTACGCGCAAGACGACAGCAGGAGGTGACTGCTTGTACAGCAATTAGCATTGATGCTAACAGCTTCAGTAGCAGTTTTATCAGATATTGACAGCATTTTCTTTATTAAATGAAAAACAAATACCAACACTTCAAACACCTCTGTAGTGAGGATATTTTTGCTCCACTTCTGACATGTTTTGCCAAGAGTTTGTTTTACGAAGTGACTCAGTAACTCCCACCTATGACATCATCTGATTTACTGATGAATGTTAACCTGCCGGGTATGCTTCTAAAAGTTCAATCCTCCCCAAACACTTTCTATGGGCTCTTTCCCAGATAGACTAGTGAAATATGTAATGGTCCATCTGGTGTGCCAGGTTAGTTCAGAATTGTCTTACTAAAAAAGGCAGAAACTATCCCTGAAAAGATGTCTGGACGGCAGCATATGCTTCTCCTAAACCTATATGTTCTTCTCAGAATTAATGTATTAATGATGCCCTCACAGATGTGCAAGTTGCCCATGTGTAACAGGGTTTAGATTGTAAATTATTCCTCTCGCTCTCTTTATATATATGGCTCTCTATATACAATGGGCAGCCACATTGCATTGCCATTTTGTGAGAGATGTGCCCGAGGTGAGTTTCAGACCTAAGCAGTGAGTACAGTAACATGTATAAATATGTTTTTTCTCCACTTGTCAAGTCCTAAACATACAGGGGTTTATCTAGATGTTTATGAGGTATATAATGGATGGTTTACTGTAGTTTTCATGTACAAAAATGTCCATAGAACAACACTTGTGCACTTATTAACAAGGCAATTAGCATCTGTGCTAACTCTGTGCTATCCCATTGTAGCGTGCTTTGGTATGCCAACAGTATCAATCTGTTTTTGTTCAGATGATAAACTGCAGCATAAAGACAGAGCAGCCTCCTGCTTCTTACTCTACACACAACACAAAGGCAGCAGGGTCTTCTTGAACCAGCAGCTGCAGTGAAGTGAAACTGCATGGTTACACATACCATGGGCACTTAAACACTCATACATGGTCATAGATTCTGTCTTTTAATCTCTAAATTATTCAAATCTGGATGGTAGGGCAGCACGGTGTGGCAGCAGGAAGTGCAACTGCCTCACAGCAAGAAGGTGGCCGGTTTGATCCTCAGGTCAGACAGGGCCTTTCTGTGTGGGGTTCTCTCTGGGCACTCCAACTTCCTCCCACAGACCAAAAAGATGCTCATTAGGTTGATTGGTGACTCCAAATTGCCATTAGGTATGAGTGTGAGTGGATGGTTGTCTGTCTCTCTATGTGGCTCTGTAATTGGTTGGTGGCCAGTTCAGGGTGTACTCCGCCTCATACCCAATGACAGCTGGGATAGGCTCCAGCCCACCCCTGCAACCCTGAAAGGGATAAGCAGTATAGAAAATGGATGGATGGAAATTTGGATGGTCATTTTTTCCTCATAGCTTAGGGGACTGAATGCCCTTTTCCCAAAAACCAATCAGTAATTTAGATTTGTTGGACCAAAGCACATGTTTTCCACTTTTATTTAGTGCATTTCAGTTTATGTTATCTAATTTTTAGTTCATTATCATGTTCAAGCTAGTCCCAACTCTTTTGGAATTGGGGTTAGTAAATCCCAAACTCCTTCATGCCAACTGTCCCACAACAAAGTCACTGATCTCAATCTTCACTTCTCGGTCTACATTGGCCTCCACTCAACCAGAACCATTTACAGTCTTCTTTTATCTTTTGGTCTTTATCCGTGCCGGACACTTCCTGTCCCTGTGAGCTGCCTGCAGGCTGATGAATGGAAACATCACAGTAGGGGAAATCCTGCCCTTGGCTATTGTGTCTCATAATAGCCCAGCCGAACATTGCGCTGTAATTGCTGCACCAACCTCAGAGATTTGACTGAGTAACTTTCTCATTAAAAGAGGCTGAGTGATGAACAGAGAATGGCTGCAGTCTGCCTGGTAACAAGGATGTGGGATGATGGAAAAGGGGTTTTCTGAGGGGAAATGCTGAGCAGCTATATAGGTTACACATGGTTTTCATTTGCATCTGTTAAAGTTCTACCATATCCTGCAACAAGGAACTAAAGGAACAGGAGTGGAGGGTCTTCTTTCATTCAAAATAAACCAAGCACACAGAGATGGGACGTGAAAAGCTTGACCTCGATGCAGTGGCAGCTCCTCCAAGAGAGTGGAGATCATGTTTGTTTGCTTCAGATTAAACCGTTCCCACATCAAACGAGCTACACTGGCATGAATCTGCTTTGAATATGTGTACTCCTTTGAGAAAATAAAAGTCCTGTTGGTTTGGTTTAACTGGAGCAATGACTTGCAAAACACAATGAAGCCAAATTTTTAATTGTTTTTGCAGGATTGTCCCTCTTAAATACACATTCTCCTATTAAATGTAAAGATGAAAACTCCAAAATGTCTTCTGCAAAGACCAAAGAAATGCGATCTGACCCTCTTTATGATCTAAACTCTTGACTTGGAGTCTTGGCTGAGATAACCGAGATGATGTCACCAGACCTCGTGTGTTTTTCCAGTAAGGCTCCTTAAACCACAAAAGTGAAATGGCTCTGGGATGGGGGTTGACCACGTTTGTCTAAGAAGCACTAATGAAAATTTGCTGCAACAAAATTTGTGCAGACGTGGACGGTTCTCAGGCAATTAAGTGTAACCTAATGACATAAGTGACCCCCTGAATTTCTCTGTGACTCCATCAGGACAATAACATTGTGGTTTTTAGGGAAATGTCTTACAAAACGATGAAACAGAATTTTTAAAAAACACTCCCAAGCCTTGGTAGTACTGGGTTGGCCCCTCTGTTGCCTTCAGAACTGCCTTAATTCTTCATGGCATAGATTCAACAACACTCCTCAGAGATTTGGGTCCAAACTGACATGATTACATCACGCAGTTGTGGCAGATTTGTCGGCTGCACATTCATGATGCAAATCCCAAAATCCACATGCCAAAGGTGCTCTATTCAAGAAATCATTTTGAGATGATTTGAGCTCACCCTGCTGGAAACAGATGGCTTTGTAGTTCAGTCCTTGGGCTGGCGATTGGAGGGTGGCTGGTTCGAGTACTGATGGACCATACATGGAAGTTGGTTTGGTAGCTGGGACTGCCGCCATTTAACCTGTCACACCAGATGCCCATAGAAAGTGTTTGGGAGGGCAGAACCGGCCAGAAGCATTTCCGGCAGGTGATTGGATGATGGTTTCGTCAATCACACTCATCGTGGGCCAATCACGCAACATAGTTGGCGGGTGCTTCTGCACTACAGAATGTGAACCACTTTGTAAAACAAATGCTCGTCAAAACATAAAGAAAAAAGAAAAGGAGTGCTAGACTCAAAAAAGAGAGTTTGTTTGAGGTACTCTTTGGGATGGGATTCTCAAAGTCATTGAAGCAAAAAAAAAAAAACCCAAGGCACTCTCTTTCTGTTATTAAAATGACTTTATTTTAATGGCATGGTCATGTAGACCTTAAAAAAAAACTTTGATGCGTTTCGGCATCAAGCCTTCATCGGAAAATCATGCAAACAGCTCATTTGGAAATGGAATGAAAATATCCTTGCAATTGAGAAGTTTGTAGTGTTGGTTTTTGTTTTTCATTTAATGAAGAAATGTTGGCCAGATCTGATAAAACTGCTACTAAAGCTGTTAGCATCTACGCTAATCTCTGCACGAGTCGGCACTTGCTGCTGTCATCTCTCTCATAGCTCCCACCTCTTACTGCTCTAAAGGACTCTGATTGGGCTTTCTCACTTTGGGCGGGTCAGAATCGTTGTAGATCGGAGCTTGGCAAGATGGGTCTGTGTGATTACAGACATTAAATCAAGCAGGTCGAGCTGCTCTCATGGTTACCCGCCGTATGGCATTTGGGGATTCAGCTGAAAGGGTGTGATGAGCCTCCAAAGCCTTTGGGCAAGCACCCGTGTGCCCTAAAACACCTTTGCACAGAAACACCTATGAATAAAGTAGGGTTAACATTGGAAGTAATCTCGAGAAGACTGTTCTGTGGTTATAAAGGGATTGACATGTTAAGCAACAATACTCAGGTAGGCTGTGGCAATTAAACTGATACAAAGGCAACATAAGTGTGCCAAGAAAATATCCTCAACACACCACCAGCCTGATCCATTGATTCAAGGCAGAATGGCTCCAAGCTTCATATTGTTTAAGCCAAATTCTGAACCTACCATCAAAATGTTGCAGAAGAAATAGAAACTGATCTTCTACTGTCCAATTTTGGTGAATTTATGCAAATTGAGGCCCCAGTTTCCCATTTTTTGCTGACAAGAGTGACACATGGTGTAGTCTTCTGCTTCAATATTCAACATGTTTGTTCAGAAATGGTCCTCTGCATACCTTGGTCGTAACAAGTGTTTACTTGATTTACTGTCACGTTTCTATTCTCGTCCGATTTCTTGCATCAACAGGGAATTTACACTTAGAGAACTGCTGCTTGCTGCTGGATATTTACTCTTTTTTTGACCACTCTCTGTCTCTTATCATCATGAAAAGTTACAAACAGAATCTTTAACAAAGGGAACCCTGATGAAAGCCACCAAACACCAGGAACGGGTCTGATATTGAGCCAAGAAGGCAGACACAGCTTTCACTTTGGAAACACAGGGGCGGATGACTCAGCAGAGGTCATGGTACCCCAAAGTGCCCCCAAAATGTCAATATAAACTGCATTCATTCTCGTCAAAAAAGTTGAAAAGGCATGATTAAACCCTCACAACACCAACAATGGCATCAATCTATCTAAGTTTCTCTGTGAGTCTCGTCCACATGTTAGTTTGAATGATCAGGTTCAGCATTTTTATTTTCTGTCATAAATAAAGTGCAGCCTGAGCTAAAGTTGTTCATTACATCTGCCCTTTTCCTTTTCTGCCACATTTGTATCCCCGTTCAGTGGAAAATCAAATCATACCAAATAGGGCTGCATTCCACTCAGTTCTTCGTTATTTACAGCTCTAAGCAGGAAAATAGATCTACCAACAAGGTAAAAAACACATCTGAAGAGCACAGGGATAGTTTTTTTTAAGCTGGTGCAATCACACACATTTTTTGTGGTCTGTACATCCTGCCAGAGAGAGAAGGGGATCAATACCTAATACTTTTTTCCGCCCTGTCTGCATCTTATTATTCCATTAAGCTAAAGGAGGAGCTATGCACGGAAAATATCTTTCCTCATTAGACAAACGTATCTTTTTTTGTTTGCCCCAGATGTCTCTGAGTTTTTTCTCTTTCTCTTCCTTAAAGTTTGCGATCTTTCTTTATGCAGATTTGCAGCATGCCTGCACTCCTACTGCTGAATCTGCATAAAGATATGAGACACGGCTACAAATGTCTGCTTTTGTTACACCAATGAAAATAAAGAGCATATAAGAGCTAAGTGCCAGATGAAAAAAGAAACAGCATTTAGAGAAAAGTCCATACTGGAAGTTGTTCTGCAGCCAATTTGGTAAGAATTATCACCTCAAATGTGACATTTCAGGTTCTTGTCCTTTTCTGATGTAAAGCAAGGACACGTAATGTCACATTTGTGGAGATAATTCTTGTCAAACTGACTTCAGAGCAGCCTCTGGTGCACAGACCTTTTCCCCTTTGCTTTAGTTTCACTTACATTAAAACATTATATGTTCTTTACACTGTTATCCTGTTTAAATTGTTAATATGTTGTATATCATTGGCCTGAGTTTGCTTTTTAAGTGTTTTATGTGCTTCTGGATGTATGAATCCGACCCTCTGTTTTAGTCTTTGTTTTACTTAATACTGTTTTGCTTTTAAGTGTTTTATGTAGGGTGCCACTGTTGATCTGTATTGATGTACCTGTGTGCCAGTTGTTTCTCACCTGCCCACAAGCTACAGTTGAAAATTAGTCATGATGGCTAAGTTGGCACATTACAGAAATTTTGTGAATGTGCACAGTCCCTGTAACTTTAAACTTCTTAAATAAATAAACAAAAATGAAGAAAGTAACTCAAGCACCTATTAAATACATTTTGGGGTTTTTTTGTACTCCACATGAGAATTCAGGGAGAAATGTATATGTTATTGCCATAAATAATTTGACAACCAAACATTGTATTTCTGACTTTACTAGACTCCAAACTTTCTTGGAAGATTAAAGTCAAAAGATATTTAGAATTATATTATTCAAAGAACACTTTTTTAAGGCTTTTGAACACATTTTTGGGTATTTGGCCTTCCTCCCAGCCCACAAAATGTGATAGTAGACAACAAAACCTGTGTTTGGCAGGCTGCATATATGTAAACTCATGGTATTCAGTGAGCTGTTGAGTCTGCTGATATACTGTAACAGTATATTTTTTGATTTGCATACCTAACCTCATTCGTCTACCTGAGTAACCCCCCTGCTGGAGAGATTCCCCCGCGAAGCAAAGCCATGTTGTTTATATTCTTAACGAGAGATCGGTTTCAGTATGTCTAAGCTCAGAAGCTATCACTGCTCGGCTGTTGGCTGTAAACAGCCACATACTGTATATCTTCAGATATAGGCTTCAAGCCTCAGAGGACCAAAGGGCCCAGTTGATTAATTTTATTTTTGAAGGGAATGAGCAGCTACAGTCGGCTAAAACCTGTATGTGTGTGTCAATCACTTCACGGCTGACTGCTTCATCAACTTCAGTCAGTTCAACACAGGACTGGGAACTAGACTTTTCCTAAATCCGGGCTCAGTACCAACAATCAGTCGCCAAACCTGATGATGGAAATGTGAGTATTTTGATGCTGTGCAGTATTTATTTTGCTCATTGCTACAAGCTAATGCTAACAGCAGGGTGAGGTGAACTAGAGGTAACTTCACATGTTCGTTAATGTTACTTGTTGAAAGTCTAAAGGATAAACTTCAATTTATGACCATTCTTACATTAGTCAAGAGCAACAGTTGGCTGAATATAATCAGTCCCACTGTAGTGACTAGGGAGAGGTTAGCATGTTGTGCGTTAGCCTGTGATGTTTGGGGGAAACGAGATAGCTGTTATCTGTTAAACGGCATGAATTTGTGGTTCGTGTGTGTTCAGAAAGAGAAGTTTAACAGTTGGCTGAATATAATCAGTCCTTTACCCCAGGGCTCTCTGTTTGTGCTAATGTTAGCCCGGAAGGTAAGCTAAGTTGTGGCTATCTCACTGCGGTTAGCATGTTGCGTGTTAAACAGCATGAATTTATTGGTTCATGTGTGTTCAGGACTGTAAGCCGTGCGTGGCTGGAGCGCCCACTTCACTTAAGTTACGCTGCAGGTCTATTGCGAATTCACGTATGTACGCTGCTCTGTTCTGGATCATTAGCATATGAAGACAACGCCCTCAAAACCAGTTGTTCTGAACAGAGGGGTCATGTAAGCGTGGAAAGAATGCAGCTGTGCTTTACTCATAGGCTTTTTTGGACCAAAGCATGTTACTTACATTTCATGAAGACATCAAGGATCTTAAACTGTAGAAAAGGAGCAAAATATGGGACCTCTAAATGATTTGACGTAGCAAGAGTTATCTCAGGCTATGGTCAGACTACACAAATGTATGCCTGACTATGGCACAACTTGACAGCTTTAGGGTTTTAGGACCCGTCGGCCACAAAAACTGTACCTTAAACTCCATTTACACTTGCAAAATCCCCTTAATTATCCAGACTTTACCTGGATGAGCCATATGTGTGGACATAAAAAGGCAAGCTTTTATCTTAGACTCTAACCAGGTCATTTCCTTCCACCCTCCAGAATTTTTTTCCGTGTAAAGTCTGGGTGAGTCCAAGTGTAAATACAGCAGCAAATAATCAGGGAAATTCCTTGAGGGCAAGTGGGATGGGGTGATGACATCATCTTGTGCGCTGCATGAAACCAGAAAAGGGAGACTTGACAGAATTGAAGTTGATTTGATTGCAAGGAGAGTAACTCAAATGTGCATCTGGACATTTTAAAGTGTTACCTCCACTGCACAGCATCAAAGTTCTGTGGTACATCTGCTCCAGAAATATCCCCAGCGGGTCTCTCGCACAGACAAAGAGCCGTCTTGCGCTGTTGTTGGATACAGAGATTTTAAAAAAAGTGCAGCCTTCTCCCTCCGGTGCTTCATATTCATTTGTGCATGCTACAATGCTCCACTAAACTCTTTAACTGAAGCTGTAGATATGCTTTTTTACATGTATTAGTAAAGTTAGGATATAAATTGTGATCACAGCATAAAGCTCTACTACTTCATCTGTTATATTATGAACACTGACTTCTGCAACACATTTTTGACATTGTGTCCTGCCTACTTTTTGAGGAAAATCATGCTTTATATACAATCTTGGGGCTAAAACTACTCTCCTCACAATCCTACAGTGTCACAGCAATGCCTAATCAATGGAGGCCGCTGTTACCTTAGCAATATTCAACCCTACAAACTTTGGATTTGGCTTCTAGCAGATTCCAGGTCAATTTAAGTTATTTTAAATGTCTTCTTTTATCAAAAATGTATGAAGTTATGTTTCCATTTTGAAAGAAAAGGGCTAAGCGATTGTTGATTTGATGGTTGTTAGAAATACTCCATATCCTTGTTTCCAACCTGGGGATCCAGACTACCCTGGGGAGGGGGCCAGAGGGTCTGGGGTGCTGCATTCTCAAAATCTGGTTTACATGTTTTATCTAAAAAATGATAAAACTCTTAAGGCAACTCTATTTTTTAAAGGTCTTTGCACAAGAATGTCCATTTTTACTTGACTTCCACCATGAAAACATTAAAATCTGAGTTTATTTTTCAATGGCAATCCATCATCCATGTAAGTCACATATTATTAATTTCTGACACTGTCTGTGCCTTCCTGCACTGGTGATACAAATCATTAGCTGATTAATGGTGTTCACTTACCTAAGCACTGACCCAACCTGATTCTTTCACAACCTGTTGGCCAATAATGCTGCTGTCATATTTCTAATCCTGTCTTTTCTCCTTCACAGTTAGTGTTAGTGCTGTGTGATCTCTGTAACCCCTCACCACCCCAGGCACCTTCAGTCATATCAAGTTGTGTCCAGGTCCAGCTCTTCAGAAGTCTGGCTCCTTGACTCATCCTGCAGGCCTCAGAGTCTAGACCCTGGTGGGTTATCTTATCTTACTGCTGGTCTCGATAACCCCTTAGACAGCACACTGGGGTCTAATATGCTAATCACTAAAGACTTAACTCATTCATCATGTATCCAAACCTGAAAATTAAATAATTGTTCACTCATATTTTTGCTGTTTTAATTAAAAATAACATGCTCTATGCCGATGTAGCATGTGTCTGCAAAAATCCAGTACCGTACATCCCTAATCTTTAGCACAGGTCTATGATACAATGTTAACTGTGAGCGCCTGATGCTGCATGATGCAATATGGTATCTGATGCTCACATGTTGTTAGGACACATCGGGAGCAGTTTCTGAAATGGTGATGGTGTACTTGGGGCGTTGGTGGCACAGTTTTAGTGCATTTGATCGGTAATCGGAAGGATGGGTATGAATGGGTAGATGTGACCTGCGGCGTAAAGCAGCCTTCAGTAGTCAAAGACTATAAAAGCGCTACATAAGCTCAAGTCCGTTTGCTTAAATAGGAAAAACTAAACCAGCAGAGGGCGATCACTGCTGAGCTCTATGATGGTCAAATCTTAATTCCATGTATGAGGAGTCTGTATTGAAGGATAGAAAATTCATATTTCTTTTTAAAGTCATTCAACAATTCATTCTTGACTTTACTCACACATTTTGAATCTATGTTTAAATTATCTTTATTTTGACTTATGTAACAAAGTTGAGAACTTTGTCTTTTGCTGACCGACATAAATTCAGCACTTTAAACTGGGTTTGGTTTGGTGGGAACGTTCTTTTTATAATGTTGGTGGTTCGTGTGGGTGATAAAAGCAGGTGCAGGAAGTCGAACAATCATTTTTAAACTTTGTAAAGGTTGTCTTCTTTTTCTTCTAAACCCCTGTCTCATATGTCGTGGTTTCCCAGGCCCTGCAGAAAAACATCTCCATTAGACAAGGTGCTGATTCAGACCCTCAAAACCCAACTACCCTTACACTGACCCAGCCATGAGTGAGGAAACCCCCCTGCCTTGTTCATGGCCTGGACAGGACAGCTGGCACTTTTAAGCTTCGTCTAATCATTCATCACTGTCTGAACTGTCTGAACTCTGCAGACCACAAAGGAAAAACAAGACCCCAAAAGTCCTCTTCAGAGTTTTTTCATCTTTTAAATGTGAAATTCAAGCACTTTTAAGACTTTCTGGGTTTATTTTTCATCTCTTTCCAACTTTTAACTTGGTAATTAATACAAATGAAATTTCAGTTTTGAAAAAGTGTGATGTTTTTAGTGGGCTTGCCTTAGTGTGAGGTAAAACAATCCTCAGGACACACTAGACAGTGCTGGCCAAAAGGTTGTTTTATGCTTCCTCTTTTTTTAAACAAGTGGAGAAGATAATATGGGCCTCTCTGAATACCTTAGGTTAGATACTTTCTCGGACCAAGAAAGCCATAACAGTGACTAACAGGGGCACACTGGCCAAATTTCAGTTTTAAACCATTATTTTCGCCCCATTTTAGACCCTGTTGACATGCATAAACATGGATTATCATCCATTTGGGTATTCAGATACCAAGTCCTCAGAACTCAAGTACTTACAGTCTCACAATGTGTTACTAATATGTGCTCAGAGATGACTAATGATTAATTTACGTCAGTCCATCCTCAATTTTTTGGGTTACTTTATGCTACTGGTATGTTCCATTTACCTCTGAACACAGACCTGGGAAGTGGGAATTACATCACATCCCATTTAAACATGTTCCAGCTGGTCGAGTCAAGGTAGCTGAAGGTCATCTGACTTCACAACAGGAAATTCTGACCATAGGGAGCATTCCCAGTGACGCATCCAAAGCCCAACTCACACTGCCATTTCAAGGCATAATATTTAACTCACTGTAATGTTTTACCTCCACTGTAAATGTCCTGGAGACAGACTAGGGGTAACGAGTTGACCCCCTCTTTGTTCCGCCTCCAGACGTGATATTGCAGACACAGCGGGAGACAGGAGTGCAGCGAGTGAGCATCTCTGCCTTTGTGTGTAAGTGGGGGCATGCGCCATGTTGCACATCCAAGCCATATTGCAGCCTGAATTGACAGAGATATGGCGACCTTGCAGAATTAATGTAAATGTCTCTTGATGTAAATATAGTGAAACATTGTTGCGGCACTTCTGCGTAAAGGCACAGTGAATTGGACTTAATTTGCAGGTTGGAGAATCCCGCTTCCAAGATCAACTGGAAAGCACCATCTGTGCTGTAAAATTAAATGAATTGGGGCAGACAAGAGACAAACTAACAGCACTCTCTGATTTCTTCAGAGTCTGGTCACACACACACACACACAAAAAACATTATACAGTGCAACAGGAATATTTGTTTGAGCTCATTTAAGTTTTTAAGGTGCTGGTTATGTTAAAATGACAACTCAGTTTAAAAAGAAAAGTGATGAGCAATAGTGGTATGATGTCTGTGAAAGAGCTGACTCTTCAGTGTTATCCACATGAGCTGGTTTGTAAGTTAGTAACAGACAAAAGCTAAAAAACAACATGGCACCAATGAAGAACTGTTCGAATGCCAAAAGTCAAGCTCCTATTACTCAGCTTGGTCAAATGACCAATATGTCTGTTTTGGGTTCCCATCAACACAGGCAAGGCTGCACAAACGGACTACCACAGACTATTCTAACCCAGAGGACAGTGTTTTAAAGTGTGTTAGTTCATCAAACTACCAACCCAGTCCTGACGAAGGTGTCCCAGACCACCATTGTATGTAGTCTAAGGTAATGGATTTTAGGGTCTGGGAATCACCAGTGGGGCCAAGATACAATATTACCACAATACTTGAGCCCCAATGAGATTCTATTGCAGTTCTTACTGTTTTATAATATGTTGAGTATTGCAATACTTACATATCTTAGTATATTCATTATGTCACTTCAGTTTCATCATAAACAGGAGTAAAACTCACAGACTGATGTCCACACATAGCCAGTTAATGCAGCCCACTCAGCTGTGCTCAGCCTCTCTTTAACTTTAAGCTTCACTGCTCTGTAGAGCTTCAGTACTGCTGTGTTGATGGTACATACCTAGGCTCCAATAACAAATGCCCTTGTTTTCCCAACATGGTGAGGCACAGGAAGTAAGTCATGGGTTGCACTATTTTCTTAGCTGTCTTGGATTGGGATGAAACTCTGACAAGCTAAGCATGTCAAGTATTGATTGATTATTTAGGGGCATTAGCTTAGCATTATTTTGCTCTCATATATCACTCCTTACAAAACCCATCTGTCATGTCCATTTCAATGTCCCTTTAAAAGTCCAAAATAAGTCCACACATGCCGACAAAGCATTCCTTATGTCTCTTTTCTGTGCTGCTATGTTTGATTTTCTAACTCCAGGCTCCAGCTACCCTGCAAGTTGGAAAGGCGTAAGCAGTATAAATAATGGATGGATGATTGATCAGAGAAGAGGGACCAGGGGTAGACACATGGCAAATGGGTCTCTGGTCAGATTCAAACTTGGACTGCCTGGTCGCAACCCACCCTGCAATACCTGTGCCATAAGTTTTGGTATGTTTGATATATATACATATATATGTATGTATATATATTTTTTTTTTTTTTTTTTTGCAACAAATCAAGAGGTTGGTCCTTTGATCCTGATGTTGATCTAACTTTGCATTTCCTGTCATCACCATGGCTATGTTTGTTGTACTTCCTGTTTTAACCAGCTTCCTTCCTGATTGGCTTTTGTTCTGTTTCATGTGACAAAAAACAAAAGGGAGTGTTCAGTGATTTCTGTGCTCTCCAAACACATCAAGGTTTGGTAAATACTGAGGAGTGTTAAATATTAACTATTTTGAGTTGGGGCAGCCTCGATCCTCTCCACTATTGGCCCTGCCTGAAAAAAGAAAATATGTTGTATAAAATGTGAGGTTAGAGTGGAGAAATTGTTTGATTCAATATGCAGTATCACACATTTCTCAGTTTTAACATGTCAACTATTTTTGGTGATTTTGCCTAACAGGGGCTTTAAAATCAAAGATTTCCAAAAATTTCAAGCACCAATACAAACCCTCAACCCCCTTCCCCTCCTCTAATCTCCTGCAGTCTGTTAATGAGGTATCATGCTTGGTTTTGATTTTTCTGTCACTGCTTCTTCCATTTCATCGAGGCACATCTGGTTTCCATAAGCACATACGTACATGTCATCACAAAGACAGGGAGGGGGAAGGGTGTGTAAATCAAGAAGGGATTGAACTTCAAGGAGTGGTAAGACACACTGTCAAGATATCACTGCCTCCAATCATCTCTCCTGACTCCCCACAGATGTTTTCATGACTTTGGCCTGCTTCCCTTCAGTCAAAAAATGTAAAGGAATCTATAGGAGAAAGGATAAATGTGTGAGAGAGAAACCATGGGGAAATGTGAGCCTGACCAGGAAAGAAAAACTCCAGTCAGAGGAGAGTAAGGGCAAAGTCAGTGAGACATGCCGAGATCAGAAAGGCCACATCAGAGGTAGCCTTTGAAAGAGGAGCTTAGCGGGCCCCAACAACGCTGGACACAAAGACTTATGTGGTTACACTCAGGAGGGGAGGGGTGGCTGCTTACAGAGCAAAAACATTATTGTTTTTACTTACCCACTTATCAGCAGAAAAGTGGCCTTGCTCAGCTGACTGGTTGGTCCTCCAACACTGACCTGGAATTTGCAGGTGGTCTGTTGTGGTTCCTTGAGCCGTCAAGAGTGGTTCTGCAAAAGACCGACAACTGTAGGAACATTGTTTGACTCATCTTTTCATCTGTTGGCACGATGCTGTCCAGCTGTTTCACTTTGGATCTGCTGCGAGGGCTTTTTACCAAAGCAGCTGAGCGAGTCTAGAATAGTTCTTCCTGGTCATGAGGAGTGTTAGAATTGGCAGATATTAGGGATTAAGTCTTTTAAACCCTTTGACTTCCAAACTAAGAAATACATTTGCAACAAATTATTTAATTGTGTTCCTTCCTCTTCATTTAGCAACATTTCAGGTTTTATTTTTCAGGTAACCCAATCAGGAAGCAGATATGTTGGTCATCGTGCTGGTTGGCTTGCCTGTGAAGGGTTATCCTGGGCTTGAGATTTCTTTCATTTCTGCAACAAAATTTTGTTTTTTTTTGTATGAAAACATCACAGAAAGCAAAATTTAGACATTAAGTAGATGACCCAGTTTTCTGAGGAATTACAGATAATTTTTTTCATCACATTTATTTCCTTCAACTAAATTATGATTGTTAGAGGATTTGGAAATATGTGAAAAGATTTTTTCTTACTTCAATGCTCTTACTGTTAGATTTCTGAGGAGTTATGCAGCAACGATACACTCCCAATTTTTTTGTAGTTTTCAAACAATTATACTCATTTACAGCAGCGCCACCTGGCGAATACATATCGGTGTAACAAACGCTATTCAGAGAGGTGAATAAGGTAAAACAGACAAAGATGGGCTTTCGAAATTTTAAGTATGGTGTTAAGGTGGCAAAAAGTCAACCGCACGGTTACAATGCCAGTCAAAGGGTTAGAGCACTATTGTTCGGTCAGCATTTACATTTAAGTCTTTTTTGTCTCCTAAAGTTTTGGTCTTGTGTTGGTCAGAAAATGTTATATCTTTGGGGTTAAGTTACAGTCAAAGTAAAGTCTTTGGGACCTACTTTTTACAGTGTGAAGTGCACTGTTTAAAAGTCTGTAGTGCACAGCGGTTTGGGGCGTGTTGATCCGAATGTAGCTGTTTTAAGGATGTATGTTCTTGGCGCAAAGTCAGGTGCAGGGTGCAAAGAGGATGGATCATATGCCTTGACTATACATGGGTGTGTTCTGTGCATAACATAGATCAAACCAGGTGGGTCAGGCAGTTGGCATTTTGCTATCTGAACAGCTGGTTTAGTTGTTTGGTCTGATTTTCAGCTAGGTTATCTAATTCCTCTCCTACACATGAATGCTCAGAAGTGCCTCTCTTTAATCAAAGCATCTGGAGCATAAGAAATGATCCAAAGGACAAATCAGAAACTTCAGCATAAATGTTTAAGTGATACCTCAGAAATTATTCAAATTTCCTGTCAAAACTGTCAGGATCAGGCAGGTTTATGTTTGTGATGGACCTGTTTACTATACAACAATTATTTTTACTTTCTAGTTTTCCTGCAGGAATCCTTGGCTCTGTTGTCTATTGTGTGAGTAAAACACACCACAGAGCCTGTTTTATTATCTGTAAGCATAATTATCAGTGAGATTCATTACTTTGTATATAAATATTTAAAATGCAGCTCTGTTTTCAATAAATCTTTAATCCTGTGTGTATTTTTTCATGTGTCTTGGTGTATTATGCTTGCTATTTGATTTAGAAGCAGCTACAGTATTCCCAATGCATAATGCCACATTGTAACCTCTTATTTGAGAATTTCCTCTTAATAAATGATCTGATCAAGTTGGTCCTTATTGCTTTGGCTATGGCATATGCAATACTGTTTACTTCCATTTTTGTTGTCCTTGTCAGCAGCTTGGTAGTAACAGTTAGGGACCGAACGGTTTATGAACCGTCCGAACTTTTTGGTTCGACTGTCTCAGTTCAGTTCATGTATGTCCCATTCGGTTCATATTATAAGCATGCGCAACTCCCTTTTCTCCTTTATAACGAGGCGAAGCGGTCTAAGCTACACTCCAGAGCAGAAGGTGGTGGTAATATGCCTTAAGTAGTAAACCACAAAAAGAAGTGAAGCAGCGTAGCAGCCGCTCGTAGAGTTACGTGGAGACGTTTGTGGGCATGGCGGGTGGGAAACAGCCGGAGCTGGAAGATGCACCAGCAGCACTGTATAAGTCTACTGTATGGGACCACTTTGCATTTCGAGTGAGTTACGATGACAGTGGTTAGAAAGTGGTAGACGAAAGTGCAACAGTGTGCAAGCACTGTGCAACACGAGTTTTTTATGCTAACGGCAACACGACTAACATGTCAGCTCATCTGCGGAGACATCATCCCAGTGAGACAATTGACAGCGCAAGACGGAGAGGGACAGAGTCGACTGGACGACTTCTACTTCCTGCAGCTTTTAAACAGCCTTACAGTGAAGAGTCAGACAGGCCAAAATGCATAACAAAAGCACTGGGGAATTTCATCGCCAAGATATGCAGCCTTATGCTGCATAATAAATAATAATAATAAAATATAATTTTCTAAGAACCACAATTAATAAATGTGGATTATATCTTTCAGTCAGTTCAGTATTTGTGCCCAGATTTCACTGCATTGAATTGCACTGTCACTGTATAGTGACAGTGCAATTACTATTTTTCTTAGCATTTGTTAAAGATTACTGTCTTTGCCAAATAAATGAAAAGTCTGTTGGAACTAGCAATTTCTCCTCTCTTGCAGTGCCAGAATCTCACCTGCTTTTAACCCAAGTCTGTCACAATGATATATCAAAGACAGCCTTATTCTTTCAGTATTAACCTGAATACTTAAGACATAATTAATTTTCCTAAAGATCAACGCATACCGAACCAAACCGAAAACCGTGACCACCAAACCGTGACATGAACCGAACCGTGGATATTGTGAACCGTTCCACCCCTGGTAACAGTCCTTTTTTAAAAACACAATAACTCTTTAAAATTTAAAAGCCAAGCAATGTCAGATGCATTTTATTATTTCAAGTTAAATGTTAAAATCTTGTATGCTGTGAGGCACGGTGGCGTAGCAGGTTGTGCTTGAAGGGTGTGGACTTGAATCCCTTGAGGGCCTTTCTGTGTGGTGTTTGCATGTTCTTCCTGTGCATGCATGGTTTCTCTCCAGGCACTCTAGCTTCTGCCACAGACTAAAAACATGCTCGTTCAGTTGACTAGTGACTCTAAATTGTCCTTGGCTGTGGGTAAATGGTTGTCTGTTTCTCTATGTGCGGCCCTGTAATCGGCTGGTAACCGGTCCAGGGTCTAGCCCAATATCAGCTGGGATAGACTCCAGCTCCCTGTGACTCTGAAAGGGACAAGCAGTACAGATAATTATACCTTATTCATAATAGTACCTTGTTTCTGAAAGGGGTTTTCTAAAATTCCATATGCTCTTGGGAACCAGGAAGTGCTAACTGCTAACTCACTTCTGCATTTTTGGACTCATTCCTGCACGACACTATAGAGTGGGCAGCAATGAGAGGCAAGAAATGTGGGTCAACTGAGAAGGCTAAATACATCGAGTAAAGTATGAAGGCGATGGTCCTCTTTCAAACCACTCAAGATTCTCCTCTGAAACTTGAGTTGCATCATTCAGGCTGTACTTCAAACCCCTCAGCAATATGGCAGATCTCTGACACCCAAGCACACAGAGATATCTTCGCCATCCAAGATATAAACAATCGTTAAGGATGAAGGACAGAATGAGAGCTCAAATTCCAGCTCAGCTGCTTCAGTATGAAATTTCTACTTTGGGTGCCAGGATGAAGGATCCACTGGTCCTCCCAGAGTCCAGACACAGAGAGTTGCATCAGGGCACAAAAATGTTCTGCTCAGCGACCAAAGGGCTGTAATTACATAGAAGCACTGCTGAGCTGTGCAGGATGAACGTCAAGACCGGAGAGATGGAAGAGGAGAAAAGAGGAGAGAAGAGGGCAAATGCTTGATTTAGAGCAGGCTGAGAAGAGAAAGGGGTCAGGGACATGAGGGGGTTAAAGCACTCACTGCTCAGAAGAAGCAAAGAGAACTGCTAAAGCAAATGACGACTGAAGACATCTTTGTCATCGCCTTGATGTGGCTTGACCAGAGAGTTGGATTCTTTAAATACTGCAATTGTCTGAAGTTGCTGACGAATCAGTTTATTCTCTCGTGCAGTTTCATTTCTAACTTGGCTGGAGCAGTAATTCTTGTGTCAAATGTCATCAGAGACAAATATGGTGATGCTGACACCCTGTGGATTTTAAGTGTAACTGCAGATATAACTGCATCCATCCATCATCCATCATAAATGCGGCCCACCAGTCAGTTTAAAATATAAACAATGCATGTTTATGAAGGATATCTGAACACTGATGTTAAAACTCAGAATTATTCACGAAGAGAGAGATTTAACCAAGTGTAATTGTTTCTAGGAAATCCCATTTATGCATTTGTCAGAATAGAAATGACGATGTGAACTTGTTTGACGTAATGTCCTTTATTCTTGTCTGCTTTTATTTGGATTCACTTTCTTTATATATTCAATCATTTACAGCATGTGTGTAATCATGAATGTATGTGTCAGCATGTGTACAAACAAACTGAGTTTTGATGTATATCTGGTGCATATTTGTGTGGATGTGTGGGTGAGTACATGGATACAGATATACTTCTGCATTATCATCTTCTCTTTGTTTTTAAATCTGTCAATTCTGTAGTTTAAGTTCATTTTAAGCTTTCAGTTTCTGAATCGACATTATATCAGTCCATTCTTCCTATCTCCACTTCTTCAACTCTTTATACCCCTCTGCTTCATTCTTTGGGCCTCCCCTATTTTCAGCTGGCCAAAGAACCCATCACCACCTTCTAGATGTCAAGTTGCAACCAACATTTTATGAATATTTAAACTCTTTTTTTTAACAGAGGGTATGCAGTGCAGACCATAACAAAACAACACTGTACAAGAAAAAATAAATGGAGACATGCCCTTTCGGCTCTTTTTCCCAGGGTCACATTTATGACCAAATAAAATAAGCCTTTTTGAGTCATGGCTCACCAGTTGAGAACAGGGGCTCTATAGCATTTACATTCACTAATGAACTTATCAGGCAAACTTTTTCAAAATGCCATGTGGTGATGTTAATCTTCTGGATTACTTTTGTATATGATTGATATTTTATAATCAATCATATAGCAGAAACCACTGCATTAAATCAGTGGTTCTCAACTGGGCTTGCTTCGGGACCCACCATCACCCCTTAATTTCAAGGTGTGAACCAAATTGAGGGAAATTTCCAACTTCTCATATTTATTTAATAAAAACGCACTTCTCCGCACTTTAAAACTTGGAAAGTACAGAATATCACAGTGTGCCAACACACACAAAAGCAAAGTTTACCGGTAATGAGAAGCCAGAAAGACCTGCATGTGCCAATGCTGGATAGGGAAATATTCCCTTTTACATTCAATTAACTGCAATTTAATTGAAGAAAAAAGTGCATCTTAAGGACACAAGGTCTTAAGTAATAATATCAGTCAGCACTAAATAAGCCATTGATCATAGGGCTGTCACAACACAAAACACTTCAGTAACTTTAGCCTTTTTTAACAGACTCCACAGAGCTTTAACAAAGCCATTTCAAAAATATTTAGCTTAAGCTGAGGACCTAATTACTGAATATAATCACTCCTGACCATACCCTAAAAATGTCAAATTATCAAATGAACAAATTGGCTACTTCAATGTTGGTTACACTGCATTGACAATTTAGTAAGTCAATTTAGTAATTTCACTGTTTTTTGAACAACTTGAACTATTTGGTACAGAGTTTTTATGGTAAGCCACATAGATATTATTACCATGATCCCCTGAATAGTCTCTCAAGTAATTCCTGAGTATATTTTCAAATTTTAACCTTTTTAAATTTAACTAAACCATGGAAACACAAAAGAAATGCATCACATCATTGACCCATATAACAAACACCCTTCAATTGAAATGTGTGTCGTTCAGCATTACAGATTATTATCGCCACCTACTGTTATGGAGTGTGAAAAGACAGCACTCCACTGCATAAAAAAACCCTTCAAAATAAAAACTCAGGACTTTTTTCGTAGTTCATGACCCACTGTAAAAGGGTCTGTGACCAACGTTTTGGTCACGACCCACCAGTTAAGAATCACTGCATTAAAGCATGTTGCCACATTCAAGTCAGTCTGCTGGATTAAATCTGAAAACCAGGATGGAACAGAGAGGCTATATATATAATAATACAATAATAACAATAATAACAACAATATATAAATAAATCAATTAAGTAAAACAAAATGGCTGTGCAGCATGCCATAGTTGCTATGGATACTCTGAAGGTGCATCATTTAATCCCTGTGATTACCCTATATGCATAAAAGGTGCATCATTTCAGTGAGATCCTCTTTTGAAGCCAAACACGATCAGAGACAGACAGAAAGAGTTTTTCTCCTGCCGATATCTGAGACTTCTTCAAACAATCAAACTCCTGCTACAAAATTTCACCAACCACAGAGGGAATAAAGATCTCCTGAAAACATTCAAGCAAAACATCCAACTTCTGAGATGGAAAATGTAAGATATTCACTTTTTGATGGTCATAGGTGGTTAAGCTAACTAATGCTAATGATCCAGAATGAGGGAACTAATGCTGATAACTTTTTGGTCTGAACATGGTTTAGTCTTGGATTTCGAAACTGTTTAAAACATACTACAATTGATGGAAAATTTACATTTAAATAAGAATTCACAATGTAAAAGAAAAAGTCAAACTCTGAGCTAACAGTTACACTGCAGTTACTCTGCAGACCATCTTAGTTGATTTTCAAGTTATGTTTTTCAATCTTTTATCATAAAACAAAGAGACAAAACATTTGAGGTGCTTGGTTAATAAAAACAGTATGTTTGGGTGTGCTAATTTAACTTTAAAGTGATTTTTAAGCTAATGAAAGTATACACAAAATGGCTGCCGAGTTCTGTCATCAAAGGACATATCTGCTCAAGTCAAGTCAAACCATATGGCCGTGCAGCATGCCATAGTTGCTATGGATACTCTGAAGGTGCATCATTTAATCCCTGTGATTATCATATTGGCATTAAAGGTGCATCATTTAATCCCTGTGATTACCCTATATGCATAAAAGGTGCATCATTTCAGTGAGATCCTCTTTTGAAATCAAACACGATCAGAGACAGACAGATAGAGTTTTTCTCCTGCCGATATCTGAGACTTCTTCAAACAATCAAACTCCTGCTACAAAATTTCACCAACCACAGAGGGAATAAAGATCTCCTGAAAACATTCAAGCAAAACATCCAACTTCTGAGATGGAAAATGTAAGATATTCACTTTTTGATGGTCATAGGTGGCTAAGCTAATTAATGTTAGGTATGAAGGTGAATCTTTAAAGTCAGTTCCTCAGTTCAACTTAAACAGAATCACAGACAGTCAGAAAAAGTTTGCCATCTTCCTCAGTCACACTCCAGCTACAAAAATTTTACAGCCAAAAAAAAGGTACAAAGATTCCCTGATATTCATTCATGCTAATCATCTAAATTCTGAGATGGAAAATGGAAGATATTCACTTCATGATCACTATGTTCATACTTTGGAGGTGTTTTGTGGGAACAACAGTCGTACATCTGTGTTTGTGTTTTGTTTCAATACTTTTCTGAAGCTGATGGAAAACATGTAAAATGTTCAAAATGGCCGCTAGAATCTCTAGTCACCATAGTGCTTTTGTTTAGTTCATCAGTGACATTGCACAAAATGGTAGCGTAGCATGGTTCCTCATTTTAACCCAAACAAAACCCCAGACAGCCACCAAGAGCTTTCTCCTGTTGGAATTCACCTGTTTTTAAGAGGGATTTCTCCTTGGCTAAAAATATTTACCACCCAGAGAAGGAATAAAGATCTTCTATTAATATTCAAGCAACACATTAATATTCTAGGATGGAAAATGTAAGATAGTGACTCTTTATGATTACAGATAGCTAAACTAAGTGTAGCCAGTGATTCAGAATGAACTAAAGATATCAGCGATCTTGTGACCAAATTTAAAATATCAGACTGAATCTAAATGATCAGAATAATGATAGAGTTTTACAAGAAAATTTGATTGAAATTAAAAAGACAAAAAATAAACTTTCTAGCCAATGCAGGTCTGTCAGAGTAGAGTTTAACATTTACACCATGAGTAAGTAAAAGGCAAAATAACATTTTGCTGAAAATTACATTAAATTATTTCTACATAAAGGCATACAATGACCTTTTCAAAACCCCAGTGGGAGTTAAGACCGTAGTGTGGGCATTCTTCAGACTTGCTGCAGACTGTCATGTTTTAAACTGACCAAACATTAGTGGTGCTTCATGATTATAAAACCAGTATGTTTGTGTGCCTAAATTTACTTTTAACACACAGAATACTTTATGTAAAATTACATTAATTAAAGTGCACTTTTTGTAAAATAATAGACTTTAGGTTGTCTTTATACACACTGTAAAAAAAATGTAACTTTACAGGAAATGTGTAATATTTTACAGGTTTTTCCTGTTTTCCAATAAAACAATGATATGCTAGTGGTTTTATGGATATTTTCAGTAGATTTAGGTTTTGTGTTTAAAATTGCAGTTAATTAGCCAGAATTTAAGATTACATTAATATTCTGTTTTTAATGACAGTTTGTCGTATTTGTACATCTTGAACTGTAATTTTACATACAATTTTCTGTATGTTTTTACGGGTTACCACCATTTTCCATTTTCACCACTTAAAAGAAGCACAGTATGTACTGGCCAATTGAAGGTATCCTAAAATGATATTAACATTTGTTTCATTTGTAAGAAATAACTACAAAGTCTAATGGATTTGACCTAAGTCCAATTACTACTGATCGTCTTCTGTCATGATCCTGTTTCAGTTAAGTTCCCTTTTATGTTTTCATGTTTTCATGTTTGTCTTGTGCTTCTTGTTTTATTTTGAAAATTCCCCTGCCTTGCTTTGGGAGTGGAAGTGAAATATAGGAAGAAGTTAGTCTGACTTATTCATTACAATAATAAGGAAAGATCTGTAAACTTATATTTGGATCTGAAAAAGACAGGTTAACTTGCCTTTAAAAACATAATAATGTGATCTTACTATGGTTAATATTTTGTCATTTTAAGCGAAATGTTTAACCTCTTCAGCCCCATAGGACCCAAATTTGGGTCTGCTGGGGCTCAGGAGAAAAGCTCCTCGACATGACAGCACAAGCAGTGAACTGTGCCTTTAAGACTAAAGTCATGTTGGCTTTTATTTGACAAATACTTATATTATTGACCTTTGGCTCAATATGCACTGTTTTTCAAAATCCTCGCCTTACCATATTGTTATCAAACAATAACTTTAACTTTTCTCTGCATCACTTTATAACAATAATCTTTTGCAGAATAGTGATGAATATATTCATCACTTTAGGCTGAATTAAAGACAGAAATGATGTTGCATAAGAAAATACAGGCAATTCACTTTTTTTCACATCTTTGATTAAAGAGAAAAAAATGTTTGGACTTGAAGTAAGTAGGTAAATATGGACTTTTAAACTGGCATACATAATAAGGTGGTTAGTGAGTGTATATCAAACATACAGACGTACATCACATTCCCATTAGAAATAAAGCATTGCTATGTTTATGAAGTGAAACTCATCTTGATTCTGATTGGCTCCTGTAAGACGAGTTCGAGACACTAAGAGGCTCTTTAAAATGGTCAAAATACTTTTTTAGGACATTTTTTAAAATCTATAAATTTATATTTTAGCTAAGTTAGCTATTTGGCTACCTTAGGTGTTTTGTTTTATCCATATACAGTGTTGCTTACGTCTTGTTTTGTTATTTTTTTTACAGATGCTTGATCTTCATCACCTCAAGGACCACAACTACTGCCAGACTGTGAGAGTCTCTGCACGCCTGGCTCAGAGGAAGCCTCGAGCTCCCAGATGTCCCTGCTGTGCAAGTGGAGTGGTAAGACATTTAACCTCCATGTTTTTGGGAAATAACCTTCAACTTTACAACCCTTAACTCTCCAGTAGATACTTCCAAGTTTTACAAACGAGCAACCAAAAGTGGAGAAAATGTTCAATATTAATATTTTTCATTGTCATTACCTTTAAACCTGTAGAAATCTGTATCTGTATTAAATCTGAAAACGTTAACACCCTTGTGGAATTTTTTAAGGATGATATTTTTATGGACAAATATCTCATTATCTGCTGCTTAAGTTTGTTTTAAATTGATGAGCATTGTGTACAAATCTGATACAGTTATTGAATTAAATATTCGGATAAAGATCTGCTGCTTAAAAGAATAAATCTTCAATAACACTTAACCTTCATAAGAAACCCTGGATGTGTTACATGGTATGTTGAGTGTTTAATTCTCACAGACTGAAAGATGTGAAATTCTCTGCTCTCTCCATCTGAAGGTCTAATTTACAGACATGGACAAAAATGTTGGTACCCTTCTGTTAAAGAAAGAAAAACCCAGGTTGGTCACTGAAATAACTTGAAACTGACAAAAATAATAATAAATAAAAACTTACTGAAAATTAACGAATGAAAATCAGACATTACTTTTGAATTGTTGTTCAACAGAATCATTTTAAAAAACAAATAATGAAACTGGCCTGGACAAAAATCATGGTACCCCTAGGAAAGATTGAAAATGATTTGACCATAGGGACATGTTAAACTAAGGTGTGTCCTGTAATTAGTAGGGGTGTAAATCACCAGTTTCATGACGATACGATACAATATCAATTCTTTGGACAACGATACGATATTTGCTGATATCAAAAAGTCTGCCACGATTCGATTTCGATTCGGTACGATTCAGGGATCTTCGATCAGTTTAAGACGATATTATGTACTCATTGAACACAATCAGCTACATTTCACTTAAAGCAAGAAAGAAATACAAAGCAATTTCTAAGTTTTGATAGTTTTATTACTGAAATGTGAAACGATGTGCTGACCTTTGGGTATGATAGGTTATAGAGGATTATAACCATCTGTATGATCTAATCATGTTTAGATCTAAATTAGTAGTCAGGTGCTTTTTAAGACTTAGCTTCACTGTTTAATGGTAGGTGTGGAGGAAGAATAAGAACAAGCTCTCACTGTTTTCCTTTCATACAATAAGTACTTTCATTAATCAGTGCGCTACAAAATCAAATGATGTGATAACTTACTGTACTCGTGTGATTACTCCCGTCATGTGTGTGCAGTATGCATCCTCGGCGGTCAGATCGACCGTATCTTTCCCGGATACTGCAGTGCTATTTTCTGATTGGCTGACATGTCAAGCTCCTGTTTAGCTCTGTGATGCTAAGAGCGTGTGGCTACATGTTAGCATATAGCGGTGTAACTCGGTGGGCGCTACACGGTACATTTTAAAGCAGGAGAAATACCGGGTGTGGTGTGTGAGAGAGCGAAAAGGTGCACGTCTCATACACTGAATGCATGAGACTTGAGAGCCCTGTAAAGTTAAAATTTCAGAACGAGGCACTATTGGGCGGAAGCAGTGAAACGGATATCCGGTCAGAATTTCAAAATAAAGGCGCTGAAGATGACGATGTTGATCGACGTTTTGAGTTTCCATCGATTTGATTGGATCATTGCTTTACCAATCGATGTATCGATCAGTCAGTCTGCCTATTTAAAGGCTGAAAAGTACTCACTGTGTTGTTTGGTATCGTGGTGTGTACCACACTGAACATGCACATATTATTCAGAAGTTTAAGGTCCACAGGACTGTAGCCAACCTCCCTGGATGCGGCCGCAAGAGGAAAATTGATGGCAAATTGAAGAGACGGATAATACGAATGGTAACCAAAGAGCCCAGAACAACTTCCAAAGAGATTAGAGGTGAACTTCAAGGTCAAGGTACATCAGTATCAGATCAAACCACCCGTCACTGTTTGAGCCACAGTGGATTTAATGGAGGACATCACTGTTGAAAGCAAATCATAAAAATACGAAACTGGAATTTGGAATTCAAAATTCATACTGACAAGCCACAAAGCTTCTGGGAGAATGTCCTTTAGACAGATGAGACAAAACTGGAGCTTTTTGACAAGGTCACATCCGCTCAGTGCTAAGCTCTCTCCCCAGAAAGCTCTCCAAACACTCACACCTGGGCACATGTGACCATAACACCTCACATGACAGGGGGAGTTAATGACCCATTCAGGGTAACGACTCTCAGGGGTTACATCACCCTGGGATAAGTTTCTGAGTCGTTCTCCAACTCCTCCCTTCCTTTGTTGTTGTTTTTTCCTCTAGCAAGATAAATATCTGCTTCCAGCACCAGCCATTTGGAACTGAAGAAGCTTCTTGGATGAGAAGTGAAACGTCTTCCCAACAAACTCTACACAGTCCAGTTGCCTTGCTTTTGAATCTTCAGAATTACATCCGCTCTATGTTCACAGACACAAAAATGAAGCACACAAAGGAAAGAACACTGTACCTACTGTGAAACATGGAGGAGGCTCAGTTATGTTCTGGGGCTGCTTTGCTGCATCTGGCACAGGGTGTCTTGAATCCGTGCAGAGTTCAATGAAATCTCAAGACTATCAAGGCATTCTGGAGCCAAATGTGCTGCCCAGTGTCAGAAAGCTTGGTCTCAGTCACAGGTCATAGGTCATCCAACAGGATAATGACCCAAAACACACAACTAAAAACACCCAAGAATGGCTCAGAACAAAACATTGGACTATTCTGAAGTGGCCTTCTATGAGCCCTGATCTAAATCCTATTGAACATTTGTGGAAGGAGCTGAAACATGCAGTCTGGAGAAGACACCCTTCAAACCTGAGACAGCTGGAGCAGTTTGCTCATGAGGAGTGGGACAAAATACATGTGGACAGATGCAGAAGTCTCACTGAGGGCTACAGAAATCGCCTCATTGCAGTGATTGCCTCAAAAGGTTGTGCAAAAAAATATTAAGTTAAGGGTACCATCATTGTTGTCCAGGCCAGTTTCATTATTTTGTTTTTAAGATTATTCTATTAAACCACAATTCAAAAGCAATGTCTGACTTTCATTAGTTAATTTTCAGTAAATTTTTATGTTTTACTACTTTTGCCAGTTTCAAGTTATTTCAGTGACAATTGTGGGTTTTTCTTTCTTTAACTAAAGGGTACCAACATTTTTGTCCACCTCTGTGAGGTGCTACAGCAGTTTATTTTCATGGTATTAAAGACAAGCTCTCCTGCTCCCTGTTGTTTTCTTATGATTTTCCTATGTTACATGTCAGAGAGATTTAATCATCAGATATGGATAATTATATTTACATGTGCATGATAAGAAAAAACATTACCATTTTATTTTATCAACCAAAGTAGAACATTTTATTGGATAGATAAAGTCAGTGTTGAATAATTTTATTATTTAATTCTTAATTGTATAAAATAAATTAAAATTATAAATGCATCAGTCATTAATCTTGTAAATCTATTTTGCTTTGAAATATTTAATCACTCTTATTTGTCAAAAACCTGCAATATTTCACTCATACAGAATCTAAAGAATGGTATAGTATTTTCAATAAAATCATTAGAGTTTATAACAATTATCACAGTATTTAATAATTAGGACAAATACAAATGTTAATACAGTGATTTTATAGATAAGGCATAGACAGGAACTCAAAGTGTATAAAAAATAATCATCTACAGTAGGGCTAAAATACTGAAAAATAATCAAGATTATTTATTTGGCTGTGATTGTGAAATCAGAATCCATTATCACCCCACCCCTATTTGTATCAATGATTCTGGCACGCTGGCTTCTTCTTCTGCTGACTTTATTACAATATAGTCGAGCCCTCAGCTCGAGTGGATTGTGCTGCCTGTGATCACCACCCTGCCCTCTTTTGATAGTTTATTTTTACTAAACAGGAGAGCACATGTTTATTGACTTCAAGCTTTACTTTTTTTTTATTTAAATACAGGATTAAGTCTAAACGAGGGAGAAATGCTGTTAAAAAAATCTTACTAACTACCCTGGCTCTGTCTGTGTCTCCATGAACATTTGGTGACATTAAACTTCAAACTAAATGTCAGAAAACTTCCAACAGAGTTGAGCTGTGTTTAATGAGACTGTGGTGGCATGTCTCAGAAATTGAAAACGGTATATGGTTGTATGGTATAAAGGCTGGAGCCAACATTTTGGATTCAAAAATATGTAATAAAAGTGCACTTATACACCAGATTTAGCAGTGAATAACAGCATAAAATAAATCATCAAGCACACATGGTTTTATTTAAAGCAGACTCTCCTGAGGGGAGCAGATGTGTTAGCTAACTGTTACTTGCCAACAGTGAGTGTCAGTGATAAGTAGGGCTGAACGATTTCAGGAAAAGATCTAATTGTGACTTTTCTGGCAGATATTGCGATGTCAATTCAATTCACGATTTTCTTCAAATCAAGCTTCAGTGCAATATCACTGTGTACTTACAGTATAGACAACAATAAGGAAATCAATGATCAAAAGCACATCACACGTTATTCATCATCTAATATTGATGAGAAATAATCTGTTTTCATTATTTAAGGGATACTCCTAAACAGAAGCTTTGTGTTGTTGACCTGCTTACCAGCACTTCTGTAAATGCAAACTGCCTGCAAGTGTGTAAAATAGTTACACAACAGATCCTGGGTCAGTTAGAGCGTTGGCGACCACATGATTGCATTGTCTGAAATTGTGATTACGATCCAAAAACGATAACTCTTTCAGCCCTAGTGATGAGCTCTGTCAAAGTGTCCCTTTGGGTGCTGCCAACACACCAACAAATAAGTTTGGAGACATCAATTAGAAGACAGTCAGCAGGCACAGATCCTTCATCTTGTAGTGCTGGATAATATTTTGCTCATAGTTCAGGTGTTTTCTTCTGTGAGAGTTAGTTCACAATGTCTGTTACCATGAACCAGAACCTAAACTCTTGTTTGTTGTCATTTTTTAGGACTCCAAGCACCACCATCCTGCTCCTGCTGATGAACCTCCAAAGAAAAGGAAGCGGACCTCAGCAGGCCGTGCCTCCACCTCTCCAGCATTGGCCGAAAAACTAAGAGCAACAATTCCACCAGAGGATCTACCTGAGGTCTCCCCTAAGGTCCCCAGCCCCAGGCCTTCCACTGATCTTCAGCAGGGAGACGGCCCTCTGCAGATCCACCAGCTCTCAGTGGACTCCTACAAGCGGCTCTATCACGCTGTGGTAGAGACCAACTTGAAGTACTTGAGCGGCCGTCGGCGTCCATACAGCAAAGCTTTAGGGCTTCGCCTGAAGCAGAAGCTGTGGGAGTCCCTAGATCGGCCAACATTCACAGAAACTGTGGACGAGAATGGACTCGTTCAGGTGAATGTCAGCTATGGGGAAGGAAAACACCCTCCTCAGTTTGATGTGGACACCTCCGGGGAAACTGGGGTGTAAAGCACCCCCATCCTGCTCTGGGAGTTTATCCCCCCTGTTTAACATGACGTCACAGGGGAACCGCAGCCTGGGGAGCACCCAAGCAAGAGAGTGAAGAACTGAAATAACAGTCTTTACGTTCTCTTCTACTTGTAAATATTGTAAATATTGTACATAGTTTTCTTTTTCCTTTTAGGTGTAAAATTAGAAAGGTAAGTATAAAGTACCATAAAGGAACGCACTGTAGTAAAAAAGTTAAAGGGAATTTCCCCCAAATATATACAAATAACATCTGTCCAACAACCTCCTCAAGCCTCCTCACATTCATCAGCCTCAACTTCAGCCTCCAACCAAACCAGCAGATATAACATCACTGCTGCACCTGGACTACAACATCTGTCCAAACTCCACCTGCTCCAACAGCGCTTACCATCACACTGCTGCAAATGGACAAGAACATCTGTCCAACAGCCTCCTCAAGCCTCCTCACATTCATCAGCCTCAACTTCAGCCTCCAACCAAACCAGCTGATATAACATCACTGCTGCTCCTGGACTACAACATCTGTCCAAACTCCACCTGCTCCTACAGCGCTTACCATCACACTGCTGCAAATGGACAAGAACATCTGTCCAACAACCTCCTCAAGCCTCCTCACATTCATCAGCCTCAACTTCAGCCTCCAACCAAACCAGCAGATATAACATCACTGCTGCACCTGGACTACAACATCTGTCCAACATCCACCTGCTCCAGCAGCTCCTACCATCACGCTGCTGCAAATGGACAAGAACATCTGTCCAACAACCTCCTCAAGCCTCCTCACATTCATCAGCCTCAACTTCAGCCTCCAACCAAACCAGCAGATATAACATCACTGCTGCACCTGGACTACAACATCTGTCCAAACTCCACCTGCTCCAACAGCGCTTACCATCACACTGTTGCAAATGGACAAGAACATCTGTCCAACAACCTCCTCAAGCCTCCTCACATTCATCAGCCTCAACTTCAGCCTCCAACCAAACCAGCAGATATAACATCACTGCTGCACCTGGACTACAACATCTGTCCAACATCCACCTGCTCCAGCAGCTCCTACCATCACGCTGCTGCAGTACGAGGACAAGAACATCTGTCCAACAACCTCCTCGCACCTCTGCACCTTCATCAGCCTGAACTTCAGCCTCCAACCAAACCAGCAGATATAACATCACTGCTGCTCCTGGACTACAACATCTGTCCAAACTCCACCTGCTCCAGCAGCGCTTACCATCACACTGCTGCAAATGGACAAGAACATCTGTCCAACAACCTCCTCAAGCCTCTGCACCTTCATCAGCCTCAACTTCAGCCTCCAACCAAACCAGCTGATATAACATCACTGCTGCAAAATGTGTTAATTGAGCGTAGATTTTACACCAACATGTTCTGTCAATTTACAATGATTTCTAAAACAAAAAGCTTGCTTTAACTAGATTTCTGACCAAAAACATAGGTAAAAGACCGACTAAAACAAAAGGTAAGTTGTTTTTTTCCTTTGATCACTCTGCCATTATATAGAACAAGTAGTATTTTTTACATTCACAGAATAGCATTAACATCCCTGCCTTAAAATGCCACTTCATAGACATTTTATATTTGTATCTATATTTCCATTTTGTTGACACAGTGTGTGTTTTTTTATATTGCATTTTATTTAGTTTCTCCTTCCTAGTGGATGTGCGGCGAGTCTGTCACATGTTACAAAATACGCTCACATACACTAAGTTGGTTTTTGCACCTCCAGCTAAGTTGCTTCGATATAAGAGTCTAACTGAAGAAATTCAATGCCACAAATAGCTCAAAAATTTGCATTTGCGTTTTCATTTAAAGGAAAGAACTTACATCAGAGTTAGGCAATCTTTCAGCCGTTTCACACTAGATGCATTTTACTTGCCAGGTGGCAGAGGTGCGTGTTTTCATTTTGGCATACATGTGTTTACATTTCCGCGTACAGCTATCTGAAAGCTTGAGTCCGATCTTCGAATATTCCAAGAACAGGAGTCTCATCCGTTTTTCCTGTTTGCTAAGCATGCATTTCACCCAAAACAGAACAACATATGAATAATAGAGCCATAATCACCTTACTGTGGTTACACTGGATGTGTGTGGCTGACGTGCGTGCCAGTTCTGACTGGAGATTCACACCAGGCGCGTGTGTGTTCTACATTTTGGCTGCATCCCCCTGCTGTCACAGCTCCATTTCTCCATAAATATATTCCCCAAAATAAGCGTCTATAGAAAGTTTAGGTAGAACCACAATAAATAGCATTCTGAATGTATAAGGGGAGTTTCTCCACGGAGGGAGTAATCATTATCTTCAACTTTGAAAGGCACGGATAGGAATGACTGAATAGTTCATACATTTTGTGTGACATATTCTACTACTGTGGACATACCTGCTGGAATAAGGTAACAATGGCTCTCTATTTTCAGTACCTGCGTAGCTCAAGAGAAAAAAATAGGTAAGTAAAATGCATCCAGTGTGAAACGGCGCTTATTCCAGCAGGTGTGTTCGTCCACAGGGGTAGATATGTCAGCAGAAATATGAACCATTCAGTTGCACTTCTTGTCTATGCCCTTCAAAAGCACTTTAAATTTCGAGGGGTAAATTGTGGCGTTGCGAGCTACCTGGACACAAGTTGGGGCCTGATCAACCTCAGCTGGGTCGCCTTGGGGAGGGTGTCTGATGATAAGACCCGAAACACCTGATGACCCCAGGTCCATCACTGATGATGTGTCCAGGATGCAACATTAGCTATATTGAATTGATAGCTGGAGGCCATTGACTTCCAGGAAAGGCCAGATGACAATTGTCAATAGTGTAATGACAACTGGAGAGATAGTGGACAGCTCGGGGAGACTGCATCTACAGCAGGGAGGGTTAACAACACATACTGCACTTTTCAAAAGGGAGCATCCTCAACTTTGCAACAAAGGATGCTTCGGTGTGGTGTGGTGGGATGGGGGTGGGGTGGGGCACCCCATTAGACAGATACACTAGAGAATGTGACTACAAGTGAAGTCTGCAGATGCAGCAGCGTTTGCTACAGCCCTTTGCGGGGCATTCTTTACGCTGGGATTTGGGACGCTAAGGGATCTGTGTACTGCAGAGATAAAAGGCCACCAAAACATCTTGGAAGCTCCCGAAAAAGGCTTTCTGTTCGTTTTAAATTTCGAGGGGTAAATTGCGGCATAGCAAGCTACCTGGACACAAGTTGGGGACTGATCAACCCCAGCTGGGTCGCCTTGGGGAGGGTGTCTGATGATAAGACCCGAAACACCTGATGACCCAAGGTCCATCACTGATGATGTGTCCAGGATGCAACATTAGCTATATTGACTTGATAGCTGGAGGCCATTGACTTCCAGGAAAGGCTGGGTGACGGTTGTGAATAGAGACAGTAGACAGCTGGGGGAGATGGCATCAAAGGCAGGGAGGGTTAGCAACACAATCTACACTTGTTAGCTGCCTGTACATCCATTTCTCCACAGCCCCCTGCAGAGGATGCCGTCCCTTTAGCTTCAGACATGAAACTGAAGGCCACCATTCCCCCAGTAGACCTACCTGCGGTCTCTCCTGTGGTCCCACGCCCTAGGCCTTCCACTGATCTTCTGCATGATGACAGGCCTCTGAAGAATCAAAATCTCTCAGTGGACGGGTACAAGAAGCTCTATCACGCTGTGGTAGAGGCCAGCCTCAAGTACCTGAACGGCCGTCTGCATCCCCACAGCAAAGCTCTAGGGCATCTCTTACAGCAGAAGTTGTGGGAAAGCATGAATCGCCCAGCATTTATCGAGACTCAGGACGAGACAGGACGCATTCAGGTGAACGTCAGCTAGGGGAGGGAGTTCATCCCCTCCCAGTTTGATGTGGACGTCTCTGGGGAACCACAGCCTTGAGAGCACCCAAGCAAGAGAGTGAAGATCTGAAATAACCATCTTCACGTTCTCTTCATTTTGTAAATGTTGTATATATTTTTCTTTTTTTTCTTTTAGATTTAAGATAAGAAAGGTAAGTATGAGATACCATAAAGGGAAACATTGTATTACAAGTTTTAGGGAATTTTCAACTTTCAGATCAATAAGTTAGAACAAACAGCCTCCTCCAGCATCTTTAAAAAACTCCTGCCTCCTCCAAAAGCCTGACATCCACATGACTTGACCTCCAACCAACACTGTTACCTCAAACCGTGCCAGCAGCTTTACCATCACACTGCAGTACGAGGACAAGAACATCTGTCCAACAACCTCCTCACGCCTCCACACCCTTGTCAGCCTCAACTTCAGCCTCCAACCAAACCAGCAGATATAACATCACTGCTGCACCTGGACTACAACATCTGTCCAACCTCCACCTGCTCCAGCAGCTCCTACCATCACACTGCTGCAAATGGACAAGAACATCTGTCCAACTCCTCCTCACACTTCTGCATCCTCATCAGCCCCCTTAACTGTGCCAGCAGATTGAACCACCACACTGCTGCACCTATAAAAAAATCCGTCCAGCCTTCCTCAAGCCTCCACATTAGCCATCAGCCAAAATCTTTGACCTCCACCATGCCAGCAGTTCTCACCACCACACTGTCGTTGTCTTTCCACAGGGGCTGCACACCTACACCAAGGTAAAATTCGAGCCATTTCAAGGCACATTTTCAAACATTTCAAGCAACCTACAGATGTGGTAAGTCTGAATTTAAATTTATATTGACACATCGGGATGATTATATCACTTTCTGATGGGGATGCATGATATCCTCGGTAACAGCAGACATTAGCCTAAAAAGTAGAAGACCGACTAAAACAAAAGGTAAGTTGTTTTTTTCCTTTGATCACTCTGCCATTATATAGAACAAGTAGTATTTTTTACATTCACAGAATAGCATTAACATCCCTGCCTTAAAATGCCACTTCATAGACATTTTATATTTGTATCTATATTTCCATTTTGTTGACACAGTGTGTGTTTTTTTATATTGCATTTTATTTAGTTTCTCCTTCCTAGTGGATGTGCGGCGAGTCTGTCACATGTTACAAAATACGCTCACATACACTAAGTTGGTTTTTGCACCTCCAGCTAAGTTGCTTCGATATAAGAGTCTAACTGAAGAAATTCAATGCCACAAATAGCTCAAAAATTTGCATTTGCGTTTTCATTTGAAGAAAAGAACTTGGACAATCTTTCAGCCGTTTCACACTGGATGCATTTTACTTGTGTGGTGGCAGAGGTGTGTGCCTGTTTTCATTTCAGAGTACATGTGTCTACATTTCCACTTGCAGCTATCTGAAAGCTTGAGTCTGACCTTTCAGATGTCCACGTCTCTCGCAAATCTTCGAAATATCTCAAAAACATGAGTTTCGTCTATCTTTCTCGCGAGCCAAGCACACATCACAGCCAAAACAGAGCAACATATGAATAATAGAGCCATAATCACCTTACTGTGGTTACACTGGATGTGTGTGGCTGATGTGCGTGCCAGTTCTGACTGGAGATTCATACTAGGCGCGTGTGTGTTCTACATTTTGGCTGCATCCCCCTGCTGTCACAGCTCCATTTCTCCATAAATATATCCCCTAAAATAGGCATCTATAGAAAGTTTAGGTAGAACCACAATAAATAGCATTCTGAACTTATAAGGGGAGTTTCTCCACGGAGGGAGTAATCATTATCTTCAACTTTGAAAGGCACAGATAGGAGTGATTAAATAGTTCATACATTTTGTGTGACATATTCTACTACTGTGGACATACCTGCTGGAATAAGGTAACAATGGCTCTCTATTTTCAGTGCCTGCTTAGCTCGAGAAAAAAAATAGTTAAGTAAAACGCATCCAGTGTGAGCGGCCCTTATTCCAGCAGGTAAGTTCGTCCACAGGGGTAGAATATGTTACAGCAGAAATATGAACCATTCAGTTGCAATTCTTGTGTATGTCCTTCAAAGTGCACTTTGAATTTCGTGGGGTAAATTAGGGCCGAAACACCTGATTACCCTAGGTCCATCACTGATGATGAAATGACCATGAAGAAAATGGACTAATGACTACAAGTGAAGTCTGCAGATGCAGCAACGTCGGGCGATCTAAGAGACTAAACATGCTGTGGTCGGGCTGGTCGGAGTATTTCACAAACTGCTGACCTACTGAGACCTGTCACACAACCATCTGAGGGGTTTTACAGAGAAAGGTCCAAAATGAAAAACAAATCCTGTCAGCAGTTCTCTGGGTTAAAAAGCCTTGTTGATGTCAAAGGTCAGAGGAAAATGGCCAGAGTGGCTCCAGCTGACTGAAAGACAACAAATGATCTTGTTACAACAGAAGTGTGCAGAGGAGCATCTCTGTGCACCAGAATGATCTACCTCAACGCAGAGGAGCTACAGCAGCATAAGAGCACACAGGGTTCCACTTCTGTCAGCTGAAAACAGAAAAGTGAGTGATTTCACACTCACCTGTCTGGCTTGAGAGCGGCAGGGTGGCGCAGCAGGTAGTGCATGCGCCTCACAACAAGAAAGTCCCTGGTTCGGTCCCCGGGTCAGTCAGGACCTTCCTGTGCATGCGTGGGTTTTCTCCAGCACTCCGGCTTCCTCCCACAGAGAAAACAGTCTCATTAGGTTGACTGGTGACTCTAAATTTCTCTTAGGCAGAGGTGGACAGTAACGAAGTAGATTTACTTGAGTACTGTACATAAGTACATTTTTGAGTATCTGTACTTTACTTAAGTAGAATTTTTTTGCAAACTTATGACTTTTGCTCCACTACATTTGAAAGACAAATATCGTACTTTTAACTCCACTACATTGCTATGAAGGATCTTGTTACTCGTTACTTTTAAGTATAGCTCTGAAGTCAGTGAATGAATTCTCCCCAAAATGCGATCTGCGTGTGATTTGTTCAAGTGGGGATGCCGTACCTGTGCCTTGCGCATGCGCTACTCAGATACGGCCGGTAATTGTGAGCTAACGTTGCTCAAATAATGGTTCATATTGGCAGTAATGATGGCTACGACAGAAACAGACGACGATTCCACACCAGAGCACCCATGGCCACATCTGAAGTCCATGTTTGAGAGTGTTGAAATGAAGAATGATTCATATGGCTTTGAATATTTGCTCTGTTTTCTGTGCACAAACTTCATCCCCGCCTACAAAAATTCGCCGTCCAACCTGAGAAAGCATGTCGAAGTAAGGTCAGTTACACACGTTGCCAGAGCTGTGTCAGAACACTGCCATGCTGCTTTGTGGGGGTGGGGTGGTGTTACACAAAATATGAAAACAGCAATGGCTGTCCTTTTGTCGATTCAATTGTGTTTGAATATACATTTCTATAGGCTTCGTATGCTTTTATTCTACAGGTTCTATAAGCAGGTCAGTGCATGTAGTCATTTGTTTCAGTCATCAGGTTCTGTAAATTCATTGTCAACAACACAATAACGTGTTGGCATTAAAATGAAAATGTACTTTTAATACAGTGGAGCTTTGAGGTTCATCACTGGTTTTAAATGTCTTACTCATCATTGTTTGCTGTATGCTCGTGTTGGATGGTCTTCTTTGTCTGCATACAGACTCAATCACTGGCGTATTCTTATTTATAAGTGTATTCTTGGTCTGCTCCCATCCTACCTTCTGGCCTACATCAGTCAGAAGAGCACAGCATCTTACAATCTTCGGTCCCAGGATCTTTTCTTATTGTCTGTTCCAAAAGTAAGAACTGAGCTGGGAAAAAAGGCGTTCAGGTTTGCGGCTCATGCTTGGAATGATCTACAAAAGGACCTGAAACTAAAAGATCTGGTGTCACTGGACACTTTTAAAACGATGTTGAGCGACTTGGAGACGGACACATCTGGCTGCAGATGTTTTGACAGATACACTCATGTGGACAAACCAAGAAAAATTGGCTGTCTGAAATTGTGACTTTTCTTTCTTAATGTATTGATTTCTTGTTTTATGTGTTTGATGACTGCGTGTGTTTGTGTAAAACTGTTGAATGTGCTGCTGTCTTGGCCAGGACACTTTTGCAAAAAAGATTTTTAATCTCAATGAGGTTTTCCTGGTTACATAAAGGTTTAATAAAAAATAAAAATACTTAGGTATTATGAAAATCAGGTACTCCAGTACTTTAAATTAAGTAAAGAATTTGACTGAACAACTTTCACTTGTATTGGAGTAATATTTGACCAGGAGTATCTACACTTTCACTCAAGTAATGGAGTTGAGTACTTTGTCCACCACTGCTCTTAGGTATGACTGTGAGACTGAATGGTTGTCTGTCTCTCTATGTGGCCCTGCGATTGGCTTGCGACTGATTCAGGGTGTACCCCACCTCTCGCCCAATGTCAGTCTCCAGCCCCCCTGCGGCCCCAAAAGGGATAAGCAGAATAGATAATGGATGGATGGATGTTTGGCTTGATAATTACAAACTTCATTTTCTGTTCACATTTTTTGCCTGGTTTGTTCAGCACTACTATGAAAGCTGTCAATTAAACCTGCTGAGTGTTTATAAAGTTGAGTATGCATCCACTGTTTTTTAAATTCTAGAGCTGATTGTTTGATGTGAGCAAAGTAGCCAACCTTCATGCCAACTCACAAACTGCAGAAGACACTGAGCTTCTTCATCAGGCTGCTGTCCATATGAGAGGAAACAACAAAAAACGATCAGACATACTCTGGCCCCTGACGTCGAACACAACACAAAAGAAGCAACAGCTGGGATTGGTAAGATGATGGCAAATTCAACTCATAACTTAGTGAACTGAGTGTTTTTAACAGCTTAATTAAAATCCACTAACAAGGTCAGCTGAGGATCACCAGTGGACAGTCACTCATTACACTAGGGGTGTCCAAAGTTTTTTCACCAAGAGCCACATCCAAAAAAATAAAAATTAATTATGACTAAAACTAAAAGATATTTTAGGCAAAAGGCTATAACTAAAACTAAATTAAAAAGTGCTGTGCTAAGTGTGGGCCAAGTTTGATTTCTGCCAATGCATCGGTGGCACAGTCTGATGGTGCACTCAGATGTTAATCAGAAGGTTGCAGGTTTGAGCCCAGCTCTGACTGTCAGATGCCGATGTGTCCTTGGGCAAGACACTGGTTCCCAAGTTGCTCCCACAGCTGCGTCAGTGGCATGTAAATGGGCATGAAAGGGCGCAAATGTGTTAAGTGATACTGATGGACAACTAACACAGAAACTCCAACCACCAGTGAGTAAACAAGAGTGAATGTGTCGATGTGACCTGTGGTGTAAAGCAGCGTTGGGTCAGAGAGACTAGAAAAGCACTTTATAAGCTCCAGTCCATTAACGATCTTTTTTCCCACGCGTCTTAATCTGCTCCTGTCCATTCTGGACTCAATCCACTGTGTCTACGCTATCATTAAAGGCAAAAGGCCAAAAATAACTTTTAAAAAAAGGAACACCGGACCACTTTTATATATCAACTTAACGTTTTTTCACAGTCTGTAAAATCAGTCCGGTGAAGGGTAAGATGTCCTTAATTGTTGAGAATCTAGCTCAAAAACAGCCTCCATCACAGCTTCCTGTTTATGGCTCAACAAGATGAACAGTCACTCATTATCAAAGATTTCGGGGTGTTCCATTTTTTCTATTACTATCAAAATTAATTATTTACTTACTTTTTTTTAATCCTTATTTTCTGTTTATTCATGTACTTTCTATACTGTATTTTCCAGGATAACAATTTTACTATTATTACGTTGGCTTCTTAAAAGCCTTTTAAGTCCTTATGATCATTTTAAAACTAGATTTTCTCACCTTTTTTGTATATAATTTTATTTGTCATTTATACTTACACTTATTATGTCATCTCCACTTCAGATTCAACACAAGAGCAAACTGCACAAAACTAGCAAACGTTGTAGGAGCTTGGTGGGTCCTTGAAATGACAGCACAATATTCTTAGTAAATCTGACTTTCAGGTAGAGGATATTATAGCTACTCCTAAATGCTGTTAACAGTTTGTCTCCATCAGTCAGGCACAAGTTTAACATTGTAGTGCTACCCAAACGTTCATTTTTTTTTTTTTTTTTTGGGTGGTGGGGGGGGGGGGCATGCTGCAGTCCAACGAAAAGTGGACTGTGGGCCTTAGTCGGCCAAAAGGCCATAGTTTGGACACCCCTGTGTTCCACCTTCCAGAGCAACTTGCAGGTTGGCAACCTCACTGAAAAAAAGTAAGGAGTCCATTTGTGTTAGAATCAGATGTGAAGCAAGAAGAACTTTTGATTCTATAATAAAAAATACTTTTGATATTCTGATATGGACATTCAGTGATGAAGAGTTAAACCATCATGGTACAACTGTACATTTTGCAAATGTTACAGCCAATATGGTCAAAATATCAGCAAAAAATTCATACTTGCCAATACAGATAATCAACTTTTTAGGGAAATATCTGCCGATAACTCATCATTTAAACAATCGGGTGAGTAATTTTAATGTTTGACATTAATCCCACATTAAAAACAGCCGACTAGCTGTGAGCGTCGCTGAGTTTGCCTACATTTTACATCAACAAATATGGAATAATAATTGTGTTCTTGTTGAAGAGGAAGAAATTAATAAATTCATACATAAACAGCCATCGGCAGACTTTTAATTTTGAAACTGTAAAGTGTCAAAGAAAGTTATACAGGTCAGCGTGAAGACAAATGACGGCTGAGGAGAAAAAAGTTTTGGTTTGACGTGAACCAGCAGAGTAGAGCAGGAGTCCAGGTGAGTGTGCAGAGTCAGCCAGCAATATCTAAAGGTGACCATGTTTCTCACTGAATTGATTTTTAGTCACATTCAACTAAAGCACAGTCATCACAGACAGACAGGCTGCTGCTGAGACGTGTGCGTTTGTTTAATTCACCATCACACCATGATCCCTGCTCCCTATCAAGCCTGTTATATTTCACTTCTGTGTGCATGAGAGCACAGACAGATGCTTGTATGAATCACTGAGTGAAGTTCACAAGACCAGGAGACGTTTCTATAAATACTGTTTATAAAGTCATAACATGATTCAACTCGTAACTGAGCCAGTGAATTGCCTTGTTTCTCATAAGTTTAGATATCTCAACATCCTGCTAGGTTTACATCTTCAACCAGTAAACTAACGACGCGAGACTTTTTATTTTGAATAATTTATCAGAAATGTGTGTTCATCGTCTTACTCGACAACCCGTCATTGTAGCAGTCTCACAGCTTTCAATATCACATTAACACTGAGGACGGACAGCATCTTCATCGTGCTGGAGAAACAGTGGACTAAATGTCCTCTCTAACTGGAATTTATGCAAAGGAAGCAAATCATATATTGATCCATCTGATCACCAGGTAAAATGAGAATAAAGAATAAATCAATACTATCACACAAGCACTCCAACTCTCAAAAACCTGCCAATGTCCATCAATTTAAACTCACTTCTGAGAGCACAATCCACTTTAATGACGTGATCCAACATTGAAAAAAGTGCTTTTTTAGCCACCTCCCTAAAAATAGACACTCCCACAATTTGAGATTTTCTTTAAAAATGATTTAAGTTATAAAATTAACTAATCAAAACAGAAAAAGATCTTATTATTGTGAAAAGAAATTGAGCCTACAAATGCTCTTTAACATCAGAGTTTTTCTGTCCAAGCACAGGAGGGGAAAGCCTCGTAGGGCTGTCTTTACTGCCTAAAGACATCAGTCTAAACCAGTGCTTCTCAAAAATGTGGAGGAATGCAGGACTTGTCAGGGGAGGGGCGTGGCCAAAAAAGGGCACAGATTTCCTAGGCTTTAGATTGGCTACCCCATGTGCCAATCAAAACTTCTGCACTTTGATTAGTGACTTGGCATATTATTAACACCTCGAAGACAAAGGAGCTGGTCATCGACTTTGGGAAGTCCAGATCAAGACCACAACAAGCTGTGATCAAGGGAGCTGAGGTGGAGGCTGTGGACCCCTATAAGTACCTCGGCCTGTGGCTGGACAGCAAACTGGACTGGACAATCCACATGGACTACCTGTACAGGAAGGGACCGAGCAGGCTGTACTTCCTGAGGAGGATGCGTTTGTTTAACATTTGTTTTACCAGTCTGTAGCCAGTAGACCTGTGCTCAAAATATCGATACAAAATATGGTCACGCACTCCTTGGGGATACGTGTATCGATACGGATCCTACAGAATCAAAACGGCCTCAATGTTTTGACAGTTGTTGTCAATACACTTCGGGTAATGTTAACAACGGCACAGTTCAAAGTAGAAGCCAAACTACATGATAAAACACATGTTCCTTATTTGAACTTAGGTCTACAATCTCTGAGGACCTGAATTTAAGTTTAAGTTGCAGAATCATTTAAAACTCATCCTTGTTCTTTTTCTTCTTGTAATAAAAAAACGAAACTTGTCGGGAATTCTGTTAAAAGCGTTATCAATGTTAACAATTTATGTGTATCAGGATACATATGGTATTGTGGCCTCAGTATTGGGATACGGATCGTATCATGGGGTTGCTGGAAATACCCAGCCCTAGTAGGAAGTGTCCTTTTTAACACCGTGGTGTGCTGGGGGGCAGCACATCCAACAGGCTGGGGAAACTGGTCGGGCCGGCTCTGTGGTCAGCATGAAGCTGGACTCTCTGGTGACGGTGGCAGAGAAGAGGACATTATCGACGATGCCAGTCACCCTCTGCGCACCATCATCAGCAACCAGAGAGGCCTGTTCAGCCATAGACTGCTCCTTCCCAAGTGCAGGACAAAAAGACTGAGAAACTCTTTTGTCCCTCAGGCCATCAGATTGTACAACTCCTCACTAGGAGGGAGGAGGAGTAACAGGAAGACAGAGGACGGGAAGGAGCAGTAGCCAGCCTGTAGCCATATTTCTATTTTTATTTTCACTTATATTTCTGTTTATATCCATATCTCTTTTTACATCTTCTTATCTGCTACAAATGGTGCTACTGGAATCTTTATTTCCCTGAGGGAGTTTTCCAAAGGGATTAATAAAGTTCCATCTAATTTAATCATATCTAAAGGTGGGACTTGTGTAAAAGTCGATGAGGGCTGTAACATAACAGGCTTGTTTTTCTTTTTAATTTAGTTTAATGTGGGAAAAAACAAGAAATCTTTTGGTGTCCAATGTTGCTGTTGCCTAGCAACAATGCTCCTGTATAATGACAGCTTAGACAGCATGCCTCATGAGATCTATTTGAAGACCACAGAGAGATACCGTAAATAGAAAGAACAAAAAAAAAACAAAAAAAAAGAAATGCCACATTTATTTCAAATTTCAGTTTTTATTATTTGTACATTCACCACTGATAGGCGTACTCAAAGAGGAAATTAAAAAACAAAAACAAACCTCTGTACTAAAATGATAAAATAATGATTAAAAAACAAATATTAAAACCATTGTTGAGAGAACTCTTATGCATCCTCCCTCCTTGGGCCTGTATCGGCTCTACAGGGTAAGAGATCGTAGAAGAGGATGAGCGAGGAGGAAGAGAATCAAAGATACAGACATAATCATAATTTCTTTGTGGTGTGACAAAGATTCTCCCCCCTCAGAGAGTAGCCTCTTCACATAATTAAAACGAGGGAGAGAGAAACACTGCATTTCTTTAGTAGTTATTCCACACGTGTCCAAAAATACCCCAGAGCTGCCTCGTTTAAAGACTTGATTTTCGAGTAATCTTACATGTCTGTACAAAAGGCCAAACAAACCTTTCCAATATTTTTAGAAGCACCCCTCTGCACCGAGGGCACAGTTTTTCTCTTTAGGCAGGACTGGCAAGAAGAGCCTCGGACCACAAGCAGCAACAAAAGGACTCCTCATCCGAAAGGAGAGCTGTGAAACACTGAGGCGACAACAAGTGATGCTAATTAAAATTGGCACCTACACTTTGGGGCGAATGGGGAAATTATTTTAAAAATTACCCAGTGTGCCGTGCTGCAATGCCGTCAAGACAAAGACATGAAAAAGGCAAACGAATGAAGACGTATCAAACCTCGACAGAAGCAAAGCATACAGCACTCTGGGAAACAACACTGCAAAGAAACATGGTCCCCTTTAAGCATGAACGTGGGTGTAGATGTGCTTTAAAAAAGGTGACATATGAGATGGCGGCGACATCAGTTGGTCCTCTGTTGGGTCTTAGTTGTAACAAAGTACATGTAGTGAAAGGCAAATGAAAGAGGGCGGTCTCTTGGACAGTTCCGTCTGTTGTTGGCCGTTAACGCCGCCGCTCCCGTGGGTCGCTGCGGCTTCGCGAGCGTCGGCCCCCGCCCGTCCCGCTGCCCACCGGCCTGCGGTAGCCGTCCCTGCGTTTGTCGTTTTCCCTCTCCCTCTCTTTCTCCCTCTCCCTTTCCCTCTCTCTGTCTCTGTCTCTGCCCCGGTCTCTGTCCCTGTCCCTCTCTCTGTCTCTGTCCTTGTCTTTCTCACCCTCACTGCGCTCTCCCGCTGGGCCGGCTGCAGGCTTCGTCCTCTCCTTGCGTTCCTCCTCTTCCCTTTTTTTCCCTTCCTCCTCTTCTTTCTCCTTCCATCGTTTCTGCCGCTCCTTTATCCTCTCGGCTCGCTCTGCTTGCCGCTGAACGTACTGAAGAGAAAAGAGCACAGATCAGACTTCAGGTAAAGACTTTTCATATCAAATAGGTCAGGGGCTGAGACTCAGAATTTTGGGTGAGAGGCAAAGATCAAGAGCTGATTCGTGTCTTACTTGTTCCTCTGTGAGTGGGAGCCAGTATATGCAGGGAGCAGCCTTCGTTTTACGGAAAAGATCATCGAGCAGCTTTGCAGGAGGATCTTCAGTTTTCTCTGTGAAAGAACAGACAAAATTTTAGGGCTGTGGTTGTCATGGTTGTTTTCTGGCATCAATGTTGCATTAATTATCTGTAAGGACACTTGGATTGATTGGCAACAAGTCATCTTTAAACTTGAATGTTTTCCTGGTAAGTTTTTGATGAAAAATGCAATCAAAAACCCAATTCACAGTGCCTTTATGCAAAACCACCACAGCGAGTTTCCACCTTATGTACATCTAGAGACTAGACTTCTCAACTTACTCTAATCATAAGTTGTTGCAATGTTTGAAAATATAAATGCTGACAATGTACAGTTTTCATGATGGTAGGCCTTATCAGGTTTTGCACAAGCACATGTTTAGGCTTTTATTTGTTTCTTAAAAGGGACATATTGTGCAAAAAACACTTTTTTAAGGCTTTTGAAAACAGCTTTGGGTATTTGGCCTTCCTCCCAGCCCACAAAATGTGAAAGTAGACAACAAAACCTGTATTTAGCAGGCTGCAGAAATATAAACTCATGGTATTTGCCGAGCTGTTGAGTCTGTTGATATAATGTTACGTAACAGTATATTTTCATTTTCATTTGCATAAGCCTAAGTATCCCCAAAGGACCAAAGTGTCCTGTGGATTAATTTTATTTTTGAAGGGAATGAGCAGCTACAGTTGGCTAAAACCTGTATGTGTGTGTCAGTCACTTCACATCCGACTGCTTATTCGGGTTCAGTCGGATCAACACAGGACTGGCAACTAGAATTTTCCTGAATCTGGGCTCAGTACCAACAATCCGTCGCCAAAGCTGATGATGGAAATGTGAGTATTTTAATGCTGTGTAGTACTTATTTTGCTCATAGCTATGAGCTAATGCTAACAGCAGGGGGGAATGAACCAGAGGTAACTGCACAACATGTTTGTCAATGTTAATGTTACTTGTTGAAAGTCTGACGTGTAAACTTCAAAGTATGAACATTCCTACATTAGTCAAGAGACGTTTAACAGTTGGCTGAATATAATCAGTCCTTTACCCACCCCATTAGCAGTTTGTGCTAACATTAGCCTGGAAGGTAGGCTAAGTTGCGGCTGTCCCACTGCGGTGACTAGGCCGTGGTTAACATGTTGTGTGTTAGCCTGTGATGTTTGGGGGAACGAGCTTCGCTGTTATCTGGTAACGGCACGAATTTTCTGTTTATGTGTGTTCAGGAAGAGAAGTTTAAGGTTGGCTGAATATAATCTAACTTTAGCCCTGAAGGTAGGCTACGTTGCAGCTGTCCCACTGCGGTTAGTATGTTGTGCGTTGGCCTGTGATGTTTGGAGGAAACAGCTTTGCTGTTATCTGGTAACCGGCATGAATTAACAGTTCATGTGCATTCAGGACTGTGTGGCTTGAGCTATTCTGGAGTTATTCTCAGCCTGACGTCAGTTCTGAGGTAATTGGCTCACTAGTCCAAAAAAACTTTATAGCAAGGTAAGGTAAGATAAGATAATATAAAATAAACGTTTTTTAAGCTCCCATCAGGGGAAATCTGATTGTTACAGCTGCGGTTTAAAAAAAAGTAATCACAGGAAAGAGTAGAAAGTAAGCTTTACATAAAAATAAAAGTGTAAGATATTAATTGGAAAAAATATGTAGAAATAAAAAAAATCTACATCAAACAAAAAATCTATATCACTAGATTAGGATAGGAGAGTTCTCAGTGTTAAAAACTTAAAGCCTGTGAGAGTCACACTAACCATTACTATATGATGTCTGAAGCCATAAAGTTTTTACAAACATGTCTGAGGTACGCAGTCCTCATTTGCTTCACACTGTACTAGATTTTTTTTATTTAAGTGTACAATCAAGAACTTTTGAGACAAAAATGCTGTTTAAGTCACACAAAACCCCCGCCGACTCCACCTCACAGTGTTTCACCGCACATTTTGAGTAGCAATACTGTCAGGTGTGTTAAGCTAAAATGAATGGTAGTGAATGCTCACTCGTGTGAGGTGGTGTTTAATGTGTGTTTACACAGCTGCACTTTGAGTCAGGGTGCTACATTTCTCTGTATTTTATACCAATATATTACAGGATTCCCAGTCTTTTCCAGAAAATCATTCTCCAGGACTTTTCCAGGATGTTTTCACCCATTACAACATTGGTATAGGCAATTTTCAGGTTAATCTAGCCTTCTAAAAAACAAGAATAAAGGTTTATGACCAATATCTCTAGCTAGCTCCACCATATATTGAACTTAAAATGTACTTATTTCTAACTCTAAGGCATGAACATTGTCTGCTAGCTATCTCTTTAGTCTGGCTTTTACGTAGTGTCTCACTACAATAAATTTACGGTAAATTATTATTATTTTTTTCTTTACTTACTTTTTTTTATAAATATATTTTGTTGATGTACTGTTAGAGTTGCCTAAATTTTATTTTGCCATTTTTATTATTTCTTTTTTTTTCACCATTGTTCTGAGTTTTTAGATTTTATTCCTTAACTTGCATTATTTTACCTACATTTTTACTTCATTTCCTGTGTTTGGTTTTTGTTCACTAACAAGGTAGGAGGAAGCTAAATAACTTCCCAGGACAATTCAAGCTTTTCCAGGACATTTTCCATTTTCCTAATTTTCCATGTTTACCATGACTGGAAAATTTGACAATCATTTTCCAAGTTTTCCAGGATGCGTGGGAACCCTGTATTAGTTGCATCGGTAAAGCTGATGCTAACTTTCTGAATTAAAAAAACTTTTTTAAAAAAATTAGCTTATGCACAAGATTTGATGTCAGTTGCATAATTCAACAGCTAAAAATCAGAGACTTCGTTTCTTTGATTTATTTGACTATCTGCACGGTTTAGGCTTTTTAGCAGGCTCAGTATTTTCTTTTCAATGATAATCAGGATAACTAACATAAACTAAGCAATGTGAATGCAGAGCTATCACACAGTGTGATTCATTTGTCTTTTACGTATGATACTTATTGCATTGCTCTTTAGAAGGTTTTGCACTGCTCTGCTAAAGTAGGAAAAGGCATGTTATTGACCAGATGATATCAACTTTCCTGCTCTTTTATCAGGCGACACTTGGACCTGTAGGAAGGTCCCAGTACAGTACAAAGCCAACAAGACTGACTACTTGCTAAACCAGGCACTTCAACAATACATAAAACATGACTTGGACTTGCAGTGACCAATAGTGATTAGAAATCCATAATTTTATGTTTTGAAATATCAAATGGATACCTTCAATATTTCTCCAAGTGTCATATTATGTCAAACCCAATTCATAGAAAAAAACCATAGAAGGTTTTTTGCTTGAATAAAAATGTACAAAGTTGATTTTACTATACAAAAATGGACTTTGCAAATTAATCAATTGTTACTGCTGTAAATTTCTCAAGGTTTTTTATCTCATAATATCTACATTTCAAGTAAGTATTATAGTTATATCTATCATTTATTGTAGATTCAGATGTCTTGTTTTATTTTTGTTTCTTAAAGAAATGGTAACATTAACTAGAGTACTGGGATAACTTGGTGATAATAAAGCACATTTATAAATAGATATTTTCATTGTAATTGCGAAAATGAACTTGGAAATTAAAGCATATTAGATATTGGTAAAAACTCTGAACTGTGCATCCCATTTGAATAAAACTCTGGCTGTGTATCTGACCTTTCTTCTCCGTCTTCTTCTCTTTACTCTTCCCCCTCTCCTTGCGTCGTCTCTCTCTGGAGCGGGACCTCCTGGCACCTCCTTCCTTCTCTTCTCCAGGTTTTCCGAACTCTCTGACCTTATCCCTGTCCCACTCCCGCTCTGCTCGAGCCTTCTCCCGGCGCTCCATCTCCCGTTCTCGCTCAGCCCACTGCTCTCGCTCCGTGAGTAAAGAGGGCAACCCCAAGGCTCGACCTCGGCCAGAATCATCCGCTCCTGGTCGGTCTGCCAAGCCTTTGTGGAAGTCCAGCTACAAGGCGGAGAGCGCAGAGATTCTCAGGCTACAGATGGCAAAGCATTGTGGGCGTAGGAAGACAGCAGAAGGATAACAATAAGGCCTTACCTCATCCTGCTGGCAGAAGTCTACATTGAGGACTTTCGGGTTGCTCTGAGGCCATTTGACTCCATGCAGAGCTGCCCGGGTGGCGACCGCCTCCTCTGTGCTGCAGTACTAAACACAGAGGGAAGAACAGAGCTCTGTCAGACACAGGAGAACCAGAAGCAGTCTTGTTCAGAGTGAATACTTTCTTAAAATAACTCACAGTGACGTAGCAGTGAGACTTGATTTTGTCGATCCAGAAGCCGTCCTCCACCAGGGTGCCAGTTCTGCCGAGCAATTCTTTGAGCTGCCCAAGAGTGAACGGCCTCACCTACGCAAAATATTTTAGTGATGATGGTTAGCTAAACGTTACATCTATTCATCAATATCTGCGCATAAACAAAGCTAAAATAATCAAAGAATTATATAATGAAACTAAAATAGCACATGAAAAGATTCAGCTTTCAAGGGTAGACAGAGTTATGGAGAAATATCTTTGGGGATTTACTCTGATTTAGAATTAAAAGAGAACCGTGTCTCACCAGATTGCTGATATGAACGATGCAGGACACTTTCCCTCGGGGTGGCGAGGGCTGTCGGGCTGTGCGGACAGGGTCATCGATCGTGATGGAGACTCCTGTTTTCTGCTGGCTGATGGAGCGACGAATGAGGGTGTCGCTGGGTGTCACTAGATTGAGAAAGATAAAAATCAATCAATCAAACTTTATTCATAAAGATCTTTTCATACCAAAAAAATGTAGCACAAAGGGCTGTACATTCAAGAACACAAGAAGATACGTGCAAAATTAAATACAAAAATAATAATAGTAATAATAATAACTTTATTTGTATAGCACTTTTAAAAACAAATGTTTACAAAGTGCTCATCCCAACCCGCAACCCACATTCAACACACACACACACACACACACATGTACACACAAGGACATCAAGTGAGGACTCTTCAGACTAACACAGATGACTGAGGAAACGCTATTTTCCAAAGTTTTCCAAAGTGTTTTAATGTCCTAAAGGTAACGGAGGGATAGATTTATTACCAGTGTCATGGCTGGTATGTAGTGGAGATTGGGTTTCGATGACTTCAGTAAATGCAGTGTCCATCCTCTCTTCATGCTCCCTCGTCTTCTCTCTCTCATCCTGTAGGTCTTCCTCCTCCAGCTCCTCACATCTGCTCCTCTTTGCCTCTTTCTGTCCATTCTCCTGGCTCTCTGGGTGCACCACCTGAAACAGAAGGAGTCATCAACTCAGTCAGATGTCCCACCAGAGGCCAGAGATGTCCTCACTGTTTACTACTCCACAACTGCATGATGGATTGTTAAGGGCAGAGGCAGGAGGATGTGACAGAACCCACACGGCAGCAGGAGCAGCAGAGACGAATGTTTTTAAAGACAAACTGATTAACTGGTCCAAAGACATCCATGAAATAAGGTGCTATTGACAATTTACAGAGTCTACTACACATGCTGGGACTGATAAATTCATATAAATTCTGGAACGGTTGTGCCCTTGGACAACCTGGGGACATTCTGAAGACCAGGACACTAAAGAAGGCTCGTTCTGTTCTGGCAGACCGGAGTCATCCCCTTCATGATTTCATGTTGCTCCCATCTGGCCACAGATTTGTGATGCCACAGGCAAGGACAAACAGAATTAAAACCTCTTTTCTCTCTGTGGCCAGTGGGCTTTTAAATGAGGTTGGGTGACTTTTTTTACTTACTTATTTATTTATCCTGTTAGTTTTAAACTGTTAATTGTTGTGTTGTCGTTTGGTTGTTGTTGACTGCTGGCTGCAGAACCATTTGCTCCATTGAGGATAATAAAGTTAACCCTGAACCTCGAAAGAGTATAGCACACACAACATATTAAAAAATTATTCAAACATAAGATGGTTATTAAATATATGACAGATGCCTGAATGTATATGTGTTGACATTGGGATGTTTGTGTTGAAATATCTGTAGTTTGAAGAGGTTATATTTGTAATTTATTTGACGTTTCCCTGTGATCTGTATAAATGTTAAATAGAGCTGATATAAAATAAATGTAAAAAGGGCTGATGTAATAAGCTAAAGCTTCAGCCTACACCTTTCCTGTCCTGTTATTTACTCGTTTATTATTTAGTCTATTTAGTTATGTTGTTTGCTTTCTATACATCAATGTATTTAAATCCTGTACAATGCTCAATGAAGCAGACTTTGAAACCTGTAAAACCAAAGGAACTAAGTTTAACAAGTAAACCTGTAAACTTGGGGCTTTCAGCTGAGAGCATCCATGGTTGTGTTTTGATTTGTTTGTTTTTTATTAACTGCATATCTGCTGAGAATATTCTGGTACTATGACAAAGAACAACACAAAGAGGCATTAGCAGAAACTCTGTCTTCAACAGCTGCTGCAGTGACATCTGTGAGCATATATGGCTGAGTCATCTGTTAAAAAAGGCCTCAATTAAGCCATAACACCAAGACCCTTTGATCACAGAGGAAAATGTTGCAGGAGCAGAGTGCACACAGTTCTGATACTTGCCTCACCTTACCTGATCCTGCTACTGATTATTGTAATTGGTTTTGTTAGTTTTGATCCCAGAATTAACATAATCATCTCTATGTTTGCAGCCAACATCCTGTACTTTAATGCATTTGGCCTTAGCTCTGCCCTTTGACTCTACAGCAGGGGTGGGCAACTTGGATTACCAAGTTGCCCACCCCCTACATTTTTTTCAGTGCCTGAGGGCCGTACTGTTACATATTGTTAGTTACTCTAATCCTAATTTGTGCTTTATGTAGTACAGTTACTCATGATGAATCATATTTAGCAGTTGTTGTTGTGTTATGTTGTTATGTTTTCTTCATATTTTTACTTTGCTTTACTTTTTTTTTTTTTTAATTATTGGAGGGCCACACTGAGTGAGGTGAAGGGCTGCATGTGGCCCCGGGCCGCCAGTTGCCCACCCCTGCTCTACAGGATACTTCAGTAACAAGAGTCACATTTTGAACAGTATGTTTACATTAATGCTCCTAACGCAGCAGTTTAATATTTATTGACCTGGCGGAGCAGACAAACCTGTGTGACAGTGCGTCTGATCTGAAGGTCCTGGTCAGAGCGCTCCCTCTCCTCATCCTCGGCCCCAGACAGGACAGCTTCCTCTGGGTGCAGGTCCACGACTGCTTCCTGGCCGAGACACGGCCGGATGTCAGGGATCAGAGACTGACAGCGATAAAGAAGAGGATTGAGGATGAAATGAATGGTCTGATCTCTTCAACACGGGAGAAAAAGGCAGAACAATTGCCTCATAATGCACTTCAAAGTATGCTGAAAATACCTTGAGTGAATCTGTGGTGATGCTGATTGATGGTTTCTTGGCAGTGACGGCCGTGCTGGAGCCCCACCTCCTCTTACGACCGGCCACGGCCCCGGACTCCTGCTCGGCTTCTGCTCCACCGCTGCCTGGAGAAGATTTACTGCCTGCTAAGACAACAAAAAGAGCATATACAAAACTTGTATTGGGTGTCTACAATAACAACATTTTAGGACACATATTTTCCATCATGATCCTGTAATGCTAATTCAGATTTACTCATGTTGAGTTCCCAATTATGAACTTGAAATGGTATTTAACCTTCTGACTCTTCGAAAGAGAAAAGCTGACAGGGCATATGTTAGGTGTTTTCTTTTAAAGGAACTGAAAGAAGTGAAATAGTTCATCGACAGGCCCAAATTACGTAATAAAGGGATAAAGCACCAAGTAGATTTGAATTTTTATATATTATATTATTTAAACATCTATTTCATTAAAAAAAGATTCTGCATTTGGAAATATGAAACTCCTTGGAACAACTACTTGTTTTCTTTTGTTTTTAGTTCATTTTTTGGGGCATTTTCAGGCCTTAATTGACAGGAGAGAGAAAGAAAGAGAGAGAGAGAGAGAGAGAGAGAGAGAGAGAGAGAGACGGTGGACAGGCTTGTGAGAGGCGGTGAGAGAGAGCTGAGGCAGTGACACTCTGGCCACAGGCATGATATGAATCCGGGCCGGCAGAAGCATGTATATGGGTCGTGCCTGGTTGCTTACCATCCTCCCAGACCAGCACCCATTTGTTTTCTAATATGTGCTTGGATTGCTAAAAGCAGCTACAGCCGTTTTGATGGGAAGTGTATGCAATGGAATCTGTGCCTAATTAAATTCTGTGAATTTCATCTACAATAAACTGAGCTATGAAATACCACAGGCTGAATGTGTTCACTCTCTGGTAACACATGTTGTACTTGCCGTTGTTGGATAATGAACAATGCGATAATAAAACAGAGAGGATTAGCTTTCTGTTGCAGTAAGGCTGAAGGCTCTGCCTTACTTATTTAATTTGGCTCATCTTACAGCACTTTGCAGGAGGTTTGTTTATCAAGGTTTAATATTATAAGTGGTTAACTTATCTTTCGTTACACAGTTATATGGATTCACAAACATGATCATTTAAGATAATAAGAATATGCTTACCACTAAGAGAGATCTTGCGAGCTGAGAAAGCCTTGGGTGTCTGAAACACAAACAGATAAAAACAACCCAACAAACATGGGAGAGGTGAGCGACATACATGGTGAGTGAGGATAAATGATTTAGGGCAGGCTGGGGGTCAGGCTGGACAATAATAGAGAAGGTGCAAGTAGGGACTGAGAGTGTAAATGATTAAAGTGCAAAGTTAATACTCTATATTCATGTTCACCAAATGGCACCAAGCTGTTGTCTTAATTGGACTGACACACTGAGGTGGAGAGCATTCAGTTACTGAAGAAATCTTGTCCTACAGCTTCATGAATATAACACGGAAACTGGAGTTGCAGTCTACATCATACAAAAAAGTGGACATACTGCAGTTTAAAATCAAGTACTACACTTTTGTTATTTAGACACAACAGACGTAGAGTAGACGTCATATCACTTAAGAGCAGTTGTGAATGCAAACTGGTGGCAGAAAAACTGTAAAAGCAAGAGAAGAGTAACACTCAGGTAGGTCAGATACCTCATATTTACTGGTTCGCTTCAACGTGTCAACTTTACCTTGTGCCTGACACTGTTTTTGGTATTTGTACTTGTGCAGTGGCTTGTACCTATTGTTTTGCAATACTCCGCAAAAAAACTAGTTGAACATCGGACTTCTGCATCAGTTTCTGCTGGGTTATGACACAGACTACATCAACTTCAATCCAGAAGTATACTGGCTCACAGGGGAGAAAATGGGGAGAAAACAGAATCACATCTTAAAATGGTTACACTAGCTAATATGCCTGTCCTAAAAGCACAGGAAGAAGCCACAACAAAAGTCACTGTTAAAGCTCCTGACCACGAATGCACAGGACAAAACAGTACGTGCCTACTTAGCTGTACGCCCTGATTTTTACCTCCACCCAAGGAGGTTATGTTTCTGCAGGTGTTTGTCTTGCTCTGTAAAAAATAACTTAAAGTTTCTCAAAAAATTCTGATGAAATTTTCAGGGCATGTTAGTCATGGCACAAGGAAGAAGTGGTTAGATGTTGGTGATGATCCAGATCCAGGAATTTTCAAAAGGACTTCCAAAGTACATCAAGTGATGGGGCAGGTTTTGACATTTTCACTGATGACTCGACAAAAGCCTCGGCAGAGGATTGTGCCCTCTGAGCACTTCTAGTTTTCTTTAGTTAAAATTGGTGTCTCGGCTAAGATGTACATCCTCTGTAACTACATCTATTGACTTGGATGGTTGCCCCTCCGGGCTGACAACAAGTATCTCTTAGAAAGCCATAGGCCATCGCTAGGTGTTACACTGTCACTGTAAGGTGAGTCTACCACTAACACACTAATAAATATTTAAAAAGGCATCCAAATGCTGATATGATAGGAAATGAACCTGAGTAGGGATGCATGATATTATCAGTGCAATATTAAGATTGCCACATAGAAGCTTCAGGAGGTGATTATCAGGGACTGCATGGTGGTTCAGCAAGTAGTGCATGTGCAGATTAGGGGGTTTCTGGTTTAACTCTCGGCCAGGTGGGGCCTATTCAAGAAGAGTTTACATATTCAACCAGTATGTGAGTTCATCGTAGGTGCACTACTTTCCTATCACTGACTAAAAACATGCTTTTAAGGTTAAAAGGTGATTTAAAAATGTCCTTACGTGTGAGTTTGTGAGTGAATGGTTGTCTGTCTGTATTTGAGTATAGGGTGTACCCTGCCTCTCACTGATTGTCAGCTGAGGTACGATCCAGTCCCCTGTAACCTCGACACGGATAAGCAGTATAAATAATGGATGGATGGGTAATTAGTGGTAGCAGCAGATATGAAAACCTCTGACAATATTTACCGCTGATTTATTGGCCATTTAAGTATCTAACAGCCATATCAGAAGAATGTTCAACCATATCATAATCCTTCACCTTCTTTCACTGAAAATCTATGAAAAATCCCTCCACCTTCCACTCACATTTCAACCCTTCAGACGCATGGTATGAGCGGTACTGGAGCAAAATTGGAGAGGTACTGGAGCAAAAGATAAGGTGACGCTCCAGCTTTTTTGAAAAAAACGCTCAGCGCTCTGGCCAAAGTCCTTCCCCTTGCATCAGCTCCACTTATAGGCAAATGTGGGCTATATATGCGCACATTTTCTTTTCTTTTTAAATTTAGTGGGTGCAGCTTATATTCAGGTGCGCTCAATAGTCCCAAAATTACAGTAATGAAATCAGATTATTTATCATCAATATTAGATGATGACTAATATGTTATGTGCTTTTGATCATTGATATCCTTACTGTTGTCTGTATTGTAAACATAGTGAATATTGCGCTGAAGCTTGATTTGAAGAAAATCGTGAATGGAATTGAAATCACAATATCTGTCAGAAAAATCAATATTAGCTCTTTTCCTAAAATTGTTCAGCCCTACTACCATTACCTACTTTTCTGCCATCAGTTCTACTTAGTTCACCAACATGTTTAGAAACTAAGTGTACAAATAAAACAAGAGTAAACTGCAGTAGCCACTAACATGATAAACATTTTTGAAAAGCTGTTTCCCCACCAAAGACTCTATGGTGCGTATCTTTAGCATTTTACTGCATGAGAAAAAAAAAAACAGTGAGTGAATGTCTACTTATTCCCTGGTACCACTGACACCTGATCCTTACTGGTTTGGAAATGGCCCAATCACGACTGCATGTATGTATCTAGGCAACAAGGGTCCAATCAAAGGTGGCTGAGATGTTTGGATGGAAATCTGAAAGCTTGCTGGCTGCCAGGATGCTTTCAAAAGTTCATTGGGGTGGGTGCTTTAAATTTCTTTGAGCCATAGCCGTCATCCTCAGGTGTTTTGGCATTAGTCCTTTAAAATGTGGGAGGTGGTTGTTATAACAGAGTGAAACAAGTCCAACGAGCTGCAGGCCAAAAGCTGATGGTGCCAAGAGTCACTTCACATAAATCCTCATTTCTGATTTCTGTTTTCTTCCTTGAGTAGTATGGTTTCGGCTACAGTCACTTTGTTACAAAATTCTGGCAGTGGCAGCTGTTGAAAAGGGACCAGAATGACGAACACCTCTCCACTCAAATCAAAATGTTCAAGTCCATTAAGTCCAAATAAATTACCAGCTCCTAATTTCATGTCCAATGGTAGTGAAATCTGAGTATATTTCCAAAAGATTTGCAAAATCCAAGATGTCCTTCGTAAAGCACGAGGCAAATCACTGACCACATTAAGTGAAATGCCCCAACACTTCTGGGAAGTGGGACAAAATGTCTCAAAAGTAGGAAAAAATGTCCATCTCTGAGGCAGCTTTGACTCGATGCTGGCTCAAGCCCTTGCTCATTTCTTCTTTCTGTTGCACGAGGGCTAAGAGAGGTCAGGCACACTGCCTAGCCAAACCCCTCTTTGAATCTGTAAGTCCAATCAATATCGCTTGCAAGCCATGTCCATGAAAATGAGGCAGCCTTTGTTGACAAGTCTGTCCCTCTGCAGTGCAGCCTGGGGGGCTTATCTGTGGTCAGCTCTGGATGCTTGGGGACAGTGGAACAGGTGCAGAAGTAGTAGTAGTGGTAGTGGTAGTAGTAGTGGTAGTAGTGGAAGTAGTAGAAGTAGTATGCAGGTACCAAAATGGGCAATGGAAGAGGCATGAGCACCTTGTAACAAAGCAATCATTTGGGGTTTAAACATCAGCCACAGTGAGAAAACACCCTTTCTGTTCCTGGCTATCAAAGTGCCAACAATGTTTACAAAAACCAATCAAATACGTCTCCTAAACATAATCTACCACTTGTGAAAAAAGGTTATTTAGCCTTGAAGCTAAAGTACTTTTAAATATGAGAAAGTTTTTTCATGATGCTTAGAACATAATCAAGTAACCTATATAGCATTGCACAAAGTTAATAAAACAAAACAAATGAATAAGAATTCTTTAAAGATGCTCAAAGGTGTCTCTTCATATTTCTCTGCAGCTACTAATTGCTCAGGGGACCAAGACGACGAACAGGTCCTCCATTTCCTTACCTCCTCGCTGGACTCTGAGAGCTTCTCTGGCTCTGCCATGGCCGTCTCCTTCTCCTGCCTGCGGAGAATAAAACAGAGCACAATAGCACTTTAATGACAACAAAACTAAACTTTGTTTGCAGCAAGGCACCATTTTACAGCCTTCAGCCTTCACAAAATGTGTTCATATAATAAATAAAATTCTTGTGAGGTGAATGAGTGAACAGTTTGAGTGCACTGTGGAGAAAAATCACTAAGTGCCTGAAAAAAATCCACTGTTGTTGTTCAGTGATGAGTAAACAGCTTAAGTGCAGTGAACTGACTATGTATATACCAAAAATAGCTACTAAGCAGTTAAATGTGAATGAATGAACAAATGGGTAAGTGAACAACATAAACACTGTCCTTTCACAGTGATCATATAAATCAGTCAAAAATTCAGGTACAATTCCAGAACGAATAAATAACACCCAATAAAAAAGTTATTAATGCGTGAAAATATCAAAAACTGAATTTGTAATCAACAGCAAGAACTGAATGGATGTATAAGCAGTCGACATCATGAGAAAAGACAAACATACCATAAAAAAAGAGAACAAATGAGTGTGAGGGAAGATAACGCTAATAATTACTTTCCTATTGTCAATCTGTAGCATACTGTAACATGCTTATAATATAAAAAATGAACAATACATTGTCATTTTGAGTACTACTGGAAACCAAATGGCCTTGTGGTTGAGCTGTAACCGCTGTTTGGAGGCTCTAGTCCTCTAACATCTGGCTAAAACACAGCTCCTTCACGCATGTTATTCCCAAAAAAGTTACATTACAGTGTTTTTTCTTCCTGCAGCATATACTAAAATATTAAACATAGGTCAGTAACATTTATTCCACAGTCATCATTTAGTTATTTCAATGAATGCTGTATCTAGGTGCGGCACTACATGAGCTACATGTTCACAACTTCTGATGTCTTTGATATAAAGACATCAGAAGACCTTTTCTAAAAAATATATATATTTTTGATAAAATATTGGCTATACTGCAAATGTAGACTGTGGCCAGAAAGACGTGACATAAGCACAAATAGATAATGTAATGGCATCCATGTTAATGTTGCCACATGCAAGTGTTTCAAGTGATTTTCTTCTGCTAACCATCTGAACATCAACTTTCCAGGACATGATTTCCTGTCACGTTGTCACAGGTTACATTTGAAGGTACCATTGGCATTTGTTTAGCTATAGCACTTTGCAATATGTTTATTATACATCCAACATTTTTTTAACCACTACATGTCTAGAAATTACTTTAAGGGTTACATAAAGCTGGCCTGAGTTTCATTTGACTGCATGAAATTGAAATGTAAATGTTTGGATGAATTTTTTAAAAACATTTAGGTTTCCTACCTATATATTAAGTTATATATGTATTAATCTATGTATCCATGCTTACCACATATGTATATACACGACACAGAGAAAGCTGAGTTGTCTCAGAGCCAGAAACAAGAGAGCCACTGAAGCAGACCACTGACCACTGCATGCTCTTGTCTAAAATTAGCTGTATTCATAGGACACTACATGAACATACACGACACTTGTAAACATGCATAAGTCTATATAACTGAAAGAAGAACCTTTGTCTAAGTGTGTCAGTCCACCAGGACTGTGCCACAGCCGTATAACAAACTATCCAGATAATTCCCAGTCATGTCTCGAGAAGTTTGTTCCCAACATTTGATGAAACATCTCATGCTATCAGTAAACATGCAAAGAAAAAGAAGCCTTAATTTTTTACAAAAGATATTTTTCTCAAAATCTGCAATAAATGCAGCCCTCAGCCATGTATTAATTGTAAAAGTTCAAACTGTATTACCAATAGATTTGTCCCTTACTGGACAGCCCAAATATAAACACAAAGCAAACTGGTTTCCTTTGAATACCATTGATCTAATTTTATGTTTAAGAGAATAACTAGGAGCCATACATTAGAAAGATCTAATCATCTCGATTATCAACTAGAGCTGTTTCGAGAGCACAAACCTAAACCAGAGCACTGCTGAAATTGTTGAGTGAGTTATTGTCAAAAACGTCAAAAACTGCCACATCTCGCTGTTAAGCAATCCTTCTAAAAGTTCCTGGATCTATATTTGGATCGCCACTAAAATCTTATCACTCTTCCTTTTGCCATGACCAACATCCCCTGAAAATGTAATCAAAATATATCAATTACAATCGAACAAACAAACAAACCCCTGAAAACACATAACCTCCTTGGTGGAGGTAAAAATGCAACGGAAAAAAAACAATTTTTCTTGATGATTATCAACAGTTGATACTACTCCTCAGTGATGCCCAAACAGCAACTGGGTGATACGAAAATAACTGATACATAATACTGGCATCAGCAACTTAATCAAAAATAAAACCTTGCACTTGAATTTTCAGATGAGGTCTAAATACTGACAACAGGAGAGAACCAGACATTGCAGAGCCACCGCAGTCTCCCCTCATCCCTTCAGATGTATTTCCAGCCCGTCAAACACACACACACCTACCGCTGCAAAATACCTGACACATGAGCGCGCGCCTCCCGTCCGCTTGTCACGCGCGGGCACGTGAGTACATCGCCTTATTCAGACTCGCATTAACTCAAACTTGAACCGCAGCATCCAGGCTCCTGCTGCTGCTAATGAAACTGCGACGCACGGAGGCAGCTCTCCCTCCTCCTACCTTCCTCTCACCAGAGCCTGCTCCTCTCTGACCGCCTTCATGTCCCCGCAGGCTGTCGCACACTCCCTGGCCTGCTGTTGAGCTGAGCCGCTGAAGGAGAACCACGGGCCGGCATCAGCAGCTAACACCAACGGGGCTCAGCCATGTTGTAACGATTAAGGAAAAAAAACGATAGCGCACGGAGAGGACCCACATCATCTCAGCCACGCCGGCTTCAAGGCAGCCTCATCAATTGCCTGATGGGAAATTCAACACCCTGCGTGTCTCAAAACATCATTTTATCATCGCTCTGTGATGTATGAAAAACCACTGCAGGCTGGAGTTTAACAAGGTCTAAAGTAGGGATGGGCAGTAACACCATATTTCTAAATATACCTCAACACGTTTGGATAAGATACAGTGTAAGACAATGTCTTTTACAGTGACAGTCAATCAGAAAAATAGCTCATTTACGTTCATGGTTCACAATTTTAGACAGTAACCTGCGTTTATTGTCCAAAAATTAACAATTAACGATTTTGTTTAAGGGATAAGCAAACTTTTTTTTTTGTTTTCGTGTCTTGCCTAAATCCTGAGTCCATGACAAGCAGATAGATACTATTCTTCTACTGTGCATGCAGTAACAAGGAAGAGACGGCAGAGCTCACCCACCACGAATTAGCTTAGCTCAAACACTGGGAGTCAATGGGTAGCATTAGCCGACCTTTGTCTAAAGTCATCAGATAAACTCTTCAGTAACTCGAAATAGTCCTGTAAGCTTGTTGTGACACGTTTCTTAACCTTGCTACATTATGAATTTTTTTTTGCAACTACGATTAGCACTTTATGTAATTTTTGAAAGAAATACATTTTCTGCTGACCCTACATACAAGCACGGTTTGTGCATGCACCCTGCGGTTAAGTTTTGTTTTTATTTCTTTTGAAAATTACATAAAGTGCTAATCTTAGTCTAAAAATAGATAACGTATCATAATGTGGTAAAAAAAATGAGTCACAACAAGCACACAGGACCATTTACAGTTGGTGAAGAGTTTATCTAATGACTGTAGGCAGAGGCAGGCCAACACTACCCACTGACTGTCAGTGCTTGAGCTAAGCTAACTAGCGGTGGACTCGGGAGTGAGGCAAGACACAAAAACAAAAAATTTTGGCGTATCCCTTAAAAAAACTAGTTGGTTATATTGCAAGGGCCCATACCTGCAGTAAAGAGCTGTGTCCTTTGCAACATAATATAGATGCAAATACAACCGTAACAAGCATCAGCAACAAAATCAAGCTTATACATGTGTGAGCGTCCTAACTGCACACAGTCACACAGCACAGCACCACGGCCTTACACTGTATCTTATTCAAACGTGTTGAGGTATATTTAGAAATATGATGTTACTGCCCATCCCTAGCCTCAAAGCCCTATTTCAATTTTCCTCTCAATCACTTGGTCAAGGAGCAAGGGAAAAGGGGGCTGGAGGGATATCATTAATTGTCTTTGACTTTTCTCATTCAGCAGAGCTTTTTCATCTGATTAAAAAAGCAGTCAGAGAAATCTTTTACTTTCCCTTTTATGTCAAAGCACTTCATTTGGCTCACTAAGACTTGATTATGAATTTCTGAGTCAACAACTTGTTAACGCAAAGCACTACACGTCTGTTTCTCTGCCTGAACAGTGAAAGCACTTGATGTACTGTTTACAAGAGGAAACATGGGGCATAGAATTACATTTTTAACAGATGAAGTGTGCAAGTCGTGCAAAACCCTGTGGCGCTACATCTGACATACATGTTCAGTTGAGACACAGTAAAAGCAGAGAAAAAGTCAGAGAGGGGGCAGGAAACATGATGAGAGTGCCACATTAAGAAATACAACCTGTAACCTGAACTTTTAGAACTATGAATATAGTTTGTATGGACAGCGTACATGACTATTTCTAAAATAAAGTTTGGCAAGGATGACAAAAATGACCACAGGTAAGTGTTTGGTGGTAGCCCGATTCACAGTGACTCTACACAAAGGCAACCAGACCCTGTAATACTTACACCTCAGGACATTCACATTAACTCAGAGGCCGCAGCATCTGTGCTTATTCACGCTGAAAAACAGCTTGGATGTCCATGACAGGACTTGGCTCACACATCACACAAAGGCAGGGACACTCACTCGCAGCGCGCCTGTCTCCCACTAAGTCTGCGTGCCCCCCTCTCTCCAGTATCACGCCTCTGCTTCTACCTCTGTAGACGGAACAAAGAGGGGATCACTCATTCCCCCATTCCATCTCCTCTATGTTTGCAAACATCACAAAGGCATAAAAATGACACCTTATATGGCACTGTGAATTTGGCTACTGTCTGATAACTGTCCCTAAAACACTTTCAAATAAAGGCAAGAGTCTAAAAACAAAAAAGGGCCCTATAATGTCCACCATCATAGAATCACGGAATTGGACAGTAATAGCGAAATTCAATATAAATGCGGAATATCACAGAAATAGCCGACATTGTACATAAGAGACTTTTTTTTAAAAAGAAAAAAGGAATTTACCTTTAGGGAAAATGTTCCGAGGGGGTCACTAAGGCTGGGGACAATATACACTTCCCCTCCACCCCTCTCCTCCCCTTACTAATAATGAAACATGTCGCAGCAGCCATCTGAGACATCGGCGAAGTTGGCTAAGACAGAAACTACAAAACTCCGGGCTAAATCCAAAGTACAGGGCAGGCCAGTTTCTCAAAGATTATTATGTGTCAGAGATCAAATGTTCTGCAAATGTTGTCAACATACTGCTGACTGGACCCGTAAAGATACTTGTGAGGCCCACCTGAGGAGTGAGTGATTATATTCTATTACTTTATACAGTGTTTCGAGGTTAAATTTGTGTAAAAAAAAACAAAAAACGTAATTCTCAAGAAATTAAAACTGAAAAACTAATTTGGGAAAAGAATAACACTGATTTTATAGGGCCCTAATTATGCAATATAATTGATGAAGTTTTTACTTAGAAAAGAACACAAAACATGATTATTATTGTTATTTTCAGACCTGGAACGTCTCTACTGATGTAGCAGGATCTACACAACAGCCAAAAAGGTAGTGACAAGGTCTGGGACAAAATGACAAAATTAGATATCACAGTATTGACTGGATCAGATATTTCACTGTTACACTGTAGTTTTTAAGTGCTGGTAATATGTAATTAGGATGCAAAAACACATGTAGCCCATGGTTCAGTATGTACCTCTTTTTTTTGCTCACATTTTTTTGTTTGGTTCAGTTTTGAGGACTAGGCCATTGAAGTTCTGTTTACAAACAACAATAATAATAATAATAATGATAATAATGATAACAATAATAATAATCATAATAATAATAATAATAATAATTGTGAGGCATTTAAGGCGAATATCTCCAGACCAGCAAGGGGCTGTTGAGGAGAAAAAGTTATTTCTTATTCCTAGTGATTTTGATATTTTACTTTGAAGCAACAAAAAGAAAAAACATTTCCATTATCCTTCATATTATTTCTGAAAATCTGCCTAGTGTCACACAAGCACTTGAAGAAATTCCTGCATCCACATCCGGATTAGGATCACTACCAAAATCAAATAACTTCTCACTTGTGTCTTGACCAACATTCCCTGAAAATCTCATCAAAATCCGGCCATAAGTTTTTGAATTCTCTTGCTAAAAGACGAACACCTGGAAAAACATGACCTCCTTGGTGGAGGAAAATATGATTTAATTGGTCACATTACTCGTCAACTTTTCTTTGTAGAATTATCCTTATGTCTGTAGTATAACAATGTTTTTAAGATGTTAAATAACTTTCAGTTTGATATACAGCTTCTTAATATAACATGATTTAATTAAACATTTGAAATTTTTGCACAGATGTAAAATCAATGAGTAACGGCACTTAATAACTGTGATGTCAGTATCAATAAAAACATGACATTTTTGTCAACACAGAAGAAGCCCTACCAGTTGTTTTTGGTGAGGTAAGAATTCAGCAAAAGAGTTTTTTCTTTTCCACTGTAATGATTATATGAACATACGGAATTATGTGCAGTATGGATACAAAGAAAAGAACTTAAACTAATACATAGCTGTCACTTTGCCCACCACATCCACCTCATTAGCTTCCTGAGACCCCACCTCCCTCTGGGAGTGAAAGACCAACTCAAAAAAATTTTAGAGGCAGGGTAATTTAAAGAAATCTTCAAAAGTGCATCGATTAGAACTACTTTAGCTCAGAATACAATGACAATTTCCTTTAGTTTGAAAAACATCCATCTCTTTATTATCCATACAGCTTACTGCATTTAGGGCTCTGTGTTTGTGTTTGTGTTTGTGTGTGTGTGTGTGTGTGTGTGTGTGTGTGTGCGTGCGGGTGTGTGTGTGTGTGTGGGGGTTTGTGTGTGTGTGACTATCAACAATCAAATTTAAAAAAGACTTCAGAAAAATGAACAGCTGTATCAGCATGTTATCAAAAGAAAATCTCATGAACCTTTTGTAGCTCTACAGCTCAGTTTAACCCCAAAGACACCAGCATAAAGAATGGAGGCATACTCTTTTCACCGGGGATCAGAATTGAAGACTGAAAACCAACTCCAGTTGAGAATCCAAAACAACTAGATCAAGGAAACCATATCATTTGTCTTCATGCTGAACAGTTCCCTTAACAGTTCTTTCCACTTTGTTCTGCACGCCTTGCAAATCAAAGACCTCATAGAGGCAATCAGCAGAGTCAACAACATAGAAGTGACAGATGTGATCATGGCAGAAAGAAACAACGAACAACTTCGACTGTGTGTTCAGCATCTGTGTCGATGTGATTTCAAGCATGAGTGGAAACCTCATAAACTTGCTGAAGTCTTCATCTCTGCAGCACAGCATACACATCAGGAGTGATATGTAAGATGTTGTGACTGAAAACATGTTGCTTGACTTTTTCACTCAAAATCCACAGGAACCAATATTGAAGTTGATAAACCGTCTGATCAATAAGCAGCTGCCTATACAGCATAAGCCAGACATAGTGCAACTGTAACTAAGCCCCTTGTTTACAAAGTTATCTGAGGACAGCTTTGTTCACCACTTAGACCAACTCAGACACAAACAGACAATGTGAAGGGCATGTTTAAAGAAACCAAACTTTAAATCAAACCTGTGGTTTTCCTTGTCCTCCTCATCTTTGCTGTCCTTCCTGTTCCTCTGTGTCACGTCTCTGGACAGTGCTTCAGTGAATGGTTCCTTTAGGAGGAAAAATAACAGTTTAATAACAGAAACATGCAACAGACATAATATGATCTGAGATTTTCATATTTATGCTGATCAAATGCAAAAAAATCTATATGAAATATTTAGTCAAAGTGTGGTACATGTTGTTCCTTTAATTCTTTAAGGGCATTTTTCAATAGAAAAATCAGACTATGCCGACACCTGTGTGGTACCAAGGAGACAAAAATGAAGTCCTGTAACACACTTTATTATTATCATATTCATTTTTTAATTCAAAGTTAAACAAAAGAACACTGGCAATTATTTTTAAGAATAAGAGCAAAAGAATAAACTGAAAAAAATCAACCGCAGACAAGATTGTATTATATTTTTACATCATAGGAGGACCGTGGCAAAGGGGGCAGTAAGGGCAGTAAGGGGGCCACGGGCCAATAGTTTGAGACCCCTGCCTTTGACTCGAGTTTGTCTGAAAATTACAATAAAAACACTGCCCTTTTTTGGTTATCTGGGACTCTATTTTTTTGCCATGGCTTATGCAGAAAGTACCTTATTTTTCCCAGAGATTTTAACAGTCAGAAATATTGCCATTGCGACCTCTATTTTTCATGTGGGTAAATGGGTATCATGTGTTGCCATTCGGCGGAAGTTTATGGATTTTAGTTATCATTGCCTGACCCTGACTTGGGGGCATACACTGTGTCCAACATGTTAATAGAAAAATCCTTCGAGCAACTGACCTTAGCTTGTCTGTCTCCACCACTGGCTGTGTCACTCCTCTGCACAGGTTTCTGAGGGGAAGCTTTTGGAGCCTTCTTTGAATCCTTATCCTGAGCCTCTGGTGACACCCTGTGCCGCGGTGAGGATTCTCTTTTAGGTTTACCTCCCTTTAAGAGACAGACAACACGAGCAATTAAAACATCAAAAAAGATTAAATCTGCTGATTTGTTCATCTGTCATCTCATCAGTCCATCTGCCCATGGTGCTCTCTGATAGAGGCCTTTTCTCACATTTTTATGTTACATCAGTCGGTCGGATCTAAAACCAGAACAAAAGCTAAAATTAAAACAATAACTGTACAACTCCTCACTCGGGGGGAGGAGGAGTTACAGGAAGACAGAGGATGGGAAGGAGCAGAAGTGGATATCCTGTGTTCTTTAAACCTGTGTACTACACAATGCTGCTGGAATCTTAATTTTCCTGAAGGAGACTTCCCAGAGGACAAATAAAGTTCCATCTTATCTTATCTGAGACTTAACCACAAACTATGGATGCAACATTACAACAATCTGCTAATGCCAAATGCAGAGAACTGCATGCCAGAACCAGAATGACCGATGTTGCTTTCAGAAGGTGGTTAGTAGAGGTACCAAATGTTGCACTAGCAAGTATGTGCAGGATAATGACGAGAACCAAGGTGTCAAAAGTTCTTGGTAAGGTAGAACAATACCCTCTAATAAGAAAATGAGGGAGTTTTCTGTGACAGAAAGGCAAATGATGCCACAGCCAGATGTATACCTCCTTCAGAATAATTGAGTTTTTGGCGTAAGGTAAACAAAGTTGACGGCTGAAGGGGAGAGAAGTGGAAGGAGAATATGGCTGATGGAGGCTAGGATGTAAAACAGAACAGCATTCCAGTCAAATACTGTGTCCTACCAGTACCTGTTAGTATGCCCCCCCAAGCCAGATATAAACAAAGGCCCTAAAAAAGGCAGATACTATCCTGCAGGAGCAGTATATCTGATAGTATTTAGATCAATAATTTAATTTTGACTGGCCACCTGTGTTAATCCAAAATCAAAGAGTGTGATTGGCTTTTTGCATCATTAGGGGTGGTATTTATATTAAAGTTCATTTGGGCTGTGTTACAGGAGTCTTTTTGTCTTGACATCAAAATGTGAGACACTTCCTTATGCTTAAACTAATCGTAATAATATTCACTCATCAGCCACATTCTTACATACACCTGCTTAACTGCTAGTTAACACAAGTCGTAAATCAGCCAGTCACCTGGCAGCAACTCAGTGCATTCGGAAATATAAACATGGTCAAGACGCCCTGTTTAAGATGAACCAAGCATCAAAAAGGAAAGAAAGGTGATTCAAGTGACTTTGAAACTAGCATTGTTGTAGGTGCTGGACAGGCTGGTCTGAATACTTAAAAAAAAAAAACAGATTTACTGGGATTTTCACTCACAACCACCTCTATGGTTTACAGGGCATAGATGAGATTAGATTCAACTTTATTGATCCTGAAGTAAATTTTATAGTGGTGGTCAGCTTCTCTCACACACAATAGATAAACATTCATTCCATAAAAAAGGGTAAATAGATAAATAACACATAAATTACAAGTAAGAAATGCCTTAAAAAAGGACAATGAGATTATATCCAGTGAGCAGTGAGTTCTCTGGGCAAACTGCCTCGGGTCTGTGGGAAATGGCCAGAGTGGTCTGAGGTGATAAAAATCAGTAAGTCAAGTTAACATTAGTTACAACCAAGACCTGAAGAAGACCATCTCCGAATGCATAACACAACAAATCTTGAAGCAGATGAGCAAGGGCTGTAAAATACCACAGAAAACTGAGGCTACAATTCACATGGGATGGCCATAATTAGACAGTAAAAGACTGTAGGGATGTTACATACATCCTGCCTAGTTTTCAGTTCAGGCAGATGGTGGGGGTTGCAGTAGTGTTGGCAAATTTTTCGTGGCACACTTGGGGCTCCTTACTTCCACCTGAGCTTTGTTTAAATGCAACAGCCTACCTCAATATTGCTGCTGACCATGTCCATCCCTACATGACCAACGTGTATCCATCTTCTGATGGCCACTTCCAGCAGGATAAAACCCCATATCACAAAGCTCAAATCATCTAAACTGGTTTCTTGAACATGACACTGAATTCACTGTCTTCTGGTGACCTCCACAGTCACCAGGCAACAATCCAACAGAGCACTGTTTGTGATGCGGTGAAAAGGGAGATTCACATCATGGATGTGCAGTCAAAATCTACAACAACTACATGATAATATCAAGTCAATTGAACCAAATCTCTGAGGAGTTTCATTAGGGCTGGGTATTTCATGCTACCTCACAACATGATATGTATCCCGATACTGAGGCTTCAATACTATAAGTATCCCGTTAAGCATAAATTGTGGACATTTACTGTGCCTTTATCAGAACTCCTGACAACTTCAAATTTGTTTTTTCACTGCAAAAAGAAAGTGATTGTTCTACAACTCAAGACAACTAACTTTAGGTCCTCAATGATTTAGGATATAAGTTAAAATTTTGAACATGTGCTTCATTCTTGAAGTTTGGTTTTGACTTTGAACTTTGCCATTGATAACATCACCCAAAGTGTATCGACAGGAGCTGTCACAGCATTTGAGGCCATATTGATTGTGTAGATTCAGTATCGATACACGTATCAGCAAAGACAGCATGACGATATTTTGCCAAATTGATACATTGAGCACAGGCCTAGTCATCATATTTATGAATCTATGCCTGGAAGAATAAGGCCATTTCCCAGGTCCAACCTGGTGCTAGCCATGTGTAGACGATTAAATTGCCGGTGAGTCTATTTTCTCCTTGAGGATTTCAAGAATTAAGCCCAGGGGTTTTAAGTATGTTGCGTTACTTTTAAAGTTAGGGTTAAAATATAAATGACCATTGATGTTTGTATTTGAAGTAGATTCTCTAGGTGGATATAATGATACAAACACTCTTGATTTGCATGTTTATAAACTAAAACTCAATGGAAGAAGTTATATTTACATGCCTGATTTTGTTTTAGAATAATCACAACACTGGCCTATCAGTGCATTTGTGGGGGGTGGTTGGTGGATGGCGCGAAAATGCATTTGCCTGGGAGGGAGGCACAACAAAAAAACAAAAAAACCACTGGGATACACTCACCTCTTATCATCATACCACATTTGGCAGAGGAGTGTGGACATTACTGTATCAAGAGAACCAAGAGCTGGCTGTGCAAACAAACCCCATGCTGTTTACCTTCTGTCTCTATTATCACATTTGAAAATATTTATAACTCCTGCCCAATTTTCACCGTTTTCTTGGTGATATCTTACTTTACACGAGCTGGCTTAACACAATTCAATTTTAGTTTCTTCATTGTTGAAATGACAAAAGATGTCCTTGCATTGTTCTTAATTAGGACATTTAATGTGTATCAGCATTTCTGCAGAGGTGGGAAGCTCACAGACAAAAATCCACAGGTTGGGGTTTTGGGGAAAAAAAGGGTTGTTACAGTGGCCTCTGTCCTGAACTTTCTATGTCTGCAAAAGATACTGATACCATTGTTTACATTTGGATAACATTCTTGAGGGACTTATTTACAGGCTTGGGGGGTTATATCAGTCAGCCGGAGAGTGTGACACTTCAACAGCAATCAAACAAAATCCTGCACAAATGTGTTGGTGTTTTCTACTTATGCAGATATAATTTGTTAGTTACAGTAGTTTGGTTTCTCTGTTTGCGCTCTCTCCACAGCACACCTTTTCTCTCTCACTCTGATAGCCTAGGGTTAAAAATACAACAGCTTTCATTTTAATGTTTTCAGTGTGACTGAATGTAAAAATAACTAACAATGCAACGTTTAAAACACTTGGTAGTTGAAAATAGTGGAAATAAAATTTGACAATCTTGCTATGCGTCCTGATAGATGTCTCTCACAATATAAGGGGGCAAGCGAAACACTGGCGAACTGCATCAAGGACAAAGGTAGTGGTTCCTGAACCACTGAACTTACCGCTCTGTCTTTTGAGGTTGGTGTTTTCTCTTGAGAAGATGAAGATGAGCTAGAGGAGCGAGATGATGAGGAACCAGAGTCTGATTCTGAAGAAGAGGAATCATTTGACGATGAATGTCGTCTTGCTTTCTTGTCTTCCTTCTTTGCATCTCTTCCCCTGCGCTGTGAATCATCCACAAGGCTTCCAGGACCCCGTCCATCCACTTCTTTCTGTCTTTGGGTGGGTTCTGTATCAGCTTGTTTAGTCTTCTCTGAATCTGCTTTGTTATTTTCCTTGGATACAACGGTGGCTATCGCAATTTTTTGAGGACTAGGGACAAGTTTGGGACCAACTGTGTTCTCCTTCTCAGGCTGGGTGTCCATAGATTCCTCTGATTTTGCCTGAGTCTGTGGGTCCTCCTGCTGAGAGGGGGCCTTGTGTCTTTCCTGCTGTTGTTCTGCCACATTAGCAGGGACAGGCGAGGCCCATGGCTGAGGGGTGTCTGAGAAGTTTCGAGGCCGCTTGATGAAAATGGAAGTGGAGGAAGTTTGGGGCTGCATTGGGGAGTCCCTAAAGAACCGGAACTTCTTGAACGAGGACTGAGGCGACAGTGGAGTTGCTGACATGGCTGCGCCAGAATCTGCTGCTTCACTCCTGGACACAGGAGCGTGGACATCTTGCTGCTCTGCTGCCTCAGTGGATGCCTTTCTAGCTGGTCCTGTGGAGAGGGGGGGAGCAGTGGATGTGAGACCAATCTCACGGCCACGTTTGAATGGAGGGAGGTGACTCTCCCTCTCCTTTTCAGCCATTCTAGATCGCTCTTTCTCCTGTTCCACTGCCCTCTCCTGCTCCTCCTTTTCTTTCTGCACAGCTCTCTCCTTCTCTAACCTTTCCTGTTCCAGGGTTCTCTCCTTCTCCTTCCTCTCTTTCTCCAAAGCTCTCTCCCTGTCAAGTTTTTCTTGCTCTAAGGCCTTTTCCCTCTCCAGCTTCTCTTTTTGCTCCTTCTCAGCCTTCTCTCTCTCCAATCTCTCCTTCTCTGCTCGCTCCCTCTCCAGCTTCTCTTTCCTCTCCTTTTCCAGAGCTGCTTCCTTCTCCAGCCTCTCCTTCTCAGCCTTCTCCTTCTCCAATCTTTCCTTCTCTGCTTTCTCCCTCTCCATCCTTTCCTTTTCAGCCTTTTCTCTCTCCATTCTCTCTTTTTCTGCCTTTTCCTTCTCCATCCTCTCCTTCTCTGCTTTCTCTCTGTCCATCCTCTCCTTCTCTATCCTTTCCTTCTCTGCCTTCTCCCTCTCCAATCTCTCCTTCTCTGCTTTCTCCTTCTCCATTCTCTCCTTCTCTGCTTTCTCCCTCTCCAATCTCTCCTTCTCTGCTTTCTCCTTCTCTATCCTTTCCTTCTCTGCCTTCTCCCTCTCCAATCTCTCCTTCTCTATTCTCTCCTTCTCCCTTTCTATTCTCTCCTTTTCTGCTTTCTCTCTCTCCATCCTCTCCTTCTCAGCCTTCTCCCTCTCCAGTCTTTCTTTCTCAGCCTTCTCCCTCTCCAGTCTTTCCTTCTCTGCTCTCTCCCTCTCCATCCTCTCCTTCTCAGCCTTCTCCCTCTCCAGTCTTTCTTTCTCAGCCTTCTCCCTCTCCATTCTCTCCTTCTCAGCCTTCTCTCTCTCAATCCTTTCTTTCTCAGCTTTCTCCCTCTCCATTCTCTCTCTTTCCTCTCTCTCTTGCCTCTCTCGTTCCAAGGCTTTTTCCCTCTCAATCCTCTCTTGCTCCAGCCTCTGTTGTTCTAGGACCCTTTCCCTCTCAATCCTCTCCTGCTCAAGAGCCTTTTCTCTTTCTATTCTCTCTCGTTCTAAGGCTTTCTCCTTCTCAATTCTCTCCTTTTCCAGTCGTTCTTGTTCCAAGGCTTTCTCTCTCTCAATCCTCTCCCTCTCTAATCTTTCCCTTTCCAGCCTTTCCTTCTCCAAAGCCTTTTCTCTCTCTATCCTCTCTTTCTCCTTCCTCTCCTCTTCAAGAGCTCGTTCCCTCTCTAACCTCTCTTGCTCAAGAGCCCTTTCTCTCTCCTTCCTTTCTAGCTCCATCGCTCTTTCCCTCTCTTCTTTCTCTCTTTTCAGGCGCTCTTGCTCTAAAGCCTTCTGCCTCTCCAGCTCCCTCTGCCTCTCCAGCTCCAGGGCCCTCTGCCTTTCGAGCTCCTTTTGCCTCTCAAGCTCCAGGGCTCGCTCTCGCTCTTCCCTCTCTTTGGCTAAAGCTCGCTCCCTTTCTTGCCTCTCTCGTTCTAGAGCAAGCTCCCTTTCTCGCTGCAAAGCCTTCTCTCGTTCCTCTCTCTCTAAGGCCTGCTGTCGTTCAATTCTCTCTTTCTCCAAAGCCCTCTCTCTTTCCTCTCTCTCCTGTGCAAGAGCTCTTTGGCGCTCTTCCTCCTTTGCCCGCTCCTGTTCAAGTTTTCTTTGCCTCTCAAGCTCAAGGGCCTTCTCTCTCTCTATCTCAGAGTCCCTCTCTCTGTCCCTCTCGTCTGTTGTAGAGGCTTTGAGTACACTCACGGGTACTTGAATGTGGGCAGAATGTGCTCCTGAGACACCCTGGTTTGTGCCTGGAATCATGGGAAATGGTGGCACATGACCTGCAGTGTTGGCCGTGTGAGTGATGGCTGATACCAGACCCTCTGGAGGCCCTCTAACAGGAAACGATGTGGCCAAAGGTGAAGTGTTGTCCTGCCTATTGCCTCCCCCTACGCTGCCGGGCCAGTTTGCTCCTGAAAAAGCTCCCTCTGATGCCATTTTTCTTGCCAGAAGGGTCAACGGGCCAGGCTTGCGCTCTGCGTTCCCACCCCTCTGTGGTTCTGGGCTGCTACTGCGGCTGCCGCTGCTGGAGGACCCAGAACTGGAGGAGCTTGGTGAACGCTGAGGTTGAGCTACATCTGGACTAGGGGGGCTCTGCTTTGGGGTATCAGGTAAGGGGAATGACAACTCTGGGGGCGGAGAGGGAGGAGGTGTCGGCTGTCGGAGTTGAGGAGACAAAAGGGAAGGCATGTGTTGCTGCTGCTGGGGTTGACAGGAAGCGCCAGACCTCTCTCTGGTGTTCGGTAATCTGGCTGGCTCTCTTACGTTTCTCCTCCGAGCACCGTTGTCCCAGTCTTCGTCGTCACCGTCCTCCTCAGCATCTTCACTGTCCTCCTCATCATCACTGTCAGCAGCGTCTTCATTGAATGCAGAGCTCCTCTCCAACCGCTGCTTACCCCCAGGAACTCTCAGTCCCATCGAACCAGAAGCAGGATGACCAGACATTTCATTATCCTGGTTCCTGTTAACTCCCCCTTCACCAAACAATCTGTCCCCACCTGAGGGGCCAGGGTGCTTGTGCTGATCAGCATTAGGTTCCTAAAAAGAACAGAATGATTTGTGAGACTTTGAACCACAACAGATTTTACATGAACACCTGTGCTGAGTATTCAGATAACAAATGGTTATGACAATCACAAGTTAAAGACATGTCTAAGGGCCTGTTCACTCAACAAAAACAGCCAAAAACAGAGAGTTTTCATTACATTTGCGCCTTCTCTTTATACAAGAACGGTACCTGGAGTGTCTGAATTTGCAAACTTTTGGAACCAGGGTCCAGAGTTAAAAGCTTTGAAAATGTTCTTGTTTCCGTATAAACAGATATCAGCATTGTCAGGGAAAACGGTGGTGCGCAGCGCATGCACAGTACTCTTTCAGATAAAGGTTGCACGCGCACCTAGGAATAACAACAACAGCTGGCTACCGTGCAACATGTGCTGCTAACTATGCTCAGTTTGTTATCACTCCTCCAACAAAACGTGGACTTACTGCGTCAATACTCTGACCAGCAGAGATGCATTTGTTGTATTTGCCAAGTAATTTATCTGAAAGTTCGTCTTCACGGGAAAGCACGAGTGCACAGATGCATGTTGTAACACTGCTGTTTCACTACAAACGAACATCGGCAACTCCTGGCTGGCATGCACACTACTGTGTTATCAGTCATTCTCGTAGATCCGTGTGAACGGGCATCAATTTCAAACCATCTCTGTGTGAATGCAGAGCGCTTTTGAAAACTCAAAGGAAAAACCTTTCAGTTTCTGGTGACAACTTTGTCATGTAAACAGGGCCAAAGGCGATGTTAGCTTTTCAGTGCATTAGTAGGTGTTCCAACATGCTCCATGTATTAAAGCCCCTGGCACCACAATTGAATGGGGACAATTAGCAAGAGGCTGGCCGTGCCATGCCTGGCTACCTTGGCTTTGAACTGATTAGTCATATTAATCTAAACAGTAATTTGTGCTGAGAGATTAACTGTGTTTCAATTACAGTTGTGATCACAGCCTCCCACGATCACAAAAACAAAGTAATCTTCATTAGACAATCACAGAGCTGCATGCCGTGCTCAGTGCTCCCCCTCCCTCCTGCCACAGAGCTGCTCTCTGCTCTGTTGAGTTAAGCCTGAGCGCTGAATTGAAACACACATATTTTTTATAGTGGATAAAACCTATCAATTTTATAATCCTGGAAGAGATACAGTTCTCTGTAAAGACAGAAAACAAGTGCATGTGCTTTAAGCTGTGTGTGCACAGTTTCAATCAGTGTATGGGCTTTAACACTAAGTGTTCATTGTGCGTTCCAGTTGATCTTGGACCTGGGATATTTCAAGTTGCAAATTAGATACGCCAATGGGAACGCCCCCTTGGTCGAAATCTCCCACTTCAAAGTCGGACGTCCTTCACCTACTCCGACTTAACCAGTTCGAAAATGGAACATGTCTAGCTGGAATTTGACGTAATTCCCATTTCCATCTTCCCAGTTCCGATGTAAATGGAACACAGCATCAGACTTCCACTATGTGTTTTTGAAATAAAAGCCCAGGATGTTTTATTTAATGTGATACTAACCACGTTTTTACACAGTGTTTATCTGAATGGCTTTATGAGTGAGATATTTACTCGATATATACCCAAAAAGTCATTAAGCACTTTCAGGATGTCTCTTCCACACTCTCTTCACAACAACACATAACGTTTTCAATCACAAAGTTAACGGTACACCACTTAAACAGTGTGAAAAAATTATAATAGTGGCAATAATTAGATGTCTTCTGCTCTACCTTCACCTCTGACTTTTTTGCATAGCGGTGTTTTTGTACCTGTATGTCCAGTATGTCCATTATGACCACATTTTTAATGCCAAGAGATTGTTTTATCAAAGCTGAGTTCTTGAACAGCCCTACCAATACCCCACAAAATGTATTAGCTCAAGGTGCAAACTGTTTCTTTTCATAGAATGTTTATGAAAAAATTGAGAAAAAGAGAATGACTGAGGTGGTTCTAGGCTCCAACCTTATGGCTAATTTGCCCCCATTTATATGCAAGCTTCACTGCACAGGCATTCAGGGATATAAGCCAAGGGGTTTGCACACTTTTCTAAACAATTTTGTCATAACCCTGCACATAAAGGACTAGCCATATTTTTACATTTTATTTATATTTTTGTTTATATCCATCTGATTTACATACCTTTTTATCTATTTTTTATTTATTTATGTAACTGCTACTGGAATCTTAATTTCCCTGAGGGAGTTTGCCAAAGGCATTAATAAAGTTCTATCTAACCTAATCTAATCTCATTAGTTGAAAGTGAGTGTCAACAGCAGGTCATCACAGGAAGTGTATTGTAAAGACATAAACAACGTCTGTGTTCAATAACAATACTGCTTGGAATGCTTGGACCAATGATTCTCAACGGGTGGGTCATGACCCAAAAGTGGGTCGCAAGCCTTTGCCGAGGCAAAAAATATTATTAAAAAAATCTTGTGCTTTTATTTTATAGGGGATTTTTTATGCATTGTAGTGCTGTCTATTCACACTCCTTAACAACAGGTGGTGAAATTACCCTGTCGTGCTAAAAGACACCTTTTTTTAATTGTGTTTGTTATATATTCAATGAGTGGGTACTCAGCCAAAGCTGCATGTTTTTAAGTCTATTTAAAACTACTTCTTGGTAGCTGGACTTTTTAAATTTTTTGAGCATGGGAGCCCTGTTATATTGTACTATTATTATTAAAACAGAGCTGGTTAGTACAAGTCAATTGATGCAGGGTCAACACAGCTACAGTTAAATTTAATTCTTGAAACTGAATGTCCCAAGATGCACTTTTAAGCTGTAACTAAAATGCAGCTAATTGAGTGTAAAAGGAAATTAAACTTCTTTTTGAGTTGGCATTTTGTGATATTGTGTACTATCTCAGGTTCGAACTGCACAATCTTTTCTTTAAATACATTTCAGAAGTTAAAAATGTTCCTCACTTTGGGTCTCAGTTTGTCATTAAGGGGTGATGGTGGGTCCTGGAGCCGGACCAGTTGAGAACCAGTGGCTTAGACAACGGAACAAAAAGAGGTAAAAACATCACAACAGATAAGATAGCAGACCTGGGCTTGAGGAGAACGCATCGTGCTGTTGTTTACTTCTGTGTGGTCCTCTTCTTCTGTCAACCAAGGAGAGATAAATAAAATTAAGAATGAACTTCACATTAAACCAGGGATGTTCAGAACTAACCTTTTGCAATGCTTACCATTTGAGTCATATGCTTCACGCGCCTCTCTCTCCAGACGCTGCCTCAGGAGCTCCTGTTGTTTAGCCAGATACTGTTTGATGAAGCTGTTCTGGCTCATTTCCTCGCCAATCTAAAAACAGAGAACCCATCAAAAAAGAGAAATGAAGCCTCCAAGGCCCTCCAGCGCACACTTATTAATGTTTTTGTAAGAGATGTGTTGATGCACATTTTGTTGTTTACAAATATGAAGTTGTAGCATGTGAAGGCTTTTAGGTTTTCAAACCTGAGGGTTTCTGTGATACTCACCTGTGAGTTTGGCTGAAGCCCAATGTGAGCGGTCGAGGTCCTCTGCAGATTCTCCAGCATGAGGGCCTGATGTTGAAACCAAAGAGTTTCTTTAGTACAGGTTATTACAGATATGAGTGCTTTGAAAGTGCATAACTGCGTGACCACTTAGTTTTGGTGATGCATCAACTAAGGTCGTCACCATATCACAATCACAAACTTTGATACAATACCAGTATAAATATATTGAGATCTAATCGCTGTTTCAACACTGCAGCAAAAACATCGAAAGAAATAACAAACTAGACCTTGGAAAGTTTATTAAAAAGTATTTGCTAAGCATGTATTTTACATAACTGTTTAAATACAAACGTTCGTCCACCATTTGGCTCAAAACCTTATATAGTAAATAATAAAAAAAAAGAATAATAAATAAATCATTCACCCACCAAACATAAAATGTACCTGCATTTGCTGGTTGGCAGATGATCATTTTAGGTCCTGTTTGAACTACTGTGACATCTGTATTTTATTCCTTTGAAGCATCAACTTGTAACAGACATTATGACTCAACTTTTATAGCATTTTAATGCACTACGATACGATAATAACTATGATAATGTATGTAATTGTCACAGAATTGTTGGTTAACAAGACATGACATAATGGAATGAACGGCTCACAAGAGAGGAACATTAAAAAAAAGTAGGGATGCACAATAGAATCGGCACAGCATCATGATAAGCAGATCAGAACTCAGAAAGGTAATTTCTCGATTATAACACACTCCGTATTTTTTACGATTTCTGCCAGGAAAAACAGTGTACTCCAATATAACACGCACCCAAATTTTGCCTAAACCTTACTCTCTCAGACAACTCAAAAATACCTTTATTCAAAGTTTTAATCAATGAAATTTCAGTATTTTCACAATAAATACACGACAATAAATACTCTCAAATGGATGCAGAAACATGCATTCTCAGTCGTAGTGCACCGACCAATCGGAGAGCAGCTATCAACATGCTGACATCTTCGACCAATCACAGCGCAGCTTTTTTGCGTCCCCTTTCAAACAAGATGGCAGCGCACTGTGTTAGTGTTTTCGCAGCGAAAGAAAATATTTCAGATTTTTGTATCAGATGTGTTGCAAACATGATGTTGGTGACACGAAATATTTTAAGTATCTTGCTTGTACTCATGTATAATACACGCCTGAAACTTAGAGCTTATATAAGAGCAAAAAATGCATGTTATAATCAAGAAATTACAGTAGTCTGATTTTTTATTTTCTACTGATATTTACTGTCAATTTATCTGTCATGCCTTACAGCCACTTATATCCGATGTGTTTGCATAATGTACAAATGTATAATGATGCTTCACATCAGTAAATGTCCTCATTTTGAATAACAACAGTGCCATTTATTAGGGAGTCAAATGTTTTCCTTGTTTCAAGTCTGTCTGTAACCACGAAGGATCACAATGAGAGGAACTGATCCATTTCAGTAAAGACTGTGCTCTTGACAAAAGTGTGTGCACACATCGTTTTGGTATCCCCATTAATCTGTTTGGAAATAACTGCATATCAAAGACATGGGCAAAGGATAAACTATCAGAAGTAGACTATCCAGTTAAAAAAGAAAGTGTTAGACTGCCTTTTAATGGCGGAGGAGATAAGATTAAATAAAAGCCATAATGTAAATAATTCACAGAGCTGGTATACATTCTTGAAGATAAGTATTCCTACATACAACAGAATAAATTAAATTCCCTGCATATCAATATACTTGTAGCAGTTTTGGATAAAAAAGACAGGCCAGGTCAGCAGATTTAAGCTGTCAGGCTACTTAACCTTTAAATTGTATATTCCAAAATTTTCCAAGACCTTACTGCAGCCTTGAAAGATGTACTAAAACATAACAAATCAATTTATCTGCAATTTATCTGTACTCTTCTAGGTATACCTGGTGTGATCCTCTAATTTGTTGCTCTTTATAGGACCACGAGCTCTTACAGGTCTTAGGAAGACTGAATTTTCTCACAATACACCTTACACACCGAACAATCTCAAAAAAAAAAAAAAAAAAAAAAAAAAAAAAAAAAAAAAAAAAACCCCACTAAAATTAGAGTTGTTGATGTTGTTAAGCAAATTCAAAAAGAATAATAAAGAACGTGGTGACAGAGAATTGTAGCTATTTTCTGGAAGGTCACTGCACATTTATCAGCATGTTTTAAATGTTGTGCTGTTTGGCTTTTTAATGTTTTTGTTGATTTGTATTGGCTATCACCTTGATCAGGTCTCTCTTGTGAAAGAGATTTTTAATCTTAATGGGACTTTCTGGTAAAAGAAAGGATAAAAAGAAACTATTTTTAGCATGATTCATTGGAACAAATTATTTTTATTTGACTACAGCAACACAGTTAGAACATAACTCTTTTGCCTACCTGCCTTTCATTTTCTTCTGATCACTTTATTTTGACTCCCTGCATAATGGCATGATGTATAACATCATAGGAAGTGATGATAGAATACAAGCGACATTATTTATGAAGTAAAAAACACACATAAAACAGATTTAAAAAGTTCATTTTCAGTTATTCTATCACATTGTTCAAAGGACTAGGGATAGACTAACATTGTATTTCTAATATCTCATCACTCATTTTCACTGACACAAAGAGTTTTTGTAGAGCACAAAACCTCCATGTAACTAAAATGTATCAGTGTCTTTCAAGGTGACAGTCTATTTGTAATAGAAAAAGTGGAAAACAAGACAATTATCATATCTTAGTTGAAATGAAATGCTCAACATTCAATGATGAGGTGGAAAGTTGTGGTACATTTGTACATTCTGCATATTCTTCAGCCAGTATAGTGTACATACATTGCAATATGAGTGGCAAATATCAGCAAAAACCTTGATACCTGTAACTGCCAATAATTAACTACTTAGTCAATTATCTGCCAGTATAGATATTGTTTAGGTAATTTTATGCATCCATGTCAGCATTGATTAGGTTGTTATCTTGACCTTACGATGGCGGCTAGGGATGTACAACACTTTCAGATCTACATTGGTATTGGCCGACATGAACAGCTTTGCTAAAATTTATTTGGTACATGATGGGCATATATTGGCCTTTTTATTAGCAGAATGTACAAATGTATCAAGCAATCAATCTTTATATATATATTGCCATTTCATAACGAGTTTTAGCTCAACGTAATTTCCAACAGAGCAGGCTGAAGACATACTCTTCATTTTATAGATACACGTATGCATATGTACAAATACATATAAATACACACACATACATCCAGACAGAGACAAAGGGACTAAAAATAAGAATTTATGATGGCAACAAAACCATGGAGTGATCAGAAATCTGTCTTCATCATTCAAGGTTAGCCCCTTGAGATGTGGTATCTCATTTTCAAGAGGGTCCTCATGTCTGTTTGGTTTAAAGATATTTTTATGGAGGTATAATGAACAACAACCAAAGACAGAGAGGTCACTCTAATATTAACATTAACATCTATAATTATCATAATCTGGAGGAATGATGTTGATTAATACAGTTGCATTTGGTTGAACTTCCATTAAAATGGGTTAAACTGGTGTAGAAGTATGAATTTAGGCTAAATTACATCATTTCTGTTTTCAAATGTAGCATAATTGTTTGCCTTAGGTATGCACAATATTGGATTTTTGCAGGTAATCAATATGGTGATTTTTTTAACTCATAATTGCAGATACTGATATTTCTGGTCAAAAGAACAAGCTCTGTACTTAACAAAATGGACTTGTTTCTTTCACTTACGGTACTTTTTGTGAGGAACAGATGTAAAACAAGAAAAACATAATTTAACTCTCACAAAAATGAATCCCTTGATTTTTAATTGTACCCATGCAGTGATGAGAAGGTGCATCAATATTGTACATTTGTGTAATTTGCTTATATTCCAGCCGATATGTGTGGCCTATATATTGTCTGTAAATATCTGCCAAAATTTCAATATCTCCAGATGTCGATTCTTAACTTATTAGGCTGATATTTGCTGATACCAATATCACACTGATGATATTGTGCATCCCTAGTTTGCCTCATCAATACTGATGTTCGCTTTGAAAAATTTAAAGTGTCATATATCAAAGAACAAGATGACGTTTTTCTTGCTCCACATACATTTCTCCACACAAGTAAAATAGCACCATAAAAGAAACAGGACAATTTATGCTAAATGGATGTTTTGTGCATTCAACAGAAAAAGTGAAGTATCAATATCGGCAGATATTGAAATTTTTGTAGATATATCGGCCACACATATCGGCAGGAATATTGGCAAATTATACAAATGTACAATATTAATGCACCTTCTCATCACTGCATGGGTACATTTAAAATCAAGGGTTTCATTTCTGCGAATGTCAAATGCTGTTTTTCTTGTTTTACATTTGTTCCTTCTTAAAAATATTGTAAAACTGAAAGAAACTATGCATTTTTGTTAAGTACAGAGCTTGTGCTCTTGACCAGAAACATCGGTATCAGTATCGGCGATAATGAATTTACAAATATCGGCATATCAGATATCGAAAAAAAAAACCGTCACACGTCCCTACATTGGATATCAGTAAAAATTCAGTCGTGTGCATGCCAAATGCCTGCTAATGAAAAAGCCAAAGTATGACCCATTTGGGAATTCTATGTGGCACAATTAAAGCCTTGTTTCAACTCTTCAATAATGAACTTTATTTTACAAACTGGGGCTCTTTATTGGTCAAATTAAGTTGGAGTTGAGACTGATCGGCCAAGCGCCCGTGCTGCAAACTTTATGTAAAGTGAAGGCTACTTCATTTCCCTTAAAACAAGCAGTTGTAATATTACAAAATATCAAAATGCAAGATGAGCCTCAAGAGAATGCATTCATGCTTCCCATAGACTCCTATCATCAACAAGTGCAAACCACAGTTGTTTAAGTGACCAATACTTTCCCCATTATGTTTTTAGAATGTTCTGATATTTGTTTGGGAATCAAAGCAACAATGATTAGTACAATGTTACTGTAGGGGCCAACAGCAGGTAACAAAGGTGTTTCCTTCACTTTTGGGGACACTGTGTCCGAGCATGTTTTGTAATTGTTGACTGGTAAGCGCCAGTTATTTTTAGCCGTTTTGTTGTCCTAGCCTAACACTTTTGACTATTCACTGTGCTATTATGGCCCTCTCCTGCCCTAAAGCACACATTTTAATTAATTTGAAGTTATTGGTGTTAGATGAAGTTCCCGGCTAAACTCATGCACACAAACAGAGCACACACGGCTCATGGTAACATCCACAGTATCAGCCCAGGCCACCGCGTTAGCCCGGGAGCTAACGAGCTAACAGGACAACATCACCCGACACACACTTTCAGAAAAGGCACCAAGTTTACTGAACTCCCTGTGTGGCTAAAAACGGTTCATTTCTGCATGTTGTTGACGCCGCAGAGACGCGGTGTATTGCAGAGAGGCGAATGTAGAGCTGGCGAGCGGTCGTTCACCTCGGTAACTCCACTCCGCCGCTCGGCAGTAACGATACTCCGTCGGCCCTCCGAGAGCATCAGCCCGTCCAACCGCTAGCGTTAGCCCGCTGAAACTAAACCAAAGTGAAGCAAAGCAGGACTCACCCCTTTGAGTCTTTTAATCAGAGCATTCTTCTGTCCACTTTTCGACAGCCCTCTCTCCTCGAGTGCAGCTTTTAAGTCCGCAACTCGAAGGGACTGGAGCGGTCTCCCGTCCAGGGTAACGTCTTCGAGGTCCGCCATTTTCCGTTCCTCTAGTCAGTTCCCTGCGAGAGCGACGAGCAACGCCTTCCTCGAGCCCGCGTCATCGGCGACGACTTCCCCCTAAACAAACAGCTGATAGATATAATAACAATAATTATTTAAAGAACAGCAAAGCTCACATCCAAAGTAAGCTTCATTAACACAGTATAAAATACGCCGGTGTAATTGTTTTAGTAATTTTAATTTGCTCTGCGCAATTTCAGCGCAAGCATGACGTCTCACACAAAGAAACCGCGCACAATCGACTCGTAGGTTTTTTTTCTTGTGTTTGATCTTTATTTGGCCTTATAATGAACAAACAGGCGCTGAATGTCATAACTTTTCCCATTTTTAAAGGTCAACAACAACAAAGAACAACCAAACTGACCAGAACATATTTCTAACCCCAATTTTAATGATGTTGGAACGTCGTGTAAAACGCACATAACAGAATACAATTATTTGCAAATCCTTTGTCGACCTGAAATTAGTTGAGCACGCTACGAATACAAGATATTTAATGTTCATAAATCTCTATGAATTTGATACCGTCAACACATCCAAAAAAGGACAGGGGCAACAAAAGACTGAGGAAGACAAGGAATGCTCACCTGACATGGACTGATACAAAGTGTAAAAGTGTGCTGTGGTCTGACAAATTCACATTTCAAATTGTTTGTCTTGAAGTCATGGACGCCAAGTCCTCTGGGCTAAAGAGGATAGGGACCAGTCAGATCAGTTGTCAGTGCAAAGTTTAAAAGCCAGCATCTGGAATGGGATGGGGGTGTGTTAGTGCCCATGGCATGGGTAAGTTGCACATCTGTGAAGGCACCATTAATGCTGAAGGTACATACAGGTTTTGGAGTAAAATATCCTGCCATCCAAGTGATGTTCTGGCTTATTTCAGCAGGACAATGCCAGTCAACACTCTGCACTTGTTACAGCAGTGTGGCTTTGTGATGAAGAGTGCAGGTACTGGACCGGCCTGCCTGCAGTCCAGACCGGTCTCCCTCTGAAAATTTGTGGCACATCATGAAGCTCAAACTATGACAAAAGGAGATATTGGACTGTTGGGCAAATGAAGTTGTACATTAGGCAAGAATGGGAAAAAATTAATTTAACAATTATTGTTCTCAGTTCAGTAGCAGTCCCAACTTCATTGGAACCAGGGTTTGTGGGTTTGTGCATAACACCCAGGCATTTTAAAAATTGTTGGATGAATTATTTTCAATAATGTGGGAAAACTGCCCTATCACGCGTTGTTTAACAAAGCAAATCCAGGAACAAAAATTCCTGGATCCACACCACATCACCACCAAAATCTTATCACCCCCTCTTTGTGTCATTGCCAACATTCCCTGAAAATATCATGAAAGTCTGCTTAGAAGTTCTTGAGCTCTTAGCAAAAATGTGGAACACTGCTCTATTTCGCAATGTATACAAATCCTCAGAAAAATCTTGGACCTGCACTTGTATTTAGACAACCACCAAAATCGAATTTCTTCTTTTTTTGTGCCATGACCAACATTCCCTGAAAATATCCCCATAGTCTGTTCTTAACTTAAAGTTATCTACTAAAAACAGACAGACGGAAGAGCACAGGCCAAAAAATAGACTCCTCGGAGGAGGTAATAACCTGACAGGAATGGACAACATCATTTGACATTTGAAATACAGCGTAAACATTTGTTGGATTATATCAAAGAAACTAGAACATTTCTGAAGGTGCAGTGCAATGAGTAGCACAAAGTCATCTGGAGTTTGATCTGCCATTTCACTGTACTTAACAAAAGTTACATTAGTTCAAATGACTGAGGGCTATGTTCAGATTTATTTCTCTTAGAGTTCTAGAAAGTTATTGCTGTAATAATTTAGGCTTTTATAAGTCCCGTTTACTTTGTATGCAGTTGTGTGTGTGTGTGTGTGTGTGTGTGTGAAATGTGTCAGTAGGTTTAATATTTCTGTGAAAGACCTTGTAGATCTGTGCAGTTTTCCAGTGTGCCTTTTGCATCATGTCTCTTTTTGATGCTTTATCATCAAAATAACTACAGAGGCATACAGTTAAACAACTGATCAGGAGCAGCTGTCACAAAAAATAACTGCAAATGCTCCAAGGGCACAAACCTCCACCATGACATTTCTGACACTATTTGCTAGAGTTGGACCATTAATCGAATTTCATATGAGATTCTGTCTACTGCAATTATGAAAACTGATTGTAAGAAATTAAAAGATAACTGTCCCACAGGACATGTTGAACTTCTTTTTCATTGTCATTTGCATTATTTTGAGGTATTTTTATTTTTACAAGTATTGTCCATCATTTAATGTTTAAAATGATAGTGCCCAGCAGCTAGAAAAAAACAATCACAAAGAAATGGCTTAAACCAGATACCCTATCTATTAAAGAGTGGTATGATAGTATATATGAAATCCATGTAATGGAAAGAATTATTTTCTTTGAGCCTCCGGGACAGTACATTTGAGGAAATTTGGAAGAATTGGAAAGCTTATATTTCCCTAAATGCCTGACTTTTGTTTAAAAAAAATAAATAATTAAACATTTTGTTTTCTCTATGTATTTTTATATGACAACAGCCCATTTTCTGTTTTAATTTATATTGCAATATATGTATTGATATTGGATAATGAAGGGATGAATGAAAAAAGGAATGTAACTCATGATGACTATTTGTTGTATAATGATCCTAAATAATGGGAATAAAAAAAATAAAGTGATAGTGTTTCATTATCGTGATCTCAGACAAATGAACATTTAGACAAATGCTAGCTAAACCATAACTTCCTTGAAGGAGGTAATAAGAAAGAAAATCAAGGGAAGCATATCCCACCCTCAACTTTATTACCAGCGTTTTTTGCCAGCGTTTGTTAGAAAGGTTCACCTGAAAATTTAAGTGCAGATTTTAATGAAATTTTGGGGAATCTTGGTCATGCCACACACCACCTGAACAGTTTCTTCCCTTCTGCTGCCATTGTTATTTTATACATTGCACACTGTATCTATATTTTTACATTTATATATTACAGTTTAATGCTCATCTGTACAGCTCCCTCACTGCACCTTCTGTATGTATTGTTGGGTTGTTTTTGTTTTTCCCCTATTGTATATTTTTTATATATACCATAGCCAATTTTGCACTATTTTCGACCTATTTTTATACATTATTTTATTCCTCCTGACATTTTATTTTAATTTTTATTCAAATTATATGTTGATTGTTTTTGCATTAATTTACCAAGTCATTTTCCTTGTGTGTGTAAATGTACCTGTCAGTAAAGACAAATTCTGATTCTGAGGATGAACCAATTAGGTTTTAGTGGTGATCCAAGTATGGATGAGGAGCCAGGAATTCCTTTAAAGGTTTTGTTAACATTGGGAGATATAGGGCAAATCGTGTCAGAGATGCCTTGGCACTGAGCATGTCTATTTTTTACAGCAGTCACAGTAGCAAAGCTCTGCTGAGATTGATGCTGCAGTATCACTTTAAATAGCTGCTACACTTCAAGTTCCTGTTCTGCATGCCTAGCAGAGAACATTTGAGATGTTTTCTAAAACAGCAGTTTGATAGTTTAGGATGTTGAAGTGTATGCTGAGGGGTGGGTGGGGGGCCTGAATACATCATCTGACAAAGAGGGGGCAGGCAGACAAAGTTTGTGTGCCACTGGTACACCGTATTTATTCAGCTAGTTCATTTACCAATGTGTTTGAAGAGAATCTGTGTTCTCCAGCTTTAACTGCATAATCATTGAGATTAATGCTTTAGTGACAGACTCTAAGTTTGCTACTGTTTGTGATTAAAGTTTTCTGGTAGTTCATGTTATTACCTCAGCCAAGGAAGTTTTGCTTTTGCCGGTGTTTGTTTGTTTGTTAGCAAGATTACACAAAAACTACTGGATGGAATTTGCTGAAATTTTCAGGAGATGCTGGTAATGGCCCAACTTAAAAATCATTAGATTTTGGTGGTGATCCAGACCGCCATTAGTGAATGATTGTTTTTGCTCAATAAATGTCTAGCTAAATGATATCAACATGATTCCGACTGCTAGGTGTGGGTTTTCGGGGTCAAAGAATCATATTATGATGCTAACGTTTTCATGGAACTACTGCTTATAGATATAACAGCAATATCTTGCAGCTACCTTGGCGGAGGTTTGTGCTCTTTGACTGCTTTCTAGTTTTTATTTTTACAGGCCTCCTGGTCCTTTTTAATGCATGTGTCACAGAATGTCCTATGTGTGAATTATTGAGCCCCTTTTTCAGGAGAATTATAGATTTGAAAATATGTAAGTATTTGTCAGTTATAAATGCTTAAAACAGTGAGTAATAACAAAACAAATGACAAAAAATTCAAATTTTTATCAGGTTTCTCTTTATATCGGTTCTGAACAAACAAGAAGAAACTTCAGGTTACAAAAATGAAACAAAACTTATTTTACATTAACTCAGTGGGTAGTGTTTGCCTGAAGCATTTAGAGTCCATGTTAAATATTATGGCTGGAGTTTCTTCGGCTGTGGAAGTCTCTGAAACAGTTTCTGTCCAGCTCAAGATAGAGGCCAAGCTTGTCTTTTGTCTCACTTCATTTTATTTGTATTATTCCAGGTTTGTCCTTTTTAATGAATGTGTCATAGAGCGTCCTATGTGTTTATTTTTTTTTGCCCTTTTTTAAGGAGAAATATAACTTTGAGAATATGTCAATTAGTGTTATAAATGCTTAAAACAGTGAGTAATAACAAGAATTTTCATCAGGTTTCTCTTTATATCAGTTCTGAACAAAGAAGAAAACTTCTGAGATTACAAAAATGAAACAGCACCTACTTTACATCAACTCAGTCCATGTTAAACGTTTTTGTATTTGTCCTTGTCTAGGTTTTGCTTTGGGTGTGGTACTCTCTGAAACAGTTTCTGCCCAGCTGAAGACAGAGCCCAACCTTGCAGTCCTCACACATCCAGGGTGTGCTTTTCTTGCACACAGTGCACTGTTTCCTCCCCAGGCTCGCCTTCTGCCTCCTCTCAGTGCAGTGTCTCTTGTTGGTGGGGATTGGAAAGTGGCCTTGCGTAGGGTTCCTTGGTAAGCCAGCTGGTGACACCCGCAGCAGCTCTGCGCACAGCTGCTCCTGGAAAGCCTGCCGCGTCATTGGCTTCTCCTGCTTCATCATGCTGAGCTCCTTGTGAATAATAAAGCTGTTAGTGGCAGCAATATCCAAAAGGTGCTGAAAAACTGTCATGGGCCATCTCCCTGATTTTCTGTGCACCGAGTTCGTTGCCAGCATCTGGTCAGAGGTGTACACTCCCCCTATGTACTTGTTATACTCAGCCACAGCTGTGGGTCTGGGGACAGGGACCCTCTCAAGGTGCCCATCATTGGTCTTCTTCCACCGCAGGACAGTGTCCCCTGTGTGCGCAGGATGGACAGTTGTGCACAATGAGACCTCCCTGCTGTCCATCCACTTTACATAAAGCAGGTCACCATCCCTGATCCACCTGATGGAGCCTCTCTTTGATTTTTTGTTCAGGGCGTTCACTGGAGTTGTTGGGACGCCATATCTGCACTGCCGGTAAGTTCCACACGCCCCATGCCCTTGCTTCTTCAAATGACGGAACAGGAGAGGGCTGGTGAAGTAATTGTTACAATAGACAATGTAACCACTCCCCAGGTAGTCCTTGTTCACCAGGTCCATCACCATGTCGAACGATAACCCGTTCCCTGAAGCCTCCTGGTTCTTCCCCGTGTACATCCTGTAGTCAACGGTGTACCCGTTCACATCAGCCAACACAAAAAACTTGAGGCCCGACTTTGTCGGCTTAGCTTTCAGGCATTGTTTGATTTTCAGCCGAGCCTTTGTGGCAATCACCCTCTCATCCACCGAAATGTGCTGCCTAGGGTGGTAAACGGTCTTGCAGCGGTCTCGGATTAAACTGAGAAGAGTTTTGACCTGTTGCACAGGGTCATAGTCCTTTGTCCTCTTTTTCTGCTCATTGACTGCATCCTCCTCTGGATCGCTTATGTGCAAGTTGCAGGTGATTGCTGTAAACCTGTCTCTTGTCATGACTGAAGCTGGAAAGGGCAGGTGAAAAATGGATTTCCTCCTCCAATAGTCGCTCATTTTGGGGAGGCGGCACACCGACATAAACAGCAACATGCCCAGGTATTTTCTCAGCTCATGAGGGTCGAGGCTGGTCCAAACAAACTTCTTCCCCATCTTCAAACTTCTCTTTGCATATTTGTTGGTGTTTAAACACAGGAGCACGAGCACCTCGGCGTCAAAAAACAAAGAAAAAATGTCAACAGGTGTTTGGTTGCCAAAGGTGAGAGGGGGTTGGACACCAGGCTCACGCCTGGGGATGAATCTGAGTGGTGGAGGGACAGCAGTGTCGGGGTCCTCCTCGGTTTTCCAGGCCTCATTACGATGCGGTGACTGGCTCCGACAGTCATCACGAGCAGCAGCAGCAGCACCTCTTCTGCCACGACCACGGGTGGGACTCTGTCTCCGGAGGCTACTGCTGCTACTACTGCTGTAACTGGAGGATGAATCTTCACCGGACTCTTCGCTGGACTCTTCAGTGTTCTCTACATCAGAAGAATCTCTAAAAAAACAAAGATTTATCACATGATTAGATCAAATTTATCCAAAGCAGCGTTGTTTATAAAAATGCACAGCAGCATAAGAAAATGGGAAGAATATAAGTCAGGAGAGTAAAAAATAAATAAAATTAAGTCAAAGTCACAGAGAAAAATTACAGTAGATATGGAAAGACATCATTGTATTAAAGCTGGGAATAGATATCCAGCAAAAACATTGCTTTCGGTGTGTTTGCCTGTTCTCCCCGTGCATGTGTGGGTTCTCTCCAGGCACTCCGGCTTCCCCCAACAGACCAAAAACATGCTCATTAGTTTAACTGGTGACCACTAATTGCCTTGAGTATGAGCGTGAATCAGAGCCGGCTGGTCCATTATAACCTTGCAGAGCAGATGGATCTGCCTGATTCATTGTATGAAATCCTGCAGGACCATCTTGCTAACATCCAGTGTCCAACAACTTCACCGGCTAAATGCTTAACGGCACTGTCAGGGGAGAGAGGTGGGAGCTGAAGACGTGACGACAGCGGGAAGTGACTGCATGTTTGAAAACAATGGTGGCTTCTGAAGCAATCTCTATGAATGCCGCAATGTCTGCAGTTTTATCAGAAATGAACTCAATTTCTTCTTTAAAAGAGGAGCAAAGAACATCACTTAAAGCTTTCCTTACAGGAAATCCTGTTTTTGCTCTTCTCCCGACTGGGGATCACTGCTGGGGAACTGGGAGAGAATGTGAAAGTCCTCCGCAGACGATGCCGGTTAGTCTATGGCCGTCGTGGTTACTCAGCGATACCTGGTGAAATCTGCTCTCAGAAATTTACTGGGAGAACTTGGTGGGCATTGTTGTTGACGAGGTTCATGTCACATATAAATGGTAAATGTTACATCTGTGATATGCGGCCCATGGTAATGAAAATTTTTTGAACCTTTTTCTAACTAAACAAAAATGAAACAAACGTTTTATGGGGATGATTGTACTCCTATTTTGACGGACTTTACATACAAATAGAAACATTATATCCTACATTCACCATTTCTGTTTGGCGAAATGCTGCCAAATTCTACACACTGCACCTTTAACTCTGAAAATGGAAAAGCTCACATTGATTCAAATGTAAGACAATGCCCAAGTAATATTACAACAAATGGTAATACCAAATAAGTTATTATTATTAATTCACTTATTTACAGGATTTTTATTTTGTAGTTAGGGTATTTTTTATTGTATTTCAGATTTTTATATATTTATGTATTCATTTGTAATTAACAGGTAAACTGGGTGACATGTTTTCTTATAAATTAACCCTTTCATGCACAGAGGTCACTACAGAGGACAGCTGTTCTCTTGTATATGCATGGGTTTATTGTTATAGCTGCTTATCAACCAACAAAGAAGCCGCCCAGTACATAATACCAATCTACCCTTCACAGAACAAAAAAGAAATCCTTATGATTAATGTGTGCAATTCTCTTAACATGTTTCAGTAATCATCCTGTGTCACTCTCATCGTCTTTTCCTGTTTTTTTCTTTTTCTTTTTCTCTACTTTAATTTCTTATTTTACCTCTGCTTCTTGATGTTATGCCTGTACATTGGTAATTCTCAAATGAAGTTTTAAAAAAAACAACAACAACCATACACTGCCACCTATTGGCCAGTCATGGTAAGTGCAAATTTTTAGGCAAAACCAAGATGGCTGACAAGAAGCCGAAAAAGCTGATCGTCCCAGGAAAATCTTGTAAACCCTTTGACAGCAGGAAACCCCTGCAGTCAGAAAATGCTGGCATTAAGTAACATCTAGGGATTCATTTGATTGTTAAAACTCCAGAAATTTGTAATTGATCGTGTGTCCACTAAATTTGATGTCAGGCATCACTGGCTACATTTCAACTGCATCAGATTGGCAACATTGAAATGTTTTTTATTTAATAGTTTTCACCAAATATATCAGTTTTTGTTATTGGTTTGTGAAACACTTCTTTCTTTGGTCCAAAAGTTATTTGCATGGTGTCCACCTAAGTGGACGTGTTTGATAGGACCACAGAAGCAATAAATAATTAAATAAATAGTTTTTTTTCTTGCGTAAGGATGAATAAAACACTCGTAAACAGGGACTTTGTTTTGTTGACCTACTTCCGCGGTAGTGTGAGACAGCAATGGGATGTCTGCGAACGAGTAGTCTTTTCAACGGCTCTTTGAAGTGAACAATGAGAACCGATTCGCAGTTGTGAGCCATTCTTAAATACAAGTTGCCTGCAAATTCAAGAATGGCTTGCAAACAAACAGCTCACTCACAACTGCGAATGGGTTCTCAGTGTTCACTTAAAAGAGCTGTTCAAAAGACTCGGCTGTTTTGCGAACATCATTAAACCACCATGGAAGTAGGTAAACAAAGCAAAGCCTCCGTTAAGGAGTAGAAGAAGATAATACGATGATAGTAGGAGATAAAGTAACATAAAAACTCATCTTATAACTACAAACTAGAGAAGGCAGTCAAAGTTAATCTAAGTACAATGGAAATAAAACACTTAAGGTTGCTTAACAGCTTAAAGGGATAGTTCAGGTTTCTTAAGTGGGGTTGCTCATGGCCAATGGCACAAGTAAATAAAATTGTCACTAAGACAACTTCCCAGCTTTGTCTATGAGGGGAGATAGCTCAGTATGGACATAGTCAGTGCATAGCAGGCAATAGCGCCAATGAATGCCTTGTAATTACTCCACTTTTAGATCAAAACTACACAAAAAATATTGTTGGCTCGACTAGGCACTACAACAAGAACCTTTAAAGGGATGTGCTAACTTCTTCTTTTCTTTGTCCGTGACAAGTAGATAGACACCATTCTTTGGTGGTGCAGTAACAAGGAAGAGATGGGCAAAGCTCACCCACCCCTTATTTGCTCAGCAAACATCTTTTGAAAATTACATTAAGTGCCATTCTTAGTCTAAAAATAGAAAAAAGTAACACGACATGGTACAAAAAACAAGTCACAACAAGCACACAGGACCGTTTAGAGTTGCTGAAGAGTTTATCTGATGACTGTAGGCAGGCTAATACTTCCCACTGACTTCCAGGTATTTGAGCTCAGCTAGTTAGCGGTGGGTTGCCTTTATCTGTCTCTTACTTTTTTGAGCATGAATTTATTAATTTTTTAATTTAAAACATTAACATCACACACTTGAACTTCTCGAACACGAGGCTGACATGAAAATAGTAATAATATAATATAATAATACAGTAAATTAAAAAATCAATAATAAATCAATCCAAATGATAAATTAAATAAAAATAAAGCCAAACATTAGGTCATAAATTCACCGCGCTAAGAGTATTAAATAAACACAACTAATTGAATGAATAATAAAAGTTCAATAAATAATAAAATTAAAATATTGATAAAAAATAAAATCACATTTCCAAAAATGATATGAAAGTAGAGGAAAAAAAATGTACATTACAACATACAATCCCACAGTCATTGAAATATTTTCAATTAGCTCTCTCTCTCAATACCCCCTTCAATATCACCACTCTTTATCAGTTCTAGAAACATTGTCCAAATGATATGGAATTTAAAGGCTTCCTTTCGAATAATATAGGTCAGTTTCTCAAGAGCCAAAGTTGAGGTAGTCAAGAGGGGGGCAACCAACATTCTTCCAACACAGAGCAATAGAGCGCTTGGCCTGTAGTAAGCAACGTCGCTTCCTTGTTACTGCACGCAAAGTTGAAAGAATGGTGTCTTCTTGTCGTGGACTCTGGAGTGAGACAAGACATATAAACAAAAAACATGTTGGACTATCGCTTTAAACCTTTAACTCTCAGCTTGACTGTTTGGCACAGGTCAATAAATTCAGGAATATTTATTGTGTTAAAAAAACATTATATGTCATTGTTTCTGTCAATGTTTTAGGAAACAGAAAAAAACTGCAAACAAATCAAAAGAACTGATATTTTCTCTGTGTGGGATTTAAAGGTTTAAAAAGCTATTATTATAATTACACCATTGTTATTTTAAATACTTAACCATTTACTGATATGATAATTTATATATATATGTATACATAATCTGCTATTTATCAAAAAACGTTTATTTTGTGTTTGTCAAACTCAACATCATCTATTTTACGTTATTTTTTTAAATTACTATTTCATTTACAAACATTTCTGCCTTTTCTAATTGATTTTGTCTAAAATATTTGTGCATTTTTATGTCATCACGTTAAACCAAGAAAAAATCTGGTTTTTGGTTTGTCGGTAGTTTTCTCTGTTCCCTGAAATGTTAACGGAATCAATCAATGATTTGATTTGTTCTGTTTTTTTAAAACATTAAATGTCCCTGAATTTACTGATGACCTCTGCCAAACAGTTGAGCTGGTAGTTAAAGGTTTAAAGACAAAGGTAGAAACAATGCTTTTCCATGTCTTTCGGAAGCGTATGCTAGTCACAGATGGAGGGGGCGTCATGCGAGATCTCGCCCTGGGCGCCACATTGAGCAGGACCGGCCCTGTGTGCTTGGTAACTGGTTCAGGGTGCACTCCGACCCCCGCCTATGTCTGCTGGATTAGCTCAGGCCCCGACCGAAATGGATAAACAGTCCAGAAAATGGCTGGCTGGATAAATATTCAGTGTAAACACACTGCATTACTTACGGTGGTTCATATGGCGGTATATCTCCCGCCTCATCCTGTCCGTCCTCCATAAAACTCTCCGAGGGTCCCTCCTCCCAGGCTGGTTCTGACATCTCTATCTCTTCAATTTTTACAATACTACAGTCAACTAAATCCATGACTGCTGGGGAAAAGGACGAACTACTGCAAAAACAGTCCCGAAACAGCACTAAAACTGTGATTTAAACGACTAAATCTTGTGGTAAACATTAAACGCTGTGCTCCAACTCCCTCCACGTTACCCTCCAGCTCCGCCCACCTCCGCCATCTGCCTTCCGCAATCCGTTACCGTAACATACCTAAAGTTAATGGAAGGGTCCGTTTCTCCGCTTTAGAATCCGTTGGAAGAATTTCTATGGCGTGATTACTCTTTGAACTATGGTAACTAGAATCATGCAAGTCACTGTCTATCGCCGGCGACACTGCTGGATTCTGAAGAGTAGTTTCCTTTGTCCATTTTACTTCCTTCCCTTTACGCTGTTTCCTTTTTTCTTAGCTCCTCCCGCCGAGGACATGAAAGAGAAGCCAGGAGGCATAAGGACAGAGGAGGCATCAAACACTACTACACAAACACCCTCTGATATAAAATATCCATCCATTATCTAAACAATTTATCCATTTTGGGGTCGCAGGGGGTTGGAACCTATCCCAGGTGACATTGGATGGGAGGCGGGGTACACCCTGGACCAGTCACCAGCTAATTGCAGGGCTGCATAGAGAGACAGACAAATTCACCCTCACACTAACACCTAAGGGCATTTTGGAGAAACTGTTGAGCATGTTTTTAGTCAGAGGGAAGAAGCTGGAGTGCCTGGAGAGAACCCAAGCATGCATGGGGAGAGCATGCAAACACACAGAAAGGCACTGACTGACACAGGGATCGAACCAGCAACCTTTTTGCTGTGAGGCACATGCACTACCTGCTGTGACACCATGCCGCCCCAAAATAACTGACATAACATTTTAGATTACTACATCATGTATCCATCGATAATCTACCTGCTTATCCTGTACAGGGCCGCGGGGAGCTGGAGGCAACCCATGCTAACAGGAGGCAGGCAGGGTACACCCTGGAGCAGTCGGCAGCCAATTTTAGGGCCACATCAAGAGACAGACAACTATTCACACACTCACCTACATCTAAAGGCTTTCTGGAGTAACTAGTTAACCTAATGAGCATGTTTTTGATCTGTGGGAAGAAGCCAGAGTGCCAGGAGAGAACCCACCCACGCACAGGGAGAACATGCAAACTCCACACAGAAAGGCCCTGACTGACAAGGGGATCAAGCCAGCAACCTTCATGCTGTCAGTCAGGTGCACTACCTGCTGCACCACCCTGCCCCCCTTGAAATACATAATGTATAATATTAAAGAAAATATATATATTTTTTTTTAATTTCATTATGTTTAACAAAGTAGATTTTAAGTAATATAAGTTTTTAATGATGAATTTGATTATTTATTTGTATATTTTTAGACTGGTATAAAAAATGGACAAACATTTTGTCACAATAATGTATCATCACATAAAACAGCAGTTTGTTCTAAAATAAATCCTCCTGTGTAAAGTTTGACCTCTTTAGCCCCATAGGACCCAATTTTGGGTCTGCTGGGGCTCAGGAGAAAAGCTCCTCGACACGACAGCACAAAGCAGTGAACTGTTCCTTTAAGACTATAATTATGTTGGCTTTTATTTGACAAATACATATATTTTTGACCTTTGGCTCAATATGCACTGTTTTCCAAAATCCTCGCCTGACCCTATTGTTATAAAACCTCTATAATTTTTCTCTGCATCACTTTATAACAATAATCCTTTGCAGAGATGATGTAAAAAAATATGATATTATTAATTTTTAGAGTTTTACAGCCATTCCAGCATCATTTCTAAGAGATATTCACAATAAAAAAATGTTTTTTTGTTTTAGGCAAGGATGAAATTTTCAAATTATTCTGACTTCTATCTTTATTTACTCTGTCCCAGTAACACATATACTGATAATTACACATCTGGACAAATCTCTCAAGTGTTACTTTTATTATGACACCAAAATTATTCAAATAGACCTTGTAGGTTTCGAGCAGAAGGCTTAAAAAAGGGGGTGGGGCTGAACAGGTTAAGTGATAATGGAGTCAGAAATGAAGCTACAGCAAAAGTTCAAGCAGGGAGACACATATATTCACTCAGTCACCTCTCATTCATGTCCTCGCCCTGCCCTCCTGCACAGCTGATTCAAACAGGGTTCCCACTCTTTTGTCTTTATGCCTCTCCTGCCACAGAGGTCTGGTTTACAAGCTGTGCAGTCTGTGGCTGTAACAAATCTATGAAATATCAGACATTTTCTGACATTCTTAGAAATTATGACAAAGTTATCATAGAGTAGCTCAATGACACCCACAGATTCAAGGGTCACATAACCAACTGAAGTTACAATATTGGTTTGGGCAATTCTCAGGTTAATCTAGCCTTCAAAAAACAAGATTAAAGTTGATGACCAATATCTCGAGCTAGCTGTATCATATTGAACTTAAAATTTATTTATAACTCTCGGGCATGGACATTGTCTGCTAGCTATCTTTTAAGTCTGGCTTTTATGTGGTGTCTTACTATTATACATTTATGGATTATACTTTGTTTAATCTTTATTTACTCTGCTTTTTTATAAATAGATTTTTTTGATTTGCTGTTTAAGTAGCCTAAATTTTATTTTGCTTTTTTTAATTTCTTTTTATCACCATTGTTTTGAGTTTTTAAAATTTATTCCTTAACTTGCATTATTTTATCTACTCATATTTTATAGCTAAGTGTGCATTAGTTCCCAAGTACATTTTTACTTCATTTCCGATGTTTGATTTTTGTTCACCAACAAGGTAGAAGGAAGGTCAATAATTTACCAGGACAATTCAAGCTTTTCCAGGACATTTTTACCTTTTTCCTCATTTTCCATATGTTTTCCATGACTGGAAAATTGGTCAATCATTTTCCAGGTTTTCCAGGACCTGTGGGAAACCTGTCAAATCATCACCTGATTAGGGGCGTACACTCACTTTAGCACTGAGCCAACCAGATTCTGCCAAGACCTGTCCGGCCGATCGTCCTGCTGCTGTCACATTTTTAAGTTGTCAGCGTTGTGGTGTCGTGCTGTGTGATATCAGGAAGCCTCCTCCGCCCCAGGCACGCTCAATCGTCTCATCAGTGTCCGGGTCCAGCTCCTCAGAAGTCTGGCCTCTCACCTCATCCTGCAGGCCTCATCAGCACCTCAGTCCATCACATCGATGTGAACTACACAAACACATCATGATGGAGTCAACAAACAAACAAACAAACTTGTTAAATAAATAATTGTTCTCTCAAATTTGGTCTCTCCTGATGTCTAAAAAATGCAATAATCAGAGTGAAGTTGTGGCATTTCTCTAGATGCTGCTCCTCCAACCCAATCACAGTGCATCTTTGGTTAAAACACTTCCACAGTCCTCGCTCTGAGATCCTCCAGAAGCCTCCTCTCTCCTCCATCCTCGCCTTCTCCTTCCAAGATCCTTCACAATGGCGGAGGGAGAATGACTTCCTGGTTGGTGGAGTACAGGGGTGTGTCCTTACTTATCATATTCTGAATGTGTGATACAACAGGGGATAAATAACCATTTTTATGCATTGGTAGCATAAATAATGTTACAATAAGGAAGGAAATGCTACAGCTTTTATTTCAAAACAACAATGTGTCACTGATTTCCACCTTAAAGTGTTAGTTTGAACGTGAAAGTATAACTCTAATAACAGAGAATGGCGCAGATGTTGGCTGACATTACGCTGAAAATATATGGTGTGTTTCAGAAAGCAAAATATGATCCCCCTCTTTCTTAAAGGCACCTAAGATATTATGTACCTCTACAACTATTTATCCTGTATCCATTTACCTCATAGCTCATCATAATGTGCTAATATTTTTCTTTTTCATTTTATGAAACTGCAAAATGTTAATGTTTTCTTTGTTTCCATGTATATTACTGTGCTTGCTTCACTTGTACAGTCCTTTTATGTTGAGCTGTTAATTTTTCTTGAAAAGGCCAATAAAAATATAGAAGAAAAAAAAGGAAAGCAAAATATGAACAGCAGCCATCTTACAGTGATGGGGAACATTTGATGTAGACCAGTGGTTTTCACACTGTTTCTGCTCAGGGTACACCCAAATAAGGCCAAAATCGCAAGGCACTCTGTTTATTTCTTTTAAAATTCTGGAAATATCTTCCATTAAACATGATACAGTACTTACTTAGTCTGTAAATGTCTATAAGTAACTACAAATACGTAATAAATTCAACAAACAGCAATATTACTCAATAAATATTTATCTACTTTTTTTTCAAGACATATTTTGAAAGCCTATTAATTTCATAAATATCATCAACAACCAGAGGAGCCTGGTCAGCCACAGACTGCTCCTTTCCAGATGCAGGACCAACAGACTGAGAAACTCTTTTGTCCCTCAGGCCATCAGACTGTACAACTCCTCACTCCAGGGGGAGGAGTAACAGGAAGACAGAGGAGGGGAAGGAGCAGTAGCCAGCCTTTAGCCATATTTTTATTTTTTAATTTATATGTATTTCATATTGACTTATATTTTTGTGTATACCTATCTTTCTTATATATCTTTTTATCTATTTCTCAACTGCTACTGGAATCTTAATTTCCCCGCGGGAGTTTCTTAAAGGGATTAATAAAGTTCAATCTAATCTAATCTGAATATAGCATTACATATTTAAGCCTCAAAAGACTTTTTCTAAATGAGAAACCAATAACAGGGAAATATCAATTAAATCACTTGTAACATCCACCCATACATTCTGTTAAATGTATATATAGTCTTCTCTTGTAGGCTTAATACAATTTTAAAGTGAATTTGCAGCTGTATGGCGATTAATGTACAGGTAGAAAAAACTGAAAGCTCACTCAGTGGTTGTTTAGTGAAATGATGTAGTACAGTACATAGTACAAATTCCCAACCTGTCTTAAGGCACACCAGTGTGCCCTGCCACACCATTTAAGAACCACTGATGTCGGCTTTATCAGGCAGTAATGTCAAAGAATTCCACTTTCAGTTCTTATTAGCATCCTTCAGTATCTAACTTCCTCACTCTTATGGTGCACTTTCATGCTGTACCAGCTCAATTTGGCTCAACTGTTTTGGTGCAAATATTTTCATATTTTTAATTTTTGGAGAACCTCCTCAAATTGGGCCTGGCCACCATGACAAACCATGAAGAAAACAGATGATAAGGTAGCTGGCTTTCAGTCTGGGTCTCTTTTTCACATCACATTTGAGTTTTGTTCCAGGAGAGTTCACAAACAGCAAAACTGTTTAAAGCAGGAGAGTTTAGAAGGTCATACAGCTGTGCAGGGCCAATGACGTGGGGCAGTATGCTCCTGCACGTTATCCTGCTCAAGCTGGTGCTAGCTGACTTAGAGCTGGGTGATATATCAGTTTAATTAATTAACTCTTTTTTTTGTCAATAAAAATAGTTTTTTTCGACTTCCTTTGTCACTTATTTTGTCCTCCCTGATCTCCTGGAGTTAAGACTCCTCCCTTTGGAAGTTGTGACGTTTGTTGACAGAAATACTGAACATTTTCACAGGTTACACCATAGAAGGCCCTGCTGTATACTGCAAAAGCATATTTTAAGACTTGTACTTTTAGTCATTTTTATCTTTTTTAATAATATCAAATACTAATAAGTGTTTCATGCGAAAACACTGTGAATGTAGCACAGCTTTCAGTTTTAATGTAGACAAGCCTGCCTATGTCCAAACTACATCATGTTATTATAATACCAAAATTACAGCCTGCACTTTGATTCTAAGAAAGAAATATAGTTTAGTTTTTGGGGCATATTTCGATTCAATTAAGGCAAACTTGTTTTGAGTCATATTTGACTCAGTTGGATTTTTTTTAGAGTTTAAATCAATTAAAATCATAAACCAACTTTTCAGGGAATTTATTTTAGGGCACATCTTTTAGATGAAGGTCTGGATTGCCTGGTGCTCCGCCAGAGATGATATGAAAATCATATCATATGTCAGGTACGCATCTTAACCCTTTTACTCCCACACCATGGAAATTATTCTGATCTTTTGTTTATTTATTTTTTTACCCCTTGGGACATCAGTGGAGTGCTGCAAGGATGTCATATTTTTGTAGGCAAACCCAGAAGTTAGCTGCTGGTTCACTCGAATATAAGCCTAAAGTTTTTTTCATGGTGTTCTTGGATTATTGCAGATGATAGGATCTACGGTGAGCAAAATGAGACTTCATGACCACAACTTTTTTTAAGGCTTTAACATCATCAGTGAGTAAAAAGCTTTGGTCAAGCTACTATGAAACTACAACATGGCACAGCTATCACATGTCCAGCAGGTAACATCACAGTGTAACCTCTTGTTTGAGAATTTCTTCATAACTTTGCAACCTGATCAAGTTCATGCCAATGACTGAGGCTATCATGTCTGTATTATTGCTTATTTGAAAGTGAGTTACAATTTGCAAAAGGGATCACCTGTATCACCACCAGAAACACGTCTTTCCTGATCCATGACCAACATTCCCTGGAAATTTGATGAAAATGCATTCTTAATTTTTTTAGTTATTCTGTTCACAATCTAACAAACATCAGCAAAAACATGACCGTCCTGGCAAGGTGACAATAACAAAGGAGTGGAGTCTTGTAAGGTCGATCTAATAGAACATAGTGGGAAAGGAGATAAAATGGTAAACAGAACTTCAACTGAATCGGTTTTGGGAAATGTAGTTTAGCAGTCTGAACGTGAGATTTTGTCTGAGTTTATTTAACTGAATACATGTTGAAAAAGATTTGCAAATAACAGAAATCTGATTATATTCACATCTTACATGTCCCAACTACTTTTGAAGGGGGGTTATATACTGTCCTGATGTGTCAGCAGAGAAAAGTATTGGAACCACTGCAACAATTACACGATTAAACATCTTATTAAGATGAGCAGCGTCATTCAGAACATCTCGTGAACAGTTTTATTGAACGTGTTTGTCTCTGAACCTTCTCACATCATCATCTCACCTCCTGGAGCAGTAACTCGTGCAGTACGGATGCACGATATTGGATTTTTGCCGATATCCGTTATGCCGATATTTTTTAATTAATTATTACAGATACCTATATTTCTGGTCAAGAGCACAAGCTCTGTACTTAACAAAAATGGACTTGTTTCTTTCAGTATTGTCAATATTATATTATGATTTTGCAAGGAACAGATGTAAAACAAGAAAAACAACATTTAACTCTTGCAAAAATGAAACCCTTGATTTTTAAATGTACCCATGCAGTGATTAGAAGGTGCATCACTATTGTACATTTGTGTCATTTGTAGATAATCCAGTCGATATATGGTCGATATGTGTGGCCGATATATTGGCTGTAAATATCTGCAAAAATTTCAATATCGGCTGATACCGATAGTAAACCAATAATATCGTGCATCCCTACTCTGCAGCTACAAGATGCTTCAGGTGACTGAAGTTGTTTTACACTTCATGTGAGAATGTAAGTTATCTCAGGAACATCGCTGTCCCTTTCTTCTTGTGAAGTCGGTGATGGTTCACCCGCAGACTCTGTAGGTGAACCATCACCGACTCTACATGCAGAAACGGTTGCTGATTGGCTTGATCCTCCCACATCTCCAGAGGCATCAGGTACTCTAGTCTCTGTCTCCTCTGGTCTCTGCTTCGTCTTGGCCTGTTTTTTCCCAGCACTCCTCAGGTTCAACATACTCTTGCGTCCATACATACAGATGCCGAGTTTGTTCAGCTCAGCCATGCAGCTCCTTTTGGTGCCTCCGTTCTTTAGGATCATGGAGTTGACGTACTGCGGCGCACAGATGCAGGAAGCGCGTGCTCTCAACAGTAACGACCCGCCCATGGCCATCATCGGTCTCTTGTCTTGTAGTGTGAGTGACTGGTTTTCGTACACTTTACTGGCACGACGGAGACACTTGAGGAAAGTTGGCGCTGCGTTCTTCCACTCCCTTATCACCCTGTCCCAGCTAAAGTCTTTGAGAACCTTCAGGTTGTTCTCTCGAAGTGCTGAATTAAAGGTCGAACTAGTCAGGACTTTACACTCTCTGTCTATCATTCTGAGCACTTCAGCAACTACATAGTCCTTAAAGCCAGGCACTTTCATCATCGCTCTTGGGACACGTTGAAATTTTCCTTGCAAGAGGAAGTCGCCAACTTTTCTCCAAGGCCCGGTGAGTACTCTGCTCCTGTGGTAACGTCCTTCCTGCACGACCTTCAATCAAAAACAATAAAAACGATGGAGTTAGTATTTCTTATTATCAGGAAATGCAAGGCAAGACAGCTTTGTTTAAAGAGCACCATTCATAAAAACAGCAAATCAAAGTGCTTAACAGAGTAAAAACCAAGACACTATGACAGCAAGAGGAATAAAGGTATGAAGTAAGCAAAAGTAAGACAATAAAAGTTCAAAGAAGAAATTTAAGACAAAAAAACAAATGTATAAATTAAATGAAGAGAAAAGATAAAAATAAGAGTCTGGACTTGAGAGGGCAGTAGAACTGTAAATAAAATGTTTTAAGACCTGTTTTAAAAGAGTTCACAGATGAAGAAGGTCTCAGGTTCTTTCACAGGTGAGGAGCGTAACACTAAAAGCTTCGTATATGATCCTTTATTGTTCTCACTACTATGCTTACAATGAGAGGCACTTTATTTATCACAACTCAGAAGACAGCACTTACTGGACACTGTATGTCTCCATATCACTCTGTGCACTTTACTGGTCACTGTGTGCCCAGACCCTATATTTTAGTATTATTTTAGCTCATTCGCTCCAATTTAACATATAGATTTTTTAAGCTAATTTATTCGCAGTCAGTAGCAGTAACTTGCGCTTGCTGACATATTGCTCAGTAGCAGCTAACTGTGTGTATGTTATATGTTTGTACTGTCACTGTGCCTCTCACTGCAACCAAATTTGCCCTCTGGGACACTAATAAAATTGAATCTGAATCTGAGCTGCCTTACCCTGTTTAGTCCTGACCCTGGAAACAGTAAGTAAGTCTGTCTCAGAGGATCTGAGGGGTCTGGATGTCTCACTGGGGAGTAAGATTGGGGATGCTTTATTATAGGAAAATGATAATCACAATTACCTTACCCTGCATTTACACATAGAGGGAACACGCCGCAACCTCTCGTGTGAATTGTGATATCACACAATAACTAAACATGTTATAAACTGAGAAAAGAAATAAACAACACCTCACTTCGCTTCTCTAAGGTGTCTTTGCTCGTCCAGAACATATAACTCTATGATTTGTATTACTTCTAGGCGAGTACATGATTTATGTTCTGATCACAATTTAGTGTCTTTCATTATTGACTAGTTACTCTGTTAGTATGGTTTATTCTACATAACGAATAAACCGTTATTTCCGTTTTTTACAACATTATTTAAAATCTTTAACTTTGACCGACTGATAAATAATTATTCACTTTTTTCCATGTACAGCTCCCATAAGTAGGAGGAGAATTTTTGCTTTTCTCATGCTGCTTGACATGGCAGAAAGGAGAGGCTGAAGAAGGGGCCATTGTTGGGTGCATCCGCTCAACCAGCAACGAAGACAACAAGGAGATTTCCATCAACTGGTGTTGGAGCCGAGGCTGGACAGCGGACGCCATCACCAGTATTTTAGGATGAGTGCAGAACAGATGGATGCACTTCTGTCCATCATTGGTCTTGAACTGACCAGGCAGTCTACAACCTACTAGGGTTGTTACGATACTAAAATTTCAAACTCGATATCGATGCCCAAGAAGATATTCAATACTCTATACCATTTTCGATACCGCGGGGATAAAAATGACAAATATTTAAAAATGCATTAAAAAAAAACATTTTTATTAACATGAAAAACAGACAAATAATCAATTAAATAAATTATTAAATAATCAGAAAATGGGGTGCCTGGGCCAGAATGAGTGTGGTCCGTCATTCAGGATCATCTCTATTAATCATTTTGTTTGTTTATTCACTCATCTATTAATTGTTTTTCATTTATACATTCATCTATCTTTCTATATTTATCATTTTCTGCTCATTTTTATATTCAAGTATCTATCTACCTACCTACCTACCTACCTACCTACCTATCTATCTATCTATCTATCTATCTATCTATCTATCTATCTATCTATCTATCTATCCAGTGGTGTAGTCTGTAGTCTGGTACTATGATGGATATTTGTCCTCTTAGGACCTCAATACACTGAAGCCATGTTTGCCACAGTTTAACCTGATTTATGCACCGTCCACAGAAAACAGCTCTGAGACCCACTTATGGGCCTCCACCCACAGGTTGAGAACCGCTGCACTAGTAGATTGTATTTGAAGCTTGATCCTTCAATGATTGTTCTTATATCATGGAGAAAAAGTGATGCAGGAAACCTCAGGATGAATTTATCATTTTGAAAACAGTGAGTGAGTGAAAACAAGAGCTGGACTGATGAAGAATGTTGAGTTTTGATTCATCAAAAGGCTGACTCGTCATTTTTTAAGTCTTTGTGTTCACTTAAACGGTGCACATGAGCTATCAAGACACCATTTGAATTATAAAATCACACAAAGTGACTGATGATACCTCACTGTCCCTGCGATCCGCCCAAAGACGCTGAACGATTTTGATCAAATGTTCACATGTACATCACAAGTACATCGGATGAAAATCTCTCTTCTTCTTCAGCTTTTCCTTCCCTTCTCTGCTTTGTGTGAAAGCGTTACTTAAATCAGTGAATGCTTCAATCATGCTATGCACTGTTTAACTGAAGGCAGCGTTTGTTTTGTTGAATGTTTTAACGTGAATGGTCAGACTTTGTGCGGGACAGAGAGGATGGCTTGTGCAGCGAGCAGCGTAAATAGTCAGACGACAGGACGAAAAGGGTCAGAGGAGAGCAGAAATGCATTTTAATGAATGTTATGAAAGGATAGCAACGCATTAGACTCTAAAATTGTGCAAATAAGAGTAAGCTTTTTTATTTGATAAAAAGAATGCCTGTTAAATGCCCTTTTGATTAAAATAAAAATCAAATAATGGATTTTTTTTAAATTTGCACTTGAATTTATGGGTGGGGATCCTGTTTGCACGGCGGAGATGTCTGTTGCGATGGCAAGTTGCCATCCTAAATAAACTATGGGGGAAACACTGGATACAAAGGACAGCAAGCGGGGCTGCAGTGAGGGCTCTCCCAACTGCCAGACGCTGTCTACCTGCAGAGTGCGCGAGGCGTGCGCGCGCACCGTACTATCAATACCATGGCAAATAAGAATCGTATCTGGATACGGCGTTTGAATATCGATACTTTTAGGAGTATCGATATTTTTGACAACCCTACAACCTATAGAGCTGTGATTGAGCCCAAACAAAGATGGGCTGTTGCCCTGAAGTGAGCAGCAAATTACACAGACAATATTACCATAAAATGAAATGCAACACGACCAAAAATATAAAACTCTTTAACAGACATCCATTCATTTTGAATACAGAGTGAATTATGAATACTATTTTCAAAAAATGTTGAATTTGTCTGAATATTAAAACAAACAGGGAATTGGACAGTCATAAGAAATTACTTTTATTTTTAAATAACAGTTACAAAAACATCTGTAACAAACTTTCAAAAAACAGATATATTTTAACTTATTTTTTAAAAAAATATTTACAAAACATTAACATAACTACAGAAGAAGAAACTATTAACATTATATTTGCATTTCCTAAATGTCAGTATAAAATGCCCCCTCTGTGCTCTCCTCCTCCCATCGTTGCTCAGAGCTTGTTGAGTGCACGGGTGTAAATGACCCTGTGGGTCTTGTTCTTGTTTGGGGGCCTTGAGCCAGTGACTGAAAGCAGGTGTGAGAAGATGGCCCTGTGATTGTTGAGGGGGGATGTGGCATCTGAGGTGAGTAATAATGGGGCGGCAAACCAGTAGGGGAATGGGGGGTTGTGATTGGCTGAAATTGTGCTCTCTCCAAATTATGTAGGGTGTTTAGTATTTCAATTTTTGCCTGCTGTCTACTGTTTTTGTCCAGTCTGTTTATCATTGGAACTAGGCTGAGTGCAAAATGATATGATTCGTCCAATTCTGTATGTGGCAGGTGGGGTTCTGGGGCAGGATCCCAGGATATAAGGCGGTCACTGATGTTTGGGTGTTGCGGTTTGTAGCTCCTTCGAGGTTCTTTGCCTTTACTGCTCTGCTGGTCAGCTGTTGTTGGGGCTCGCTCCCTGGGGCTACGGGACCTGTGCCTTACAGCCTCTGTTGAGGTGGAAGGCAATGACAGGGATGGGGCAGGAGAGGGTGTTGTGCTGCTTTGATGTGAAGGACCTGGGGTGCTAGGATGCCCCTCGGATCCTGAGAAGGAGAGAGGAGTCCCAGGTCTCTCACTTTCTTCCATCCTTGCCACTACAGCCAGACTGTCTTTGGAACTGTATTTAAAAAAAAGTAATGCAAATTTAAAAATCATCTTCAGTCGTCTGGACATGTTAAAACAGTTTGACACCAACCTTCTTAGCTGAAGATAGGGCAAAAGGATGGACATTATTTTCGTATTTCTATTCCTTTTGTCCACCCCCTGCTGATCCACTGGACAGAGAACTTCTTTTTCTGCTTTTAACAAAAGCATCTCTGAGTGCCTTCCACTTGTTCTTGCAGGTATCAACTAAAGAAAAAAACAATGAGTAAATAAATCAATTTGACTTGGAACTGATTTTTTAAAATTATTTCTTTACAAACAGGTATCTGGCTGCCGGGGATTCACTCATCAGCCTGGCTTTCAGCCATCGATTAGGCCACACAACAGTGAGAAACTCTGTCCACATGGCATGTGCAGCCATTGAGAAGATGATGTTGGAGAGGTTCAATCCCAGACCAACAGAAGAAACATGGAGAGAAGTAGCAGATGGATTCTGGGAGACATGGAACTTCCCCAACTGTCTGGGAGCGATTGATGGCAAACAAGTGCACATCCAAGCACCACCCCGGTCTGGCAGTCAGTTCTTCAACTTACGCGAAGACTTTCTCTTTTGTGTTGGGCCTTGTGGATGCGGACTACAGATTCTGGGTCATTCAGGTGGGGGACTTCGGGAGAACCAGTGATGGAGAGGTGTATGCTGGTTCAGATTTGGGGAAAGGAATGGCGAGTATGACACTTGATGTGTACAGCTGGGTAGTATAGCTTTTGTCATGGTGGGGGATGCAGTTCCCCCCTGAAGCCTTATTTGATGAGACCTTACCCAGGACAGAACCTTACACAGAGGAAGAGGATCTTCACCTACAGACTGTCAAGAGCAAGGATGGCTCTTGAAAATGCCTTTGGGATACTGGCCTCCAGGAGGAGAATATTTTACCTCAGAATCAACCTGCATCCACAGACTGTGGACAATCTTGTAGTTGCTGCATGCATCCTGCACAACTTTTTGCTTGACCCAAATGAAAACCAGAGGATGTTGGACAATGCAGAGCAGCTGGTAGAGACGTATGGCACCAGTGCAGAACATGGAAAACCCAACATCAAGAGTGGCTATTGCTGTGAGGGACACTTTCTGCACTTTCTTCAGCTCTCCTGAGGGCAGCGTCTCTTAGCAGGACAGGATGGTTTAAATTTATTTTAAACTTTACACACTTCCTTGAGGTCTTGCGTCAATTTGTATATATTGCTTCTTTGAAAAGGTGTTGTTTCGTACACATTTTTATTTTGTAAATAAACTATTCCAGAAAATGTTTTGTTTGTTTTAAGTACATATTAAAAATTGGTAAATTAATGTGTAAAATTAAAGTTTCTACAGGACATTAGCTAAACTTTTGTTATAAATTTTAGGCCCCATTTACGCGCCAACGAAAACGGCTAAAAATGGAGAGCTGTCGTTGCATTAGCACCTTCCATTTATACAAGAACAGTGCCCAAAGTGCCTGCATCTGCAAACCTTCGAAACCAGGGGCCAGAGTGAAAAGTTTTAAATCATTTTGGTACCTGTCTCCATCAGGGAAAGCGATGGCGTGCGGCACATGTGCAGTACTTTTTCAGATAAAGGTTGTGCGCGTGCCTTAGAACAACAACAACAACAACAACAACAACAGCTTCTGCAGTCTACTGAGCAACATGTGTGCTGCTTACTGTGCGTTTGTTATCCAGACAAAAATATCCAGACACATTTGTTGTCCAGACAAGAAACTCCTGTGTCTTTGTACGTCCACTCGCCATTGTTATTTGTGAAAAGTTTGTCTTCACCGGGAAGCGTATGCATGTTGTCATGCCGCTGTTTCACTACAAACCTACATCGCCAACTACTGGCCTGGCATGCACACTACAGCATTTTCTGTCAATCTCGTGTCTCCGTGTGAATGCAAAGTGCTTTTGAAAATGCAAAGGAAAAAGCTTTCTGTTTCTGGTGACAACGTTGTCGTGTAAAAGGGGCCTTAACCTCTTTAGACATCCCAAAAATTACAGCCTGGTTGTAAGCTACCTGAGAACTGAAATCTCTAACATGAGAACAGCAACAGGCCCCCAGTGAGCCCACCCCCCCCACAGTAAACTGTGGCCTAACTGAGAAGTATACTGGGACAAGCTCCTATGATAAACGACAAAATCCTCTGTGACAGTGGATAAAATTAATCACATAGGCTTAAAAATATTGTACCGCTGTAGTTAAAACTGTTTAAGTTAAAAGAAAAAAATATAAAAGTTCAAATACGTCGTACAAATTTAAAATAGTTAAGATAAGATTATGGCAAAATAATTAGAAGATAGGGAATAATGTTACATGTGATGCAAGGTTACAAAAACAGTTTTACAAGCGTCTGCTGATCTTAATAACGATCGCTATTACCAAGTACTTAAAGTCAAACTCATTAAAAAAAATTGATATGCTAACAGAGTAATAAACTCACCGTCCACTCCCAGAACTTCTGAAACTTCAGTGCGCGCCTTGTTCTTTTTGCCTATATCCTTGTAGAAAGGATGTTTGGGGTCATATATGATGTTGTATTTCTCCATCTCCACAATCAACTTTTCTTCTGCCATGGCGTTGTGTTGCCTCTTGGACCCTCTGACCGACTGTTGACCTGATGCTCGTGCCTCCGGTTGTGAAGTAATGACAACCTATTGAGGAAATTTACGTTCGGGAGTCCGTGCATTGTGTTTTATCTTGAAGTATTTACTGCTTCGCAGTACGATTCACAGCCAGTTCGCTTTATGTGGAATTTGGGGGTTAGGGGCGGCAGTAGCTCAGTCCTGAAGGACTTGGGTTGGGGGCCGAAGGGTGGCCGGTTTAAGACCCAACCGAACCAAGTTTGGAAGTTGGTTTGCTCGCTGGAGAAATTCCAGGTGACTTCCTGTTCATAAACCCAATACTGTCTGGTAACACATCTCCAGGAGCAGCACTCTGACATCTCTCCATTAATGAATGATCGATGGACCTGTTTGATGCATGTGCATTCCAGCCGATGTGTGTGCAGCAGGTCTCAACAACGGAGTGTAAAGAATTGAATTTCCTGCGGGGGATTAATAAAGTATGTCTTCTTATTCTTCTTCTTCATTTTGCTTGATATTGATATCACAGTTATTGCACATGATTACTTATTGATTTTATGACACCTGTGCAAGAATTTTAAATGATTAAATTAATCAAGCTGCCTTGGGATTCAGATTCAGATTCAATTTTATGAGTGTCTCAGGGGGCAAATTGGGTTGTAGCGAGGAGCATAGAAAACACATAAGACATGGAGTTACAACACAAATATAACATGCACACAGATAGATGTTACTGAGCAATATGCTAGTACAAAAGTCATCATTAAATTAATGCTAAAATAGAATTAAAATGGTACTAAAATGCAGGGTCTAGGCACATAGTGACCAATAAAGTGCACAAATTGATATCGAGACACACTGCACTTACTGGACACACAATGTCCAGTAAGTGCAGTCTCTCGAAGAGTGATAAATAAAGCGCTTTAGGATGTAGCCAAAGCTCTGCAACAAATTCTGCATATTATGTTGCCTCACTTTGAAGGCTGTTTTAAATTCATTATTAATATAAAAACACTGCATTCTGAGAGCAATGTGATCATAATTAACATATAAATTATAGTGATTGACATATAAACATGTTTAATCACTTTTTATTTTACAGGTTGTGGAAGGAATGTTTGTTATCTCTTCACAGAGGGGATTTATGATGTTATGAAGGTTTTAGGAATTCTGCTCTAATAAAACAAACTTATTGACATTAAAACAAGGACCTAACTTACATACAGTTACATAAAACCTGCAGGACAGGGGAAAAGGAGAGACACATGATTGAAAACAACCACAACTAATTGAAGACATCTGACCCAAGGACTGATCCTTGGGGAACCCCACGTCATCTTTCTACGCTCAGATTCGTAATGACCAAGAGAAACAAAGTAGTCCCTGTTTAAAGTTTGTTTTAAACCAGTTCAACACAGGACGAACTCCTACTACTGTCAAGGAGTATGCTGTGGCTAACTGAACATCAGATCATTTATTTTATCTTATTTTTTGTACCAGTGCACAGTATTTCTGATTGACTTTAAAATATTTAAGAGATGTTTTTTTTATATATGAATGCATTAATATATTACATATGTCTTATGATGCATTGGCATTCTTGTTTTAAACTGAACTGTATCTTAAACAAAAATGCACAAACGTGCAGTATGAATAGAAAGTACCTCGCTGCAAGGGTACTTCTTGATACCAGCAGTAATGGAGGCGGACGTGTCTTGATTTAAGAATACAGTTTCCATCTGTGCAAATTCACTGGGACAGAACTTCTGTTAAATTGTCTCTTACTGTAGCAAGACTTGAACGCTGAGATTAACCCAGGAACAGAACAAAAAACGGAGACCCTGAGGGACCTGATAGATTTACCTTAATCTCTCTCCTCCGGTCTCCTCTTAGGACTCCTCTGCTGATATCTGCTGGTACTGTTGAGGTGTAAGTCTCATCTTCCAGAAATTCAGCCACCACGTATGAACTGGACTGGGTAGGCTGCGTCTGTTGTCTCTCTGAAAGTCGAGTCACAGGAGCCTGTTGAGATGAAAGAAGAGGAGAGTTAAACTGACAGAGACAACACTCAGCAGTGAAGTGTTAACATTTCAGAGGATATCAAACCTTCACTGAAACAGGTGACCGTGATACTGAGGCTTTGGGTGGAGAGCCAGGGTCTTGATCCTGTGTTTTAACGACAGGTTCAGGTGGACTGGTCTTTGATGACTGGGCAGGTTGTGGTCCTAGTCTGCTCACAGCAGCCTATGGAGATAAAAACACAAAAAGCACTGACGCTCTAAACTGGGAGCTGGATCCCTCTGTGATAGAAGTGAAATATGAGACATGTCAACTATTGTAGTTTACCGTTTACTATTGTAGACCGTGGAACAGGATTAGGGTTAGTTGGACTAAATCAGTGACAGAAGACGACAAGTCAAATAAAACTTACAACACAGTAGACACGTGTACCGAGATGCTCTGTAAGACGGACCAGCAAACTGACATAAAATTTGACGTTTATTCTTCAACATCATCAACATATCCCTTAAAACACGGTGGGCTTAAAATAAGTTCAGACATTTTCATACATTTATTTATTTATTTATTTTAACTTCATTCTTTTAAACAAACCCCAATTCCAATGAAGTTGGGTCATTGTGTAAAACAAATAAAAACAGAATACAATGATTTGAAAATCCTTTTTGACCTTTTTTTAAATGAGAAAATGACAAAGGCAAGATATTAAATGTTCAAACTGATAAAATCTTTTGTTTTTTAATGTGTTTCATAAACAGCATCAAGTATGGCTTTTTTTTGTAAAGGAGAAAAAAATAGCATTTTTCCTCTCTATTACCCCTTTGCTGTTCCAGTAAAATCTGCCCTAAATCATAGGTGATGCTGTAATCATCATTACAGTATCGCCACAGAGCTCGCAGCCCCCTGTACCAAAACAGTGCAGGCTTCACTTTCCTGCGCTGAGCCTTATGAAATAAAGATTCAAATGGAGTGGTATCACCAAGCCAGTGGCTTACTTAACTATCACAGGGTGGTTTTATTCTGCTGCTAAAAAGCAAGATACCAGTTGCCATGTCAGATGTATTTTTCAAGAGAAGTGCTGCAGAAAATATGCACTGAAGTCAGGGAGAGCCTCGCTGTACAGCGGGACCTTTGAGGACCTGTGAGCCATCCATGAGTGTAACAGTACAGTCCATGGAAGACTGGGAGTTAAAATGTTCCAGTCTCCAAACAAACGTTTTCATCAGGACCACCCAACTTTGTCAGGTGTAGTAAATGTTATTTTTGTTTTATATTTGCTTTGTTTACATGCTGATAGTTTGTAAAGCTTCATGTATTTGGTTATGCAGGAAAAAGAACCTTTACTTTTCTTTTTTTATTTATTTCTTATTCACTTATATTACTTAATTCATTATTTATCTAAATCATTTCATCCTTTATTTAACTGTAAAATGGTAATTCCTTTTCATGTCATTTTAAACGTACATGTTGACATGTGCAACTAGGTTATTAATATGGCTGTGTGACAACTGTCATTAACTTGTAAGTTTCATAATTATTATCCTACTACCAGCAACAATCAAACAACTCATTGAAAAATCCCATAGGCTTTTAGGGGAGAGTATCACACGATGCTAACCTCAAAGTTAGCCTATAAACAAAAGCCATCCCTGAATCAGTTTCTTAATGGTTCCTTTCATTCACTTCAGAACTCGGATGTGGGAAGTGGGAATTACGTCACATCCCACTTAAACGCAGTCCAGTAACGAGCTTGCAATGGTACTAACAGTTGATATCGGAAGTCATATTATCCAAGTTGCAAATTAGATACCTCACTGTGAACGTTTCCCTTTGGTAGGAATTCCCTACATGACAGTCGAACAGTCTACTATCCCAACTTTAACAACTCGGAACTGGAAGGCGTTTAAGTGGGATGTGGCATAATTCCTTCTTCCCACATCTGAGTTCAGAGGTAGATGGAGGACACCATATAATCGGGGTACCTGAAGAAATGGTGCGCTCCAGTCGATCATGGAATTGGGATGGTCCGAGTTGCAAATTAGATACAACACTGGGAACGCCCCCTTGGACAGAAATTCTCACTTCGAAGTCGGGTGTCCTTCACAAATGTTGATTTTCGTTAACACACACTTAATTCCAGACTTCTCGTTTTGGTTTAAAATATATTGTTTTTGGTGCTTTTGATATACAGACAAAGTTTTTACAATAAACCTTTTATTTTTCCTAGCAAAATATCACATTCATAAAAGAAAATTCAATGGCTCAAAACTTTTCTTTCCTGCATTTGTATCTAGACTAAGAACCTATACGGACTCCATTAAGTCAGTGTTAATTTTGTTGACTAATTATTTTCGTCATAGTTTTCGTCAAAAACCTTCTTACACCTGACGAAAACTAGACAGTAACAAAAAAAAACAAGTGCACATGGACAAAAACTAAAACTAAATTAACTGACATTTTCGCCAACAACTAAAAACTAGTCTAAAATGTTTGGCCCTGTTTACACGGAGACGCTCTCACCTGAAACGCAAAGGTTTTTCCTTTGCGTCTTCAAAAACCATCTGCGTTTAGACAGAGACTCGAGAACGACTGAAAACGCTGTAGTGTGCATGCCAGTCCAGCAGATGGAGATGTAGGTGTGCAGAGAAACAGCACTGTCACAACACACGTACGAAGAAGAAAAACTTTTCACAAACAACAATGGCGAGTGGACGCACGAAGACGCAGGAGTTTCTTGTCTGGACAACAAATCTGTCGGGACGACAAATCTGTCTGGATAGTTTTGTCTAGATAACTAACCGAGCACAGTAAGCATCACACATGTTACTGGGTAGACGGCCGAAGCTGTTGTTGTTCCTGATATGCGTGCGCAACCTTCATGTGAAAGAGTACTGCACATGCGTGGACGTTCGGCGTTTCCCCCTGAAACGATGAATCCTGTTTACATGAGGCAAGGTGGTGATGTATTTTGAAAACTCTCCACCTTGGACCCTGGTTTCAAAAGTTTGCAGATTGAAGCACTCCGGGCACTGGTCTCCTGTAAACGGGAGGCTAAAATGCAATCAAAACTTTTCGGATACGGCCGAAAATGGAGTCATGTAAACAGGGCCTTAGTTCATGTGGATTTGACTTAAAACTTGACGTTTTTTCCAACACTGATCCAGGAGCTGACTGGGGAGGAGACAGAGTTATCAGCCTCTGATGACCATTCATATGGAAATGATCTACATGCTCAGCTGAGAGTAGTTGGCAGGGTCGTTGACCTAGTTTCGTCCTGAAGGTGTGACTGGTTTCCTGGGCTGTTTGTGTTATTTGAGTATGTTTACTTTACTTCTTTATGAAAAAATATATCGAGAAATCGAATATTGAGATTTAGCAACAAAATAGAGTTATACATTTTTGCCCAAATAAAACAGCCCTACATGCGACCTTTAAAGTCCTGTTTACACCACAATGTTATCACCAGAAACAGAAAGGTTTTTCCTCTGAGTTTACAAGAGTGCTCCGTGTTCAAGATGGTGTGAAAACTATTCATGTTCTCACAGATCCGCGAGAACGACTGAAAACGCGGTAGCGTACATGCCAGGCCAGTAGTTGGTGATGTAAGTTGGTAGTGAAACAGCAACATTACAACACGTGTTACAACACTAACGCTTTCTGGTGAAGACAAACTTTTCAGTTATATTCACCAAGGACTCAGTCCTTGGCAAATATACTAAATGCATCTCCACTGGTCAGAGTATTGCCGCAGCAAATCCACATTTTGTTGGAGGAGCAATAACAAACTGAACACAGTTAGCAGCACATGTTGCTTGGTAGCTGTTGTTGTTGTTCTTAGCCTTTATCTAAAACAGTACTGCGCATTCGCCACTCATCCCTGTTTTCCCTGACAAATTTGATTCCTGCTTAGAGGATATGAGGATATGAAAACGTTTTTAAAACTTCACTCTGGACCCCGGTTTTGAAAGTTTGTGGATTCAGGCACTCCAGGCACCGTTCTCTTGTAAACGGAAGGCGCTGTAATCATGAAGACTTGGATTTGTTTTTCCTTTGTAAAAAAGGAATGGAAAACCAGAGGGACAAACCTTTACTGTCTGAGGTGACCAGACCACAGGGGTCTTCAGCAGTGTTACAGCAGTGTCCTCTGTTTTGACCTCACATGCAGGCTGACTGGAATTGGTGGGCTGACTCAATGGTATCTCATCGTTCTCCTGAAACAAACAAACAAACAAACAGATTAATGAATGAATAACAAATGTGCCAATTAAACTAGCACACAGTATCACTGAGCAACATGTGGTGGTCATAGTGGCATACATGCCAATGATGATGTGACATACATTGTAAATATTGGAATACATGCCACCAATGAGGCTACTTGTTGTGGTCCAGTGGCACATATGCTCCTGATGAGGTGATATATAGTTCTATAGCATGGTGCAGGAATGAGCCTTAAAACTCAAAAAAGAGTGAGCATTTTATGATTAATACCTGAAATATCATCCATAACGCACCCCTGCATGGAAGATTTGAGCATTTCATTTTGTAACATGAAATAAAAATAACACAATTGTTGTTTAATGAACTGTAACACATACACAATACCCACAGCCATGGGCAGCAGCTTCTTCAGGTCACTGGATTAAGAGGCTACAAAATGAAGTTATACGTTACAAGTAAGATAGCTGCTCCTAGGCTGAACTGAAAAACAAGCCCTTACATATATGTTAAGTTCACAACTATCCCCACACAAAACTATAGTTTGGAATAACACTGATATAGCTGTTGCTAAAAAAATTAATCCGTAATTAAAACTGGATTGTCAAAAGGTGATGTGTATTTGTTGGTTAGATGAATACTTCTGCAAACTGTGGATGTTTCCAACCACTAAAGTTTGTTCAGTAAGCATCACTGTGTAAACAGTTAAACCACAATTTGACCACTTCTGCCTCCTGTATGCAAGGATAACATTTCCTACTTCTGTGTTATGCTTTCTGCACAAAGAAGGCATGCTCAACAAAATCAGATACAGGAATCGATAAGGTAATTAGTAAGCATAAAGATGAATGATTTTAATTTCTTGAGGGAACTGACATCTGTTCTCAACAGGAATTGTTTTTTTGATTCCCATCCCTACTTGTAAGTGATCTCTTTAATAATAGTGGGCATTTACTCAGCTAAGAACTATTCCTTCATAACAAATTCTTTCCTGAAACAAAGAAACAAACAAAAAGAGTTAAATGCCAATAAACACATACATATTTAATGAAAAATGAAGAATGGACCCTATAGGTAAATCCATTTGAAACAATATTTCAACAGATATACTTGCAACGGACATGTTTACTAACAGACGTGGTAAATTTCATATTCACAAATAAGAAAATGTAGCCCCAACATTCTTGAAATAATTGATGAAATAAAACAGTTTTAAAAGTTAAAAACTGATAGAGAGTAAACCAATCAACCAAACAGCTGATTTTTTTTTTATTTAACTCTTGGAATTAAATAATAAAAACTGACTGAGATACCAGTGCTTACTTCATCATTCTTGTAAATTAACTGTAACTCACTTGTCCCCCTTTGTCTGCTTGTCTTAGATTGTAACTTCTCCTCTCTTTTGGTTTTCTTCTATGATTCCTCTAGGTCAATAGTTTTCAAACTTATTTCACCAAGGCACCAAAAATCAAGCCTAAATGTCAAGCCACATCACAATCGTATCAATGCATTTGTTATCATTCCAGTCTGTGCCTTATTTCTGTTATCCAGTGATGAATAATAACATTGGACAAACAACTATTGAAGTATCAATAAAATTGTTCAAGTATTTTTTTTTACCTTTTTAAGTAAATTAACCAATAAACAGTAAAACTTGACAGGGTGCAGTTTTAAAAATTAGGTTAACTGTATGAAAGAGAGAAAAGTATTGATTCTCTCAATCTGCTATTCCCGTAAACTATAAACATGGTGCCCTAAATTGGGTTATGAGGGTTTCTTAGAGTTGCAGAAGTTACAGCTGAATATGGAAATTCATGCTCGTTAAGCACTGATGGAAAAACTGAAACCAATTTATTAGTGGTAGTGATAACCACTGGTTGTACGATTTCAAAGGCACACCAAAGTTTGCCTGGTTTGCACTCCAGTATGCCCTGCCACGCCACTTGAAAACCACTGCTCTAAGCACCTGCCTGCTTGTTTGTAAACTAACTTAAAGTTCAATAAAGCTGTTTAATAAACTCTGTCCAACTGCCATGCTGTGGGTCCATAAGCTTGATAACCGCGTTTTACTCTCATCGTTTACGTTTAAGCTTTAAGTTGTGTTCATTCATGAAGATCATAATGAAGAAAATGTTAAAGTTTCAAGGACTTCTGTTAGCCACAGAGCTTATTATCAGCAAGTATCCAAGAACACAGAAAAATCCCATCGGCTTTTGGTCAACGGGACCAGTGCCATGCTAACTTGCGAGTTGACCTGCAAAAATATGTATTCCTTGCTCCACTCTCTTGACATAAATGCTGCTTGTACAGTCAGAAGGTGCATAATATTTCATCATATGGGCCCTTGAGGCAGCACATATCTTGAGAACAAAATTTTCTGTTAGTTTTCTAATTAAAGAGTTTGTCCCTGACTAAATGTTTACTGGTTCTAGACGTCATAGAGGGTAGCAGGAAGGAGTCCAAAAACGTGGAAGTGAGTTAGCATTTAGCACTTCCTGTTTCCCAAGGACGAAAACATATGGGATCCTAGAACACCAGCTTCAGAAAAATGCCTGAAATAAGGTGCATGATGAACACATGCACACAAGATTTTAATGTGTAATCTGAATCAGTTTAATGAATTTGACATTTCCCTACTTTTGAATTTTGAAGTGCTGTTGTGCTGCTATTTATGAAAGCATTTCTTTTCAGTTTTTGAATAACCAATAATACACACACTATTGTCAAAGCCATGAGGAGCAAACGGGTCAGGTCACTGGCTTAAGAGGAAATTGTTAGACAGGCCACAACAAAACGTTGCATGCTGATACTGTAGTTGCTACTAGGTCGAACCACCATGTTGTAGTTTCATAACTGATTACGTTTAAGCTTAAAATGTACAAACAAAAATAGGTTTGTCTGATAAGCTTACCACAGAACTTGTAAGTTTCATAATTATTATCCTACTACCAGCAACAATCAAACAACTCATTGAAAAATCCCATAGGCTTTTAGGGGAGAGTATCACACGATGCTAACCTCAAAGTTAGCCTATAAACAAAAGCCATCCCTGAATCAGTTTCTTAATGGTTCCTTTCATTCACTTCAGAACTCGGATGTGGGAAGTGGGAATTACGTCACATCCCACTTAAAGGCAGTCCAGTAACGAGCTTGCAATGGTACTAACAGTTGATATCGGAAGTCATATTATCCAAGTTGCAAATTAGATACCTCACTGTGAACGTTTCCCTTTGGTAGGAATTCCCTACATGACAGTCGAACAGTCTACTATCCCAACTTTACCAACTCGGAACTGGAAGGCGTTTAAGTGGGATGTGGCATAATTCCTTCTTCCCACATCTGAGTTCAGAGGTAGATGGAGGACACCATATAATCGGGGTACCTGAAGAAATGGTGCGCTCCAGTCGATCATGGAATTGGGATGGTCCGAGTTGCAAATTAGATACGACACTAGGAACGCCCCCTTGGACAGAAATTCTCACTTCGAAGTCGAGTGTCCTTCACAAATGTTGATTTTCGTTAACACACACTTAATTCCAGACTTCTCGTTTTGGTTTAAAATATATTGTTTTTGGTGCTTTTGATATACAGACAAAGTTTTTACAATAAACCTTTTATTTTTCCTAGCAAAATATCACATTCATAAAAGAAAATTCAATGGCTCAAAACTTTTCTTTCCTGCATTTGTATCTAGACTAAGAACCTATACGGACTCCATGAAGTCAGTGTTAATTTTGTTGACTAATTATTTTCGTCATAGTTTTCATCAAAAACCTTCTTACACCTGACGAAAACTAGACAGTAACAAAAAAAAACAAGTGCACATGGACAAAAACTAAAACTAAATTAACTGACATTTTCGCCAACAACTAAAAACTAGTCTAAAATGTTTGACAGAGACTCAATCAAATCAGACCTAAAGAGACAAGTTAGGAATATATCAAATCTCAACTAATTTGCTTGTTTCGAAATGTTGGATGAGTAACGAGAGACATCCAATCACAACAGCCTTAGCTTCATGGTGGTGGGATAAGTTGGGGAATGAAACAATCAGAGCTGCTCTCTTTATGAATTGATATATTCATGTAGAGCATGTTCATTGTTTGTTGTCAGTTCTGGTATTGTAACTGAGATGCTCTGCCAGGTAGTCTAAAAGGTGATTGCATTTCACACAAAAGTTAAATTTGTTTCTGTTCATTTATACATTCAGACTTTACTAGCATTCAATAAAGGGTTATTAGATGTTTCATTTTATCCAAGTGTAAAACATGACTTCAGAATTTCAAGGAAACATAAAAAATGCCTTACACTTTACACTTCATATTTTAGTCGAATAAATTTACAGTAGACTTCGTAGACTAAAATGTTGTGAAATTTCATCAACTAAAACTAGACTAAAATCAAAACAATTTAGATGACTAGATTATGACTAAAACTAAAAGATATTTTAGGCAAAAGACTATAACTAAAACTAAATTAAAAAGTGCTGTCAAAATTAACACTGCATTAAGTACTCAGAAAATACCAAAGCTATAGAGGCTATGCAATTATACTGTGTGACTGTGCAGGGCTGAAAAAGGACAAGTTCTGTTATTTATTTTTTACATTTTTTAATTGTTAAGTTTAGTGCCTTGTCACCCTGACTGCCTTCCCCTGGAAATATTTATTTCTGTTTTATGTATTTTTTGTTTTACTTTGGTTACTGTTAACATGTATTTAATTGTGTTTCTGAATGTTTATATCTGTTGACACCTGTATGTACTTTTATGTTTCAATCCAAAACAAGAAAAAAAAAAACGAAGGCACCGACTCCCCGGTAGGAAATTCGGACCAAAGGGGGCGTTCCCGTTGACATACGCGATTTGCAACCAGGCGAACCCGACTTCCGAGGTCAAAGGGAGCACACTACATTAACATTTATTATGGACATTGTCAATGGGTAACTTCAACAAACGAATATAACAAGCAATAATAGGAAAAAAGTGCTTAGTACTAACAGGGCAAGCCACATGCCCCTACATAAATGACTGCTTTCCTACTGACACAGTCAGTTATGGACATTCAGGGGCAGATAATTTTACTTCTTAAACGTGCATTTAATTTGTTCTTCTGTAAATGTTATACTTTAACAAACCCGAGATGGGGGAGTGCAGAGAAAATCGTATTTCAGTGGAGATGTGTTCGTTTATCTCTATTACCCCACAGCTCCCCCTGACAGCGTCCCCCTTTATACCCATATATCTCACCTCTTTTGGCGTCAGAACGGGAGCAGTATTATTCTTGGTCTGTTGCTCAACACCGACAGTCACAAGTTTACCTCCAACCCTGTAGTACAGGAGCGGACCCCCGTCTGGTTTCCTTTCACTCATGTCCGCCATTTTCCTCTCCTCTACTCCAGTGACGACCAACGGCCGCTCCACCGGCGTCAACGTCTACGGGGCGTTTCTTCACATTAAACATCGAATAACTCAGTTTGAAAGCCAGACATTTACCTAAAAATCAAATGAATCGCTTTATACATTTTTGTTTCAGTATACAAACTTCTGTTGGGTCAAAATAAATATTGAGGAAATGGATCAACTTCAGTGCTCTGCGCAAATGAAGCGCAAAATGCATTTCCCTCACGACAAAGCCGCATGCAAGTGAAGGGGAATGCAGCTTTTTCAGGGAGTCGGATCTTTTGGCTCAGTTTAACTCTTTAAGCCGGCTCTTTTGGCCATCATACTGCTTTTATATAGGGTGACCATGTTCTGAAAACCCTGAAAGAGGACCCTCAGCAGCATGTGTTGCGTTCTAAAGCTCAACATCTTGACACTGGAAAAATGCCAGTAGTCTAGTGCAGTGCTTTATTACAAATATTAATCCTTTTATCTGCTATGAATACAAATGGTCTGTTTTGCATTTTTTGCAAATAAATGTTTCGGAAACTGCGCTTGAGTAAATAATTTTTCACCTTTTTCAGGTAACAATAAAACATTCTGGCAAGTATTTTTATTTATTTTTTATGCTCTGCTTTAAATGTCCTTCTAAAATAGGAAACTCAGATCTCAGATGAAAGGTTTTTGTGTACTCTTGTGTTCACTTGAGGAAACCAGCCTTACATTATTTAATTCAGTAAAATAATTCAGAAGCGCTGCCGGAAATGTAGGGCCCTATTTAATGGTACAAGATTGGGCCCTATTTTGCCCCCCTGGTTTAATTTTCCAACAACATAACAGTCAGTGTGTGTGTGGTCGTTCATTTTGCCAATAGTCACTTATTCATCTGCTCACCGGTTAAACACCGACCTCCACCCTGCCACTGGAAGGAGTCAATTCGTTTGGCCGATTCGTCCACGCTCTGCCCACTTCATCCTCTTCCTGTATATGTTGCAGTACAGATTAGCGGTAACCTCGTTCAGCGTTTCTCCTCAAATATGCAGACAATGAGGTGAATTCCGTTTGAGAAGATGGTTAATGACCTCTGTTTATGTTAAGGGCAGGTCACAGGGGTGTTGGTGTTTGATTCAGACTCAGACATTGGTGTTAACATCAGCTTATCTTCATGTTAAAGCTGCCAAAGACTGGAGGAGTCTGTGTCGGCAGCTGGTATTGCTGATTAACCCTCAGCAGACGGATAACTGGATTACTGGCTGACAAACACCCGTCTCCCCAAAGATGTCCTGGTTTACTCATGTCAATCAAGCCTCCACCCCGCAGCAACCACCGCAGCCTTCAGACGGGTTCAGATTCAACCACAACACCGGATTCAGAGGTCCTACAGAGGGACCACCCTCCATGGCTACACATCACTGGAGCGGCTTCCCCGGCACCCCCAGCCCGGAGGACTTCCCATCAGCTCCTCAGGGTGTCATCAGCCCTCCCAGCCTGGAGAAACTGTCCTGTTCTTCACCCAGTACAGGCGGTCGGGTGGGACACCCGGAGCCCATCTCCTATGTGAGCCTCCAGGAGCAGAGGTGCGTCCTGAGCTGGTTCAAGGGCTGGACTGCAACCCAGAGGGAGAGGTTTCTGCAGGACCTGCTGGGGAAAGCTGTGCCGGGCAAAGTCTGCACCCTCCTGGATTCACTCAGCACTCTTCAGGTACCTCCTCTGGTTCTTACAGGGAACCCTGCATTAACATAAGCAGAAAAACCCTTGAATTTCCATTAATTATCAGGCTGGGCTACATCTGTGAACGCAAACAGCAGGGTCTTCAGCCAGACTTTACTGTGACATGACCTTACTAGTCCCCTCGTACCCCCCACCCTTACTGACTGACATGTCGTGTTAATTGACAGCACGTTATAATTTAGTTTTAGTTTTAGTCTTTTGCCTAAAATATCTTTTCGTGTTGTCATAATTTAGTCATCTTAATTGTTGTAATTCTAGTCTAGTTGATGAAATTTCACAACATTTTAGTCGATGAAATCAAGTCATGTTTTACACTTGAATAAAATGGAACATCTAGTATCTATTAAATGCTAGTAAAGTTTGGATACATAAATACACAGAAACAAATTGAACTTTTGTGTGAAATGCAGTCACCTTTATTTAGGCTACCTGGCAGAGCATCTCAGTTACAATACCAGAACTCACAACAAACAGTGAACCTGCTCTACATGAATATATCAGTTCATAAAGAGAGGAGCTCTGATTGGATCACTCCCCAACTTATCCCACCACCATGAAGTTAAGGCAGTTGTGACTGGATGTCCCTCTTAACTCGTCCAACCTTTCCACACAACTGAAGTAGCTGTGATTGGATATATTCCTAACTTGTCCCTACTTTCTACATGACCAAATTAGGTCTGATTGGATTAAGTCTCTGTCAAACATTTTAGTCTAGATTTTATTTGTTGATGAAATTGTCAGTTAATTTAGTTTTTATTTTGTCCATGTGCACTTGTTTTTATTAGTCACTGTCTAGTTTTCGTCAGGGGAAAAAAGGTTGTTTTCAAAAATTATGACGAAAATAATTATTCAACAAAATTAACACTGCTGACATGTAAACTGCAGGTGACTTTCCTGCCGTGATGGCTTAGTGTAAACAAGCAGATCAGAGAATTTTCTGCATAGGTTACCCAGATATTTTCTGGATTTTTCCCATTTTTCTTATGTGTGAGGCTTTATTGTTGTGTTTTCTTAGCTCATACACATTTTGTCTTTCACAGCCATGATATACTTTTATTTTAAGTTTTATATATCTTTTAAATGCCAGACTGACAGTTTTACCTGCTGAGTGACAAAGATCAACTTCTAGTAATCGATGTTGGTGTTATGAAACAGGGAGATACTTCAAATTACCTGAAAAGTGCAGTGTTTTCAGCCATTAATAAAAGGCCGAATTACTTTTGATAAAATTCAGTATGGAAAATTAAGTTTTAGTCTGATTTATGTATTAAAAAATGACGAAACATTTGGAGCCATGACGTGGCGTTTCTAATGCAGCATTAATTTGTCTTTGTCTCAGGATGAAGCCCTGCAGTGACTAAAAGTCTGTGTGTGCAAAACACCTGAACTAACCCTTTAACTTGATTTTGTCAATTACTTGCTAACAATATTGATATTTTACTATCATGCATCCCTAACAGAAAACCATGTGATTTATGACGTGAGATTTCTCTAAAGTAATTGCTTCATCCTCTCTTGTCTCTCTGCCCAGGTTAAAGACAGACTTCCAAACATCTTTGAGTGCCAGCTGCGTCTGTGGACTCAGTGGTTCGAGTCCTGGGGAGAAGAGGAGAGGAACCATTTTCTGCACATGCTGGAGGAATGGGACCCTGTTTTTGTCGCACACTTTTACAGATGTGTGGCTGGAACAGCAGGGAGAGACTGAGCAAAGTTTACACTAACAAAAGAACAAGTGAATTAAAGAAAAGAGTGATGATGAGGTTGTGAGCTGTGTGGTCGATCTGAGATAGTTCTCTGTAGAGAGGTGTTTGTGTCACTGGTGGACCAAGTTCACATGGCGGCCATGTTTCTCTGACGTGATGGGCAAAGCTGATGATACATTTTTGTTTTAATGTCAAGCAGCAGTGACCATGTTTGCACCGAGTTACACCAGCTATTAAACATAGAAGAGTTTAAAACTCGATCTCTAAATTTGGAGGAAGTTTATGTCCTACCATTTGAAAGTATCTTACTCTTCTTCCTTAATTGGATTGTTCAGTGATTTTTTTTATGGCGTTAAACACCAAAAGCCCATCAGTTCTGCCCCAAGAAGGAGAAGATCAACAGTGAAGTTTCAATGCACATTACTGCAGATGGGGCCAAGAGCTGCTCACAGTGAACTTAATATTCGGTTAAACCTTACCAAAAAACCCCCAGCATCTTACACTGTTATGAAAAGACTTTCAATGCTTTATTTTTCTGTTAGCAACACCTTTTATTTTATGACTACGACAGCACACAGCACACAGCACACTGTGTAGCGAAATATATATTCTCAGTGCAGTTTATAGTCACCCAAATATTTTTTGGGTGTGTTTTCACTAATAATTCACGAAATTGTGAGGAGCTCTTGGCCCCTCATTATTAGTTATACAGCCTTAAGCTTCTGTGCCAGTTTTCTCCTCACAGAAGCAGAGCTGACTTAAATGACTGTAGCTTGCTCTCCATGAATGATCAGCTGATTGTTACTTACGGAGGAAAACCCTGACAAACCTGAGCAGACTAGCTGAATGTCATCCTACAGCAAATACTATCAACTCTTCTATTCTAGCACCAACATCACAACAAGACAACATTTTAGTTTTTCACACCTGCAGCTCAGTTGCTTTGTTCTGATTCAGTTGAACAAAAAGCTACACATTTGCATATTTCCTTTGGATTGTTTAATGCTCACATGGCAGAATTTTGAAGTGGGCTGAGGTGGCCTTACCTCACAGGCAGCATTGATATGAATGCATTATAGGAAGGAAGCTAGCAGGCTACGCTACTCACAAAATGACCATAAATGTCCTGTGTAAGATTATCCAGATGAGCATCTTTATCAATGTGCAACACACCTTATGATATAAGTACAAGCAAACTAAGAGCATGAAGAAGAGGGGCTTTTGATGCTTGAAGGTGTCTACAGTGAACCAGAGGGCACCAGACAGCAGTAGGGATGCACGATATTATTGGTTTGATATCGGTATCAGCCGATATCAGCCTAAAACGTTAAGTATCGGCATCGGCTGATATTAAAATTTTTGCAGATATTTGCAGCTGATATATCAGCCACATATATCGACCATATATCGGCTGGAGTATCAGCTAATTACACCAATGTACAATATGGATGCACCTTCTCATCACTGCATGGGTACATTTAGAAATCAAGGGTTTCATTTTTGTGAGAGTTAAACGCTGTTTTTTTGTTTTACATCTGTTCCTCGCAAAAATATACTGTAACACTGAAAGAAACTATCCATTTTTGTTAGGGAACAGAGCTTGTGCTCTGGACCAGAAATATAGGTATTGGTATTGGTGATAATGAATGAAAAAATATTGGCATATTGGATATCGGCAAAAATCCAGTATTGTGCATCCCTAGACAGCATAGTAATTTATTACAACATAACACCTGTAGAAGTGTGATGAGTTAACTCGTCGCCCTGTTTGTGCCGGTTGCTGGCTCAATTGTGTCTTCACTGCAAATGAACAGCACCAGGGGTTGGTTGCAAGTAAGCCAAGACCACCTCTTTCAGGCGAGCTCTGCACAGTTGTTTGTACCAAAACAGGGATTGTTTTCTGTGTTCTCATATGTATTCAAACAAACCGTGCCGAACATGGAGCGACCACTTTTATCGGAGCAACTTTCCCAAACAATCCAGGTGTGAAAACGACCTTAGACTCCTAGCTAGTTTGTGGTGGTGAGTTATGGTTGCACCCAGTTTTGCAACCAGCAAATGCTGTTTATAATTTGAGATGCAAGTCGTAAAAGGATCAACAGAACTTTGAGCTTTTTGAGCCAACCCCTAGTGGACACTAAGGGAACCGCACTTTCCTTGCTCCCCCTCATTGACTTCATTTTCAGCACTGCAGGATTCTGACACCAGCCGCTGAGTTAACACCCTGATTGTGGCGTGAGCAGAAAATGGCTTCTGTGTGAATTTCGTTGATGGGATATGTAAAAGGTGAAATGTCATTATGAGAAGGGAGGTGTTTGTTTGATATTAGCTGTTTTTATTCAGTTTTCTTCACTGGGCTCCCAGTGGCTACGCTTTTCTATATTCTACTTGAACTGAGCTTAAACATTTTTGCTTAATGCTTTTTTTTTAAGAATGAAGCTGTGTTACTGGGATTGAAATAAAGTGGACTGACCCTTTTCTGTATTTAACTCCCACGCTTAATTTCTCCTCTCCGTTTGTTTGAAACCATTGAAATGATGTGAACAAAAACAATTTTGACACAGAAAATAAAAACATTTTGTTGTACATATGTTGTTGTTTTGCTTTTTACTTTTCGAAGCAGTAATAACAAAAGTGTTAATTTGAATTGTTCTGTGTTTTATGAGTTAGTGATGAGATTGAACTCTTGCTGTCAGCATCTTTAAACAAAAACTCACAAACAGATGGAACTTTGCTAACAACTTTTGACCCTCCATTGACTTTAAGAAGATTTCGCCCTAGGTTGTAAAGTGAAGCCTTTCCCTTGTCATATTCCAACAGAATGTTCAGTGTGTGAAGCTGTGTCTGGAGTGGAAGAGAAACAGGAAAACACAGCTGTGAACTGACCCTGTCTTACCTGGAGTAGTCAGAAACCATAAGTTTTGGGAGGTAATAAAGCACAGTTAGTTCTTAAAGGATTTGACTTCAAACAAGAAGGTGTATCGGTCAGGATGAAGGATGAGGAGACATCATTTGTCTTTGATTGCCGAGTTTCCTAGTAGGTTTATTTACTGAAACATCCCATGTATTCTCATCTGTAAAGAAGAAGAAAAACAAATAAAGCTCCAGCATAATGTGCCTGTAAAGTGCACCGATGTGTACTAAAATGTCCAAAGACAATTAAGCCTTTATAACTAAAGGCTAGAGGAGGCAATCAAAGTAAAAGTAAATACAACGGAAATAAAACACTTAAGGTTGCTTAATGGCTTAAAGGGATTGCTTGGGTTTTAGAAGTGGGGTTGCTCATGGCTAATGGCACTAGTAAAGTAGAAAACACTTAGAAAGCGCAAACCTCCGCCAAGGTAGCTCACATTTTACTATTACATCTGTAGGCAATAGTGTGGGAGCCATGAATTAATTTATTGAGAATATTATTTACATTTCAGGATTAAATTTAAGGATTAAGGTATGTGTTTATACTTTTGGGGATTATTATTGATTATTGTGATCATATTGAGTTGGAGATGGTGTGTCACAGGGTGATGGGTGTGTGTTCATGATTAATCTCACCTGTCCACCTGTGTGGTCAGTGGAGGAGAGAGTATTTTTTGTTGATCGCTTCATTATTGCTTGAATTTATGCTATTTTTCTTAATGCTTTAATGTAATCGCTATGCGAGTCAGTGCTTGTTTCCTGAATTAATTCATTTTCTTTAATAAATGGATCAATATAAGCATTTTTTGGGATCAGTGATTTTTGCTCCAGCGCGTCAGACAACTTACGAGGCCATCCCTCAGTCCCTGTTTGGTTTTGAGGTCACTAAAAATAGTTCCATGATAAAGTTACCACCATAATGGTATGATTCCTTGACCCTGAAAACCCACACCTAGCACTCAGAATCATGTTGATATCATTATTTGTTAGACAGTTAATGAGCAAAAACGATCATTCGCTAATGGTGGTTATCTGGATCACCACCAAAATCTAATCAGTTTTACGTTGGGCCGTTACCAACATCTCCTGAAAATTTCAGCAAAATCTGTCCAGTAGTTTTTGCATAATCTCTCTAACAAACAAACAATTAAACATATGCCAGCTAGAACATAAGCTTGAAGGGAGATAGCTATGGACACTAGTGGATACATAGCAGGCAATGGTGCCACTGAATATCTTGTAATTACTCCACTATTAGGTCTAAACTACACAAAAAAAAAACACTGTTGGCTTGACAACAGACACTACAGCAAGAACCTTTAAAGCATTTTACTTTTCCTCCACAAGCTCCTGTGTTTTGAATTTTTGTGTGATGTGACATAGAGGTTGTTTTCCTCTGCCAGAAAATGCTGCTTTCCTCATGGTGACATGTCATTAATCTTGGTTATGAGAGGATATCTTCATTCGACAGAGTTGGATTTTTATTAGTTTGAGCTTTAATGACCAAATGACCCTGCTGTAGCACTCTGAGCTGAACTCCTAATGAGACAACAGCAGTATTTTACTGGTGGAAGGATACATAGCCCATACAAATCATCACAAAATAGTTCCATTCACTGGAGTTTTGTTGAGGAAACGTGAAACACTGAAAATAATCTTACTGTAATGTCTAGTCAAGCCAATGCAGTTTTTGGTGTAGTTTTATCCTAAAGGCCTTTACACACTAAGCAATGCAATTAAATGACATAAAATTGTGAATATATCAGAATGCACCAATCAAACAACAGTTATGACAACAGCAAAATAACAAAAGGATAGAATAAAATTGTATAAATAAAATAACAACAATAATAAGCACATTAGGTTTAGAATTTAATAAACCTCCTCCCCATCACTTACACACAAAACCTGACTTTCTATACTTTTCTACTTTATTTTATTCCTCCTGACTCTTTATTTTTATTCTAAATATATGTTGATTGTTTTTGCAACATTTACCAAGTCAAATTCCTTTTATGTGTTAATGTACTTGACAATAAATACGAACTGTCGTACTGAATGATCTGCAAAAGAATGGAGAACATATTGAAGTAGACTACAGCGCCCTCATGCGTCCCATTTGTTTTGTCTTATTTTTTTCACCTCAAATTCAGAATAAATATGTAAACTTAAAAAGATAAGGCGCTAATTTGGGTTTACAATAATTTTCAGGGTGTCCCTTAGAGATTAATGTATTTAGACCTGTGAGCTAACAGATTACACATCAACGTCTTGTTGAAAACGACACACTTTTATTCCAAAGTTCTTTTTTGGGTAAGAAAAAGTATTTTTATTTTAGACGTCTGTCGCCGGCAAAATAAGACTATCAATTTAAAATCGAAAAAGTTCTACTTTTAATTCTCAATGTCAAATATCTTGCTCAATTGTGGATGTTTCGACTACGAGCGAAAGACGAAGTGAGAAGCAGCGAATCCTCAACATCTCCCTGGCAACCACACTCTCTGCTTCGTTTGACATTATCGCGACATTACATTTGGAGTACTAACTCCACGTGTGCTCTCGCGAGATCGCGGTCAGAGGCTGATAACTATGTGTGTAACTGTGACATAGTTCACGTTGTTGCAGCTCGATCTGTGCACTACTGTCTGATATAATTACAGCTGCACACACAGCGCTGACATTTATGACAGAACGCTTCCTTGTCGCTCTCTAGCAAACGATTTTTGGGACCTGACAAACCAGATCCAGCGCTCACAGAAGAACAAGGTAGTTCTGTTGTATGTGTATCAGATCTTATTCTGTATTTCTTTTTAAATTAGAACTTTTTAGCTGATCCTCGTGAATTATAACTTAATTTAACTGGATAAAGGAATCGCCATTTCAGAAAATAGAAAATACTCCTGACTTGGACCGAATTTCTCCTGTTACGAAAGCTTGCTGTTATGCCAAATTATCTGGTCACGGGTAATGTCATTGTGGCTACTATAATACGGCCTTTTTGAAGAAAACACACTGATATAAGTTGTTTTTTTTGGTAATATAGAAAAATGAAAGTTGATAATCAAGGAGAGATAGTTTATATTAGACTACATGGTAAGACAGTTTATGTAAAAAAAAAAAAAAAAAAAAAAGTAAAAAGGGCTTGTTACATAAATACTCTCCAAGAGACCCAGAGAGTCAGCCAAAAATATATTTATTTAGTGACATAACTGTCTTTTTATTCTCCCAATGCCTTACTCTGCACTCATTTAGACATTTTTTTACAGCTGGAATGTGTCCACTTTAACCTTGTCAATACAGATTTTCGATTGCTGATATCTTCTCCACTTAATCAAAGTTATTAGCACTGACTCATCTAAATGTTGTGCAAGGCAAAAAGCAGCTCCTTCACATTTCTTGTGAACTATGGACAGTGGGTGTGAACAGCTGTAACACTTTCATGCAACCACGCTGCCAATTCATGTTTTCTTTATAACCTTCCTGACCTCTGATCAGCTTAGCCCACATGCAGACATCAGATCCAGAAGAAACTGGGACATAGCGTAAAATGTAAATTAAGGAGAATAGAATGGGTTTGCCAATACTTTCCAGTTAATATTCAACTACATTCAGAACAAGGACATGACATTTTACTTTTAAATCATTAAAACAATGTAAATGTGATTTAAACTGGGAATGCATGATGTTGGATTTTTGCAGATATCCGATATTTATGAACTCATGATTTCCAAAAGTTATAACTTTTAAAGTGTGCAGTCTTCACCTAACTTAAATAGACCTGCTCCTGATTCTGTGATATTTTATTTGAATTAAAACAGATGGAAAACAAGAAAATCATCATTTCACTTTCCAAAAATGATACTGTTGATGGTTTAATGTAGACATTTAGTGAAAATGAGTTTTTTTTGGTACATTATTGCATCATGCCGATAATTCAGCCAGTATAGGGATATATGTAGCCCATATATCAACTGGAATTATCACAGATTTCAATATTTAAATTTTTAAGCTATTATCTGCCGATACCAAACCGATATCAACCTGATAATATAATTATCCCTAATATAAACCCATTCAAAATATAATGCCTGCAACGTGTGTGGTGGTCTGAAGAGTCCATACAAATTGTTTTGTAAAATATTGGTTGTTGAGTCCTCTGGGCAAAAGAGAAAATAGACCAACCACAAAATCAACATTGCAAAGTGCCCGAGGGCTTATTAGTGTCCATAGCATAGACAACTTAAACATCCGTCAAGATATGAGGAGTGTGTATTGGGAAGGATCCGGCGATATGATACATGTCGTGACACATGGGTGACGATACGACTGTCACAATATACTGTGATACTTAGAACAGAGCATTACGTCATGTTTTTTCAGTTATCATTAAAAACCCACTGTACTGTTTGCATAAGACAATTTCTTATTAATGTTAATTAATAAACATCATAGTCACTGCAACATTAATAAACGTTATTGTCTGTCCTAATGACAGAGATAATAGAGAGTATGATAATGAAATGGCTGAATTTCTGCTGCAAAATAGTGGCCACAGACAGCATTAAAATGCAAATGTCCAGGAATTTTATAAATTACTGCTAAACTAAATATCACAATATTGCACTAAAAGTATCTACACAGTATTGCACAAATGCTGTGATATATTGGTGTATCAATATTTTTCTTACACCCCTATATTGGACCATTATTACTGCTGGGTACAAATAAGCTGTGGAGTATCATGAACTTAAGATACAGTAGCATTTTTTTTCAGTGAGGTCCCTGCTTATTTCATAAGACAATGCCAAGCCACATTTTGCAAGAGCATGGCATCAAGAACAGAGTGCAGGTACTAGACTGTCTCACATGCAGATCAGACCTGTCTCCCATTGAAAATAAATTATGCATTTACAAAGAACAAAGTACAACAATGAAAACTCCACTCTGTTAAACAACTGAAGATCTACGTCCAGCAAGAAGGAGAAGAATACTACTTTCAGAAGCCCTTTTTTTTTTTTTTTTTTTTTACAGAAGATTAATGCAAAAACTTAGAAGCAAAGGTCCACCATTATTATATCTTGAGACATTCACATTATTTCAGTGAGGACTTGATAAAGGTGTGAATTCACAGAGTGAGTCAGCTTTGAGGGAGCATGAGAAAGCATGACACAGCACATGCTTCTGCTGCTGGCTCCACGGGATCTTTTCTCACCAATAATATGCTTCTAAAACCACATCAGAAGATAAAACAAATGTGAAGTTGACTCATCCCCTCCATTCCATTTCTGCTCAGTCACAAAGAAGACGAACATCACTGGGGCATAAAATATTACAGCTTGAAATAAGAAGTGAACCGGGCTACAACCTCACTAACTAGTGTTTTTAGTCTCTATGCTTTCAGTGTTGATGGGAGAAAAAGTGATAAAAGACAGAAGTAAACATGCTCCTGTTAAGCCTGTTTTTGGGTGCGTTGCCGGCATCAAATCCAGAGTGTGCACATATGTCAAAAAAATCTGTTTTAATGTTAGATAAGTTGTTTGTGCTGTATTCAGTAGGATAAAGTTCCCAGTATCTTGTTTTTTACACTTTGACTCAATGTTTCAACTGGAAATGGGTGTTTGTTTAAACTATGAGGTGTATTTGATTGCACTGATTATTTCAGGTGTTTCTCATCTTTCCTCCAGTGAACATGGCCTTGTCTGGTTGGGTGTGTGTAGTAACAGGAGCCTCCAGAGGAATCGGCAGAGGAATTGCTCTTCAGCTGTCTGAGGCCGGCGCCACCGTCTACATCACAGGGCGACAGGAGAACACGCTGAAGAAGACGGCTGCAGAGGTGATGCTCTGAGCTAGAGAGGCTTATGAGGAATATTCACACAACGGTGTTGGTGCCATCCAGTGTTAATTTTAACAGCACTTTTTAAATTTAGTGTTATTTATATTTTTTTGCCTTAAATATATTTTAGTTTTAGTCATAATTTAGTCATCTTAACTGTTTTAATTTTAGTGTAGTTTTAGTTGATAAAATTTCACATTTTAGTCGATGAAATCTACTGTAATTTTATTTAACTAAAATATGAAGTGTAAAGTGTAAGGCATTTTTTATGTTTCCTTGAATTTCTGAAGTCATTTTTTACACTTGGGTAAAATGAAACATCGAATAACCCTTTATTGAATGTTAGTAAAGTCTGAATGTATAAATGAAGAGAAACAAATGTGTGAAATGCGGTTACCTTTATTTAGGTTACCTGGCAGAGCATCTGGCCGTTGGAGCTACAGTTAGCTGTGTCGAATTTCTTCATCTGATGTGTTTTGTTATTGAAACAGGTGAAAGAGAGAGGTGGAAACTGTGTGCCGGTTATCTGTGATTCTACTAATGACAAAGACATTGAATCTCTGTTCGAGCGGGTCAAGGAGGAACAGAACGGCCGGCTGGACATCCTGGTTAACAATGCCTACGCTGGAGTACAGGTGGGTAATCAGCAGAAAAGCAGAATTTAGTGAACAGTATCAGGGATGAAAATTACTTAATTACATTTACATTTACCCAAGTTACTGTAATTGAGTGGCTTTTTGTGTGTTTCTACACAGCAGATTAAGAAGAGTTGGCATTTTAAATCAGTAAATCAAGTCAATAGATGTCACTGTAGGATCTTGAAAGGAACACTTCAACATTTTAGTTGTTTTTGTGTCTTACCTCACCCCTGAGTCCATGACAAGCAGATAGACACCATTCTTTTGACTGTGCGTGCAGTAACAAGGAAGAGACAGACAAAGCTCGCCCACCACAGGTTAGCTTAGCTCAAACACTGGAAGTATATAGGTAGCACATTAGCCTGCCTCTGCCTACTGTCGTCAGATAAACTCTTCAGCAAATCTAAACGGTCCTGTGTGCCTGTTGTGACTGTTTTTTTTTACCCCTTTATGTTACTTTATCTCCTATTATCTTCATATTGTCTTCTTCTACTCATAAACAGAGGCTTTGTTTTGTTGACCTACTTCCGTGGTGGTTCTTGAGAGAGATGTGACGTTTGCGAACGAGTCGAGTATTTTGAACGGCTCTTTTAAGCGAACGATGGGAACCGATTCGTAGTTCATTTCTTAAATTTGCAGTCAATTTGCATCAAGCAATGTCTCGCAAAGAAACAGCTCACTCTGAACTGTGAGTCGGTTCTTAACATTCACTTAAAAGAGCTGTTCAGAAGACTCGACTCGTTCACGAATGTCACATCTCTTGCCAAAATCACTGCAGAATTAGGTCAACAAAACAAAGTCTCTGTTTAGAAGTAGAAGAAGATATTATGAAGGCTCTCCTCACAATAAAGGCACAAAAAGCCCCAAAAAATAATCTTAAAAAGATAAAGTTAACACTTTAGTAGTTAAAAACACACTCTGAGAAAGTGGATTCCTGACACGACATAAAAGTGTTGTTTAAAAGTCCCACTGTTACACTTGATGAGAGTAAAAGCACCAACTCTACAAACGAGTGAAAACAACACTTTGTGGTGTGGATCCATTCAGACACTTAAGAAGTGTTAATTTTAACTCTGATAGTGTTCGTTTGTGAATGCAGATTTTGCTCTGTACTACTTTTGAGTAGTTTTTAAAACCAGTACTTTTTCTTGAGTATTTCTGGGGTGTATTGGACTTGGTTTCAGTAATGAGTTAGAAATGAACGAATTAAAGGGAAAACTGGTAAAACTCCCCATCAGTTAGTGTTGTCACATTATCAAAATTATAAGAATGATACCTGATACCAAGTAGGGCTGGGTATATTTAGCATATCTAATACAGAGGCCAAGATGCGATATGTATTCAATGCGATTGTGATTCAAGTACAATGTGGACATTGACTTCACCTTTTACAGACTTTCTGACAACTTTTGTGCTTGTACTTTGACCCACAGAGTGTACAAAATACATATTGACTGATATCCTAAATATCTAATTTTGCATATATCAGAGCAAATTTGCCACATTGTTGTCATATTATGTTATTTAAGTCAGTGGTGGCATAAATCCAACAATGTGCTGGAAATATTCATCAGAGAGTTTGGTCTGTGTTGATATGATAGCGTTAGTTTCTGCAGATTTGTCAGCTGCACATCCATGATGCTGATCTCCTGTCTGTCACATCCCAGATGTGCTCTAGAAACCAGTTTGAGATGATTTCAGCTTTGTGACATGGCATGTTATCCAGCTGGGAGTAGCCATGAGAGGATGGAAACACTGGTTATAAAGGGATGGACATGGTCAGCAATAACACTCAGTTAGGCTGCAGAGTTTAAACAATGCTCAGTCCCCCACACCACTGCACCAACACCACTGCACCAGCCTGAACTGTTGAAACAAGGCAGGCTGGACTCATGCTTTCGTTTTGGTTATGCCAAATTTTGAACCTCCCATCTGAATGTGCCAGAAGAAATAGAGACTAATCAGATCAGGCAACATTTATCCAGTTTTCTATTGTCCAGTTTTGGGTAACACGTTAAAATTGCCTGAGCTTCCTGTTCTTACCTTCTTCATTCCTCTCTAACCTCTGTCATCAACAAGGCTTTTTCACCCAAAGAACTGTAGCTAACTGGATTTTTTGTCTTTTTGGACCATTCTCCATACACCTGAGAGATTATTGTGTTAAAATCCAAGTTGATCTGCAGTTTCTGAAATACTCAGACCAGCCCATCTGGCACCATCAACCATGTTCAAAGTCACTGAAATCACCTTTCACCTCCATTCTGATGCTCGGTTTGAACTGTAGCAGGCTGTCTTGACCATGTCTACGTGCCAAGATGATACATTGAATTGCAGTCATGTGGTTGACTGATTAGCTATTTGCATTAACAAGCAGCTTAACAGATGTACCTCACGATGTGGCCGGTGAGTGCATATTGGCTGTAAATGTGGGCATAAATGTTCATACCCATCGTCAATAATTGACTGTTAGAGCAATAATCTGCTGATAAATACTATCTTTCCTAAATCACAAAGTACACAGCCTCCTCTGTGACTCTTTTAACTCTGATTGTTTCATTTTATTCCAGTCCATCTTTGACAACATGGGGAAAAAGTTCTGGGAAACTGACCCAGCCATGTGGGATTGGATCAACAACGCAGGCCTCAGGTACGCTTTGTGCTGAGTCATGTTTAATATGTAAACAGTCATAGACAGGAAACTGCTGAATCATCGACTGGTGTCTGTTAACAGATGTATTCAGCTGTTACTCAATGTCTTTTGTTGATGTAGGCTAAGAGTTAATTAAGAATGATCTGAGTCAGTACTTTTCCAAATTGCCCAAAGAAAACTCAGACAATGACGACATTTACTGTAAATTCAAGCACTAGTTAGCAATGTATGAAAAAGAAATCTAAAATCCAACTTCATTTATCCTGCAGAGGTCACTATATCTTCTCGGTGCATGCATCCCGGCTCATGGTGGCCCAAGGTCAGGGTTTGATAGTCACTGTTTCATCTTTTGGAGGGCTTCAGTACCTGTTCAATGTGGCATACGGTGTTGGCAAAGCAGCCGTAAGTTTCTCTCTTATGTTTAACCTCACTAAATGTTTTATGTATTTAGGCCAAAGTGTGACACACCTGTTCTGTTTTTGTTGTTTTATTCCAGTGTGACCGGCTGGCAGGAGACATGGCCGTTGAGCTGAAGAGTCGGGGAGTGGCTTCTGTCAGCCTTTGGCCAGGAGCCGTACAGACAGAGTTAGTGAATCAGCTGGTGATTGAGAAAGAAATGCCACAGGGTATAAATCCTAAGGTGAGCACTTATCTAACAGTCAGGCCTTATACATTGCTGCCCATTTCGTTTTCTTTTAAAAATATAATTGTTTTTTCATCAGTTCAAAGAGGTGTTTATCAACGGGGAAACCACAGAAATGAGCGGACTGTGCATTGTGAACCTCGCAAAAGGTAAGACGTTACTCTATTTAACATATTCACATAAATGTTTCTTCTGAAGTTAAAAAACAGGTGGGAAACTCAAGAGCTGTAGTTTTATTTTACTTCAATATTCAGAGTTTGCAAGTGTAGATATAGTGCCTTATTTTATACACTCACCATCAACTTCATTAGACTCAACTGTTCAATAATGTAAAGAGTTAACCAGCCAATCACAGGGCAGCAACTAATGCATCTCAGGATGTAGAAATGGTCAAGACAACCAACTGTTCAACACACTGCAGACTCCTGAGAAAACCCATACATGCACAAGGAGAAGATGCAAGCATCAGAATCAGGAAGAAAGCTGATCTGGTCTGAATATTTCAGAAAGTGCTGGATTACTGGGATTTTCAAGCACAACCATCTCCAAGGTTTGAAGAGAAAGGTCCCAAAAGAGGAAATATTCATTTAGTGGAAGTCCTTTGGGCAAAGATGCCTTTGTGATGTCGAGGTCAGAGGAGAACGGCCAACGTGGTTCAAGATGATAGAAAGGCAAGAGTAACTTGAACAAGGAGAGCATGCAGAAGACCATTATGGATCTTGAAGCAGATGGACTACAGCAGCAGATCACCACACTGGGTGCAAGTCATGTCAGCTAAGAACAGGAAACTGAGGCTATAATTCTTTTCATAAACAAATTGGACAATATAATATTGGAAAAATGTTGCCTGATGCGATGTATTTCGATTGCTACTGCAGTATTCAGATAGCAGGATCAGAATTTGGCATAAACAGTGTGAAAGCATGCATCCACCCTGCCTTGCATCAACAGCTCAGGCAGGTAATAGTGCTGTAACAGTGTGGTGGATACTTTCTTGGCACATGTGGGACCCCTTAGTACCAATAGAGCATTGTTTAAATGCCAAAGCCTACCCGAGTATTACGGATGACCATGTCCCTCCCATCCTCTAAAAGCTACTTCAAGCAGGATAATCCTCCATGTTAAAAGCTTAGATCATCTCAGACTGGTTTCTTGAATATGACAATCAGTTCACCTTACTCCATTAACCTCCACAGTCACCAGATCTCAGTCCAATAGAGTACTGTTGGGATGTGGTGGAACTGGAGATGTAATAACTGTGTGATGCTGTTATGTTAATGTGGACCAAAATCTCTGAGGAATGTTTCAGCACCTTGTTTAATCTTTACCATGAAGTATTAAGGCAGTACAGAAGGCAAAAGGGGGTCCAGCCCGGTAGAAGCATGGTTTACCATATAAAGTGGCTGATAAAGCGGGGTACACACATAAAGATTATCGGGCTGTTTTTGTCCCGACTTTACCCCTTCCTGACCAAGGACGGCAAACGCCAGATTATCTTATGTCTTTTAACAGTGGTTCTCAACTGGTCACCCTTTGGGACCCACATCACACATTAATGTCAAGCTGTGACCCAAATCAAGGCAGATTTTTACATTCTCAAATTTACTAAATAAAAAGACGCTGCACTTGAAATCTGAGATAAAACAGAATATCACGTTTTGCCAAAAAAATATTTAATTAGAAACCAAAATGACTTGCATGTGGCGATGCTAGAGAGGGAAATATTCCCTTTTACACTCAATTAGCAGCATTTTAATTGAAACCAAAAAGTACATTTTTGGGACACAAGGCTTCACAACTATAAATCTAAGTAGTCCGAGAAAGTTCATTATGACTACGTAGATAATATGCTTATATTTTCTTTTTAACAGACAAGTAAGGTTTTTTGGCTCATACCTTTACATGTATAAGCCTTCGACAAAGGCGGAAGAGCTCCGTCAAAACAGGTAAAGGTGTAAGCCAAAAAACCTTACTTGTCTGTTAAAACGAAAGTATAAGCATATAAATCTAAGTGTAGCTGTGAAAACCTGACATCAGTGGTTACATAATGAACAGCCCTGTATTGATAAGACTAAATTAGTAGCACTAAAAGGCCTCAGGCTGCCGCAACACAACAAACTTCAGTAACTTCAGCCTTCTTCTAACAGACTCAACAGAGTGTTCATTCTCAAATATGAAATAAAAAAGTCCCGCTATTGAGAAGTTGTTTCAAAAAATCTTAAAAACATGTAACAAACACTTTTTTATTGAAACAGGTGTAAACTAGAATTTAATTAGCACCACCTATAGATGAATAAATGGCAGTCAAATGCAAAATAAAAGTACATGATTTTTTCCTTAACACTTTTTGCCCAGGCAAAGGCTCGCGACTCACTGAAAAGGGTCTGTGACTAGTCACAAAGGGTCACAACCCACCAGTTGAGAATCACTGTCTGATAAATTTATCTTCTAAGATTATTCTGTGGTCTGAGGTTTGTTAAGAGTGAATTTGTCCCTATAATCAGCTCTGAGATGGGTCAGGGAAGAAAATCGTAAATACGAAACTTGTTCAATATTTAGGACCAAAAATCTTCATGTGCGGGGAAAGCCAACGACTCCTGAGTTATGACTCCATGAATTGTGATGCCAATCAAGAAGCGAGCTGACTGAGGAACAAGGAAGGAGGTGTAAATAAAAACAAGTATGGCCGACCTGAAACATAAAGTTCGGTGGACGTCACCAATGGAGGACCAACTCACGTGTTTGCGTAGTCTCCAGGATTTTTTCCATGGCCTTTTTTTTTTAGTTCCTGATTTTTCCGTCAAAAATAGTCCCAAGACCACCATCATTCCCACTTCCTGTATGTCCTCTCCCATGTTGTTGCTATGTTTCTTCTTAGTGTTTGTTAGATCACGGTTGATCACGGGAGATTTCTGACTTTGAGGACTAGATTCTAGATCAGTGGTGGAACAGAATCGTTATATGTGTGGTGTGCTGTGTTGAGATTATCAGAGCACACCACACACAGTACGATCAAAACTGTTCAATGCCTGATTTTTTATCTTCATGTGTGGGGTCTCTAACAGATAAAAAATCCTTTCAGATTTAGAAAATCCTTATGTGTGTACCCTGCTTAAGTGTGTTTCTAAATACACTGTGCTCACAATCTATGCAGAGGCCTTCATGCATAGCCAAGACTCGTGGACTTGAGTCACGTGACCTAAACTTGCGTGACAATTTGATGACTTTAGACATGACAACATCATCATTGATCTGCCTCTGTTTGACTTGGACTGGGACACGTATGACTCGTGACTTTTCTTGGCCTTGTGCCTGATAGCTCGAAACTGGGTGTCGTCTAATGTGGTCTGAATAAAGGGTGACTATTCACATAAAACATTATGATAGCAAACACCACATTCAGTTAAGCATTTCAGATGATAAATAAAACTATTCACTGTTGTAGCCAAAGCTTTGTCTCTGAGCAGGGCGAATAAGGACAACTCTGAGAAAAAACAAAATTTTCACACTTGTTATGTGCAACCGCATGAAGAGGAAGTAAAGAGCTGCTGCAGCCACAGACTGATTTAACCCCTGGTTTATTAATAATGGTAATGTCAAAGTGATACCGACAGACATTATTTAGACATTATTTTGAGTCATACAGATATTGATTAAGTCATGTATAAATAAAGCAGTGCTGTTACCACCAGCTCTTTGCAGTCAGTTGTTTCACTGATGTCTCCAACCTCCAAAACTGTCTTTAAGAAAGGTAGTGCACCACAGCTGTTGAATGTAGGACGTGCCCACACATGACAAAAACAGTATCTGAAATGACAAGGCACTGAGGACAACAGATTATGTTTTCATGCTCAGTCCAGAAAAGTCTAAATGAAATGACTGGTTTGACAATAAACAATTTAAAAAAAATTGAAGTCCATTGATTTGACCACAAATTGATGAAATAATGACATCTATAATACTTCCATTTGGCCAATTATCGACTTAAATATGCTTTATTTTTCATGAAATTAAGGTTTCCCACCAGTTTGAGGGTCACAAAGAAAAATAAATGGAAAGAAGTGAGTGCTGAAGCTGTATTCTTACAAACTGGGTACACTGGTGTCGTTTTGGACATATGCAAAATCACATAGATAGAGTTAGAGTCGCTACAGGGCTTCATCTTATGTTATGTGCAAATTAATTCTGCATTGTAAATGAAACTTTATGGCTCCAGAACTTTCAGTCATTTTTAAACACAAATCAGAGTAGATTCTACAAAAGTATGTAATGGACATCATCAAAAGTAATTAGGCCTTCTAAAATGACTAAAAACACATCACTTTTCAGAGGAGTTGAAGTGTTTCACTGTTTCTTACCCTTTATATTAATTACCTGACAATGTTTGCTGCCACTCAGCAGGTGGAACTACCAGTTTGACAAACTGTGAAGTCAGTGAATTCCCAATTACTGTGTGATGTGAGGATTTTAACATACTCAGCTTTCTATCTAATATTTCTATATATTTTTTGTGTGTGCATTTATTATTGTATATTTTTTTATTTAATGTTTTACAGTGTTTATGTTCAGTAAATGTATGTAATGTAGATTATTGAAATCAATGAGAAATCATCTTTAGTCATCATGATCAGTGTCGATAAAAAAAAAAAAAAAAAAAAAAATCACAATACTGATTTTGCCATAACAGAGCAGCCCTACAAGCATGGCTGTTTGATTTGTATTCACAGTTTTTAATTTTTTTTGGGCACATATATTATTTTGTATGATTTTTGCTTTATATATGCTGCTTCTAGATAATCAAAAAACACATAACAAGACTTGGCACTTAGCATCTTGAACATGACTGCAGAATACAAAATAGTAGGTTGTGTGATTCATCTCCTTTGCTGAGGACTTAATGTTTTTGCTGTTTGTCTATGAACGAAGTAACTCAAAAAGTTTTCAGTGGATATTTATGACATATTCAGGGAATACCGGTCATGTCACAAGGAACAAGTGGTTTGATTTTGGTGGTGATTCTAATGTGTATGCGGATCCAGGATTTTTATCTTTGAGGATTTTTATTACATTGTGAGATAGGGCACAATGTAATAAAAACTCTTCAAAGGATTTTGATGAAATTTTCAGGGAATTTCGATCTTTGCAAAAGCAAGAAGTGACACAATTTTGGTTATAACCTGAATCTGGATCCAGGATGTTTTTTTAAAGATTTGTTAACATGGTAATATAGGGCAGTTTTCCACATTTTTGCTAAAAACTCAACTAACAGTGGCAGAAATGCCTTGACAGAGGTTTGTTCCAGTTTCTTTATGCAGCACATCTATATTTTGTTGTCCAAAGCAATGGATGCTAGCTCTCATCAGTTCGGCACTGCCAGAAAAAACATCATCATCAAGCATGAAAACAGTCATTACTGTGCACGTTAGATCAGTTTGTGATGTGAGAATGTTGCTTAATTTCAAATCAGTCTTACTGTGACGTCTTTCTGTTACCTAAAGATAAAAACCTGATGTCACTGACTGGGAAAGTACTCATGACCTGTGACCTGGCACGGCGTTATGGGCTCAAAGATATCGATGGTAAGTTTACATGATCTAAAAAATGTCTTTGTTATTTTTATCTGAACTCGAACATACTTCTGATGCATGTTTTATCTTTGTATTTCCAGGGCGGAGCGTGGTTGATTACACCTCAGTGAAGACACTCCTGTCTCAGGCTCCGTATGTGTCCTGGCTCTCTGTTCTCGTGCCGTCATTCATTCGCATCCCTCGCTTCGTACTGTCTATGTTGCACAGCCGCTTCTAAACATTCTCCATCCAGCTCTGCAGTGGTGGTATCTGCACTTCAGGCTTATGGGTCACAAAAACATGGCGGTAACATCACAGACTGACAATATTTTATGAAGAAGGATCGTGAAGTTAACTCTAATATGTAGCTTTCTTACTTTACTACAACCTGAAGACTTTTAGTGAAGTTTAAGGTGAAAAGAAGTTAAAAAATGGAGGAAACTCATCTATATTTTTGTATTTAACCTCAACATAAAACTGCAAAAAGTGAAAATGGAATGTATTACCACTACATATTTTATATTCTCTTATCATGAAGGTGGTTAATTTTTGCACGTTTCATCTTTTTAATGTTTCTGTGAAAGAAAATGCACTCACAACACTACTATACATCACGTAATGTAGTTGTAGTTCTGACGTACTGAATTAGTAATACTGTTTGTATAACTGTAACTCATGGTAACAGTTTAATTAAAGAAATATTAATGCACTGCTGTCCAGATTTCACGTGGTTTCTGTGCACCTTTTTAAGTCAAATTAAGGACTTTTTGAAACTTTGTATGACCCAAAGAAAGAGGACTCAGGCAAAGTATTTTTGCACTGTGAAGGGTCAGTGCTTTTCTGATTTTTATTTACTCCACAGTTTTGGCTCCTAATATATTTCACTTTACATGTCATGAGCTGGGAATTATGTCACATCCCAGTTCAACTCTTTCCAGTTATCAGCTGGTAAACTCAGGTTAACTGATGATAGTCCTACCTGAGGCTAAACAATATTAACATTGTGCCACAGCTGGACCTGATTTAATGTCTGTAATCAGGCAGATCCATCTTGCCAAGCTCCAATCTACGATTGCGAGTGTCCCAAAGTTGCACAGTCTAATCAGAGTCCTTTAGAGCAGGGAGAGGTGGGAGCTACGGGCGAGATGACAGCAGGAAGTGACTGCTGGTACAGAGATTAGCATAGATGCTAACAGCTTCAGTAGCACTTTTAACAGATCTTGACTGCATTTCTTCACTAAATGATTAAACAAATATCAGCACTACAAACTTCTCTTGAGAAGGGATATTTTTGCTCCATTTTCGACATGTTTTTACAAGTTTTTTTTTTCAAAGTGGCTAACATTCTGTAGCACAGTAGTGCCTGCCAGCTACATGATCTGATTGCCGTGTTATAAATGTGATTGACGAAAGGATCATCCAATCACTTTTTTTTTTTCCTAAACACTTTTTATGGGCTGTTGCCCAGATGGACCAATGAAATCTATTGAACTGTCCATCTGGTTTGTTGGGTAAGAACATTATTGGGAAAAAGTGATATTGCAATATTCTTTTCCTCCTTCAATGTATTTAATTTTAATGTGAACTTTCCAGACAACTTTTTGTGTGGAATATATAATATAAATATATATATATATATATATATATGGCCAAAATGTATGACCCATATATCCTCTGTAAATGTTGGTAGAATTTGTCAGGGATTCATGACATTACCTGCACAGTATTGGTGTTGGCAGGTGACAGATTAAACATTTGATTATCAGTATCAGATTTCTGACATTTACTGCAGATATCTCAGTAGCATATATCAGCATATATATATTCCATATATTGCTGTAATATCAGTAGGATGTATGAATGTTTCAGGATGCTTCACCTGATATTGAATGTCTTCATTAGAAAAGCAACACTATAATTTATTAAACAATGAAATGTAGCTTTTTTGTTTCATATCTGTTTGTTTCATAACAAAAAAAAACCCCATCACAATAAAGAAAGAGATCAGTTATAGTGAAGTCAAAACTTCATACTACTGACAAAAAATAAATAAATATTGGTGTTGACAATAATAAGTTTGGAAATAGCAGCATATTAGATCTTAGCAAAAATCCAATATTGGGCATCTCTGGAAATTCTCTTTCTGTAAATACCTGTAGAGTATATTTGGGTCTTTTTTGGTCTTTGTTGAGATGGGGAGACAGCAGATGGACTTGGAAAGGGGGAGTAGAGAGTAGGAGAAGACGCGTGTTTCATGAGCTTCAAGTTGGGTTTTAACCTGGGCTGTCCACATCAGACAAGAGCCTCAATATACGGTAAGTGTATAGCTGCAACCCACTCTGCCACACCATCAGCCCTTTAATCCACTTCTTAAGCCATTATCTGCAGATGCAGATATTGCACCAATGTATCTAAAAACAAAGCACAAATAATCAACTAATTTTGTCATATATGTGCACCCCTCCGATAACAGGCAACACAGCTGTTGAACTGCACTGTAGCTGAAGTGAACTACTGTAAACTGATGAAATGTGACTGAACAAAATAAAAGACAGAGAAAACACGTTGAAGTGGAGCTGCACTGGGTCAAGACCTGTAACGGTGAAATAAAGTACAAACCTCATTTCTAATGAAGTTGGGACGTTATGCAAACGTTATCAAAACACAATTTGCAAACCCTTCTTGACTTACATATATTCATTTGAATACACTACAAAGACAAGATATTTAAAGTTCAAACTGATAAACTTGTTTTGTTTTAATGCAAATATTCACTCATTTTGAATTTGATGCCTGCAACATGTTCCAGAAAAGCTGGGACAGGGGCATGTTTACTTCTGTTATATCACCTTTCCTGTTAACAACACTTAGTAGGTGTTTGGAAACATAGGACACCAACTGTTGAAGCTCTGCTGATGGAATTCTTCTTCTTTATCATTCTTCTCGATGTACAACTTCAGCAGCTCGACAGTCCAGTGAAACCACACATTTTCAGTGGGAGGCAGGTCTGAGCTGCAGCCGATATAGTACCTGCACTCCTTTACTATGAAGCAGCACTGTTGTACCATAATGTGTCTTGGCATCGTCTTGCTGAAGGGAAGGGACATCCCTTAAAAGGACAGTATATGTCGCTCCAAAACCTGTATGTACCTTTCAGCATTAATGGTTATGAACTTACCCACTAAATCCCCCCCGCCCCATCCCATCACAGATGCTGGCTTCTGAGCTTTGCTCTGATAACAGCTCTGATATCCTTCACAGAGTAATGTTGTTTTTTAATACAGTGCTGTCTGAGGGATCAAAGGTCACAGGCATTCAGAGTTGGTTTCTGGTCTTGCAGCTTACGCCCAGAGATTTCTAAAGATTCTCTGAATCTTTTGGTGGTATTATGAACTGTAGATGATGAAATCCCTGAATTCCTGGCAATTGTATCTTAAACTGTTGGACTGTTTCCTCTTGCAGTTGTTCACAAAGTGCTGAACTTCGCTCCAACCTTGCTTGTGAACGACCAAGCCTCTCAGGGAGGCTCCTTACCCAGTCATGACACTCACCTGTTTTAATTAACCTGTTCACCTGAGGAATGCTCCAACAGGTGTTTTTTTTTTTGTTTTTTTAGACCATTTCTCGACTTTCCCAGTCTCTTGTTTCCCCCGTCCCACCTTTTTGGAACATAATGCAGGCATCAACTTAAATATGAGTGAATATTAACAAAAAAAAGAAACAAACAAAAAAAGCATTAAGTTTATCAGTTTTAACATAAAATGAATTATTCTTGTTCAAAAAGTAAGAAGGAAAAAAATAAAATAAGGATGCATGATGATCTAAACAAGTTAACAAAAGAAAAAACTGAATTACTTATGGTCTATAAAGATATAGACCATAAAAACTCAGTCAGATCACATTCGACCCATGTTGTGCAACAAAGGGTTAAAAGGCTGATCATCTGTATCTTCATATATTTAAATGTCTGCCAAAATATAATAAAGCCACATTATCAGTTGTATGTATTGCTATAAAATGAACAGTACTACTTGGTAGCAGTTAGGTGCAGACTTCCATATTGGTATTTGCAAAAATGAAAGATTGATGCTCCAAAACATTTAATACTGAGCACCCCTAAGATTGTTCCTAAAATCAACCCTGGATGATCGAGATGATTGCTGATTCTGCTCATATGTCATGTGTATATAAGTCATACTACTGACAAAGAATATTGTCAGTCTGCAATGATGCATTCAGAGATACAGGTGTTTTGTATATCAACAAAACCACAATACTATGCATCCCTGGAAATGTTAATTCTGTAGATGACTATACTCCATTTTTAAGCTGTTTTTCACAGATGCAGATGTTGTGCCAGTAGTATTTTGCAACCCTACATTTTATATCACACGTAGATATTAAAGTTATGGCCATGGTGATAGCTGATCATGTCATGTGTATCATATGTCATACTATTGACAAAAAATATCAGCACCTGCGATACCGAGACCAGAAAACACAGATTTCATATATCAGCAAAACTTCAACATGGTGCATCCCTAGAGATTGTCATTCTGCAGATATCCATACTCCAATTTTTAAGTTTATTTCTGCGGGTATTGTGCATCCCTATTTTTTTATTTCACAGGTTGATATAAAACATGAGTTCAAATAAATATTTTACAGAAATAAAATTTATCAAATTGAATAATTTTGTCAATAATTGCACATGCCATCCTTTATCCTCTTACAAAATAAACCATCTTATGTTGTAAAAAACTGCATGATAGTGTTACTCTTGCTCAGAAAAAGTCGGAAGTGGTGGAGAAAGTCTTTCTGTTCAGTGAAATCAAATAAACATTTCATACTGAGCACCCCTAAGTTTGATCATAAAATCATTCATAGATGGCTACGGTGAAGGCTGATCATACATACTCACATGTCATGTGTATATATGTCATGCTCTTGACAAAAAATATTGGTATCAGCATGTGCGATAATGACACATTTCGGATATCTGCAACACCATAATTGTGCATCCCTAGAGATTGTCATTCTGCAGATACCCATACTCCACTTTTTAAGCTGTTTTTTCAGAGATCCAGATATTGTGCCAATAATATTGTACATCCCTACTTTCTACATGTTGATATAAAAAACGCGAGTACAAATAATAATTTTGCAGTAATAAAAAATATCAAACTCAATTGTTTTGTCAATATTCTGACATTCCGTCCTTTATCCTCTTACAAAATAAACCATCCTGGGCTGAAAACAACTGCATGTTAGTATTTCTCCTGCTCAGAAAAGTCTGACGTGGTGGAAAAAGTCTTTCTGTTCAGTGAAATCAGACATTCAGAGGAGCTGAGCACCCCTAAGCTCCTGATCCTAAAATCACCCCTGGCTGGACGTGGTTCTGTTCCTGTTTTAAGACCACAGATGTTGTTTTGCCCAAATTTTGGGGGTGACCAGTGGGTGGCTGACGTGCAAATGTTTAGCCTACTGCCACGGATTTATTATACAGGCGCCTCCTCCCTCCAATCCACGGCCAGCTCTCCCAGACTGGCACACCCACCCCGCCGTCACTGTGGGAGAGTTTGGGCCTTGTGGGCTTCCTGGTCCTCGGCTCCGCCTCGCCTCGGTCTGACCGGACAGCGAAAACACTTCTCAGTTAAAGAACAAAAGCGACCACGGATGGACGGAGGGGGGACGAAGTAACGGCGACTCATCCTCAGGCAAAAACCCACGGATTTAGATATCTACGCCCTCTTCGGAAGGACTTATCCGGGGTCCTAACTCCGACGAAAGGCGACAAACTTGGTCGCTTGGCATCTTTGTGTCCCGACAGTAATCCGTCGAGGTGCTTGATAAATAAGACAAGGGTCAAACAGGCAGACAGACGGTATTGTTTCTCGGCTCTTCCGCCAAACTTCGGCCATTAAAAGAGGACTTCCCGAGGGGGGGACTTCGGGTTTCTTTCGGTGTCTGTAGACTCAGGAGGATACCGGGAAGAAAGGGTTGTTTGGGGGATTTTCGGTAAGTTTATTTTTATGTTTCACTGAAGCGTGTCTGGCTGTGAAGTGCGCCTGTGCAGTGTGAAGCCTTTTAGTTAGTACGCCATAAAGGGGAGTCAGTGGACGGCTGCTGCCCCTGGTACAACTTCTACACCAGCTTTTTATCCCACTAAAACCAGTCATTGTCCCAGCTACTTTACATTTAGGATCAGTTTTTGTCCTCAAGTCCACAAGTTCACGTTTAAGTCATTCTACCTAAATAGTTCGTCCAGTTTAAGATGACTAAACTCAAACACATAGAGTTGTAGTCTTTAAAGTCCATCCATGTTAGTTAAAATAATTCTTCTATGCAGTGTAAACCAACCTAAGTAGCCCTCATGCTCGATTGATACAACTCAGTATGTCATATTACTGGGGGAAAAAATAATTCTGATGTTTTTTTAATGTCTCACAGCCCACCCTAACAGTTCAGTTTCATCTTGCCTTGACATGAATTAGAACAGGGGTGGGCAATTGGCAGCTCAGGGGCCTTATGCGGCCATCCAACTCAACAAGGAGATGAGTTTAGGAGTATCTGCTTAAGTTTTCTTTTTTTTTTTCAGCATATGGAAGTTTCATCCACATGGAGACAGGCAAAACAGATTTTTGAAAGCAGGTCTCAGAGTGAAGAAATCACAAAATGCCGCTCATGTGTACCACAAATACGCACATTTTCAAGCCCCGTCTATACCTTAATCAGCACGCACTAACCTCAAAAACACTAAAAACAGTGTTGTGTTCATGCTGCAGAAGCTACTGAGCTTGTTTTGGCCTTAATGCTGCGTTCCATTTACATGGGAACTGGGAAGAGGAGAGTGGGAATGACGTCATATCTGACTTAACAGCGTTCCAGTTACAAAGTTCGAAAAAATAGTTGCTAGTCCACCAGGCAATTGTTAGCCATTGTAAGGACACCCTGCGTTGTAGTTGGCAGATACCACATGAAGAATGTAAATAACACTACAGCAGTATTTCTATATTAACATTGAACAGTACCATGTATACGGCTGATTTTAGTGTGACAAACACTAGTCAAAAGTGCTAATAAAGGAGCCTAATTCGATTGACAACTTGGGGGTGGTGGGGATCCCCCAACTTCCCAGTAGGAAATTCCGTCCTTGTGGGGCGTTCCAGATGAAATGTTCCACTTGGAACTCAGAAATCCCGACTTCCCAGTACAACTGGAACGCAGCGTTACAGCAGATCGAACTGCTCCTCTATGACCACCGTTCGCAACAAATGGACACGGAGAACAGCGTACGCCACATCTTGTTTTGTGGTTTTTTTTACGTCACACATGATTTAAGTGCATGCTCCATGTCTTCAATATTTTCTTAAGCCCCTAACCAAATGTCCTAGTTTTTGTCGTACAATTTAGCACTAGCCAAAACAAAGCTACAACAGTTAAATTGACTCCAGTGTCAACCAGTAATAATTTTGGCAGCTACTTCTGATTTAGTCTTGGTATTTTGATCAAACCAACTTAATAAAATAAACAGGTATTTGGTTAAGATTTGTTTTACTCCGAGCCATTTATCGTCATTTTTGTCATGGCAAAACAGTAGTGGCCAGGTCCTTCTAGCCAGGGATGCAGGATATTTATTTTTTGCATATTAGATATGTGAATATTACCAAACGCATACACGTTTATTAGAAAATAATAGTTGTTTCTTTCTTCATATTTGTTTCCAACATAAAAAACACCGCCAATGATTGGAGGTAAATTTGAGTTAAACTGGAGGCTTTGTACTCTCGACAAAAACTATTAGTGTCGATATCAGCACTGGCTATGACTTTGGAAATGTTGACATATCAGCAAATATCCAACATTATGCATGTTTAAAGGGTAGCTAATGAATAGTTTTTTTTTTTTTTTTACAAAAACCAACACTAAAACAAATACATTTGGTAGAATATGACAAAAAAAAAACAAATGAGTTTGGCTGCTATTTTTACATTCAGTCTTAGTCTATAGACTACAGAGCACATTGATTTTAATGATGTTAAAGATATGTTCACCCTTTTTGTTTCTATTCAAATTCTAGCTAACAGAAATTCAGCCATTTCGAATGGAGGGCCAACATGGTTTTCACATTTTGTCTCTGTGACGTTCAGAATGCAGGCGAAGCGTCACAGAGTCCTTAATATTTACGCATCAGACGACAGGGAGAATTACGCTAAAGCATTTTTTAGCCATTACTTTAAGCAGTAGCCAAATGTAAAGAATGGTATAATACATTCAATCTCAAGTTTTCAAAAACAAATGTATTTATCCTCAATTTAGTACTGGATTGTTGTGCTTTTTAATCCAGTGGCCCACCCCAAACATGTTAGTCTCTTCTAGCTGATGAAAAGTAAACACACATTTCATCAGAGTTTTTTTTTTCTTCCCAGGTGGATATTGTTTCATTTTGTTGTGAAATGAGGTAGTTAAAGAACACTTTAATTTAGCCTATCTTTGACAAAATGAACTCTGCCTAAAATATACAATATTTTAACTGCCATAGTGTGTTAACATGTTAAAATTTTAGTTATGTCAAGATCTCTACTTGCTTGTCTCATAAAACTGAGAAAACAAAGCTGTTTAATCTGCAATGATTTGTTGATTTCTTGAATTGTCTTGTGATCTCTCAGAAAGTGGGAAGATAAACGTAAACATGCATGTCTCAGTGCCTCTATATTAACACGGTTTAACATGTTTGATTTGTCCAGTGTCCTTGTTTAATCATATATTTTGGTAAATCAGGTCCACACTGCTACATTTTTCATGAAGTAAAATTATGGGTTGAACAGTTTTGGAAATCTGGGTCACAGTTCCTCATCAGGAGGTGGTGGAGGACCTTGAAGCTCGACCAGTCAGGAGCTACTGCTTTAAATTTTGTTTTTCATTGACAAAAACAGCAGTGACTTAAATGTACAGCATTTAAACTGTCATAAAAAAGCTAGAGTTAAACAAAAAACACTGGTGGGGACGCGACATGACCTCATACCAGTGGGTTGAGATGTGTCACGTATGACTAACGTGGTGATTTCATAATTGTTTGGCAGTGTTTTTGGTACACTTGACCTTTCCTGTCAAGTGACCTAAATCCTCAACCATTGGGTAATCCTACGTAAGGAGGCTGTTACAGTTTGGGAATTTCCTTTTTATTTTTTTATTCTTGAATTTTACTTGGGATCAATAAAGTATTGATCCATCTGCTTACTCAAATAAATATGTCATTCATCTGTCTAATCCAGTTTGAATTTCATTTATTATTTCATTTAGTGAAAACGCCTAAGATTATATAAAGTTAGTGTTATTTTAGAAAATAAAGAGTAATAAAACAAAGATATATGCAGTTGGATACACTTAACCTTTCAAAGCAGAGAAGGTTCAGCTGTGCTTTACTTAGATGTTATGGTGAGCAAACAAAGCATTCGCCTGCAGCTTCTTCACTCAGCACATCATCAGGCATACACAGGTCGGCTAAATACATGCAGTCATGTGACCAGTCACTATGTGTCATTTAGTGTCATAGCATTAAAACTAAAAACATGTTTCAAAACAACAAGAAGTGCTTGGTATGACACTATCTTGAATACATTTTTTTAATACATAAGAAAGAATTAATACACCAAGGAACCACAATAAAGTCTAAGTTAAGTCATGGTTCAGTGAGCAGTTGAATCTTTTCTGTTTCTAAAACTTGTTCCTGCGGCTGCTCGGCACCGGAGTATGCAAGTAAGCTGTGCACGCGGACTCTTATACCTTGTTAATTAATTAATTATTTTATGTCAGGGTATAATTTGAGACCTTTAAAAAACATTGTGTTGATTCTTAACGGATCTAGTAAGGCACACACCAAAGTTCATGTGGCCCAACATATATGTTTTTGACAGATATGTTGTAGATTAGTTGGAAAAATAATGTTTTAATCCATGACTCCAGATGCGGATGTAGATGAAGATGCATCCATGCAGAGACAGTCAATAATCAGTTTTGTTTCTGAGGAAGAAAAACAACATATGGGAAGATGAGACCAATCAAATTTAAGATGCACAGCTCTATTGAAGATAGGGGTGTGTATTAGCATGAATCTGGTTACCTGACATCACAGTGAATGGGTTACCACGACAACATCATCAGAAACGGAAAGGTTTTTCCTTTGCGTTTTCAAAAGCGTTCTGTGTTCACATGGAGATGATGTGAAAACAACGTGCGTTCACACGGAGACGCAAGAACGACTGAAAGCACTGTAGCGTGCGTGCCAGGCCAGTAGTTGGCGATGTAGTTTTGTAGGGAAACAGCAGTGTTACAACACGCGTAGGCTTTCCGGTGAAGAGAGTCTTTTCACAAAAAACAATGGCAAGTGGGCACATGAAGACGCAGGAGTTTCTTGTCTGGACAACAAATCTGTCTGGATATTTTTGTCTGGGTAACAAACCGAGCACAGTAAGCAGCACACATGTTGCTCAGTAAACGGCCAAAGCTGCTGTTGTTGTTCATAGGTGCGCGCGCAACCTTCGTCTGAAAGAGTACTGTGCATGCGTCACGCTTCATCGTTTTCCTGTTTACATGGAGACGGATAACAAAACGTTTTCAAAACTTTCACTCTGAACCCCGGTTTCAAAAGTTTGCAGATTCAGGCACTTCAAGCGTCGTTCTTGTGTAAACCGAAGGTGCAAGCGCAACAAAAACTCTCCATTTTTGTCATTTTTTGTTTTTTGTTTTTTTTTTTCTATTTTTCGCCTAGATTCATTGCAATATTACAAAAAGGGCAGTTCATATTGATTATTTTTCACTTTATAGTCTTAAGTATATTTCAATAGACTTAAAAATCCACAATATTTTATGCATAAAAAAATCAGGCTTCTCAGTAATATTTATATAATGAACAGTCCCTGCAGCATTTATAAACTTTACTGTTTGTCTTAGTGGCAAAAATAATGGCAACAAAAGGGAGAGGGAGAGTCCAATGGCTGAATGTCTGCTGCCAACTAGCAGCCAGAGGCTTCATTAAAATACAAATGTCCTAAGTAAATTATTGGAAAAATAACATCACAATATTGCACTAAAAATATCAGTACAGTATTGCACTTCAAAATGTTGCGATATATTTGCACATTAATGTTTTCTTACACCTCAAGTTGCGGATATTAAAAATACCTGCCCTTTGTTAGTGTTTGTAGACGAACTGTAGGTCAGCCTTTAGAACAACATTTAGTAACTTTTCCAACTTGAAATATTAGTTTGACAGCCTGTTGTCAAAGTTACTTTAGACATGAACAGGCAACTGGGACCGTTGTCCTTTCGGACAGTTTATGTCCTCTTCGACAATTAAACTAAGATTTAAGATGGGAGAACTGTAACAATGAGGCGGTGTCTCACTATACTTTGACAAAATCATGAAGAAATTAATTTTTTGTTTTGGAAAGCCATGTGCTTTTATTGTTGTGTGTCAATATGAATGTTTACCTCTGTTTTTATAATACATTCTCTTCATCTGACGCCAATAACTTCTGCATAATAAACAGAGGATAGAAACTTGTGAGAGACTATTTAATCTGTAGTTTTAAACTCTTGTACTGGATATTGAAGTAACAAGAAACAATAATCTCAAGTACACCTTGTGTAGAACAAAATGTGTTGTTGACTGACAATTCAGTGATATTTCACACTTTTTAACCCGTGTTTCTCAAGAACCTTATCACATCTGCATCCATCTTCTTTGAAAAACAAACTGTTCCAAGGAAAAACATGTTCTGTTGAAGCTTGTACTGTGGCTGGATCAGTTGGATATGACTAACCAAATCATTTCCTGTGTCCACAGGTTTCTGTTGTGGTTTCGATCTTCTGAAGAGGCTACACTTCACTATCGAGACTGAGAACGTGGGAGAAGAACAAAGCCTGACTGGGAAAGGGTGAGAAAATAGACCGTGATGGATTTCTCGTAGAGCCCTCATTCCCCACGCTCCCACCCTTTGCGACGGGTCCCCCCCATTCACACAAAACAAAAGTCAGACCCCTCGCTTTGGGGGAGGGGAACCCAGTCTGGACAGGGTTTGGGCTACGACCAGTTTCATTGGGAGTTCAGAATGAGGAGTGCAAAGCGGAGGGGGGAAGGGGACACAGCTGTCAGATAATTGACTTTGAGAATGAATGAGGACAAAAAGTTTAAAACAATTTAGCCTGTACTCATGATAGCACCTCTTAGTTCACTCTCCTTATCTGTTCAGTTCCAACATGTCAAACACTGATACTGAAGTCAGCTTATTTGTTTCTCTTCCAGTTAAGACATCCTGCTGTGGTATTCCAGATGGCAACCTTCGGTAAACTTAATGGCAGACATGGTGTTCATATTGGCATGAAGGAGCCATTTGAAGCCAAAACAACAAAGAAAGAATGTGAGGAGAAGCTTGAAGCCAAATGTTCCTCCAAGGATTTGAACCATCGTGCCAGCTCGACTGAAAGCAACGCAAGTGGTGCGGCCAGTTTCACCACTAACCACAACTCCGTAGTGTGTCTGCCTCTGGTGTCAGAGGGGCTAAAACTGGTGTGGACACAGTCGGATCAAACCCGGGAGCTTGACTCAATCCCAGAGCTCGTCCAGGCTTTTAATTTATTTCCATACCCATCATCCCGTGAGTTAAGCACCCTGGCCCGGGTCTGTGCCCTGCCACTGGACAAGGTTAAAGTGTGGTTTATGGTGCAGAGGATTAAATACGGTATCAGCTGGGCCTCAGAGGAGATAGAAGAGACACGACGAAAGCTGGCAGTGCCTGAGCTCCATGATGACTCCTCCGAAACAAATGAGGAAGCCACGTACAAGAGTGAGAGCAATGGTTCTGAGGAAGTGGTGATAGAGGATGATGAAATAAATGATGTGGAGGTTGCTCACCCCGGCTTCACTCCACAGAAAAAGAAACCCAAGTGTGAGTCACCAGATTCCTATAAACCAGCAAAACCCACTGCTCCATGTTTCAGTTCTACCCTCCCTCCTCCTGAGGATTCTTATTTCTACCGCCCACCAGCGGACACACCAGCAAGTACAGCTGTTGATGTCTCCCTCGACCTTTCATTGTCGTCATCACAGCAACACCGCCATGGGCGCTACAAGAAAAGTAAAGCTCAGCTTGCTGCCCTTCGAAAGAGCTTTCTGAGAGAGAACTGGCCTGCAGAGATGGAGCTTAGACGCTTACAGGAAGAGACTGGGCTGAGCCGCAACGACATCCGTAAATGGTTCAGTGACAGCCGCTATCAGCTTAGGGTCGGCCGAGGGAGCCTGGCCGCTGCCCAAAACTTCTCTCAACAGACTGCAGTCGGAGGTAAACAGGATCAACAGAGTGAACCTCTGTCACTCACTGCTCAAAAGACTGCTTCATCAAATGGGGTGAAGGGCCAGGAGAAAGACCGTAATAATGGGATAAAGAATTCACATTTTTTTCAGACTTTTTTGTCGAACAGCCTTGAAGCATTCGGAGAGAAAGTTCTTGATTCAGACAGTTATGTTGTTATGGAGGAGCTCTCTGGTGATGGGGACAGTAACAGTCAAGAACATAGTGATGAGCAACCCTTACAACTGATCAAGATCTGCAAGGATGAGACGGATGTTTCAGAGGAACAACTGGTGATACTGAAATCCTCTCCCTGCTCTTCCCCCTCTGGCAGCCCACCCCTGTCAACGTCACCCAGTAAACCTTCTAAGAGCATCAGCACATCAAAGAAGTCCCTCTACTCAGCCAAAGCCAGTCCATCACAAACGGCTGTCAGCATTACAGGGACTTCTACATCCACATCCTCATCCCCTAGCCTGACTATCGCTGGGCGACCACGAAAAACCAAGGAGCAGCTGGATCTTTTGAAGCAGTACTTCTTACGCTGCCAGTGGCCTAAGAGTGAAGATTATTCCGAGCTGGTAAAGCTCACAGGTTTACCTCGTGCAGATGTTATACAGTGGTTTGGTGACACACGCTATGCTGTTAAGAATGGCCAGCTGCGCTGGGTGAAGGAGATCCGTGACCAGTTCTTAGCTGACCTGGCCGCTCAGCAGAGCAGCACTGGTTTGAGTAACGGGAGTGGGACATCTCGGGCAGGGGGTAGAAAACGAAGATCTCAGACAAACGGAACATGCACTGATGTCCCTGATATCCAACCATTAGTAACTTATTACCTTTCAGCAGGATCACTTCAGGAAAAAGACCTTGACTCTCTATGCAAGAAATCAAAAATGAGCTACCAGCAGGTGCGAGACTGGTTTGCTGCTCAGGACACTGCAGAGACTGAGCAGGAACTTGTGGTGACTGATTAACACACTGGACCCAGACTTGAGTACCTTTATTAGAGTTGACAGAGCTGTCCTCACTTCATTTGCACCAACAAGCATAGTTATTAGTTTGGTTTAAATTGCTTTAATTGAAGCAGGTTTGTAACACCCAGTCTTCCCAATACAAGCTGAAAGTCAGGTTTGTGTTTTTGTCTCATGCTGCATTTCCTGCTTTTCTGAATATATTTGGACTTGAATTATAATTGTTCTGCCTGTGTTGCTGTAAGTGGGACAGTGGCTTCTACACTGGTTTGCTTTATTATGAGTTCATTATTTTTGTTTAGTTGCAGTTACAGATATCTTTAGTATGATACTGTAGAAGTATAATTTAAACCAGTTGTACCTTTGGTACCTGATTATAGCAGATACCATGTGTAGCTCCATAAGAAACATGTCTTTGTTATAAATTTGTTGACTGATCACTGTGTGTTATCATTCCTTACCAGCCAATAATTCCTCCTCAGAAAAGCACACTGGACATGTACACTTTAATTTGAGGTCTTGCACTTGGACTTGAAGTCTGCTGCATTTATTCCCATTAAATCTTCTCTCACAAAAATGTAAGTTCAAACAAAACAGTTCTGTTCAATCCATTAAGACTTTCACTTAGTGTAAACAGTATCACATCTGCAAAAGATAAAGCCTAAGACACATTCCCTATTTGACACTGTAATGTAAATTTTGATCAACTAAATGAATATGTTTTTCTTTATGTGCATTTCAAAACAAAGGCCAACAGTTTCGGAAAGCAGCAAAGGCTGATCTAAATTTCAAATAATGATCCAGTCAGTATTTTTAGGACTACATTTCTTTTTGTGTCATTGACTGTGGGGTGTGAGTGGAAGAGTATCATCAGGACAGGTGTAGATCATCAGGATTAGAAAACTGTTGGGGTCTGAAATACACGGTATGAATCCAAAGAAGAAATATCACCCATCATTCATATAATGAAGTGTAGCACAAACATTATACACTTAAGTATACACTTAAATTGTGAGGTCAGAAAGAGTCTTTCTTATTGTACTTTTTGAAGATGGGATGGGCTTTGAATGGAATTACTCTTTAGTTTATTAGAAATGTCTTAAAATTTCATTTGATTTAACCATCGAGGAAGCTGTGCATCACAAAGTTTGTTACTCTGTTAGACATAAATTTTACTGTCATGTCATGCTGTAGGGAAATGTCCACAACATGTAGTGTCTTCCTCTACAGATGTTTTCAGTGTGTATGTCCTGTTCTTATTTGCACAATTGTGTCACTGGAAACCAGTAAAAGATTTGTCTTTAAAATCACAGCTCAAGTCCCTTTTTCTGTGTGCTGGGACCACCACAACCAAACTGACTTACAATAAGGAATTGGAATAAAAATTTCTTACAGAATGTGGTACAATCACTAACACACCCAACATCATAATCCCTATTTTGGTGCTTCATTTTGTTACTACAGTTTTGGGCTGAAGATGTGAAGCACCTTCTACCCTCTCTCCTCTCTGAGCTTCCACTATTTACCAACCTTTTTTTCTTTTCATGTCTTGCCTCACTTCCGAGTCCATGACTCACCCACCGCTAATTAGCTTAGCTCAAACACTGGGAGTCAATGGGTAGTGTTAGCCTGCCTCTGCCTACAGTCATCAGATGAACTCTCCAGCATTTTCTGTGTGCCTGTTGTGACTTGTTTTTTGTTACATTATCTTCTACTACCATCTTATTGTCTTCTTCTACTCCTAAACAGAGGCTTTGTTTGGTTGACCTACTTCCGTGGTGGTTTGCGCTGGAGATGTGAATGAGTGTGTCAGCGAATGAGTTGAATCTTTTGAACAGCACTTTTCAGTGATTGATTAGAACCAATTCACAGTTGTGAGTGAGCTGTTCGTTTGCGAGCCATTCTTAAATGCAAATTGCCTGCAAATATATATTATATTTGATTAATTAATGAATAATAATGCCAAGTTAAAGCAACAAAAAATACATGACACATTAAAGACCAGTCATGTCAGGTGGTAAAGCAGTTTGCTTATAGATCTGATGTCATTATAATGATGTAAATAGGGGTGTCCCGATCCAATATTGATATCAGATATTGGCCCGATATCAGCAAAAAAAACAAATATCGGATAATATTCGCCTGCATCTAAAATCTCCGATATAAGCTCTCCGATACAAACAGTCCATTAAAATTTATTTATTTTTTATTTAATTCAGTTGTAGAATATGCTTATGTTTAAGTTAAACACAGTGGTTATTTTGCAATTTAAAATTTATGTTTTTTTTTATTGGATTAATTGAGGTTATTTTTCAAGGTCTTCTAATTTATTTTTTATTTAATTGTAGTATATTCTTGTGTTTAAGGTTAAAATTTATTTAACCCATTAGTTAATAACAAATGGGTCAGTTTTTCCTCATACCTACTACTGCTGACTACTGTTCTCTGTTTGAGTAATCTCACTTGATCAAGCCTTTTCTTACAGTCCATACTACAAAATAAGTAATAAAAGTATGTATGATTCGATATCGGATCGGATCGATATCGGCCAATACTCAAGGCTGCAACATCGGTATTGTATCGGAGGTGAAAAAGTTGTATCAGGACACCTCTTGATGTAAAGTCAACAGTCACTGTTGTCTTCACTTTAAGGTTCAAATGTGTTTTGTGGCTCCAGACAGATTTTTAGTGTTAGGTTATCTATTTTTACATATTTCTTTCAAAAATTACATTAAGTGCTATGCTTAGTCTAAATATGGATAACGTAACATATTGCACTAAAAAATGAGTCTGAACAAGCACACAGGACCATTTAGAAGTGCTGAAGAGTTTATCTGATGACTGCAGGCAGAGACAGGCTAACACTACCCACTGACTCCCAGTGTTTGAGCTAAGCTAACCAGTGGTGGGCGAGCTTTGCCCATCTCTTTCTTGTTACTGCACGTACAGTCGAAAGAATGGTGTCTATCTGCTTGTCATGGACACGGGAGTGAGGAAATACACGAAAAGAAAAAAAATGTTGGCGTATCCCTTTAAGACCTTATAAGGACTTGAACTGCGAAAAGTAGAACAGTGTTTTCTGGTGTAGAATAAACAGTAATCAACAAAGGTGGAGTATTTTATGCTAAAAATGCTGGCTTTTAGGTAAAGAAATGTATTTAAATAAAACTCAAGTCACAGTATTATATAATGACTTAATATACCAAAGCCTTTTGCTGTCCAAAGAGAAGGAAGAAGACATTAGTGTGCGTACATGCAGAGAAAACGTAATGCTTACTGTACAGGTGACTCAGAACTGTCACAGATACTTTACTTTATTTACTTGCTCTTCAAAAAGGTAAAAATAGATTTGATAAGACAGTTATCGTAAACATGCCAGGGCTGAACAATATTGGGAAAAAACAAGTGTAGTGTTTTCCCCTCCTGCCATATATATTGGGACTATTTGAGGGGACTTTCCAGATGAATGTCTGGATGTAAAACTGGTCTTCGGTTCCATTTTCTATGTTCACACTTGTTCTTCCTGTTAACACCACAGGCCGCAGAAACTGACCCTTATTCACACCCTTTCATGAGAGGGAGAGTTTAGTGACACGTTTCCTTAAAGACTTCACAAATAAACTCATGACTGGTAACTGTGTTTTTTGTGACTTATATTAATCATTTCTGACTACTTTAAAGTGAAGTCTCCATCAGCAGCCCCCTGCTCTTCACTTCAACCCGTGGCAAGTGTGTCCACAGCTTGTACATTTCACAGTCAGGAAACACGCAGGCCTACCGTACTGTAGAAAGACAACGAAATGAGAAAATCTGCATGTTTGCTTTCTATTAAACAATTCACACAGTAGCATGAGTCACATGATTGATAATACACATCCTGCAGTGTTACTATTGCACATGGACACACTGGGATTATGATAATCAAACGATATATCCTTCAGCCCTTAAACATACCGTCTAAAATTTCTGCTTCATAATTTATTAATGTGCATACAAGAGGAACAAATTCACTTACAGATACCAGGGCAGCTTTAAACATATTTGTATAATGACAAAAAAAACCAATACATATATATATATATATATATATATATGTATAAATAAATAAATATTTAGACATAGTTTGTATAGAAATAATTAAAATGTTGGAATAAACATAAGAATAAATATAAATAAATAAATAATAGTAAAAAAAAGGAAAGGGGGGGTTACATTGTTGCAAACAAAATCCATAAACAGTTGCCATTTATTGTAGAATTTATTAAAGTTTTCCTTTCTGAATGTCTAATTTTCTCTACTTTTAAAAAGGACATAACCTCATTAATATACCATCTAAAATTTAGGACCTCTCATGGATTACAGTCACACTATTTAGACTTTTTATTGCCTTAAATTTCTAAAATCAAATCAAAAACCTTTCAAGACTTAAAGGATCAGCTGGAACTTTGTTAAAATGTGTAAAAGAGCGTTTTTTTGTAATAAACTGAAGCCTTGCTCAAAGTGCAGGATATTTACACCCCTGTGAGGTTTTGCCTTCACCATGAACATCGCAGGATGAGCTTCTCCCCTTTTATTTCAGTCTCCAGAGGTAGAAGAAGTGGAGTATTAAAAATGAGAGGGGAGCACAGGGAGCCAACGGGGAAGCATAGTGCCATGTTTGTGTTCCTGACTGTTCATCTGGGGCTCATGCAGTGCTGCACACTCTTGTGCTCCTGCAAAACCACATTTCACTGTGAACTGACAAAAATATCACAGCATCCCAGAATCGGTGTGGATGACATGAGGCAATAATGTGAAAATGTGCTGTGAAAACAAATCATCAGTTTGATCACTGAGGTGTACACAAAGAGATTTTAAGCAGACCTGTAAAGGAATGAACTAGGACTGAACAAAATGCCGTTTTTACATCGCAGTTGCATCGTTCAAGCCACATCAGAAGACATGCAGTTAGTAACATGACTTAGAGTATTTCTTGTTAACATTTGTGAATTGTTTGATGGAGACCAAAACTTTCAACAACAAAAAGCTGCACCATCAGTAGGCTTACTTTGAGACTAGACCATGGTTGAATGCAAAGTTTGTACAATATCTGCATGTTAAATGTAGAGGCCACACAGACATATGGTGTTACAGTTCAAAGAGTGACCATGTTAAATTGATTTTTCCTTCTCTAGCCTTTTTTTAATCATTATAAAAATATTATATGTGTGTATCTTCGGCTAACTTAACAAATAGGATTTTTTCTACTCAAAGATTAATTACTTGAAATGAATGCACTGCAGTACAAAAGAGTGAGCTTTAACAAATGTATTAGACCACTCAATGTAAGGTTTATACCACAGCTGCCTAAAATTAACACCTTTATCCTTTTCTTTTATGTTTCTGTAATGGTTAATACACCAGTATGTAGAAGCTCTAACCTAAATTGTATTTTTAATGGTATAAATATAATTATTTCTAGATTAAGATGTCAAATTTTACTATTTACTTGCAGAAGAAGCCCAGTGAGCGGCTCAGATTTGTGAATAAAAAGGTGAATTCAGTTTGAAACCTCTCACTCATATTTGTCAGATAACCTACAGTTACATTTCTAAATGTTAAAAAAGTTTCTAAAGTATTTATGTTTTCTTGTTTTTATTACGGGTGGTCTAATAAACCTGTTAAGCACTGTTTATTGCAGGAGAATAAAACCTCTTTTTTTCCATTATCGTTTAGCCCTAAAATGAACATCCACACACGTTTATCAAAACAGTTTAGTTTGCTTGAATGAATGCAAAATGCTGATCTGTTGTAAACATCTAGTTATCTAGAGGTCAGAGCATTTTTTTCAGAAATCGTTTTTTTAATTTGGGAACTTCAGCCAAAGTGAATGAGGAAAACTGTTAAACTATTAATTCAGCAATGGATCAGAAAAACAGCCAACAGATATGCAACCATACTGTTTTTTTTATTATTCATGTGCATCTAATTTTTGAATTTCCAACAAATATGCACAGACAATGAATTTATAGATACAAAAATGTCAGGTAAATTCTTGAACAATAGGAACAACAGAGAAACACATCAAAATATCTGTAAGTATTTTTAAAAACTTAAACCAAACACTTATGTTATGATTAATATATTCAGATAATGTCTCCTTTAAATGCTGAGCACCATTATCACTGATGTCTGGGTGAATGTATTGCTAATCCACTCATAAACTGGTACTGGAAAATTTCAGGAGTCTGGCGCTGGCTCCTGAGGGTGAGAAAACAGATCAGACATGAGTTTCATTCTCAGAGTGTATCTCTGAAGTGTTTCTTACCTTGTGGAGGTGTTATAGGATGTAGGCGTTCCTTCACAAGACAGAGAAGTGAAACAGCTCTCGTTAAACTTAAAGCATTGATCATATCTAAGTAAATAAGACAAGGTTTTATACTTAAATTAAAGCTAAAATTGACATTCTGAGTGCACTTACTGTGGATATGATCAGGAATCGAGCTGTGGCTGGAAATAGAGGTGACTGATCCAGGAGTCTGACAAAAAACAAGAGGTAAAAACTTTTCTTTAAACATATCTCACCAAAAGCTGAAAGGAATTATACTGTATTTTTCTACACAGTACTGTATGGTAAGTGGAAAATTCATTGCTATGAAGATCTGATCAGGAAAGTTGTGGTTCCTCTAAACCCTGGAGTTTGATTCTTATCTCGAGGCTGTAGTTTGACAGAGCTAAACTGAAACATGAGGTCAACTTTGTCGCATCTCCCACAGGTTTCAGAAACATTTCATTGTCCTGGGTTTGTGAGCCTTTTCAAAGGTCAAAATCAAGCTCTTTCATGGTGAATGTTCAAGCTTTTCCAGCGTCTTACAGCTGTTGTGGGTTATTTATTAAGACACAGATATGTTGTTAAAGCTGGTATCTCACTTCCTTTCATACTGATACAGATGTTAGCCTACAGTCAACAGCAGTCTGTCCAAGGAAGACAAAATAAAGGGAAAAGTTTCATGTTTTACAGTTTGTGACTTATAGATTTTGCATCTTCTTTAATTTGGTTAAAATCATAAAAAACAATGTATTAAACAGGCACTCAATACAAGTATAATTTAAGCTCTCTAACCTTTCGGGACCTTGTGTCCACTTTTTGGACAATTGAATTACATTATAACCATGATTTTTGAATGTATGGCCATTGCACCATAAAAACATTAAATATGAATTTTTAAGCATTCAGCCTGTTCACCAGGCTTTATATTTGTACCTTATTCCACTTTTTATCAAATTGCACTATTTTCCCCTCGTAGCCCACATTGTCAAATGCATGCTTTTTTCCAAGTGGCCACTGGGGACAGTGTTGAGGCTTCTAAAGCTAATAAACTCACAATAAAGAATGACTATCACTGAAAACTGATACGTACAGTTGAAACCAGAAGTTTACATGCACTTCACAAAGGCACATAAACTTTTTATTCTCACCATCTAACATTAAATCAGATTAAACTTTTCCTGTTTTTGGTCAATTAGGATTACCAAAATTATTTCTATTTGCTAAATGCCAGAATAATGAGAGAGATAATTTTTAGACAATTTTTTTTATTGTTATTGTTATTGTTGTTTTCTTGAGAGTCAGAAGTTTACACATTTCATTAGTATTCGGTAGCATTGCCTTTAAACTGTGTGACTTGGGTCAAACGTTTTGGATATACTTCCACAAGCTTCTCACAACAGTTTGCAGGAATTTTGGCCCATTCCTCCTGGCAGAACTGGTGTAACTGAGCCAAGTTTGTAGGCCGCCTTGCTTGCACATTAAGGTCTTTGTCCCTGTGTGCATTTGCAAACTGTAATCTGGCTTTTTTATGTTTCTTTTGGAGAAATGGCTTCCTTCTGGGAGAGTGGCCTTTCAGCGCATGTGGGTACAGGACTCATTTGACTGTTGATAATGACACTCTCTTACCAGCTTCAGCCAGCATCTTCACAAGGCCTTTTGATTTTGTTCTTGGTTGTTTATGCACTTTTCAGACCAAAGCATGTTCATCTCCGGGACACAGAACCCGTCTCCTTCCTGAGCGGTATGATGGCTGGACATTCCCATGGTGTTTATACTTGTGCATAATTGTTTGAACAGATGAACGTGGCACCTTCAGGCATCTGGAAACTGCACCCAAGGATGAACCAGACTTGTGCAAGTCCACAATTCTCTTCCTGATATCCTGGCTAATTTCTTTTGATCTTCCCATGATGTTACACAAAGAAGCAGGGTGTTTCGGGTGTGCCTTAAAATACGTCCACAGGTGTGCCTCTAATTAACTCTAATGTTGTCACTAAACCTGTCAGAGGCTTCCAAAGACATGACATCATCATCTGGGCTTTCCCAAATTGTTTAATAGCACAGTAATATTATTGTATGTAAACTTCTGACTTTAAAGAAAGTAATAAAAATTGTCAAAAAAAATAATTTTCTCATTATTCTGGCATTTAGCAAATAGAAATAATTTTGGTAATCCTAATTGACCAAAAACAGGAAAAGTTTAGTCTCATTTAAAGTTAGACAGTGAGAAAAAAAGGTTATGCGCCTTTTTATAAAGTGGATGTAAACTTCTGGTTTCAACTGTATATGTTGGCATGGTTTTCTGAGAGTATTTTATAAGTGTACAGAGAAATAAGTGTGTTGTTTTCAGATTTTAGTGTTAAGTTCTCATATGCAATTAGGAAATATGAATAATGCATTTTTTTGGCTCAGGGATTAGCACATTGAGCTAGAAGAATTAAGTGTGATGATTTGTTTTTAAAGTGATAATAATTAGCATGACTTTAGATGATAACAAAGCTGAAGTCATTACAAGCAAAAAGGAGACACTACTGTGCAATAAGTTTTGGCCTGTTACTCTGACATGCCCACTGTTTGGATACTGGGTCCCCTGTTTCGCCTTTTTGTCAAAATCTGACCCTGCGCAAAAATTAAAATGTAAAAAACAAACAAACATTCAAATCAATATTGTTGATTCATGACATGCCCAAGACGACTGTAAAATCAAGAGAAAAAGAACCCACTGGCTATTTTAGAAAATGATACATTCTCATTTGTTTCTATCTTAAAAAGGTGGGCTGTAGTTAATGAAAGAGGGACTGAAAGTGTTGAAAATATAAATTTTTAAAAGATTTGATTTTGATGGACACGGCTGGGGTAAGTGAACAGAAATAAATCACTTTTGACATGAATTTCTGTAAACTTATAACACATTGTGGCCTTTATTCTGTGGTGCTCAGTTTTTGGACACCAGTTCTTTGGGTAGCATTTTATTCGAATCTGTCCCTGAGCAATAAAGAAAAATGCCTTTATCATCAATATAACTGGTAATTAATGACATATCCAAAACTGTGAAATTCAGGAAAAACATTCCCCTGTTGGATTTAGATGCTGTTACAGTTTTCAGAAGGATGAATATCATTAAAAGTCTTTTTTACTTTAGTCAATAATTATTTAATAAACTGTTGGTTTGAGAGATTTTACCAAACAACATTTGGTTGAATAAAGCATTTCATGCCATTATTCAAACAAAAAGATAAAATAATCCACTGGCTGTTTTGTTTGAGAAAATAATGCATTATCATTTATTTTACATCTGAAATATGGTGAGCTCTGGGTATTGAAAGAGATACTGAAAGGATTAAAAATATACAGTCTCAAAAGATTTGATTTAGATGGACAGGGCTGGAGTTAGTAAACAGAATTAAATCACCTTTGATATGAATTTATGTTAACTTATAATACATATTGAACTTATTTTTCTCTGTTGTTTTTATTTATTTTAATTGTGTTTTAATTACTTTGTAAAGTGTCCTTGAGTGTTCAGAAAGCCGCTTTTAAATAAAATATAATATTATCATTATTATTATTATTATTATTATTATTATTTCTGTCTTGTCCACTTTCTGGACACCAGTTTTTATGAGTGGCATATATTCAAAGTCAGACCCTGAGCAAAATAAAAAATGCATCCAAATCAATATTTGGTAATTAACAACATGTCCAAAACTGTGAAATTCAGAAAAATCCCCGCCGGCCCTCTTAAAATTTGGAAATAATAATTTTTCCTTTATCTACGATCTAAAATAGGTCAGGCTTGAATCATCTGAGGATTTGGATAAGTCCATGCACATCTCACACCTTGAAACAATAACATCAGAATTTAAACATTTCCAAGGAATTAAAGCAGGAATTAAAGCACCTGCACACACCCTGTCATTGGATGGATTTCAAAGTGTTTGATGCGTATTTTTCAGTATGATGTGTCCTTAGCCAGTACAGTCTCTTTCATCTTAATAATAGAGGTATTAAAAAGTATCCAAACTTGAAATGCTACATCTGTCTCATTAGACGAGAAGAGAAATGCTTTAATTAAAAAAATGAAGAAAACTGCAGCACAATGGTCACCAGTGTTAATTATGACAGCACTTTTTAATTTAGTTTTAGTTATGGTCTTTTGCCTAAAATATCTTTTAGTTTTAGTCATAATTTAGTCATCTAAATTGTTTTAATTTAAGTCTAGGTATAGCTGATGAAATTTCACAACATTTTAGTCACAAAATCTACTGTAAATTCAGTCGACTAAAATATGAAGTGTAAAGTTTAAGGCATGTTTTATGTTTCCTTGAGTTTCTGAAGTCATGTTTTACACTTGGATAAAATGAAACATCTAATAACCCTTTACTAAATGTTAGTAAAGTTTGAATGTATAAATTAACAGAAAGAAATTTAGCTTTTGTGTGAAATGCAGTCACCTTTATTTAGGCTACCTGGCAGAGCATCTCAGTTACAATACCAGAACTCACAACAAACAGTGAACCTGCTCTACATGAATATATCAATTCATAAAGAGAGTAGCTCTGATTGGATCGCTCCCCAACTTATCCCACCACCATGAAGCTAAGACAGTTGTGATTGGATGTCCCTCTTAACTCATCCAACCTTTCCACACAACCAAAGTAGCTGTGATTGGATATATTCCTGACTTGTCTCTACTTTCTACATGACGAAATTAGGTCTGATCGGATTAATTCTCTGTCAAACATTTTCATCTACTTTTTATTTGTTGATGAAAATGTCAGTTCATTTAGTTTTAGTTTTTGCCCGTGTGCGCTTCTTTTTATTAGTTACTGTCTAGTTTTCGTCAGGGGAAAAGGTTGTTGATGAAAACTATGACGAAAATAATTACTCAACAAAATTAACACTGGTATTCACTGTAAAATTCAACATGAACATTTGCAAATACATCCCTGGAGTTCAGACAATATACAAGGTTTGTCTGAAATGGCTGTTGTGTTATGACTGTGTGTCATTAATTGATTTATTTGTTGTTATATGGCCTATGTAGAGGAGCGCCTTCCTCCTTTTCCTCCTCCCTCCCTCTGTGCTCCTGCTCTTCCTAACTGCAGGTGGAGCGTCCTGATTGGATGGCAGGAGAAAGACGCACCCACCGCGGAGTGGAGGAGATCTGGTAGTGGCGCAGGCGATTGGCTGAGAGCTGATGGCTGGGGTTTTAAAAGTGACAAGCTGAAGAAGAGACGCCGACCCTCCTTCCTCACTACCCAACGCCACGACTGAGAAGAGCGACTGTTTTAAGCAGTGTTGTGTTATATTCCGTGAACATTAAGTTAGACAATAAGGTAATGTAGGGGATAGTAGAGCTTTTTTGTTTCCGTTTTCTCCTGTTTTTCTGTTAGGGAGACACTTTAGGTTTGTATCTATTTCTTTTTAATGATTAGGTAAGATTTTGATTTACAAGAGTGTTTTGGTTTGTTGTTTTTCACTAGCTTACTTTCCCCGAGGTAATTTTGATTTCGTTTGTTAAAATAGAAGAAAAAGAATTATTAAAGAAAAGATCTTTGTTTGGACTACAAAAGTCGTGTTTGTTCGTGATTTCTTGCTGGTGTGCCTTGGGAAGTGACAAAGGAGTGGTCAACTTTATGTTTCTTCCAGTATCCCCTAGGCTGGTCGTAACAGTTGTTAAAAACATGAAAAATCATTGGCTAACTTGGACTTCAACCTAGTTGTCAATGTATCTAAATGATTGTTAATATGATGTTAACATTTTTTAGACTCTCACCCAAGTTTAAAATTCTGGTCTCAGCACAAACAAACATTGAACCCTGTGTCCGTGCACAGTGGCCATGATACGAGCAGTGGTGTGCCAGGGCACTGATGTGCCTTTGGGCAAGTCTAGGTGTGCCATTGGAGTTTGAACAAGTATGAGTGAGGATTTCAACAACTTAACAACTAACTAGAATCCAAACAATCCACTCTATCAGGGTTTTAAGGGTTTTCATATACAGATGAAAATCCCCTAACATGAAATATCCTCAAAAAAAGGGAATTTGTGTTTTACGGTGAACAGAGTGAGTGAGGGGAGAAAATTCTTCCTTTTCTTTCTCTCCAGTTCATCTGTCCACATCATTACCTCTACCATGTGGGTTGTTTTTGCTGGAGTTTTGTGTTTTGTTTGTTAACAGATAACTTTGAAAAAATGTATAAATGGATTTCAATTAAATTATTAAGGAATGTTGTTCATGGCACAAGGGAGAAGTGATTCAATTTCGATGGTGCTCTGAATCCAGATGTAGATCTTTAGAATGATTTAGCTATTGTTTAGACATAGATTTTTATTTCTACAAGGCTGAGTCATATTTTAAACATCATAACATTCATTTAGAGAAGGTCTAAACATCACGAGGGCTTAAATACTCACTGTGAGCGAGGACAGACTGGGACCTCGATCTCTGGTCCACCCATGCACCTCTGCTGAACCTATGTGGCTGAGAAGAAATGAGACCCCGTGTTTGAATCTGAAACAGTTTCACATCCCTATAGACTCAAACAAAAGACAACAACTTTTGTTTCTCTGCATACAGCTGCTTAGGTGAGACGCCACCTTCACCACTCCTGCTAGTGATAAATCTAAGTAGGTGGAGAGTTGCGGGGCTGTGTTCAACCAAAATGATCTGACACAGAAAGCGTAAAGTGTCATTCAAGTCTCTGTTGTTCCTGCTTTGATTGTGTGTCTTGTAGTCTGCATGTCTGACGTGAGAACCCCAAAGCGCAATTCAGACAAGGATGATGTGAGTCATGGGGGGGTAATCTGGTTTATGCGCGGCACAGATTAATTGTCCTGTGTGAGTGCAAAGTGGATGATCATCTGATCAAGAATCCCTGGTCAGTGCTATGGATGAGAATTGGTTATTTTTATTTGCACCAATCCAATCGTCGCTGCTGCTCAATGATTTATTGATTACAGAGGATTTCCTGTGTGGAAAAAGTAGGCCTACATACATTTTATACATCAACAAGGTCAAACACATGGCTGTTTCAGTAATCAATCCACAAATGTCGTCCTAAAATTATTTGCTGAACAAACACAGTTAATTACACTTCATTTTTACAGCACTGTTCCTACAATAAATAACCTTAAACAGAATCAAAAATGCAAAAAGCCCATTTAACATTTTGTTGGCTTAACAAGGAGTAAGTGGACATTTACTGATCAACTTCAGAACATAAATTCATTCAGATTTTTCTTTGTTTTTTTTTTCGTAACAAAATTATTTCACAGCCAAAGAAAAAAATACACAGGAGTATTATCATGTATGACATACCTCAATGGTCTTGAGCGAGGGGTAACTGAAATATTAAAAAAGAAAAAGTTGCAAAAACTTCAACCAAAGGACAAGACGGACAAAACAGACATAAAATGGAAGTTATATTGACTGGATAAATAAATGTACCTGGGGAGGTGACAGCCACAGGGAGAGACACCCTTTGAGAACTAAAGTAGAGACAAAAAGTCTTAAATCAAAAGTCTAACGATGTAGGAACACGTTTATTTGGCAGTTTGCAACAACAATGAATTTCCTGAAATACAAATTATTTTTACCCTTCCATTTGAAACGGTCCTGGAGAGACCTGGAGCAAACAGATATTACATAATGACTGCAATCAGAACCATTCAGGTCAAAGTGACTGATTTTGTTTATTAGCTTTAAGAAGAGCTCACCCTCCTCTGAGAAAGCGGCTTCTTTAACTCAGCAGTCTCCCTTCTCAGCTCTGAAAGCTGCTTTTTTAATTCAGCGTTTTCTCTTTTCAGCTCGGAGAGTTGCCTTGTGATAACAGACGTGGGAAGAGTTGCGTTGCACTCGGTGGTGGACAGTTTATTTACAGAGCCACAGTGGAACAACAAAGGTAATAAAATCACCTGTAACTCTGCTCAGTCACCTCCTTCAGACGCCTCTCCAGATCAGCAGACTTTCGCTTAAAGAACATTGTTACTCTCTCCATCTGCGAGCGCTGGAAATGTGAAATCTGGAGAGCAAAAGACATCAAATATTCTGTCAGAACATTATAAAAATCCACTTTAGCTTCTGTGTCATTACTAAATGGGGATGAAACAGTATTTGTATTGATCATCGCAATAAGACGGGGGTGGGCAACTGGCGGCCTGGGGGCCACATGCGGCCCTTTACCTCACTCAATGCGGCCAACCAATCATTTAAAAAAAAAACCAAAACAATCATTTTTTATAAAATATTTCTGCTAACCTTAGATTGCTAGTACATGTTTTGATATTAAGTGTTAGTAAAAACTAAATTTGGAAACAATGATAAAGGTAATATATTTGTGCTTTAAAAACTGGTAAACATCAATAATTTCTTGGTTTTTAGCATCCATTTAAACGTTTCCTCCATTTATTTTTAATATGACACGCAAACCAAACAGGTTGGATAATTAAAAACAGCGTCAATAATTGGCCAAATGGAAGTCATATCAATTATTTGCTTCATCAATTTGTATCAAATCTGTAGACTTAACTTTTTCAAAATTGTTTATTGCCAAACCAGCCGTTGTAATCAAACTTCTCCGGGGATTTTTTTTTGGCAACAAGCATGAAAACATGATCTTTTGTCCTCATTGCCACAACAGTTAAGACCTTGATGTCTGATTTTATGAAAAAAACAAACAAGAAAACTAAAAAGTAGCAGACAGAGAGAGAAGTGGGGTTCACATTTATCCTGCATTTACACTTTGGGACCAGTTCATGCAACATCATGTCTTCGTCATAAACCTGACATTACAGCCACACAAGTTTCTAAAACATCGGCTAAAGATCTTTGCTGGTGAACATTATCAGATAAAAGTGACACAAACCTTGAAACATTTCAGTTGAATAAAGCTATTTGACAGCGCCAAGTGAGGTGATGCTTTGCGAAGGTATTCTAGTTTTACGCGTCACTCTTTACAAACCCTATGTCATGTACATCTCTTATGTTCCTTCTTTGCTTAAAAATAAAAAATAAGCCCTAACAACAGATTGCTATGTGAACGGTTCATCCCTTTTATTTCTCTCCTGAGCTACCATGTTTATTTACTAACTCTCTCCTGCACAATGAACATCAATTGAACCAAAAGCTTTATTTAATGTTGGAGATTACTACACTATAAAATATCAATGCATGTTGGAAGTGAATTGATATTATCGGCATCTGAAATATAGCGATTTTATGGTGTATCATTTTCCTCTTCACTTCAATTATTCAACAATTTTCAGTAATGTCAACATAAAGTGACTTGTGGCCGTCTCTGCATCCAAAGAACTTTTTCTTTTTTCTAATTTCCTTTGATTCTTTTTTGTTTTTAAAATGGATGAGAATGAACCTTCAAAAAAAGTGACCTTTACTGAAATAAACCCTAACATTTTATCTTGCATTTTAGACTGTTTTATTCTTTTTCAAGGCCTTAAACACTTTTATCAACTGTCTAAAACCTAGGGACAACCCAATGACTTAATGATTAAAAAAAACAAGGACATTTTGATGCTTTGTGTCCCCGTAATCCTATCTAACATCAATGACTTAAGCAGCCTCTTGTTGAATGACTCATTAAGTGAGTGACCGCTCTGACATTTGACACACTACTGTAGCAATTAAAAAGGCGGCAGCGAGGGAGCTTTGGGTGAGCGCTGCACAGGGGGACAGACCTGTGAAATGTGCTCCAGCCGGGACTGGATGAGCTTCACAGGGTCCTTGAAAAACACCTTTTCCTGTGGCTTCATCTGCAATAAAAAAATGACTGCTTCTGTAATAAGTTGTTAAAGTTAAATAAGGTCATTCTGTCGGTGTCATCATAGAGGACCTTCACCAACCTCATCTGTGATGGGCAGATAACTGCAGCTCGCTCTGCACACACTGCACTGCTCTGTGGGACAAAAACAAGAAAGACGTGTAACTAAGAAGCAGAGAAAAGCAGAGAAAAATGATTTAATCATACAGGGCAGGTGGTGTATTATTATCTTACTGGATTTGATGCATGCCTCACAGCAGATGTGACCACAGCTGGACACAGCAAAGTTTGAGCCCCTCTTCGTGAAGCACTGGTTGCAGTGAAACCAGTCCATGTCTTGCTCTGTGGGCCTATTTTTCTGCAAAAAGTCAAAACATTTATTATAGTTCTGTTTACTAGTATGTATTTATGTGTAAAACTGGTAACCAGAGATGCATTATTATTATTTTACAGCCAAAAGGGACCGGGTCCTGGTGAGAGCCTCGATCATGGTTGATGTATCCTGTTGTCCCAGAGGAAGCCATTGGGACCATAATGTCAACAGAAAAATGATTACCAAGGTAATAAAAAGGTGAGAAGAAGGATCATTTTCTCAGCTTTTTCCACAGATATATTAGTCTTTTGTAAACAGTGAAGTTACTGGACGTTGGTTTGTATAAAGAATGAGCAATGTTTCACTTTTGATATTAAAATATGTCTGATTATTGTTCATCATGTTATGCAAACACAGAACTGTGACCTTAAAGCACCTTGAATTAGACGAACAACTGACGCTCAAAGCATCCTAAATGACACTGAAAACATAAATTCTACTGAAATTCAGCATTAAACAGTTACTTATTTCTATAATTAAACTGTGACCAGACAGTACTTTTTCTGATTTTGGTCAAAATTTAATGTGTATTTTAGGGCTGGGCAATAAATCGTTTAACTCGTCGGTGTCGGTGGGAAAGGGGGTTCTGACTCCAGTACATTAGGCTGACTTGTTGGTTTGTGGCCGATGATATTATCAACTGCATCATACCAAGGAAACTTTTCCTTTTCATCAGTTGAGCTGTTGGACTTTCGTAGCGAGTCCTGTGCTCTGTGACACTGCTGCTGGAGCTTCTTTATCTTATCACGGCGTTGATCGGGGGTCCTGGTATACCTAAGTGACAGTAGTTTTTGAGATATGATGCCAAAAATTTCTGATTTTTTATGTGTGGAATTCAGATGTTTTTAAATGTCCTCGTTAGCCAAATTTCAAGTAAGAATTTCATTTCTTCGCTGCTCCAAAGTGAACCTTTGGCCATCATGTTTAAAGAGAGAAGGGTCAGCTTTCTGTTCCGTATCCTGGCACGCTTGCATTCACATCTCAACCGAACCGTGCCCGAGTCCTCTTCAATCATGCCAGAGACCACCTCCCCAAGTGGGCCCGGGCCCAGTGCCCAGGCACGGTTCGTTTGCATTCACACTACCAAAATGAACCGGACTTTGGGCTCAAGTGCGCTCGGATCCGGGACAGGGCCCCTAGTGTGAATGCACCCTTAGGAGGGAAATTCTGTTTGGTTTGGGAATATATTTTGATAAGATAAAGGCAAAACTTGATTCATGGATGTTTTGTGTCACAGTTTCTTTTTTTAAAGAGAGAGAGAGAGAGATAAAAAATCAATTAAATTGTAAAACAAGTGTGGAAAAAAATTGTGGATTTTTTTTGGGGGGGGCCATATCACCCAGCCATACTTTTTGTTATCCCAAAACAGTCTTACCTTAAATTTTGTGTCCAAAAAAAAAAAAAAACAAAGTCATATTTTTAAAGGTATCATGTCCTGGTGTGTTTGACCATCTACATCATTCCTTTGGTGTCTATTAAGCCAGGATTTGATTGAAGTTGAATTAAAAAATAAACAATTTTTGTCCCTGTTGAGGATCAGATGCAGCTCTTTGCTCCTCCTCTGAGGAAACACTTGGATCTGAGGGAGGAGGAAGGCTATGATGATGGGCTCTGCACTGATTGGCTGCTCAAACGATGGCTGATGGGAGGGGGGAGGAGGGGTTACAGACTGAGGAGCGGGTTCTTAAAACAGTCATGTCGCCTGCCTGTAATGAGCAGATAACACACACGTAGGTGGAGACTGTATAGCTATGACATCATAAACCCCAGGAAGTAAAAACAGAGGTTTTTAAGAGGCATTTCTTTAAACACACAAAGTATATTTCTCTGTGAACTGGGACTTTGGTAAGAGATGTTATGTTCTCCCGCTCCTCAAGCCCCTTTTAACAGCATTGAAAGAGAAGACAAATGATTTTGCAGGACATGGGACCTTTCTGAAGCAAGAATAAAGATCGTTGATCTTCAGCACATTGTATTATAGTCACTGTATTATATTATCAGAACGATGGAGACAGTGTTAGAACCATCAGATATAAAGAAAAATAATAATGTTGGTTATAAAGGTTTCTTTTTGGTGGTGACATCATTTTTTGCCCCTTTTTTACATTTTAAATAATTATTTATGTGTAAAATGGAAAGAAATAATCATGTAACTCCCCTGATTAGCATCCATCAGGACTCTCCTTTGTTTGGGCTAATACTTCGTCCAGTTGTAGAGGGAAGGTGGGATTTCCAAGTTCTGAGTGGGAAATTTCACCTGGAACGCCCCCTGAGGCCTGAATTTCCTTCTGGGAAGTCAGGGGATCCCCACCACCCCCTAGCTGACAATCAAAGATGGCTGCCCCCGGTGTAAACAGTTATTAAGCTCCTGTAATATTTCATTTATTAGCACTTCTGACTAGTGTTTGTCGCACTAAATCAGCCGTATGCAAAGTATTGTTTGATGTTTATATACAGAAATACTGCTATAGTGTTATTTACATTCTTCATGTGGTATGTGCGAACGCAGGGCGTACTAACAACGGCTAACAATAGGCTGGTGGATCGGCGAGTATTTTTCTGGCTTTGTCACTGGAACACTGATAACTCGGATATGACGTCATTCCCACTCCCCTCTTCCCAGTTCCGATGTAAATGGAGCGCAGCGTAAGGCCCCCTTTGCCTCTCTGCGCTCCTTCCTGCAGTGCTGGGACAAGAGCACAGACATGCACACAGAGGATGAACAGGGGGAGAGGCTTGTGTTTTTATTGGTTAATCTTATCTTTCTTTTTCCTGATTTACTTAAATGTCATAAACCATCTCCATCAACATAATTGTTTCTTTTGGTCGACTTGAAGTGAAACGAAGCTTAAGATGCTTACAGAATACAGAATGAACCATCGCAGCCATTAACTGACTTTACATTAGGTCAGAACATCTACAAGCAGCTGGACAATGGATTACTAATAAAATAAATAACAGACTGCTTTATTGATCATCATGTAGATATCTGTGTTCAGCTGGTTCATCAAACAGTCATACAGGACACACAGAGTTTGCATTCACACTGATCAGTTCTTTAACAACTGAGGCTGATTTCAGACAGACGCCACTATTAGTCATAGAAAGGCAATTTATGAGTCCATTAACCAACAGAACAGTGGCTGCTTGGCATGCTTTTATGGATGCACGATATATTCAGTTTGATATCATATTGGCCATTGGCCAATATGATATCAAACCAGGTCATATATCGGCCACACAGATTGGCTATATATCTGCTCGAATATCGGCAAATTATACAAATGTACAATACTGATGCACCTTCTCATCACGCATGGGTACATTTAAAAATCAAGGGTTTCATTCTTAAAGATGTTTCAAACCTTGTAAACATTGGACATTACCACAACTTACCGACTCAGCAAGGTCATGCATGACTGTGATGACACGCTAACACCGATGTCCATGAGCCCACTGGCAGTGACCGGGGATTATTTTTGGTTATCTATGTTTTTTTTTTTCTTCGTTTGTTTTTGTGTTTTTTCTGATTCATAATATTACTCTTATTTACATGCTAGATGTTGACGTGTCTGTACACAACTTGTCTGTAACTGATGAACACCTATGCACTATGTCCTGAAAAATAAATAAAAAAGATTTTGATTTAAAAAAATCAAGAGTTTCATTTTTGCAAGAGTTAAATGCTGTTTTTCTTGTTTTACATCTGTTCCTCGCAATACTGTAGCACTGAAAGAAACAAGTCCGTTTTTGTTAAGCACAGAGCTGTTAGCATAAAGCGGCTGTTTCCTCTGATTATTTACATCAACACAGAACAGTAACAAGAGGAAAACGAGCTAAAAGCTTCATTTACTCTTTAACAGGAATCTCCTGCCCGTAACTGTATGTTTCATCTTGATAAAACAAGCTTACCTGTCGCTCTTGTCAGCAGGTCATGTTGAAGTTTAGCAGCAGAGTTTAGTTTTCAGTTGATTCGGTTCAACGAGCCCGCGCGCAGTTTACGCATGTGACGTAGGGTTACGCTCTGAGTGACGCATGAAGAGCCGCGTGCAATCATAACAACGCCATTTCGGCCGGACTTGTGCTCTCATATCTTCTCCCATGGCAACATGTCATACTGTTTCTCCCTGAAAGATGTCATATGGAAATAAGAACAAGTGTCTTCAGTATTTAGTTATTTTTTTCATTTTATTAAAAAATAAATAAATAAATATTATTATTATTAATAAGCAAAATTGTTAAGCCTCCAAACCAACTATTCCTCATTTTTATGGTTGAATTTAATTCACTCTATAAATCCTGGTTAAACATAAAAAGAACTCACAATTTTTAGATAACTATGAAATGATGTTTGATGTTCACCCTGGCATTTAATGAAATTTATGATTACAAAAATTGTTTGACATTTATGTGTTGACATAACGATGCTTTATTATTATAAATTATTTATTTATTTGGATTTTTTTTTAATGTTTATTCTTTATTGAACTTAAACTTGTACTTTAAAGAGTAAGGACAGTGAAATACAAAGCAAAGTTTTCTGTTCATTTTTCAATACATTGAAATGATTTGAAATAATTGGCAAACTCAAATATTAACAAGGAAAAGGAGGTCTTGATTTTTTTTCCTTTTACAAGTATATATTTGCCTAAAAAAAGATTTACTACATCTTTTAAGTCACCACTCAAAGAGTCGATATAATAGGCAATTTCATTGTATGTAAAGAATGGAATCATATCAATTTTTTAAAGAAATACCTGCTGTGAATGTCAAACCAAAATGAAATGCTGTGTTATTTCATATATATTAACAAGTATGCAAGTTCAGTAAGATTATTTTTTGATCAGACCTTTAGGGGGTCCTCACTTCTAAAGAAATTGTGGCTTTTGAATGAATACTTAAAGCAAAATAAGGCGGCCTGACTTCAACACCAGAGACACTGTAAGGGATCAGTGACGGATAATGATGTTTTCAGGTGTGTTAAAGTTGGCTTTTCAATTCTGCTGTTGGCCTATCAAGACTTTATGTAGGTTATGTTATTTTTTTCAACCACCCAACATAGTGGAAATTGACATTTTTGTGCCACATTTCAATGCTAAAGCATTTTTCTTTACTGCAAAAAAAGGGTCTGATTTCTACTTTTTCTATAAAAAAATGTCCTTAAATGTTGTAACAGAAGCAAATAAGCAGACTTATCACCAAAGTCTCCTCCATTCCTCTGAGCTTTCTGCCTTTAATCAAGGACGGGAGACTTGTCCCTCTGGGTCTTGGCATGGATTTATTCCATATCCGATGAATTGCCATTAGTTTTCTTCATTATTCAGACTGACTGCCTAAAAATAAAGCTGATATTTCAAAGCCACCGGGAACATGACTTTAAATGCTTAAAATTCATGTGGGAGTACCAGAATTAAATGTTATTAAGCATTAGTGAAAGCTAAGAAGTTAACATTCCTAAGTATTGGAACACCTTGTTCCAAAATGGCACACTTTCCAGTTCATGTCTACCTTAATCTGGAGATAGCTCCTGTTATTTAGGGATGAGGGCTTCAACACTGAATAGCAGAAACCTGTGTATCCAGCAGATGTTTTAAATACTTAATTAGCCAGAAAAGGGTAACTTTATCTTAGTGCTTACCAAAACTGAATTATATTCATGCCCTCTATGTTCAAATCAAGCCTTTGGCTTATGCCTCAGTAGAACGGGATATTTTCAGTCAGGTAAAAAATGTAAGCCTCACTTAATGTAAATGTGCTTTATTTATACAGCCCTTTACAGCAACCCTTTTGGTGAACCAAAGTGCTTTACAACAGATAGTAAATTAAAATAAATAAAAACAAAAAGCAATAAAAGCAAGCAAAACAAGAAAAGCAATAAAATATAAAAAAATACAATAAAATAAAGTAAAATTTTCACCACACTACTGGGTATTAAAAAGCCATCCTAAATGAATAAGTTTTCAGTCTAGACCAAACTCACTATGATGTAGACCAGTTAAACCCATTTAAATGGCAGTTCAGCTAGATGCTGCTATATTAATCATCATTCCTCTCCAGATTATATTCATTATAGATGTTAATTTTAATATTAAATGGATTTCTCTATCCATGGTTATTGATTATACCTCCATAGTAACTATCTTTACAACCAGCAGAGACAAATGTGATGGACGGATTCATGATCTGGGCATCCATGGGTTTGTCGCCATCATAAAATTTTATTTTAAGTTTTTTGCCTCTGCCTGGATGTAGACCTCTCTCTCTCTCTCTCTATATATATATATATATATATATATATATACATATATATACACATATAAATATATATTATAATATAGATAATGTATTGTGTGTGTATCCATAAAATGAAGAGTTTGTCTTCAGCCTGCTCCACTGTAAAGTGCCTTGAGATAACATGTTATGAACTGGTGCTACAAATAAAGATTGATATTTTTGTTGTTTAACTTGATGCTAAATGGGAAAAACTGTTGGGAGTGTTACTTCAAATTCCCAACCAGAATTCATTGAACAATAGTGGCCCACATAGACTTATTTTATTCTTCAAAATGCAAAAAGTCTTTTTGCACCTTGACAATTGTGTTCTGATTAAGTTGTGTTAGAATGCAGGTTTCCTTTAAGACTGTGGATGTGAAGCATTTGAAGATTAAACATAGGACTGCTGAGACCTACAAAAAGGGCTCGACACCCCACCTGTTATGGAATGTATCCTGAGTTTTGCAGTTGGACCCAAAAGTATCAAGGAGGAGGCAAGGTAAGGAGCTGACAATGATTTTATTGTGGGGATATCCAGGGAGAAGGGGAAACCACAGTGAACAGGTGACTATAATACACAGGTGACGATGGTGGTGAGGGCTCGTGGAGAACAATGAAAAAGAGCAGAGGGAAAAAAGGTTAGAATCCAAAATTAGCAGTGAGTCCAGTTCAGAGCACAGCAAAACACACAAGCTGCTCCAAAAAAGGAGGAAAAAAAAAAAAAAAAGGCTTAAGGCCGGTAAGAAGACGAGTAAAACTCTGTGTAGAGAAAACGGCCTGAACAAACCACGTAGGGAGTGGAATCCACCGGCGACTGAGAAGAGTCTCGGTGAGTCTTAAGTAGTGAGCGCTGATGAGGGTGAAGAGGCTGCAGGTGTGCGAGGAGGCTTCAGGGGAGGCATGTCTCCTTCACCAGCAGCAGGAGAGCAGGAAGGGAGGGGGGAGGTAGAGTGAGGACAGAGGAGGAAGAATCCTCACACCACCAGTCCTATTAGTTGTGTATTCTTTAAAAATACTGGTGCCATGTCATTTCAAGCATAAGTCGTACAAATCCTGTCTCTAGCCTCTAAATCCCATTTTGTGAAACATCACATAATCAAAATTAAATCAAATCTGCCCCACAGATCGAAGCTCATCTCTTTTGTCTGTTTTTCTGCATTATATATCATCTCAGTTTTCATTGTGCTATAATTTGTTATGCTAAGTAAAATTATACTGCTCCTGCTTTTTTACTTTTTAGGTGCCATAGTGTCTTAGTTGAGAGTTTCTCAACCATTGACTGGAGGATTTATGGTTCAAGCCTACTTCCTGCAGTAACATGCAAATCTGTCTCCTTGGGCAAGACACTGAGCCCTGATCTGCTCACACAGCTGCTTCACTGCTGTGTGAGCAGGTATGACGGCACTAAGTGTGACAAAGTCTAACACCGTCACTCACAGCGTATTCAAATCAGAGCATGAGCAGTGGGACCTGTGGTGTTGAAAGCTAGTTGAGCCCAGTTTGTGTAACTGAATGCCATGTTAAATACCTGCCGGTTGGTTTAGCTATGGATAGATGTTTGCCATCACGAACTTTTAAAACAACCACTTTTCTAACAATTTAGGGATGATCAAGGATTCAAGTCTGTTTTTTCTGAAACATCTTTATGTGACAATCTGAAATGCAGATACAGACAGGCACAAAGCTTTGAGAAGCTGAAACAAAGAATAAAAAAAAAAAACACTTCAGATTGAACCAGTCCATGAGATGGAGCCATTCCTGTTTGGAGAAAAAAAAAAGAAACTGAAAATTAAGGATAAATCCTTTTACAAAAATTAAGGTCCCTGCAGATGTTGAAATTGTACTATAAATAATTACTTTTTAAATTAATATAAGATGCATGGATAACATGGTTTTTCCTTGTTTCTCCCTTTGTTATTTCATGTTTTACATTTGAAACAGAAGATTTGAATAATTGTTCAGTGAATCCAAATTACAGGCAGTTTCTGCAATAGCATGTCAATTACAGGTAAACTATCTGTGCCTTTAATTTCCTTAAAGCAGGAGACATTGCAGTCTTACCCCAATGCTTCACGACCTCTTCACATCAGTGATGGTTAGAGGCCCAACAACTGATCTCTGTGCTATCCCATGCTTCCCTGTTGAGCAACAAGGCAGTATACAATTTAAGCACAACAAAACCTACAGAGGCCAGTTTGGAACTTTGGGAGAGGCAGACATACCTGATGTTACACTCCTCATCCTTCTTGATTTGCAGCTGGATTCACAGCAGTCACAAAGACTGCTGGATGCAGGATTGTCCAGCAGCTCCCAACTATATATAAAAAAAATAAGTAGGAAAAATAGATGAACAGCTGGCATTGCTCAAATTTACAACTGCAGCTTGACCAGACTGAATGTCACATTGAGGGTTAAACAGTGTGATTTGCAATGAAAAAACACATGTACATCAGTAAAGGATCCAATAAAAGCACCGTCCCTGAACTGAGCCCTGATTGGCCAAAAAGTGAGTGTCCCTCGCTAGATTTTCTAATACAGACTTAGGAGGGGGCACAGATGTCTAATGATCTCTTATGTGGCTTTAGTAATAAGATGTGGATGGGTAATAACATTTTTAGGGCCAGTGACACAAAAACAAACTGCATAACACAGGTTTAACTCGAGTACAGATTTCGATGAGTGCTGGAATATCATATCCACTCATGATCAAACCCCTTTGAGTTTTTTACATATCGAGTAGCCCTGATCCACCTTTAGTTTCTCTCTGCCTGAGGCCCTCAGTTCTTCAGTCACTTTAAGCCTCATCTTTCAGTGTGGTCCCACTCTGCTCGGAGTTGTTGACTAGTCTACTCTGGTATCAGGTCAGTTCAGCCATGTTTTCAACAGCTCTGCGTTCTACAGTCTATGCACTGTGCTGGGCTGGGCTGGGCTGGGCTGGGCTTACTAAATTGATCCAACTGACTTGAACTACTAAAGCATCAGTAGAAGTTTAGTGATGTTTCAAAACAAAAGGAGTCATCGGTTTCAGGCAGCTACTTGTGTTCACAGCAGGGGAGGGAGAGGTCCCAGTGTCCCTTACTATGTAATTTTGTATGTAGGGAGTCTCTGTAGGCTATAGTGGCCTATAGGGCAAATAGCATTTGTTTATTCTGGAGGCACTTGAGCAGCATCTTACCCATAATCTTTGTCATAGTGGCAGGCCTTCTTCGTGTTGTCAAGAAGCTCAGGGTCCCAGGCCAACAGTTCACAGTGGATAAACACCTTTAGAGAAAAGATGGAGCAAGGAGTGTTGATTTCTACCGCTCTGTTACATTTCCATTGTTATAAAACACCCCTCATTAGAGAACACGTTTACCTCTTCTCCAAGAGCAAACCTAAAGGCCTGAAGGGAAAGATGGATCTCTGAAGATTTTTGCCTTGGTTCAAATTTGGATCTGGATATCTTACTGTCCACCAAACATCTGTATATTTGAAAAAAAATAAAAACACGTCTGTTTTACTTTCCCCACAGATTAAAGTTCTTTAACTTATTGCTGATGAAAAAAAAAACAAACAAAAAAAACATACCCCTTATTTGAGATAATCGGGTAAATGCTGCTGTCCGGCTGCAGCTCTGGTGTGGTCGAAGCAACGCATTCTTCCAGAAGCAGCAGCAAAGGCTGATGGGTTTTCTGGGACACGCTGGCCATGATGGGGATGAAGGAGCCCAGAGAAAAGCTGTTTGATTCAGCTGAGCCAGAAAAGTCACCTGGAACAAAAGTAATCAAGATTAAAAGTGCTGGATTACCAAAGTCTGCAGATTAAAGCAGAGTCAGATTTTACACCTACTGTTCATCAACTCAAGGTGGAACACCAGGTCTGCTTGACCATAAGTGCTGAACACGGGGTCATAGATCAGAGGGTACCAGTCTTTGGGCCTGCACAACATAAAAGTACATGATTAAGTCTAATTCTTTTTCCATAACACTTAACATTTCACACAAATCTTAAATGCAACAGTTATAACAAAAGCAACTTCCTTGCATGCTTGTTTCAACCCTGAGCTCTCAGTGGGGAAGTTTCCCATTAGGAATACAGAACAGGATCACGAGATGCTTGTCAAAGACCAAAACATGTATTCAATTAGTGTTTCCAAGTGACGCATTAAACCAAATTTTATAACATTGTGCAGAAAGACTGGTAAAACCCCAGTCATTGGGTAAGATTTAAGGTAAAATTAGGATAATGTATAAAGAGATCCTTCGATCAAATCAATTTTTATACATTACCTTTAAAGTTTTTAATTCAAAAACAAAATCTGGAAAATAAGGATCTGCTGCCACTTGGAGACAAATGCAGTAGAAGTCCCTTAACTCTTGTGGTTCACACCATGGATGTAGTCTCAGACGACCAACTCTAAATTTCTTTAGCAGAACTTTGAAGAGCTGTTCTGGTTATTGCCATGATGTAAATGCTGCCTCAAACCTATTTTTAGATAGCAACGTCAGGTGAGGAGGTGGATTTCGGGCAGTAGCTGGTCTCCTGCCAAACCTCTCCAACAAGGATGTGTAATTTTTGTTGTGGGTAGGCCACACTAATTTCAGAGGGACAAACTGTTACAAATAAAATGAGATTCAAAACAAAAAATGTACCCATCATTAAGGAAAGGAAATGAAAAACTACTGCTTTTGTCAAAATTTAAGTTTATATTTTGAAGTTCAAAACCAAGCAGTCATGACCGAAACATGGACTGAAAGCCATCAGGTCCCTTCTAATTTAAAATTATCTGTCTCAGATAATTTTTGTCACTTCATTTACGCAGTTAGTCCCACAAGGAGCACCAATTTGTTTCACAAATATAACCAATATATTTGTAAATTATTAAATACATATTGTTCTTTCAGTTAAGTTTTCCACGCTATTTTTTTTTAAAAATAATGCTTCATAAAAAGACCTTTAAAAGAAACCAATATAGCAAATTACATCCATTACTGCATAATGAAAAATATTAAACCAGTAATGTTAGGATTGTAGATGTTTTTTTCATTTTGTAATGCATTTTGCTTGTGGTGTAAACAAACCAACACTTCATGGCAGGCTTAGAGAGAGGGAGGCATGCAGACTCAGCCAGAGTGTCCGTCTCTGCCTTTATGTGAATGTGGGGGCATGAGCAGTGTTGTGCACATCCCAGCCTTATTGAAGCATAAAGTCACATATTATGGCCTCACAGGTTATATGAAAATGTCTGGAGGTGTAAATATGACAGAGCCTCATTGTGGCGCTTTGCATAAAAGAACTGTGAATAGGAGCCTGAGTCAGCTTTAGGTTCATATGATTTACCAAACATTAACACTATAACTGCTCACTTCTTCAGGTCTTTGTCTTTGAACAAGAGTGTATGGACATTTTCTAAATGAGTTTTATTGAACACAAATATTGCTCTGATTTTGGACCCAACAACTTAGTTGTTGTAGATCCTGTTGTGCCCTTGGGTTTAAAAGGTTGGGATTCACTGCTTTACTGCCGTCAGCCCTAGTTTGATCACCCACCTTTCATAAATGCAGACGACAGGATGAGAGAAGGGGATGATGTGAGAGTCAGGAGAGGAGATGTAGGTCAGGTCATTGGAGTAAATCAGCTTATCACCTGTAACCTACAACAGGGAAAGACAACAAGAAGTGGTTGATCAAGTTTGAAATATAAAGCAAACAGCAGAGGGGACACAAGTTCAGATAAATTATACTTAAGTAGAAAGTCCTAGTAGCACTCAATGAATCACTAGTAAAAACACTTTTTGAGCATGTACTCAAATTACTGAATAGTCCGCAGTTTGATGATTTTAAACAACCATTCTGACACACATCAACACCTTGAGGCAATTTACAGTCACCATATAAACCTAAAAAGCATGTTTTTGGTCCTTAAAAAAATGTAAAAATGTCTCTGCATTATTCCTCATTCTGATCAGGGGTCAGAGGTTTTTTGGACAACTTTGACACACTTGTGTCATGTTTAAAATTTGCTGAACTGTCTATCAATGGGACCATTTCTGCTATCATGCCTTTACCGAGTGGACGATCATTTTAAAAGGATTCAATCAATTTGTTGAACGTTTACAGGAGATTTGATTTGCATGGGAGCTCAGGATGTTCCTTTTTTGACATCCTCTGTCTTCATGAAATCTTTTGTGCCATTCAAATACACACAGGGGTGGACAGTAACTGAGTAGATTTACTCGAGTACTGTACTTAAGTAAATTTTTTGAGTATCTGTACTTCACTTGAATTTTTTTGGAAACTTATGACTCTTACTCCACTTCATTTGAGAGACAAATATTGTGCTTTGAACTCCACTACATTTCTACGAAGGGTCTCGTTACTTTTAAGAATAGCTCTGAAGTCAGTGGATGAAATTCTTTCTCATCTAAAATGTGATCTGATTTGTTCAAGTGGTGATGCCGCACCTGTACCTCACACTACTCAGATCAGGCAGGTAAAGCTTGGTTAAGTAAAACAGTAATGGCTGTCCTTTTGTTGATTTAATCATGTTTAAATAGGCATTTCTATAGGCTTTGTAACATATTTACAAGCTTTTTATTCCACAGGCTCTATAAGCAGGTCAACCTTCAGTAGTTTGTTTCAGTCATTAGGTTCTGTAAATTTATTGTGGCAACAATACAATAACATGTTGACTTAAAACAGAAATGTACTTATAATACTTAAGTATTTTCAAAAGCAGGTACTCCAGTACTTTAACTTAAGTAAAAATTTGACTGAACAACTTTCACTTGTATTGGAGTAATATTTGACCATGAGCATCTATACTTTTACCCAAGTAATGGAGTTGAGTACTTTGTCTACACTGAATACAAATGCACGTGACATGCAGTGTTTGCCAAACACCTCAGTTAATGAACAAAACGATTCGGCTGCCATTTTGTTTAATTTCACTTAGAATTTGAAGTTATTGAGTTGCTCAACTTTCAAGTTAATCATTTTCCGACAGCTTAGAAAAAACGTGCACTTCAGTCAGTAGCTAGCAGTGAAATACAGACGTCACTCATTGGAGTCTTACAGGAGTTGTGCTGAATACACATCCTTTAATACATCACACCTCAGTGACTGTGAACCACATGATTTTATCCTCATGAGTGCAGCCATACCACAAAAAAACCCATTGGACTTATTACTAGAAAACTCGCACTGATGATTTTGATATGAGATGGTAAAACCATCAGTGAAAACACATTATATAGACTCATCTTGAGTGTTGTGATACTGCTCTCAATGTCAGTATTCAAGATTTGGCATCTTGGCAGCACTAGTTGATTAAAAGCTTCAGTTGGTTAAGCTTTCCTTTGGTACATGTTCTCTAAAATGTTGTAAAGTACAACACTCCCCACAGAAATTACTCAGAATAGTAAAAATAGGCGACTGATAAAAACAAGTACTCAAAAAGCTTCTCAAATTCAGTAACCTTAGTAAATGCACTTGGCCCCCTCCCTCTACTCACCAGTCTCCTGAAGTCACAGCTGTCCAGGTCCACATTAAAAACAGCCTCTCCGGCCTCCAGGCTGGTGGGGAAACAGTCCCCCAGGCGAAGGAGAGACGTGTCCACCTCAGGTCTGCTCTCTGTCCACACCACGGTCACCAAACCCAACTTACAGTCCACGCTCACGTCTGTAGAAGTGACCAAACCCACGGATCAAGTTCATGCACTCACAGTTTCAATCAAAATGATAAATAAATGTAAAATCTTGTGTTTCACTGCAGCACTACCTGCATGTACTGACATGGCAGCTGCCAGGCTCAACAGCAGCGTCCTGTGCCAAAGAGAAGCCATCATGACTGAACACAGGCGATTATCTCTGTGGATGGTTTTAGTTCTTCTCACTGAAGAGACATCAATCATGAAAATCACCTTCACCTGCTGAGAGTCAGCGTGCTCAGGTGCAGAGAACAGCAGCCTGATTACAGCCAGGGAGGGTTTTGACAGTTTACAGGCCAAAGATGAAGAGCAGTACAAAGCCCAGCTCTATTTTGGTCGAAGGAATCATAGCAGGGAGGGAGAAGACAGCATTTTAGGTCACATTTTGGAAAGCTCCTGCCACAGTGAAGATTTTCAGAAATTTCACTCCCTTTTTGGACAGGATAATTTGTATTTTAGACCTAAGCTGACAGAGTCCACACCAATTTCTCCTTTGTGTGACATCAAACTGTGAAACATCACCACTCCTGTTTACAGGACAGTTTGGGCAGCACAGTGTCAGTATTTTTAAGAGCAAACTCAAGATCTACCTTTTTATTGGCTTTTAAATTATGTCTTCCTCATTTTTACATTTTAACGTGTTATTGAATTATATATTTAAATTTTGTTTGTTTTATTATTCTTATCAAACACTATTTTATTATTTATCTCTATATATATATTTTGTAATTCTATTATTACTTATATTGTGTTTCATTTTTTTTCACTTTTATCTCCAATGTTTTCTCATTTTGAACTCATAATTGCATTTCCACAGTTCCTTGCTCACACACATATGTACATACATTTATTTATTTATAAGTATTATTTTTTGCTAAATTGGGTTTGTTTGTTCTTATTGTTCTCTGTTGATGTAAAGCACTTTGTGCTCCATATGTTGTCTGAAAAGTGTTTTACAAATAAGGTTTGATTGATTGAGTTATGCTGCAGCACACTATGAGACTGCTTCAAAAAACAACTCTGACATTTGAACAAGACCAGCTGTGAATCTCATGCTATTTGCAGTCTCCTCTCCTCGGTCAAACCAGAGGTTTGTCCAGACAAGGCATGTTGAGGATTGTCTTAGAGGTCTTTTTTGTACATCGAGGATAGAGGAGAGAAATCTTAGGAGCTATAGCCGATGTTACAGGAGTGCTTTCTTCATGGAAGTGTTTTGACCGACAGGCCCATCCACTCACTCGATATCACTCTCTGATTGGTGTTAAATGATACACCAGGGTTTTGGGAGAAATTAATAACGGAGAAAAATCAGACCTTAAAACAAAAGCTAAATGGACGAATGACATGATTAAACACCATCAGTTTATCAAGAGTTGGTCAGTGATAAAAACATTGAATGAAACAGACTGTAACTAGAAAACACTCAGAGAGCCCAAACTTCCACCAAGGTAGCTCACATATTGCTGTTACATCTATAAGCTAAAAGATAAAGTTACCATCATAATATGATTCATTGGCCCTGAAAACCCACACATAGCACTCAGAATCATGTTGATATCATTATTAGTTTGACAGTTATTGAGCAAAACTGATCATTTGCTAATGGTGGTTGTCTGGATCACCACCAAAATCAAATCATTTTTAAGTTGGGCCATTACCAACATCTTCTGAAAATTTTAGCAAAATCTGTCCAGTAGATTTTTTGTGTAATCTTGCTAACAAACAAACAAACAAACATATGCAGGCATTAACATAACCTCCTTGGAGGAGGTAATAAATGTATTTGACAAGAATTTCCTCCAAATAATAACTCTCACAAAATCAGTTTAATATCAATGTAACAGTCCATATTTTTGTATGTTATATGTTTTCTGGATCACAGGTTACCTGATCCTTAATTCAGATATTTTTCTCTGACAAGCAATTAAAAGAAATATTTTATCAGGAAAATTTCTTTTTTTTATGTTTATATTAGTAAGAAGGAAATTAAAGTCTGTGTGAGATGGTCTGTTTTTATTTGGAAACACTTCATACATTTATCACTTAATCAAATTTATCATAAGTCTGATAAATGTCAAGGTTTAATGAAATTAAACCAAATAATTAATGTCCAGGTTTGCAGATACATCCTAACAGTGTCTGTATTCATAAATTACAGAGTTTACAGTAAATGAATGTTACTTTCATCAATGATTCAAAACGTTATTATTCATTAATTTAATAATAAATTATTTTCCCCTTTCCTTGCATCTCTGGTGGGAGGGACTAAAATTCAAGGAAGAGATGCATGTGGAGGAGGCTGTCCTGGTGCTATAATTACCTCAAGTTAGTGTTTGTGGTCTCTTCTGACAACCTGATCAGCTGATGGCTGAGGGATACATAACCCCTACATCCCAACATACAATAGTTCTAACGAAGGGCGTGGTGGAGGAAAAATGAAAACTTTGTAAAGTGAATTGTGGAGCCAAAGTTTGTGTAGTTTTAATCTAAAGGTGGGTTAATTACGAGGCATTCAGTGGCACCATTGACCGATGTATATCCCCTGGATATCTCCCCCAGGGACAAAGCTCAAGTTTCTTTAGTTTGAAATATTTTGCCAGTACCAGGGGCCTTAACCAACCCCACGTCAAAACACCTGAACTATCCTTTTAATTCATTTTTTTTTTCTATTTATTTAAATCTTTGAAAATGCTGGATTTGATATTAAAGCATTAAAGTGCTTGGATGTCCTGTCAGGGGCTTGAAAATACTGGAAATTGTATCGAGTGCCTGGTTGGTTAGTATGCAGAGTCTATAGAACACATGCAGTATAGACACAAATGTGTATTATATATTTTTCCTGCATTTTATCCTTTGAAAGACCACTGTTACAAACCAAATTTTTGGACAGCAAAAATATCCATTTCAATACACCAAAACATTTTGTAAACAATGTTTTCATTTGTACAAATTGAAAGCCACAAAGTATTAACCTGACAAACTTTGTGGAGTGTTTCACATATCCATTAAATATATTTCAAGACCATTGTCGTATCTCGACCACTCATGATGTGCAGAAGATTGAAGGAGGCTTCGTGACACTGACTTGCTTCAGAATCATGGGTTTATTGCAAAAAGCAACACCAGAATCATACAAGCACAGATGATACCTGGGAGAGACTGCAGATGACGTCTTTCTCCAAGACTTCGGTTTGATACTTCATCATGACAACATCCCATAAAAAATTATGAGAACAGCAGCACCTTCAGAAAAACAGGAAGGTGATTGAACATGTCACATTCATTAAGGACCAATCTGAGGACTACAGCCACTTTTCACTCAAAAGCAAAACTAAACCAAACTCTGATACTTTGTCCAAAGGAAGCTATAAACACCCAGTCATTCTCTAGTCAATAACTGCAGATCTTTTAAAGCTGATCTGCCTTATGACAGACTTACAGGTCAATCTTTTAAACTAAAAGTGATAACAGACAACAATTTAGATCATTGATGTTAAGATTCAACTTTAATTTTGGTGCATATGGGCAGAAAGAAAAGAGGTAAAAATCTGTGGTATCAAGTGATGGATTTATGAAAAGAGACAAATTATCAGCAACACAGCATACTCAGCAGTTTAAACCAGATTTATTGATGTTTTCATAAATCCTCTGAAGCAGAAGCATCTTCAGTGAAAGAAGTCTCCTCCAAACTCCTGAGGTACACGATTATTTAGAGCCTCCATCAGCCTCCGTCAGATCAGACTCTCCTGTTGAGAAATAATTGTCATGTCAAATTTAAACAAAGATCTAAAGTATGTTTTATTGTTCATGTTTATAGATGCATTAACAGACCTGAGACGCCATCGGCCTTTGAATCAGACTGATCCACGATGATCAGGGGTCCCAACACGGAGTTATAACTGAAGCCGTGAGATGCTGACAGGGAAGCAGAAGAATTTAGACTCATGGGTAAAGTCACAGAAATAAAAGACAATCATGTTACTAGTTGTATGATACCTGGATCGACTCCTCTTCTGTATCGAGAACTGCAGGTTGAATCACAGCAGCTACAGACGAAGCTCTGAGAGGGATCATCCAGGAGCTCCCATCTAAACAAAGCAGTAACAGAGACATGGTGTTGAATTGTCTGGATTGGTGGTGGACGGCCTGCTGCTGTGGATCCACAAAATTTCAACTACTGCAGGTGCAAATATTTGATCTTAGCTCCATTCCATTATCATTACGGTTCCTAATATTAACTTAAGTCAATTATAATGCATGGTAGTTTCTGAAAAACCAGAATCACTGGAGCCATGACAACCAACTTCAGTCTTCTCTACTGCAAATCATTATAGCCGTTATTAAAACAACCTCTCTATCCATGGATGTTATCAGTAAGACTCTTTAAAATCATAGGAGGACCACCCTCTTGAAAATGAGATGCCACATCTCAAAGGGTTAACCTCAAATATATTTATATTCAGCAGAGTAATATGGTAAAGACAAATTTATGGTGTGGGCATCCGAACATGTTTGGCCATCATGAATTCTCATTTCAGTCTCTGCCCACCTTTCTTTCCTTGAATAAAAAGGACAAGTGTTGACCTTCTCCTTTTTAAAGTGTTTTGGGATAACATTTGTAATGATTTGGTGCTGCACAAATAAAGATGAATTCAATAGATACGTTTAGATAGCCATATTTATTATTTAAACTTCAATGAAATAAACTAAACAAGCCAAACTTTGCTGGTTTTCTTTTAATCCAACACTTCCAACTTCAAAGCTTAAAGACTTACAAAGAAGAGTCTTGAACAAAAATTGGTAACTGTTTGGCAGGATAATAAACTCTTTCTGACTAATTAATAACTTAACTTACTAAATTCAGATTTTCAATCAAACCGATGGACGCCCAGATCATAAATATGTCCTTATCACACTTTGGCTCCTCCTAAATTTGCAGTGTAATCCTCAAAATAATGTCACTTAATCATTTACAAATTTTAGTATAATGTGTAGTTTGCAATCAGAAAAAAAATATATGTATAACACATCAACACAGAGCAGAGCCTCCCACTGATAACACTTATTTCTCACCTCGTTTCTTGTTTGATGTACTGGCAGGCCTTCTTGCTCTCATCAAAAACTTTAGGATCCCACGCCACCAGTTTACAGTGAATATAAACCTCATAGGAGAACATAAAACTTCAGCCATAAAGTAATAGACCAGATATGTTTTCAGTAATGACCGTTTCTTTCCTCACCTGCTCTCCAAGGCCAAACTTAAAGGCCTGCAGGTAAAGAGTCATGGCCGAAGTGTGATACCGAGGGAGGAACACAGAGTTTCCCCTCACACTCTCAGTCAGACACCTGAGGACAGTTCATTATCAGAAAAGGGCACAATTCATGACAACCTAACATTTATAAAATACTGTTAAAAGAGGTTTAAAGAGAATTTAAAGAAAATGTGAAATCATTCTGCACATATTGTTTCTGAAATAATGGAAATGTTAAATGCAGCATACCCCTTGTTGGTGATGATGGCGTAAACCTGACTCCCCGGCTGCAGCTCAGGTGTAGTCGTGGCCACACATTCGTCCATGAGCAGCAGCAAGGGCTGATGGGACTTCTGCTCCACTGCCGCCCATATTGGCATAAAGGAGCCGAGAGGGATGACGTTTGTCTTTGCTACGCCTGTTAGCTCCTCTGATGGAGAGGGCAAAGAAATCAAATCAAGTGTGTTAACCCTTGTAGCTCCTGACAGCATTTTTTTGCATTTCTGTATTTTTGCTACTTTCAATCAGCCCAGATTTTTATTGTAATCGTGGTTATAAAACCTCAACCCCGTCAAGCAGAATCAAACTAAAGACATTGTTTTTTCAGGCCAAGAGTATTTAGAATGCAATGATACCAGATTTGTGTTTTAAAGATTGTTGGACCAAAGACAAAAAAAATGGGCAGCAAGGTGGTGCAGCAGATAGAGCACATTCCTCACAGCAAGAAGGTTGCTGGTTTGATCCCTGTGGAGGTCAGGGCCTCTCTGTGTGGAGTTTGCATGTTCTCCCTTTCATGCATGGTTCTCTCCGGGCACTCTGGCTTCCTCACACAGACCAAAAACATGCTCATTAAGTTGACTGGTGACTCTAAATTGCCCTTAGGTATGAATGTGAAAGTGAATGGTTGTCTGTCTCTCTATGTGGCCCTGCGATTGGCTGGAAACTGGTCCAGGGTGTACTCTGCCTCTCTCAATGTTCGCTGAGATAGGCTCCAGCCCCCTGTGACCCCCAAAAGGGATAAACAGTATAGATAATGGCTGAAGAACTGCAAAATCACACACAGACTAATGAATAGGCATGGCAATCAAAAACGAAGCTGAGAATCTCTAATGAATAGGTAAAGGAATAAATATTAGTCTTTTACTTTATCAGTTCCCCGTATCAATTCTTCCACTGGGACCTGGCTGCCTTAAAAATGAGGACACCATGCAGTAATTAGCGGTAGTCAACTCAAAGGTAGTAAAGAAGTAGACAGACAGAAGCAGCAGAAAGTGGGGCTCAATCTTGTGTAATATGTAAGCTAACTGCACAACATCGGTGTGATTTAAAGCAGGGACAGAAACACCAGAAACATGCTGAATAACATTTCTCTCTGCAGAATCACACTAAATATCATTGACATGTGTTTGGTGTCACTGGTCCTTGAAACCAATAAACCAGTTTTTCAGACCAGTGCATAAAAATATCCGCTTGTACCCTCAACTAGCAGCAAGTTGTCACTTGAGTCAAAACAACTCCTTTTTAGTTCACGACAGTGCCGTCCTATGGAGCAAGCTGCTGGCTGACCTGAGAGCTGTAGACACTCTGGGCTCTTTTAAAGTGGTCTGAAGACACTGATTTTCTCTTGTGCCTTTAACTGTTAGACCTACAGTATTTTTTACATTTTTGGATATGTTGTCCTGAAAGAAAGGACAACATAAGCTGTATTATACACGTGTATTGTGTGTGTGTACACGTGTGTGTGTGTGTGTGTGTGTGTGTGTGTGTGTATGTGTGGGTGGTTGTGATGAATTGTTTAAGTATTTATTGCTTTTGCCGTTTATTTATATCTTGTGTAAAGCACATTGAGTCTACATTTGTTTGAAACGTGCTATACAAATAAAGTTGAATTGAATCCCTTGTTGTGTTAGAGTCAAAACCAGTGGTAATTTTGACAGCACTTTTTAAATGTAGTAAATATTTTAGTATTAAAGTATTTAGTAAACATTTTACTTGACAAAATCTACTTTAATTTAACTGATTGGATTAAGTCTTGTTTTTATTAGTTGCTGTCTAGTTTTTTTTATCAGGGGAAAAAGGTTGTTGATGAAAACTATGACAAAAATAGTCAACAAAATAACACTGGTCAAAACCCACCATTGAGGAGCGCCATGTGGAAGACGAGTCCACCTCGACCCTCAGAAAGTCCTGATCCAGGATTTAGGAAAGGTGGGACCCAGCCTTCAGGCCTGAAATATAAAAATATTTTTTTCTGCCATTACTTACTCTTCAGTTGTCTGATAAATCCAGTGCTCTTACCTTTTGTAGGCACATTCGATGGGATACTTGAAGGCTGAAGGGTTTGGCTTTGCCTGTGGCCTGTAAGTCAGTTCATTTTGGAAGAGCAGACGCTTCCCCTTCATCTGTAGAGGAACAACCATTAGGACACTTAGGAGACTAAAATCTGCCCTAGCTAATTAAAAGAACTGGATTACCCGTTTTCTGAATTTGCAGTTGACAAACTTGTAGTTAAATTGGGCCTCGCCCTCCCCACTGGGCAGGACGTTGAACTTGGAGGCCATACAGTTCCCCAGGAAGAGCCGAGCTGCATGAGGCACCAGCTCCTCACTGATCCTCCATGTGATCCTCACCGAGTCTTTAGCACAGACTACATTGATCTCTGCAACCAAACACTCACTGTGAGCTCAGTTTCTGTAAATCACTCAAAATGACACAAACATGAGGGTTTCAGTTTGTACCTGCATCGGTTACTGTTGCTGCAAAAACAGCTGCAATTATCACACCCACACAGAGACGAGTCAGCATGACTGAAGGATCAGACCAGGCTCACTCTGACCCCATTTGAAGACTCCCTCTCAAATTAGCTGAATGATCCACATGTGTGTGAGAGCAGAGCAGCTCCAGTCCCTCCAGCCTTCACTCTGCTGCTTCAGATCAGAATTACTGGCAGATCAGATACAGGCAAAAATCCAGTATTGTGCATTCTTATCTGAAAGTAGATCAAGATGACCATGACCTGGATGAATGAGAATCTACACAGACATATCTGAAAGTAGAGTTTGTTCTGGAACATTCACGTTCTGGGCAACATTAGATTAGATTACATTAGATTACATTAGATTACATTAGACAAAACTTTATGAATCCCTTTGGGAAACTCCCTCAGGGAAATTAGGAAATTCCAACAGCAGTTGAAAAGTAGATAGAAAGATATGTAAAAATCATACATATAATCAGAAAAAAAAATATATGGCTGGCTACTGCTCTTTCCCATCCTCTGTCTTCCTGTTACTCCTCCTCCCTCCAGTGAGGAGTTGTACAGTCTGATGGTCTAAGGGAAAAAAGAGTTTCTCAGTCTGTTGGTCCTGCACTTAGGAAGGAGCATTAATTAGTATTAGAAATGGGAAATACAAATATAAAAGAAACTTTTTGCAGGTTATAGCATCACTTACAACCACAAACACGACTGAGCTTAACTCAATGATATTCACAATATTAACATCGCAAAATAAAGATTTAATCATTAACGCTTTGAACAAGCAATTATTTTTTTGTCTTTATAATAAATGATGAATATTTAGGTTCAAAACAACAGTAAATCATGGTTTAATTTAGGATGGATGATGTTTTTACAAATGTTAAGGGCTCCTACATGACCCTAGGCCCTAAAAAGCTTTCCCCTTTATCCCCCCTTAAGGGCGGCCTTAGATATCAGCAGATATTTGTCTAAGAAGTTAATCATCATGTCGGCATATCTGAAAATTCTTGCTGATATTTACAGCCAATATTATGACCATACAAGTTAACCATAAAAATCCCACATATTGGATGAATGTACTATTGATACTGATATGGATACAATAGCATTTATCTTCTAAAATGCATACGTGATTTTTTTTTTCATAAGTTTGCAGTTTTTCAATGCCTAAGAGCAAACCATAGAAACACACTGCCTAACAACCTTTATGTTCACAAAGTGAGTTGATTTTAAAGATGACAGCAAAATAAATTCTAAAGATATTCTACTATTAAACACTGAAGATTTTGATGCACTGGCTTTCATTCCATGGATAAAAGTACGTACATATTAAAAAAGAAATACACAACAAGCAAAGACCTTGACTGTAGTGATTTATACATCTTGAATAACTAAAAAAAAAATCACATTGAAGCCACTTTAAAATGAGGAGACACAATGTTATTGGACCAATATTGGTATTGACCGATATAAACATATTTGCTGACATTCACAGCCAATATTTTGACCATACAAGTTAACCATAAAAATCCCACATATTGGTTGTACTATTTGCAAATGTACAAATTACCATGATGGTTTATCTCATTATCATGTAATATCTGCTTTAATAAATCAAAAATATAATTTATTGAAGAATAAAATGATGTTTTCCTGCTCCAAATCTGTTTCTAACACAAATTGACTGTAACCATAAAAACAGGTCAGTTATTGTTCAGTAGAGACTTTATGCCCTTGACACAAATGATCAAAATATGTTTTCACATTGACTTTAAATTTTACTGCTTTCTTTTAAAGACCTCCATCACCTTTCTCCTCTCTGCATCTCAGACCTTCAAAACCATATGAGCCTCCTCGGGCAGAGGTTTTCTGGTCGTTCCTCACAGCAGAATAAAAACTGAAGGGGACAGGGCTTTTTCAGTGAGGGCTCCAAAACTGTGGAAAGATCCACCTGAGGAGATCGGGTCAGCTGAGTCAGGGGTCTCTTTCAAATCTCTTCTTAAGCCTTACTTTTATTGGAGAGCCTTTCCTGATATCACTGAGTGTGCTAAGAACACACTCAGAATACAAGTATTTAACTCAAAATTGTCAGTAACTGAAAAAGGTACAGACTGAAGCTTGTGGCTTATTTTTGCCTATCCTGTACAAACCTGTAAATCTGACATGTCAGGAAAAAAAACATTCAAGACATCCTTCTTTAACTCATAGTACTGTATGATCATTATACCTTCTAAGCATTAATTAATTTATGCTTTAAGGTTTTTCTGAACTTTAAGAGAGTTTAACATAATTCTAATTCATCACTGAGCTGATTATTAATATTATTCAGAATCAGAATGCCCTTTATTGTCATCATGCAAAATGTACAAAAGATTGGAGAGCTTCTCCTTTTTCAGTGCAATAGATTAAGTAAAAAACAAACACAGAAGTAAGGTATGAAATAGTTGTAAAAAGTATAGATACAAAACATATACAAGATAAAATCCTACAGGACAGTGCAATTGAAAACCTATATACAAATATAAGATAGGAAGGATAAATATTAAGAATAAAAATAAATATTTCTATGTATATATGGAAATGTAGGATATAGGATACAGGATATAGAATATAGAAATGCATTGTACTGAATACTTATCGTGCAAATGGTGCTTAATACTTACAGATGATTGCATAAATCACATATGTATTGCACAGGATGAATAAATATTGAGATAGTATTTTAAACATAGCAGCAGCAGCAGTGAAAGTGATACAAATATTGCACATTTTACATTATATTGAAGGCATATTATTATTATTATTATTATTATTATTATTATTGTTACCTCCGCCAAGGAGGTTATGTTTTTGCCGGCGTTTATCTGTCTGTCTGTCTGTTTGTCTGTCTGTGTTCAAAATAACTTGAAAAGTTCTGAACGGATTTGGATGAAATTTTCAGGAATTGTCGGATAGGACCATTTTCGCTAAAGTGGACCAAAGCTGCTTGGCGGATGTCTGTGCTCTCTGAGTGCTTTTCTAGTTAGTATTAGTATTATTGCCAAGAAATATCGATATCGGCGACAATGAGCTTGCAAATATCGACATATCAGCAAAAATTCAACATAATCCATCCCTCTTTGTGGCCCTTTGAATCACCCAAGCTCATCCTGTCTGATTTCACAGGACGGAACCTTTTGCCGTGTAACGCCGTCGACCAGCCCGGATCGTTTAGTGGGGTACACAGGAAGCAATTTCAAGTCATCCAGACTAGCAGGCTGTAATCTGCTTTCGGAGAGTGTTTTGGTAAATTTCGACTCCTCTGTAGATTCATATTCCTCTCATAATTCAACATGCTGATCAAAGTGAAGGTAAGAATAATATTTTATTTCCGGTTCCGCTTCTCCGCCCGCCTCGAGCTGCTAATGTTAGCTAGCATGCTAACAGCACCAGCCGGTCTGTAAACCTGAATGTGGGCCGGGGCAGAGCCTCGTTAGACCCTCACTCTGGTTTGATTGATGCTGTACCGAGAATGATTGTCTCTCCTGGATGGTTTTGGCCTGGATCAGGCAGATTTACGGTGAAATTTAGCTGCTGTGTGTTTGTCGTCAGTGAGGGGCTGTTATTTGATAGCCTGCTAACTCACTGATCCAACAGCTGAGACCCTCTGAACAAGAATATTCAACCAAAGAGAAAAAAATACAGGTTGGGTTTGAGCTGAAGTGTCTAAAATAGGCCTGTATTCTCTGGAAAGTGTTTCGATCGACTTAACTGTATGTTGACGAGAAAATATAATAATGAACATGACTGCACTCCATATCAATAACGAGACCGAAGGACCTGTCTGTGAGAGAAATGCTGCAATATGACATAAAGTAGGGAGATATATGACAGGAAACTCTGTCAGCTTCTTCAGGGTTAAAGATCTAGGGATGGGAATCAAAAACAATTCCAGTTAAGAATCAATGATCCCTCAAGGATTTTTTATTCACCTCAAACTTAAAAAGACAAAGTCAAACCAAAACAATACACATACACACCAAACACCTGTCCATCAAATAAATAACTAGAAAGCACTCGGAGAGCGCAAGCCTCCGCCAAGGTTGCTCACGTATTGCTGTTACATCTATAAGCAATAGTTCAATGATAAAGTCACCATCGTAATATGATTCACTGACCCTGAAAACCCACACCTAGCACTCAGAATCATGTTGACATCATTATTAGTTAGACAGTTGTTGAGCAGAGATGATCATTGGCTAATGGCGGTTATCTGGATCACCACCAAAATCTAATCATTTTAAGTAGGGCCATTACCAACATCTCTTGAAAGTTTCAGCAAAGTCTGCCCAGTGGTATTTGTCTAATCTTGCTAACAAACAAACCAACAAACAAACAAACATATGGAATCAAAAACATAACCTCCTTGGCGGAGGTCACAAACATATAATAAATGCACATGAATGTCAACACAACAAACCATCCGAGAGGGGACAGAGTGAAGCAGAAGCCTTATGAGTCCTGCCCCTTCCTACAAATCAGATCAAAACACAAACAAAATTCTAATTCTTTACTAGCTGTCATTATTCATAGAATCAACACAAAATATATATACATAGGTTACAGTCCCATTTACAGTCTAGAGTCAGTATTCATAGAAAAATAAATCTCTGCAGTCATCTGGACGCAGAACCCCATCCTTCATATATACCCAGAGAAACAAACAAAAACACACTAATGATAAACAGGTAACCACTTAAGAAAGAAAAAACATAATTTTAAATACAAATACACTCACCAAATAAAGTGGAGAAAATAATTCACAAAAACATGTCTCTCACAGAACCTGCTGTAAACACATCATACACATACTAATCTCTTATTCTCTCTACAGTTTACCCGAATTTTATTTACCTTCATGTTATATTTCAGCCAAGTGTACACTTGTGTATTGATACATGTCATCTCACAGTTAAGTATTCACATACAATAAGCCTTTCCGTAATAAAACTATTCTAAACTTCATTTTATGTTACTGAATGTAGTTATCTGCATCTGCTATTAATAATTAGAGTTATAATGTACATTATGTTATATTACTGTTATGACTCTGTTCCACACCACAAACAGAAATGCACAAACTTTTAAGAGTTGTGTGAACAATCAGACAAATTCAATTATCTCTTCCCCTTAGATTAAAGCCCCCTCTCTGGTTTTGAACATCTTTTGCTAAATTTATCATTTTCCTTTTTGTTTATTGTTTCCCTTATCAATCCTTCCACTGTGCTCTGCATGTCTTGCAAATCAAGGACGTTCCTCTCTCATCAGAGGCAGTCAGCAGGAACAACGACAAAGATGTAAGACATGCAAGCATGGCAGTCTGTGGGCAGAAGTGGTCAAAACATGACTTATTTTTTACAGAACCGACACGGTCTTTAGTGGATGGAAGCACCAGCCACAAGCAGAAGCATTCATCTATTCAGCGTGATAACAGTGTCATGTGTTTAGGGATGTTGCCACTGAAAACCTGCAGAGACCAACCTTTGCTCACATTGAAAGTTCACAGGAATGATCAGGGAATCATCAAAGCATCAGATTGATCAGCAGATTTGTTATTGGAATTGGTATAAGTAAAAGGTCATCTGTTCCCATTCCTGTAAACATCCAATTTTTTCAATCTTTATCATATAATTTTGACTTGTGGTGTTCAGTCCTAGTTTTTAATGTCATTAGTTAGGGATGCACAATATTGGATTTTGAAGATGGCTGCCCCAAGTGTAAACAGTTTTCAAGCTCCTGTAATATTCTGTCTATAAGCATTTCTAACTAGTGTTTGTCGCACTAAATCAGCCCTTTACATAGTATTGTTTGACCTATATATATATATATATATATATATATATATATATATATATATATATATATATATATATATATATATATATATATATATAGATGAACAAAGATCCGTCATAAAGCTCCGAGAAACCGTAGACAGCAGTTGTGAGTTTTTCCTCTGTTGTTTTCTTGCAATTTTCTAGCAGTACTCACAACTGCTAGACAGCAGTTGTGAGTTTTTCCTCTGTTGTTTTCTCGTCCTTCCTCTCAAAATCTCCCGCCTGAGAATCCAGATCGATCCAATTGGCTGCCGCCTCAGTTGCACCACTGCTTATTTGCATAAAGTTGAACTTCTCTCTACTTTAACTTTTCGCTTGAGTTCACCTGCAGTTTGCTGCTGGCATCGGGCTGCTCATCGCCGCTGTCGCCATGATCGCCCATCAGCCCAGCAATCATTAAAAATAAATGGCAGCTGGTCGCTGAGGACGCTCAGATCACTTTTGGTGTAAACGCAAGGCTAAAAAGTCCCTCTTCTTCCTGCACAGAGCTTATTTACACTTCTATCATATGGTGTGTTAGACTCCTCATCTGTATGATCTTACACAAGACATTGAACTGCCATTTTCATTGTTATTATATGATCATTTTTTGGGTAGCTGATCCTGCCAGGTTTCTTCCCATAATGCACAGCAGGACTTGAAGTCAAAGCAACGCTGACTGTGAAGTAATGCCAGCTCTGTCTATTTTTGAAAGTCATAACAGTGCTGGTTCACCTCAGCCCTTTTCAAAACTCTGCCGTGTAGGGCTGAAAGGTTTCTCGTTTTGGGATTGAAATCGCAATTTTAGACAATGCAATCATGTGATCGCCGAAGCTGCAATTGTTTGCGGTGCTCCTGACTGACCCAGGAGCTGTTGTGTCAACTATTTTACACATACTATTTTACTAATTTGAAGGCAGTCTGCATTTAAGGATGGTTTACTCACAACTGCGAATCAGTTTTCATTGTTCATATAAAAAAGCCGTTCAAAAGAGACGACTCGTTCGCGAACGAGTTGTCTCTTTTGAACGGAAGTGCTGGTAATCAGGTCAACAACACAAAGCCTCTGTTTAGGAGTAGAAGCTGGAGTGTCCCGTAAATAATGAAAGCAGATTATTTATCATCAATATTAGATGATGAATAATGTGTTATGTGCTTTTGATCATTGATTTCATTACTGTCTATACTGTACCCATTGAGAATACTGCACTGAAGCTTAATTTGAAGAAAATCATGAATCAACTTGAAATCGCAATATCTGCCAGAAAAATCGCAGTTAGATCTTTTCCTAAAATCGTTCAGCCCTACTGCTGTGTGACCATAGTATGATCCAAATTAAAAGTGCATTTTTTTTTTTTCATTTTTTTCCGCTTAGTCAGAACAAAGCAACAGAGCTGTAGGTGTGAAAACCACCTCAGTGCAACTTAAAGCATCATTAATGTGATCTTGTCCCGTTTTGTTTCAGACTCTCACTGGAAAAGAAATAGAGATCGACATCGAGCCCACAGATAAGGTGATGATTCATGTTCCTCTTCTGACAATAAAAGACAAACTCTAAAGAAGCCGTATCTCTAAACATGTGGATTTGATTAAAGGTGGAGCGAATTAAAGAGAGGGTGGAAGAGAAGGAGGGGATCCCTCCACAGCAACAGAGACTCATCTACAGTGGAAAACAGATGTGAGCTTCTCCGTCATAACTCTGCACGGTCGCTGCTTTCTTCTCTCAGTCCTCTCTAAACCAAAGTGTCCCTCCTGTTTTTCCCCTCAGGAACGATGAGAAGACAGCTGCAGACTACAAGATCCAGGGCGGCTCGGTGCTCCACCTTGTGTTGGCGCTAAGAGGCGGCCTCTCGCTCCACCGGCCCGGCACACTCCTGCCCTCCTCGTCCTGATTGGCTGTGGTGACGGGGCCAGCTGAGTGCCAACGCTTTCAGTGTCTGTCACAGTCTAACCACGTTACAGCACAGAGATCGACTCCCCCCACGCTCCAGGACCGACGCAAACACACAAAACCAACAACAACAGCGAAGATAAAGGACGTTCTGATCCCTATGTAGATGTTTTCTTTTCTTTTTGTAAACCCACATTGGCTTTCTGAGTTTGAGCAGTTAATGCAACCATGAAGTACAGAAGACAGTTTGAGAACACTGTGGTCTTTTCTGATTGTGAATAAATGCTAAAATTGATTTAAGCCTCTTTCTCTATCAAGTACAAGCTCACACAGACATAATAAATCAAAAAAAAGTTTCCAAGCAGGACTTCCAGACATTTTTTCTAACCTTTTCTAATTGTTGAAATTGAGGAAACCTAAGAAGTATATTTATTTTACTTTTTAAGCAATAATTTTAGAAAAGGGGAAGTAAATATGAATAATATTTTAAGTCAAATGTTGTCTTAAACTTGTTTAATTTAATTCCCAAAACATCCACCCCACCCTCTCCCCAGATTCGGTGTAATCTGAAATGTTACTTGGAATCAGATTACTTAAATCAGATCGTATTTAGGAGGATATTAAAGGGATACACCAGCATTTTTTTTCTTTTTGTGTCTTGCCTCACTCCTGAGTCCATGACAAGCAGATAGACAGCATTCACTCAACTGTGTTCAGTAACGAAAGAGATAGGCAGAGCTTACCCACCGCTAATTAACTTAGCTCAAACACTGAGAGTCAATGGGAAGTGTTAACCTGCCTCTGCCAACCCAAAAAATGTTGGCTAACCCGTCTAAAAGCTAATGCCATCCAAAGAGTTCTGATATTATGTTTGATTTATGAAATATGAGGCAAAAAAAAGGCTTAAAAAGTTGATTCTTGCTTGTAACAGGTCTCAAATTTTTGGTGTTAATTTGATTAAGACCGCCCCCAATCTACACCCACTAGCCATTTTTTAGGAACACTGGTCAACTGCTGTTAGCGTAAATAGCTTAATGCATAACTCAATGCATTTAGGCATCAAGACGACCTGCTGTAGTTCAAACTGAGCATAAGAATAAAGAGGAAAGGTGGTTTAAAGGCCTTGGTAACCCATATAGGTGTTAGTAAAAAAGGCCTTCCCAGGATTGTGTGGTTGAGTTTGTTTGACTGACAGCTCGAAAACTCTGTGAAATTTGTAGAATCTGCACTTGAAGGAGAACTTGTTGACCTGTCATCATTTCAACTGGTCCTCATTAATACATTAACACAATAGCTTAAGCCATTAATTAAATTAAATGTACCAATGTACTATCTTTCAAGCACACAGCACTGTTGAACCTCTTTTGTAGTCTGCCATAGTTTTGACTGTGATACAGAACTTTTATGTTTAATCTGTGCATGAAGGGGAATTACAAGAAAGTAGAACTTACAGGTATATTGGAAGTATAACAAGTAGTAAAACAGCAAAAAAAAAAATATTTTTTTAGTCCATAAAAGTATACCTAAAGTATACTTCAATAAACTAAAATGTGGACTAGAAGTATATACCGAGTACACTAGTAGTATCTAGATAAGTGTACTTTTGTAACCTTTAAAAATGACCTTATAAAGTAAACGTAAGTATACTTTTATAAACTTAAAATGTTCCAATTTAGTCCGAAGAAGTATTAAATTAGCATAATTTCTAGTATGCTACAAGTGCGTGGTCCGTAGTATACTTGCTGTACTTATACTCAAGTATACTTAATAAAATGAGTAACTGTATACAAATCACATGCAGATCAATGATTAATAGGCATGGGAACCAAAAAACAATTCTGAGTTTCCAGCACCTTGAAGACTAAATGCAGTTCTGAAGACAAAAGGGGGTTCAGCCTGGTACCAGCAGAGTGTACCTGATAAAGTTATCGGGGTATTTTTACTGTATTTTATTAAATGGAAGGAGATGGAGACACTTCGTCCACATCTCTTCACTGTTCAGTCCAATTAGTAAACAGACACAGAGATGAGTCTCAGCTGAGGATCCTGAAAACTGATTTTATTAGAAAACATGAAACAGAAGCTCTAAAGACTCACACACCACAGAAATACTCCTGTTTATCATTACAGTTTAGTTCATGTAGTGATCTGAAACAGTCTGGTAGAGATTGCACTGAAGTCCATGTGGAGCACCATCACGTACATTTACAGTGTCCAGAGTTATTTGTTATAACAGAGCTCCGTGATAAACAACTCACCATCAAAACAGAAAACATGGTTTACAGATTATCATCATCCTTCTACAACAAAGGGTTGTATTAGAGATTCTCAAAACGTCATTTTGTGCTTTTCAGGTAAAATATACAACTTTAGACAGCATCATGTCTGTTTCTTATTCATGTATACAGTTTTCTGAAAATAAGGTAGAAGCCTCTTAAAACAGGAGGTAATGTGAGCCTGATCAATGGGAGTGACAAAGACATACAACACTTTTAAAACCATTTCTCTGCTTCCATAACTAAATATAATATTTATTTTCATACACGAGTAAACCTGCTGTCAAAGGATGAAGGCACAGGGGAATCACTGAGGAGATGATTCATCTGAAAACGACTGAAGACAAGTCGATGCAGCACACAAGACTGGAGGGTCATCATGATACCAGAAGCTTAAGCCCTGATGAAATGAGAGTGATCCTGTTATGTTGCCATGGCAACAAAAATAGATGTCCTCGGCGCCAAATATGAGGTCAAACTGCAAGGTACCTTGAGCACTTTGTCTAAAAAAAGGACAAACATTTACAGAGACACTGCAAATGTTTATGCCCTCCATAGACTGCATCAGAATTTCCCTGCATTTTTAAAGCCCCTGGGAACACAAATCAAACTTTCTTTATAAAATATTTATGATCATAAATCCAGACTAGCTAAAAATCCAGTTTTGAACTAGAAAGCACTCAGAGAGCATGGACCTCCACCAAGGTGGCTCACATACTGCTGTTACATCTATAAGCCATCGTTCCATGATAAAGTTACCATCATAATATGATTCCTTGACCCTGAAAACCCACACCTACCACTCCGAATCATGTTGATATCATTATTAGTTCGACAGTTGTTGAGCTAAAACGATCATTTGCTAATGATGGTTATCTGGATCACCACCAAAATCTAATCATTTTTAAGTTGGTTCATTACCAAAATCTCCTGAAAATTTTAGCAAAATCCGTCCAGTAGTTAAACAGACAACAGCTTTTGTCCGATTACTTACACAAAGTCACAAGAAAATACCCCTTCAAATGCTCTGTTTTTTTCTTCCTGGTTTATGATGTCATAGCTATACAGTCTCCGCCTACATGTGTGACTTCTGTTTGTTACAGGCAGACGGCAAGACTGGTTTGAAAATCAGCTCTGGTGAGTTAGTGGCCCGTAACCCCTCACCCCCATTCTCTTCAGACATCATTTGGGCAGCCAATCAGAGCAGAGCTCATTATCATAGCCTCCCCGCCCACCCAGATCCAAGTGTTTTCAAAGGGGAGGGAAAACGAGCTGCATCTGATCCACTGTAGAGATGAAATATGCCATTTTTGTATTCAACTTTCATCAAATCCTTCTGAATGGACACCCAAGACAAGATGTAAACATTCAAACACATCAGGACATGTGGCTTTTAAAGAATCCATTCTTTCTTCTTTAGTCAATATTAAATTTACTGATATTATGCTTTTTATAATTCAGTGGTATCAGGACTTCCACCTCTACTTGTATTTATGGTGCCTGTAGCCTTGAAACCCCAAAGAATAGACTTACCAGTGTGACATCATACTATTGTTTCATTGTTAGTTTAAGCCTATTGGTTAGCCCAGTGCAGAGCTTGGACTGCAGAATGAACGCAGAGTCATTGACAACATGGTGTCAAGCAGTGCTGAACCGACCGATTTATCACAGAGCGACCGATCAACCAATCAGTGGACTGGGAGCTTTAACAGTGTGTCTCAGATGGATTGAGCATGCATCTGGATCACGGGTAACCTTGCGCAGCAGCTGGATCCATCTGATCCAGTGTTTATAATCAGGCAGATCTATCATGCGAAGCTCTAATCTACAACAACTGTGAGCGGCCCAAAGTTGATGGCCCAATCAGAGTCTTTTAAAGCAGGAAGTGGTGGGAGCTACGAGCGAGGCGACAACAGGAAGTGACTGCTCACAAAGAGACTAGCATAGATGCTAACAGTTTAGGATCAGTTTTATCAGATCTGGTCCGCATTTGTATATTACATTAAAAACTGTTAACAACACAGAAATTATTTCTCAATAGACAAGAGAAATAAATACTTTTGCTCCACTTCTAACCTGTTTTTGTGAGAGTTTGTTTTTTACAAAGTGGCTCAGGTTTTGTTCTTTTCACATTGAAAGTAGAGCCCGCCTACTGCATTATCTCATTGGTCTATAATAAATGTGGCTGACGGAACGATCGTCCTGACCATTCCCAAACTCTTCCTATGGGCTGTTGCCCGGACAGACTTGTTAAATATATTGACCAGTCCTTATGGTGTGTCCAGTTAGATCAGGGGTACTCAGTGTATGAAAACTAGAAGATCTGCTGAATATTAGTGATTGTGAACATCAAGAATGAATATATGAACCAGATTTAAGGCAAAACATGGTCTCTTCAATGGCTCTTTTTTGATAATTAGCTTTTACATTTGACAATCTCTCTTTCAAACTCAAAATGAACCACTCATACTTTAATACTTCTTTTTCAAACACTGCTGTTAATGTAATGTGGATGATTTTGTTTAAAAGCACATCAGTAGTAGATATTTTAGCCACAACTATGAGCCAATCTTGCATTGTAGATGTGTCTCTTACAGTGCACGATCACTCCTCTGTGTTTCAAGCTGGTTTTCATTATAATCCAATAAACTACACAGAGCTATGAGCCTCTACAGCAGAGCATCAACATTATACAAGGGTCATTTTTCTTTTGACAGCACTGGAGTGGCCTGTTTTATTTTGGTCTCATTAACATTCATTGTGTTTGATATTTTCGTTTTCTTCCACAAAGTCTCTAAAAGAGATCAGTCCCTATTATCCATAATATTGCCAGCCACATGGCTGCAACTGGAATATTTTAGCTACATATGTTTTGGGCTGTCATGTTGTCCATTCCTAGATTTGCCCCTTATATCTGTGTAAATTAACATTTTTTAATTTTTGCTCATAATAGCTGGCACAGGTTTCTTCAAGACAAAAAAAATGTAGGGATTTGATTTAAAAAGGTGCCCTTAAAATGCCCTGAGACCCTGATGTGGCTCTGGGGCCTCCAGTTTATGAACACTGCTCTGCAGAAATAAAGCATGAAGCGGCCTCTGCTTTCTTCTCTCTGTACGAGGGCAGAGCTGACTACAGTCACTGTGGCTAATGTATTTACTGTTGATGTGTCTCATACTGCTCCACTTTCAAAATAAGCAAACCATTCTTTCTTTCAGTTCTGGTTTTATAAAGCATTTTTAGTTTTTGGATACAACTGATGATTAAAATGACAGTGATAGTGTTAATTTTAAAACATGGTCCAATAAAGACTCAAAAGTGTAAACATAACCTGATAAGGTCATGTTTAAAATCTGAAATACTATGAGGCGCTATAGTTTATGCAAGTTTTGTCTTCATAGGAATTGTTAGGCCTCCTTGACAGGGAAAACAATCGGGACAGATGTGATCATGGGCAGCTGAGAAAAAAACTACTTCCTGTTTTGTTGAAAATTATAGAAATTCAACAATTTTTCCATAATTCACATATTTGAGTTAGGGCAAAATCCCGGAAATATAGTAATCTAAAAAGTGTCCTCTAACTGTACACCAAATTTGAAGCAAATTGGATGAACACTCCTGGATCAGGAAGTCTTAAAATTACTGCTGGACAGGCCAAAAATAGGCCAAAATATGACCTTTGGCCCAAAATGACAACTTCCCTGTGAATATTTGACCAAGACTTTGAGAGGCTCTTTAAGTCTCAAGATGTTGGACGTGTATAAAGTTTAGATTTTTTTCGAGGGGCTGTTATTTTGTAAACTGTTAGGGGGCGTTGTTCAGTCACTTCAGTGAAATCATTTTGATGACTCATAAAATATCAAATGTTTCACCAGACCTGCAAATTTAAGGACTTTTTGGTACTTTAAGATTCTTAAATTTGCACTTTTGTGCTGCAAAGAAACAAAAGAAGAATAGTTAAGAATCAAGGGAACCACGAAAGGACTGTCCTCGGTGCTCGGGCCCTGATTTAAGAGAACTCCTCAGTGGGAGGTAATATGAGGAAAAACTGATCTAGCGGCTCAGAAACCTCAGAAAAAATATGAATGGAGTGAAATATTAAAAAAGAAGTTAAAAATCCCTCTGTGGTATATCTCTCAAACAGGTTCAATTGCAAAAGAACCTTGATATATATTTTAGATTTCCATCTTAGACCAGCATTTTCCCAAACTTTGCCCTCTAGTAAAACACGATCAATCCCAACTACACCTGAAATCAAAGGAGAAACGATGTGAGTTCATGTGCTGTGATGATTTCCTGTGAAAGAAGAGTGTCGTCCAGAGGTACAAACAAGGATAAAATCATGAACTTAGGAAGGAAAGTGCAGCAGATTTTAGTGTCAGAGAGTCAGAGCAGAACGTAAAGGTCGATGATTTTTGCCGACTCATCCACAGCCCGCTGTCATCGTCCATTTAGACGGGTGAGCAGCTGTCAGTGTCCCACGGGGAAGGAGTCGATCTGAACCGTGTCCTGAAAGGTCGAGCCCTGTCTGCTGTACGAGATACGGACCCTCATCTTCAGGCTCACCTGATGGGAGGAGGAAGATTCACAAAGTTAGAATCAGTTCATCAGTTCATACAGAATTAATAAGACTTGAGATTTTTCCCTTAAATGTAACATGTTGGTGACAATTCTGAAATCTCTACCCAAACATAATAACACCCTAATGGAGGTGGTGTAAGAATATGATTTTTTTCTAATGTTGTATTATCAGACTTAACCCTTTGACTGGCATTGTAACTGTGCAGTTGACTTTTTGCTGCCAAACCACTGTATTTAAAACTCTGAAAGTCCATCTTTGTCTGTTTTCCTTATTTAACTCTGAATAGCGTTGTCATACCAATATGTATCCACACTGCTGTACATGAATATAAATGTTTGAAAACTAGAAAATAGGAAGTGAATCGTAGCTGCATAACTCCTCAGACATCTAACAGTAAGAGCGTACATCAGAGTAAGAAAATAATCTGTCACATATTTCCATAATTTAGTTGAAGGAAATAAATATGATGATAAAAAATGTGTCTATGATTCTTCAGAAAACTGGGTCAACCACTAAATATCTAAATTTTGCTCTATGTGATGTTTTCATACGAAAAACAAAAATTTTGTTGCAGAAATGAAAGAAATCCACACACGCCCAGGATAACCCTTAACAGGCAAGCCAACCAGCAGGTTGACCAACATATCTGCTTCCTTATTGGATAATTTTGAAAAATAAAACCTGAAATGTTGCTAAATGAAGAGGCAGGAACACTTTATCATATCAAGTTTTATAATGGGAGAGATATGGTGATCTAACCTGACACACCAGATGGACTGGTCAGTATATTTCACAAGTACTTCTGGGAAAGAGCTCACAGAAAGTGTTTGGGAATGGACACGACCTTTCAAAAGCATATCTGGCAGGTGACTGGACAATCGTTCTGTCATTTACGATCATTAAGAGCCAAACAGATGATCTAGTCGGTGGGCGCTACTGCCGTAGTATAAAACACAAAATGTAAAGCGCTACTTAGAACAATTTAAACTATCACCAAAACATGTCAGAAGTGGAGCTAAAATATCAAACGAAAGAGAAGTTTGTTGTGTTGATATTTGTTTTTCATTTCTGATCTGACTAAACCTCTGCTGAAGCTGTTAGCATCTATGCTAGTCTCATTACAAGCAGTCGTATCTCCCACCTCTTCCTGCTGCTTTCACAGTCGTTGTAGACTGGAGTTTGGCAAGATGGATCAGCCTGATTACAGATGCAAATCAGGCTGATCCATCTGCACTGCAAGGTCAATGGTCTTCAGCCCTTGTGCAACTTCAGTGCAAATTTGCTTTGAGTAGTCTTACAACAAAAAAAGCACTGAAAAAGCTCAAGTCCATTTAATATTTACCAAACACTCAAGTAAAGACAGAAAGTCGGATCTGGGAGGGTGATGGTTGTCAGAAAACTCTTCAGATCTCACCTTGTTGGGGTTGTTCAGCATGACAGTCTGTGTCACTTTTGCTGCACCATGAGCAGGTAAACTGTCTCCACTCGGAGCCTTCATGTGGAGCTGAACACTCTGTGAAAGCACAGAAGACATTTTCAGTTTTACACACCCAAACATTTGATCCTTTTTAAAGCTTCATTAATTGAGTCTTCCACTGGTCTGTTACTGAAAATGTGAAAGTTTTAAGAAACAGCCAACGTGTCAGCTGCACGCTTTTCGAATCATACTCAAGACATTTCTCAAGCCGCATTCACACCGAACGCAACCAGGGCGAACACTCTCCATGTAAACTCAATGTACAGCCGGGCTGGGGCGGGGCCAACCCTCATGCGATGCAATAGACGCGATCTGGGCGACTTGGTCGAGGTGCAGCTGACAGATGATGCCGCTGCAGGGCTATCAGCTGCAGTGTTTTGTGGTTGGTAGGTGAGTGAAAAGGACACAGTTGGAATAATGTCAGCTAATACATCCCATTATATGATATGATATGACTGCAGTGAAACTCGAGCGGGTGTCACGTCACTTAGTCACTCAACGGAGATGAACTATTTATGAACAGGCGACACAATCTCGATCAAGTCGTGTTTGGTGTGAACGTGACTTAAGACCCTAGTCAAATTGAAACAAAAAAATTCTATTTTTGCACAAAAAAACTTCTAAAATCTACGTTCATCTGGTTTTCTGTAATGAAAACTGACTTGTTGACATTAACTTATTCTAAATTGATTGCAGTCCCTCATAATTATCACGCCCCTGCCAACCACTTCCTGTCTTTTTTTTTTTTTTTTTTGAATATTGAGGCAAAATTTTTTCAAACTAGCATTTCCGTCTTCTCCTGGGGTCTCAATTTTACCGATCAGGTATAACACTGTGATGACTGTCAGGGGAAGTGAGTAACACTGATCATCTCTCATGACACCTGATAGTGGGTGGGATATTTTATGCAGCAAGTGAACATTTTCTTTTCCTAGTTGATATTAGAAGCAGAAAAAAATGGGCAAACATAACGCCTGTTTCACACAGGAAACATTTTGTTTGCAATCATCTGTCGTGTGAGTCGGTTCCAGGAAGTGCCGCCATAGCTTTCACACCAAACGTGTGAATGTTCTTCGGCCTCAGTTCATCTCCCTGCTGTCACAGCTCTATCTCTCCATTAAATCACCCCTTTATTGAAAATATAAGGAGAACCATAAAACATTTCCCCACAAAGAAAGTGATTCATTTCCTAAATGATCTGGAAGAGCTGCAGAATGAAAGCGTTCTGACTAATAAGGGGGGTTTCTCCACAGAGGAGGCAAACTGAGCCTTAACTCTGAGAGGCACAGACAAGAAGAGTAACTGCACAGTTTCTATCTTTTCTGTGACATATTCTCCTGCTGTGGGCACACATACCAGCTGGATTAAGGTAAATATGGCCTCCATTTTCTTATTTTCTGTCTGTCCTGGCTGAGAAACTCAAGCAGCTCACAACAAAAACATGAGTACGACTCCCAAGATTCTCTCAACATTCTAGGCGCAGGAGACGATAACATGCACGCCAAAATAAAAACACACGCTTGCTCGATCACTCATTCATGGGGAGGCGGAATAACAGGAAGACAGAGGACGGGCAGGAGCAGTGGCCAGTAGCCATATTTTTATTTATATTTATTTGTATTTATATTTGCACATTGTTTTTACTTTTTCATTTTTCTGATACCTACATGCTTTTTTTTTACCTCCAGTGCTTGCTATGTCACTGGAATCTTAATTTCCCTGAGGGAGTCTTCCCTAGGGATTATATAATCTAATCTATTCTAAATACATATCTACGTGACACTAGTTGAGTCTTTAACATCAGTTATTTAAACTTTATTTAACTAGGAAAGCCTCGCTGAGAGGAATCTCCTTTAAAACAGTATCCTGGCCAAGTATTTTTATGTAACTCCATACTGCGAAAAGTCCATAAATGTGTCTTGTACAAGAAGTCTGAGATTTTTTAGCACTCCTTGACTGCCACGTATCACTGCCAAGCCTGCTGGTAAGTGTGCATATAAAATGGCATGATCTTGGTGCAGTGAGACAGACCTTGGGTACGGCAGCCTGTAAGGTGAAGCTGCTGATGTCAGAGTCTGTGGAGTTGGAGGCTGTTAGTGTGACTGTGAGGACCGAGTCTGACTGCTTCTCACAGCTCAGAGTCAGAGTCACGCCGTCTTTATCGTACACCGACACTGCAGGAGCTGTGGAGGAAATGACAGGCTTTTAAAAACAGCAACCTGAAGAATAAACAAATGGGAGGGTGAAGGGTACATTTCAAGGCCCCATGACTTTTCTTTCCCTAGTTTCATGTCTGATTGTCACTGTCTTTTTTGTAAACTCTCTGACTGTGAGGTCGATGTGACTTTACTGATCTGAGGTCTAACCTGGAGCAGCAGGTGCAGGCTCTAACCCTCCCAGCAGATCCAGCAGGTCCCCTCCAGCAGTGCTTCCTGTGCTGACGGGCAGGCCGGGCGTTGAACCACTCACTGCCAGGCTTGGCTGGACAGTCTCCTCAGAGCCTCCGAGCAGATCCAACAGGTCACACACCTGAGGACAAGTACCAACACAGAGAGAGAAATAAGAAATGAACTGTGAGGAGACCACTGTTCTGCTTAAATGAAGGAAAATCAGTTGATTGCACCATTGAAGGATATTTTGGTAATTTAAGGTAAGTTTGTATTAATTAAACGCTAACAGTAAGTTTATTAGTCACTGCAGTGCCGTCAGCTCTGCCCTTAAAAGAGGATTACCAACACTGAGGCTGGGCTACGCATGTCTGCAGGTGATGTGAAGAGTTCACGGTCATTAATCAAACTTTAGGAGAAAACCAGCTTTATATTTAAGTTATTGTAACTGAACACATGCTGATCACAGAGGGTCTTTTTCAAGGCAGGGTACAAAAATTAGATAAAATTATTTTTAGAAACTTGCTCAATGCCTTTGCAAACCTGCTATAGACCAAGAAAAAAGAAACACGATTGATTAACATCAATCAATCAATCTTTATTTATATAGCACCATATTTGTTGAATATAAATTTATTAAAGGTAAGCCTCTTGAGATGTGGCATCTCATTTTCAAGAGGGTCCTCATGTCTATATGGCTGTAAAAATAGTGACTATGGATGTGAAATCAAGGGGGGGAGGTAGTATCATCATTGTCACTTTCTGAATGCTTGCATAAACAGAAGCTGGGTCTGCTGAAGGTGATGGTCCTGTTGCAACTGAGGGCCATCATCAACTTATCAGGAGTTTATAGAGATAAGCAGCCTCCCATTTTAGGGCTAATCCTTTTATAAGGGTAAAACTCTCTCTTAAAACTACCCCTAAATTCTCAATTTTAATGATTATGACACGCACTCCATATTTTCTCGAATTTTGCCTGATAAACACTCACTCGAATATAACATGCACCCAAATTCTGCCCAAACCTTACTCTCTCAAAAATTACCTTTATTCAAAGTTTTAATCAATGAAAGTTCAGTATTTTCACAACAAATACACTTTTTTCTCTCTCAAACGGATGTGTAAACACCTTTCGCTTCACACATGCGCAATTACTCGATTTCTGCCTGAGCATGCTCAGTCTAAGAGTACCGACCAATCAGAGAGCAGCTATCAACATGCAGATGTCTTCGACCAATCACAGCGCAGCTATTTTGCATCCTCTTGCTCGCAAGCTGGCAGTGCTCTGTGTTTGCCACTGAGTGGTAACACTTAAGAATTAAACAATGATTACACAAAGCTGAACTAATTAAGACCCAAAATATTTGATTAGAACAGTTAAACAGTCAGTTTATTAAGAATTACGCAAGTTTGGAGGAAATGTTTCAGAAGGAAAGAGAGTATTTCGGCTTTTTGTATCAGATGTGTTGCATTTGCGATGCTGGCGAGACAAAATATTTTAAGTATTTTGCTTATACTTGTCTAAAATACACACCTGAAAAATTAGAAAAAAAAGTGATTTAAAATCGAGAAATTACAGTATTTGATCAAAATGCATTCACCAGAAGAGGATGTTGCCGAACTTTATTGTTATAATAAACATACATGGTGCAGGCCAAGCCAACATGAATCCAGCAATCAAACCCTAAATCATGGAAAACAGTTACTGAAGCCCACCAGTTTTCCCCAAGAGAAGGAGCGTATAGTGGTGTAGGGTAGAATAATGAAGCCAAATACCTATACATAGATGTGATGTACCTGGTTAGCAGGTTGAGGAGGCAGCAGTGGCTCCCCCTGTTTGACTTTAGGTGGTTGTGTTTCCTTGACGGTGTCTCCTGTTGTTTCTCCATTGGTGTGACCTGGAGAGTTCTTCTCGATCACAGGCATCCTCTCTAACACAGCCGCCCTGCAGAGAGGAGACATCTTAAAGCCAGGAAAAAGGGGCTGCTGCCAGTAAAAACTAAAAACAATCCCTGATGTTGAAATAGACCATATAAAAGACTGATGTGTTATATATTGGAGGATCTGAAGAGGAGCAGGGAGACTCGTCCCATACCTCATGTGGTCGTATTTCTTAAACAGTGCGTTGTATTCAACCGCCCTCTGCTGGAGCTCCACGTCTATACAGCTGCCGTAGATGCTGACGATGCTCCTGATGCGACTACGGAGAGAGGAGGCAAAACTAAAAGTGACGATCAGAGAATCTTTGAGAAATTATTGCAGTTATTACAACTTGTAAAAATCAGAAAACTTGTTATTGCTGCTAAGCCGAGGACAGGACACAAATAACATTTAATTATAATTTTTTTAAGTACATTTTGAGCAGCTGCTTTTTGAGAAGTTTTTTTTTTTAAATCAGTGCTTTAAAGTGAGTCATTTATGTAAGAAGTAATGGACTTTAGCGTATTTCACACAGCATCTAGGCACTGAGAAAAATAAAAAGTTAAACTGATCAAAGTTTTTCATCAACACGTCAACTCCATTCTGAAATCTAAACTTAAATCAGTATCAGTTTTAGTGTCGTGATGCCCTGAACTTTATGAATCAGACTCAGGTAACATCCCGTCTTTGTTTGCTGTGAGTGACAGAAGTCTTTCTTACTCCACATTCTCAGTGATGCGTGTGCTCAGCTTCATGGTGGCGGTCAGAGCGAAGCCTCTGGTCGTTGGGGACGACATGTGGGACTGCAGAACCGTTTCCAGGGCGTCCAGGACGTTGTCCTCACTGACCTGAACAAAATCATGACAAGTCAGTGCCTGAGGGTTCACAATGTTACTCTGAAATTAGGCACAGAAGACTGCACTTCTTCACTGCTGCCTTTTATTGAGGGCTGCACGGTGGAGCAGCAGGTGGTGCTAAAGCCTTACAGCAAGGTTGCTGACTCAGCTGCCCAGTCAGGCAGGACCTTTCTGTGTGGAGTTTGCAGGGTCCCCCTGTGCATGTGTGGGTTTTCTGAGGGTACTCTGGTTTCCTCCCACGGAACAACATGCTCATTAGGTTACGTGATGACTCTAAATTGCTTTTAGGTGTGAGTGTGAATGGATGTGTTATGGTCTGGGTGTTTTTGCTTCTGTTTTGTGTTTTCCTGTGCTGTTCTTTTCTCCCTATTTCTCTCTCAGGATGTTTGGGGAAGAAGGCGCGGCTGGCTGGTTGTCTCTCTCTCCTGGAACTGAAGCAAAAGGCACAACTCTGATCATCACTGAGACCAGTGCTAATTTTGTTGACGAATTAATTTTGTCATAGTTTTCATCAAAAACCTTTTTCCCCCGACAAAAACTAGACAGTAACTAAAAAAAACAAGTGCACATGGACAAAAACTAAAACTAAATTAACTGACATTTTCATCAACAAATACAAACTAGACAAAAATGTTTGACAGACACTTAATCCAATCAGACCTAATGTTGTCATGTAGAAAGTAGGACCAAGTTAGGAATATATCCAATCACAGCTACTTTGGTTGTGTGGAAAGGTTGGATGAGTTAACAGGGACATCCAATCACAACTGCCTTAGCTTCATGGTGGTGGGATAAGTTGTGGAGTGATCCAATCAGAGCTCCTCTCTTTATGAATTGATATATTCATGTAGAGCAGGTTCACTGTTTGTTGTCAGTTCTGGTATTGTAACTGAGATGCTCTGCCAGGTAGCCTAAATAAAGGTGAGTGTATTTCACACAAAAGTTAAATTTGTTTCTGTTCATTTATACATTCAGACTTTACTAGCATTCAATAAAGGGTTATTAGATGTTTCATTTTATCCAAGTGTAAAACATGACTTCAGCAATTCAAGGAAATGTAAAAAATGCCTTACACTCTACAAATTTTATTAACTAAAACTAGACTAAAATTAAAACAATTATGACTAAAACTAAGATATTTTAGGACAAAGACTATGATAAACTAAGTTAAAAAGTGCCATCAAAATTAACACTGACTGAGACACACCTGCAATCAGTCTCCCAGTAATCAGCTCCTCCATAAAAGATCGGTCAGGACTCCACCACTCTGCCAGATAATCCTGTCCAGTTGGTGGTGTCCTTCTTCTTATTCATTCTCTGATTGTTTTTTAACCTTTCTAGTGTGTGTTTTTTGCATTGCGTGTGTGCGAGCTTAACGGATACCACCGTGCTTCCATAGCAGCAAATATCGTCTGTTTTTTAAATTTCTCTCCAGCGTGTGTCCTGCTGCCCTTTTTGGATTCTTCCCCGGAGAAATTGAGTCTTGAGTTGTCAGCCGGCTTTCAGCCTTTTACCCCCTTTTTCAATTTTCTAGGGTTTGGTATTGTTTTTGCCGGCCTGCTTTTGATAAAACACCTAAAAACTGCCATTTTGTCAGTCTTCTTCAGTGGTCCAGACTTTGATTCTCATTCTTAACAGGTTGTCTGTCTCTATGTCAGCCAATCCAGCCTGTGAAACCCGACCTAGCCTCATGAGGAATCAGTGGAGTTTTTAAGATTACATCCAGTCAGATTAACTGTATTTCAAATGCACACTGTGATCAATTCCAGATTAAAATGGTATTTGTCAATTTTAAAACAACTTTATAAGTCCACTGTGACAATGCGAGGTTATTATTGGTGATCATGGTTTTCAGATATATTCCTTAAATCACAGCTGCACTGACTTAGAGGTAAAGGACAGCTCCAAAGTGTTTACTCAATATAACACAGCTTAAACTAGCCATAATTTACATTTCTGAGTTTCATATACTTTTGGTGTGTCTCCTCCTCATGATAGAGTACCTCTATGCACAAGACAAAAAGTCTGCAGTATCAAGACTTCTCTTTCTGCTCCTGTTTTTTGAATGTTTGTGATTGTGAACATATTCTAGTAGCCATTAAAATCTAATGTACCATAATTTCCGGACTATAAGCCGTTACTTTTTTCCCACGCTTTTAACCCTGTGATGCGGCTAATTTAAAGTATTTTTACTTTACATCTAGCCTCGTCACATCAAATTTAATTTGGGTTAAAAAATCTGTCAGTGTAACATATATGTGCGTAAATATCTCATGTTACAACGTGGACAGTGCCAGAGCATGTGAGCGAAGTGGGGCGATGAATTTTCCAGCTCCTCGCGCACAGATCTGATCCTTGCGTCCGCTCGTCCCCTAAATATCCTTCCACCTTCCACTAAAACTTCCACCAGCTTCAGACGCATGGTGTGAGCGGTACCGGAGTGAAAGTGGAGATGGAAGGAGCAAAAGATAAGATGACGCTCCAGCTTTTTAGAAAAACGCTCCGCGCCTTGGCCAAAGTCCTTCCACTCGCGTGGGAAGGAACTAAAAGTATTTTACGTTATGAACTTCCTAAGACTTTCGAGGTGCTATATCTTGGAAACTTCACACCTGAAAACATACGTAGCAGAGACAGTTACCTGACTGGGATACTTCTGGCGGCATCAAAGAAAGCTATCACAAGAAAGTGGCTTAAGGAGGATGCCCCCACACAGAGAAATTGGTTGGACATTGTTGATGAAATCCATGATATGGAGAAATTTACGCACACTTTGAGACTGCAACAGTTTCCATGTTATGAAAATAAAAAATAGGCATTAAAAAAAATCTAATGTATGAACTCAAGTTCAGGCATAATCTCATCTCTTTTACACAGTTATACTTTGAGAAATACACAGTCCATACTAACACTACTTAAGTTAAGTCTCTTTGTTAGAATGTATAAAAATGTCATTTGTGTTGTTTTAAGGTAGGTGTTAATTTTCTTTTTAAATCAAAGTCTGCTTTTATCTGGAAAAAAAGGAACTTATAGCAGCTTAAATTAGCTTAGCCGTGGTAAATAGGGGAAGATTAATTTTGTCTTTCCTCTGAACTCTGTGATATTTTTAAAGTAACTTAGGACATTCAAAGGTGCAGTAATGTCCTAATTTTTCATCTTTTATTTCTTGTGTTAGCAGGAAGATACTACAGTCTATGGACTGCCTGCCATGGTAGCCACTAACAGTTAAATAACATGCAATCGATGTACTTTAAAAAACATGTACCTCCGTTCTCAATCTCTGGTCCAGGCCCTGTCACCTTTGCCGTTGCCTAAAGGAGGTTCATCTATCTAAACTAAAACAATAATAACACACTTACTGAATACTTTCTCAAAGGTCTTTGGATGAGAACATGTCTATGTGGGACTACTTTAGCTGGACTTTATCAACAAAAATGATAAAAATTAAAGATACTTGTCAGAAAGATTTTATTTTTTCATGTGATCCTGTAGGGTGCTTGACTGTTATGGTGCATCGTCAGAGCTCAAATGCAGGAGCTGGGAATTTCATCACACCACAATAAAACATGTTCCAGTTATGAGCTGGTATCTGTTCGGAGTAACTGGTGACTGAAGATTGTCCAAACTCCCTGGTAGGAATTCCTGCCTAAGGGTCAATATTAGTGACGAGCCTAATTTACAGCTTAGATATTCTGAGATTAAATGAAAGGCTTTAAATAAGGAAAAACTGTTGAAACCACTGATCTGATATGTTCACTTTTATTGAACCTTAACCTCATTGTGAGTAACATGATTACACTACTGACTAAATGATTCTAAACTAATTTCCTTCAGTTTATTTTGTAATATTAAAACCGTGTGGGTGCTCGGTGTACCTTAACAGGCTCGGTCTCCTGACACTCTCCTCTCACTAGCAGGTCTCCGTACTCTCCTATACACCAACACGCCACCTGCACCAGGGATTGCTGCACAAACACAAATCACACAAATATGTACCAAAATAAACATGCAGTAAAAGAAAGAGCACTTCATGTTCTTCTTAATACATTCAGTCTGAAACACTGGAGCCACAGTTTCCCACAATTCACTTGAGGTTAAAGTGGTGGATGATGGGAAACTGCAGCACTCTGCAGATGAGTGTACGTCTGCTGCTCATCCGACTCGTTTCCAAAAATAAACCTGGTTACATCAGCCCATTTTACACTGAAAGCCTCGCAGTTCCCCCCCACCACAGAACCACTGCAGCTCCGTCTGACACAGAAAAGGTCTGTGTCAGATAGATTTAGACAGAAATATCTCAATGAATGAAATCTCTCTAAATGATTATGTTTTCGTGATTATGAAATGCTCTCAGCCTGAGATAATGTGACTTTTTCTTTCAGGCGTTACATGAAAACACATGATGTGACTGGACTCCAGTCCAAATACTTTTAAATACTGGATTAAAATGATGAAAAGATGAATTGATAAAAAATGTGATCTATAATTTCGATTGTTCATTGTGTAACTCATGTTAAACAAAAAAATTTTCTATCTGAAGTCTTGCTGATCCCAACATTGTGGAAAATGATTTGGCAATTTGAAAAAGATCACATCAATATATTTTCAATATGCATAGAAATACTTGACATAAGTTGCTACTATATGCATTTTAAATGTACCTACAAAACCTACAGTTCGGTTTCTTTGTTCTGATTCGGTTTTAAAAAGAATCACAAAATCACATATTTCCTTTGGAGCGTTTCAGGGCTGTCCTTATGTTCCTACATCATTAGGTCACTGCTTGTGTATGAGAACGTTGCTATGATTTCGAGTTGTGCTCTGCATTATCGGAGGGAGGTTAGCAGGCAAAGACAACAACAAAACAAGTCAATATTTAATAGAGGAGGTCAAATAACTCATGAACAATTACACAGATGAGTATATTTATCTGTGTCTGACAAGAATTACACTTTAAATATTAACAGTCTAAGAAGAATAGCGGGCCTTTGAAGCTTGTTGATGTCTGCAGGGGGCCCCAGAGGACACTAGATAACTTGGCAACTTTTAAATCACAACACCTTTAGAAGTTTCAGCAGAGAAAGTGTCAGTGATATGGAAAGTTACAGAGCAGCTTTGTAAAAGTGGAAGCTTAAGTAATGAAAATGATAATTTCATCTAATACAGCGAGCTAGACTAAACTCTGGGATCTTAAGGAGTCTCAGAATCAGTCGATGTTGTTGAGTCCTGTGATGACCTGCTGACGTCACAGTGAGTGGAGTTTACCTGTTGTTATGTGGAATATTCTGCTTGTGCATATAAACATTAAATTTTAGTACTTTATCAGATTAGATCAGGATTGTGTGTTTGCCATCTTAATATCAGTATTACCACTCCTGCTGTTGCTTATGCCACTACAGCAGTGTGATGACTGAACTCTGACCTGTTTCTGCTGATTGCTGAGATGATTATGTCCAAAGTGCAAAGGAACCACTCCAGGTGTCAGCTAGAAGCAAGCCCAGAACACCAGAATTTAAAAGAAAACTCACTTATTTACCTGATAAACTCTGCGTTAATTATATTTACATATGTATGCAGCTGGATAACTGGCAGCTTCATTCAGTTTCAGTCCAGCGAAGAGCTTGCAGGCCCTGTTTGGCTTCTGGCTTTGACTCACAATCCCCTCATGGTTCTGCATTATTACAGGATTTCAGTTTAAAACAGGCATTCGGCAATGTTTATAACTTGTACATGTACATGCAGAGTTTCTTGTGTGTCCAAAAACTGTTGCCCAAGAGGCCCACTGCAGTGGTGATTAATTTTTAATCAGCCCACAGTAACTAAAAGTCCCAAATGTATGATGAAAGAGGTCCCACACTGGAACATGAAGCTTCTGCTACACTGATGAATAAAGACACACGCATCATGGCAGCAAATAGCAGCATAGATTAAACTCACTTCTGTATCAAAGCTAACGAAGCATACTGTGCTTAACCATCTTTAAGCACTGACAGTTCTCCAAAATTTGGCAACTTTGTGCAATTTGCTTTTGTTTTTGGCTTAAATGTGGAAGTTATCCTTCAGTGTCTTTCCTTTCTGTTGCACAGAGAGTCTTTCTCATCCTGATCAGGGAAGGATCCAAAGCAAACCACCTAAACTGACTGGCCACCCAAAAATCCTTCATTTCAATACACTAAAAGTGAGTTGTGTCAAGGTGGCCCTTAAACTCAGAACTCAGACGTGAGAAGTGGACAAATGTCATATCCCAAAAGGCTTTCCAGTTAAGAGCTGGAGAAGTCGGGCTAGCTGAGGATCGTCCGATATCCCAGTGGACAATTCTGACCAAAGGGGGCAACCGCAGCGACATACAGTGCTTAACAAATTTATAAGACCACCACCAAATGTAAGGTTTGAGCCACTGCTGCCCTAAATAACCACACTGATAGTTTCAAAAATCACTTTTTTATGTTTCTGTGATGGTAAATACACCAGAATGCAGAAGCTCTTTCACCTAAATGATATTTGAGAAGGTAAAATATGAATATTATTGTTATCCATGAATTTTTAAATTTACTGTTTTACAAAAGACCCCAGAATAAATAACAAAGCACATTATCATTTAATATATAAGATGTCAGATAGGAGTTATTTACTTGCATTCCTGAACAGCAAAATCAGTTTTCGTGGTTGAAAGTTATGCTTGATTAATGTCCAACTTCTCAGATCAGCCCAGTGAGCTCAAATTTGGGTAAAAAAAAGGTGAATTCAGTTTGAAATTACTCAGTCCTGTTCAAAATGTATGTCCAATAACAATAACATTTTCAGTTTTAAATATTTTTTTCCTCAGGTGGTCTAATCAATTTGTCAAGCACTGTATTTAATTTGCAACTTGAAGAATCTGACTCCCAAAATCTACCAGCATGCACCTCCTTGTTTTTATCTGTATGTCCCCCTATATAATAACAATAAAAAGTCTTGAAAGCCACTTTATCTAGGAACAAGCCCCCCGCTCTTGACATGTGAGGTGAAGAACGATCGAGGAGAGCTTGTTCACAGGTTTACGAGCCGTGACAGCAATCGAAATATCATAGATTAATATATTGTTTTTTTTAATGTTGGTTGGTGAACATATTTGGACATTGATATCCTATAGTCACACTACATTTCCTTTTTGTTGTTGCCATGCTTGACATTTTCAGTCAACTAAATCAGAGTGTATATGAGACTTTTCTTCTCCAGTGTGAACGTGTCACACCAAACACTGACATCAGGGGGTAATTTACTAATTACCAGAGCTCCACATCCCTCGAGTGGTGCTATTACATGACTGTATTTATTTTTCTAAGGATTGTTCTAATCACGTTTGATCCCCTGATGTAACTGTTGTCCCAGCATGAAGCATCCCTGACACAGATGGATTTTATTGTTCATGGAGGGCGCTAAAAGTCAAGCCTTTAAGTTTTTAACCACAGGATTAAGAATAAGAAATGCCAAATCCTCCACTCTCACCTGGGAGATGTCGGTCAGCAGAGCTCGGTACAGCTTGTGGACGGTGTAACAGTGCAGCTCTGAGGCGTTGGTGATGAGCTGGATCAGGTTTGGGACTGTCTCGTCCCTCACGTCACCCCCTGCCTGACAGAGCGGAGACCAGAGTCAAACATTAGATCACACTCACAAAAACTTTCCATTAGCAACAGTGCTAGCACGGGTATTTGGGTCGTCCTGTATTTTCCCAGACACACTGAGGTCTCATGGGTGTGCTTCAATCACAGCTCAGCCCTCAATCAAGAACACTCACAGATACACAGTACATTGAACTTTGATTGAAACATTAGCCTTTAATTAATCTACTAATCTTAATTAAAGATAATAAGAGAAGCAAGGATGCAACAGTTTGCAAAATAAACAGCATTTACTGAGCATAAAAACAGCTTAATCAAGAAGCTTCAAAGGCAGCATGAAGGAAAGTCTATGCAGCAGAAATGCTGAAGTTTTCCATAGAATGATATTATTGACTTACATATTGAGTGAAGAGCTTTCAAACATGTTTACACCTGGTGTTAGCATGTGGTGATCCAAATTTAGGTGGGTTGACTTTAAGTATATACTAATATAGAAATCCGGCCCTGACACATTTGACGCTTGCTGATCTGAAAGTAAAACATGTGAGACTTTCTCCGCTCTATCAGCATTCATCACCTCGCCCCTGGATTAAGGAACAGACAGGCAGTGAGTTTGTTTCTTGTAATATACAGTGCTGTGAAAAAATATCCACCCCCTTTCTGATTCCTTTGCACATTTATCCCACTTAAAGGAACACTCCAACATTTTTGTTGTTTTCGTGTCAAGCAGATAAACCATTCTTTCGACTGCGCGTCCAGTAAGAAGGAAGAGACTCGACTCGTTCACAAACGTCACAGCACTCTTGAAAACCACTGCAGAAGTAGGTCAACAAAACAAAGCGTCTGTTTAGGAGTAGGAGAAGATAACATGAAGACAGTAAAAGATAACGTAACATAAAGGGGTAAAAAAAAAGGAGTCACAACAAGCAAAAAAGACCGTTTAGAGTGACTGAAGAGTTTATCTGATGACTGTTAACAGAGACAGGCTAGCGCGCTACCCATTAACTCCCAGTGTTTCAGCTAAAGCTAACTAGCGGTGGGCAAGCTTTGTCTGTCTCTTTTTCGTTACATGTCGTAAAATATTGGAGTGTTCATTTAAGGTGATGTGGTCAAATGTAGAACATCTGTAGAGTCGTTCTCGAGACAAAACCCATGACGAGACACATTGGCTTATTATCGAGAGCTGATTGGACCACCAGGACTCGAGTTAACACCATGTGTAAACAGGGTTGACAGCAGAGTGCAGCGAGGTGAGCGGCTCAGTCTGTATTTACCGTGGTGAGGACATGCAGGATGGTGTCAATGTGCCAGCGCTGGGAGGGCGCATACCTGACAGAGACAGAGACACACACTCAGTGCTGCTGAAGAGGGAGTTTTTACACACACATACCGCACATCTGTATCCTAACATTCATACACTCACACAGGAGAAGCATTAAGAGGCAGAGTGATATAAAATAGAAAAAGAGACGAGTATTCATCATCACTTAAGGGGACAGGGGTGTCAGTGAGAGACGGACACAGAGTGAGACATGGAGACAAACACAGAAAACTGAAGCTCAGACTCTGTATCAGCTCTCACACTCACACAGCTGCATCGCATTAATGGACACATTATCTGATTACAGCTGGAGACAACAGAGCACATTAAACGACTCACATGCACATGGATGTATGTGTGCAGGCATGCTTGGACAGAGTGTGTGTCTCACTCGTGTACTCGTCTGCAGTGTGTCCTCACCTCTCTGCAGCGTTGAATATCCCGCTCGCAGCCTGAGAACGAAGCTCAGGGGGGCAGGAGGAGAGGAAGAGGAGCAGCTCCTTCATCATGGGGCGGATGTTGGTGGCTGACACCAACGCCAGGGAGAGATCCAACGCACGACTGGAGGGTTTGAGAGAGAGGATTAGTGCTTGTTATTGTTAATATATATATGTATGCACCACCAGTGGGTGCAGGAGAAAAGAGGTTGAATTATATCACAGATAGGACTGGGTAATATATATCGATTAAATCAATTCAAATTATTTTGTACAGAAGATTAAAATTAAAAATTTATATTTTTTTCTTTTCTTACTCCAATTGTAAGTTGTTGCAATGTTTGAAAATATAAATACAGAAAATGTACAGTTTCCACAATAGTAGGCCCTTTCAGGTTCTGCACATGCACATGTTTAGGCTTTTAATTGTTTTATGAATGAGATTAAATAATGCTCAGAGAGTTTCATGTTAATTTTCTGGGAAAAAGCCTCAGGTTTACATGCTTATGTAGACAACCCTGCCTATGTTTGAACTACATAATCAACATTTTATGACACACACTTTAACAGGGAAATTCTGTTTGGTTTGGGAATATATATTGAAAACAAAAACAGCAAAACTTGATTCATGTCAATTTTGTGTCCCTAGTAGTTTTTTTTTTTTTTTTTTAAATCAGAGGTAAAAAATTGACTAAAATCGTAAATCAAGTGTTGTGGAATAAAAATTGGGGATTTTATTTTTAGGCCAGATCACCCAGCCCTACTTACAGACATCAACGTCATGTATTTCATCACCCAAGCTCCCAGGTAAACTGAAGGTCAGGGTGTGTGTCAGCGCTGCACCCATAGGTGCCATTAAATATCACCATTTAATATTTTTAAATATACACAGTATCCTAAAAAGGCTTTTAGAGGGAAAGAGGGATCTTTTTAAAAGAGGGCTTGAGGGTTAATGTCTTTAAAAGCCTAATGAAGGCGAAGAGGGCTTCATGTTGATTTGCATCTCAATCAATTAATCAATCAAATTTTACTTATAAAGTACTTTTCATACAAAAAAAAAATCAAGCACAAAGTGCTGTACATTTAAGAGCAAAGGCAGATAAGTGTCGGGGGATGAAAAATAAAACACAAAACCCCGCCCACCCTCCTAACCCACATTCAATCTAGACTGAAAACCTGTTTATTTAGGATAGCTTTTAATACCCAGTAGTGTGATGACACTTTTACTTTACTTTATTTTATTGTATTGTATTTTATTTTATTGTACTTTGGTATATTTTATTGCTTTAATTGTTTTTAATTGTTTTTATTTATGCCTTTTTATTTGTCTTTTATTGTACAGCACTTTGGTTCACAGAAAGGGTTGTTGTAAAGGGCTGAAAAATAAAGAACATTTACATTTACTTTCATCACACACAACCAAACACACGCTCACACAAGGACACTAAATAAGGACTCTTTAAACTGCCAGGAAACACAGGACCTAAGACTAAACCAATAAAACCATGATAGGATATAATTAAAGTAATAAATCGTTAAAAGTTAATTAAAATAAAACAGTCTTAAAACCAAACAATCAAAGAAAATAAATAAAAGAGGTAATAAAATATTAAATAGTAACTCGGAAACTAAAATAAAGTAAAAAAAACACATCATGCAGATTAAGAGAATAAAACAAAAATCAGTTAAAGCCAAACTATAAAGGTAGCTCTTGAGTTTCATCTGACGTGATGAAGTGAAATCTGATCCCAGAGTCCAAGAAAACATTTAAGCGTGAACACCAAGTCACATAAAATGTCCATTTGCAATCTACTGTCATCATCCAGAGCAGATTTAAGGGCCCAGTTGCCCACACACAGTACTGATGAGCTTAGAGCTTATGCCTTTCCCTGAAAGAGCTGATGAATGTTAAACCCTATAAATAAAAGACAGTGCGTCACACGACCCATGAGACTCAACAACTGTATCAGTCAGCTCAAATATTATTGATATTTAGATGTTGCACAAACTTAAGCTTAAACCCCTTCTCATGCCACAGGTTTATCGTTTGTTCCAGTTGATCTCTTTACCAGCTCATAACTAGAACGTATTTTAGTGGGATGTGGTGTTATTCTCACTTCATACATCCAAGTCCCGAGGTAAGAATTCTTATCTTAGCCTTACTGTAGCACATTTTTGTGGATTAAAGCTGGAAGACATATCCAGCTTTTTAAAAAAATATCCATATATAATCAAACAAGACATAGGTTTAGACAGGATAGTTTGCATCAATGTAGTTGTTGATGCACTAAAGTAGCATTTAAGTGAGCCACAGTAAGGAATGCCAATGCTGAGCGTGCCAAAACGTGGCAAAAAAGCTTAAGCATGATGGATGTTTTACTAGTTTCACAAAAGTGCCACAACGTGCAATATGATGACCGTGTAAAATGGTGAGCTGCAGCCCTAAACGTCCAGTTTTGTAGCCCTCTGCATTGAAACAATCCTACTTCAAGCTTAATTAACCTGTGATTTTAAAGCTATTTATCTGAGAAAAAATCAACATATACATTAAATATTGACATTCAGCCAAAAAATAACAGATTTGCATTTTGGTCCATATCGCCCAGCCCTTCAGAGTCTGAAACTGATCATTTCCTGTCTTTTTAGATTCTTCATCTGAAACTCTTTTTACAGACACACATCTACTGAAAACCAGCTGAGTCTTAGGAACAGAAGAGGAGGTCAAAGTTACCGTTTGACAGAAGCGTCCTGGTCCTTCAGACAGTCCACGATGGTCCCCCTGTGACGCTGCACTGCATTGTGGTCTGTCCCGACAATCTTCTGAAGAGAGATCATGGCAATGTACCTGGATGTTTAACAGAGATGACAACATGTTTCAACTCTATATTATTGAAGACATAAATTTTATTTATTTTATTAGAACAATAGTAAGTGGGCCAGGATCATGGCTGGGCAATATGTTGAGTTTTAATGATACATCACTGTATAACTACAAGATACGAGGGCTGATTGATAAGTTGTGAGCCTTGAATTGAAGAAGATAAGCAGGAATGTCCTTTTTCTGCTCTACTACTCCCTGACTATTAAGGCTGTGTACCCGAAGACTGGTGTCATTTGGTCAGTTTACGTCGAAGAGGTAGCACTCTAAAGTAAACAAGGCGAGTGACTTTTGCAAAATGGACAAAATGCCCCTGTTCACAAGTCTGTCATTGCCATGGCTGCCATTAAAGATTGTGGCTTTGAATTGATTGAGCATCCGCCTTATTCGCCTGATCTCGCTCCATCAGACTTTCATATATATCTAAAACTGAAAAAGGCCATTTCCGGTACCCACTTTTGGTCAGATGATGACGTCATACATGCAGTGGAGGACTTTCTGAACGGTCAAGAAAAGGACTTCTTTAAAAGTGGCATTGAAACCCTTAAACATCGCTGGCAAAAGTGTATGAAGGGCATTACATATACCAATTAACTTTGGTATTGTGACCACTGTTAGATAAATGAAGTGTCTGTCATTCAGCCAGCCTTAATGAAGATGAACTCAGCACTGTACAACTTAACTTTCTGAACTTTGCATTATAAATAATTTATCTCTCCACTTGAAATGTCTCTTGAACTCATTGAGTATTTATGAGAGCGCAGGGGAGATGTTATCTAGCCACGCAGTACTCAGAGGAATAAACCAGTCCTATTACTGTTGCTCAGCTGCAGACATGATGACTGGCCTGCAGGAAGAACCAGACGGGCCTGCTTGACCACACAGCCTCTACGGAGAGAGACCCAAAAAACAGTGACAAAGCAAAACCCCAGAGGAAGGTGCCCGGGACCTGCAAGCTGAGAAATGACAGCCTAAAATGAAGAGATCAGCTCCTCAGCTGACAGAGCTGCTGCTGTAGCACCAGGGGAAAGTGATTAGTGAGCTCAGAGTGATAATAGCCTGTGGGGAGGTTTTCTTCTCTGGCTGTGGGGAGTTTGCCATTTGGCCTTGTGGAACGGAAAAGGCAGAATGACCCAGAGCGATAAGAGAGGACAGGGGAGAGAGCAAAGGGAAAGGAAGAATAAAAACAGAAACTAACCGAATGTTCCTGTCATTATTTAGCAGAAATCTTCCAAGGATGTTCACGGCTAAAACCTGGGAAAAGGAGAGACAAGGCATGTTTACATATGTTCATCATTAAAGTAACATATTTGCATTTGTGATCATGTGATAATCATAATTTCCTTTCACTCTTACACTCCTGAAAGTTTCCAGACAGGCAGACTGTCCCTGAAATCTCCCTCAGTTCTTTAGTCCATGCAGGTGCCTCACAGTGAGAATCTTGAAATACTGAGTTCACAAGATCACGCTCACAAGCAAAGGATGAACATGAGGCTTTATGACCTCGAAAATTAATTCAGAACATCTTTGAATGCAAGTAGGCCTGTGCTCAAAGTTTAAAGAAGGTCTCTTAAAGCAAAACCCCAACAAAAGGACTACTTGCACAGGTTCTCCTCTGGGGTGTGTTTTATCTTCTCTGTTATTTATTTTATATACTAATTTCTGCACCAGCACTTTTCCAAATATGCACTTTATTAAATATGCAGATGACACAGCTTTGGCGAGCCTCCTGTATGACAATGAAGAGGAGCTCGGGCCAGTCCTTGATTTTTCCTCAACTGGTGTCAGAGGTCAAACCTCTTTCTTAATACCCACAAAACTAAGTGCATTGATTTTAGGAAAACAATAGTCTCTAATCCTACAGCCATTAATGGGAAAATCTATTCTGGCTGTCACTGAATAGAAGTACCTTTGCATTGTGCTTGATCACAAACTCAAATTGGACAAACAGACCGAAAGGCCGATCACAAAGGCCCAGCATAGACTTCTTTTTAAGGAAGCTTATCTTTTAATGTCAGCAGCAAAGTGCTTCAGTGTTTTTATTCTGCTTTTATTGAGAGTTCCTGTCTTTTTGCATTATCTGCTGGTTTGGAAATGAAACAGAAGCACAGAAAAAGTCCTTCAGGCTAATTGTAACAGTGTCCAGTCAACTGTCAAGCATCCCATTTGAAAATATGGACTGCATTTATAAACAGAGAACATTAAAAAAGGCACTGATGGTGATCAGAGACACCCCCTTGCCCCTTCCTTTACACGGTTGCCCTCCTGGTAGCATTATTGTGCTCCTCTGCTCGCAAAAAGCAGATCCAAATCTTCTTTTGTTCCACAAGTGATCAAATTTTTAAATAAATGAACAATGAGAAACAGTCGTGTTAATTGGGTCCAGTCCATCGCTAGTAGGTTTCCTTTGCTTTTCTCCTCTGTGTGAGTGCAGTGTTTTGAGTTTCTAGAGATGTTGATGTGTTTTTATTTGTATATTTTTAACTGTATCAGTGTTGAAACTGTACTTTGTTTCCAAACGTGTGTGATTCCTGCCACACCCCAATATCCCTACAGGGACAGATAAAACTAACAAACTAAGGGCCCGTTTACATGACAACGCTGTCACCAGAAACAGACAGGTTTTTCCTTTGCGATTTCAAAAGCACTCCAAGTTCACACGGAAACGGCGTGATAACAATGCACTTTCGCACGGGTCCAACAGAACGACTGAAAAAGTTGTAGCTTGCATGCCAGGTCAGCAGTTGGGGATGTAAACTTGTAGTGTCCTTGGTGAATATAACAAATGCGTCTCCACTGGTCAGAGTATTGACACAGCAAATCCACTTCTTGTTGGAGGAGCGATAACAAACTGAGTACAGTTAACAGCACACATGTTGATCGGTAGTCGGTGCACGCGTAACCTTTATCTGAAAGAGTACAGCACATGCACCACGCCTCACTGTTTTCAGGGAACTTGGGGATTCCCTGTTTACACAAAGACGAAGACAAAAATGTCTCCAAAACTTTTCACTCTGGACCCCAGTTTGCAGATTCAGGCACTCCAGGCACCATTTTTGTGTAAACAGAAGGTATAAAAGCAACAAAAATTCTCTGTTTCCAGATGTTTTTTTCGTTGTTGTGTCAACGGGCACTAAAGAGGTTTTTAATAAGTTCACAAGAATCTGCTTAAGTGTATGGATGGTTAGCCTGACACAATGCTTACGCCCTTGGCTGTCCTCTGAGTTTACATAAAAGGATATGAAGTATGAAGTAGGTTCATTTTATGAGATCGTCATCATCCCCGCTTGCAGCAAATTTTTGTGCTCGTATCAGTTCATCCTGAATTGATGAGCTGGGGTGAAAAACTCATATGAATGAAGATCATGTCAAAAGTTTTCTGGAAAATTTCAGGAGTTTTGTGCATGTGTGAAAACCCAAATGGTGAAGTTTGTCTCTCACTCTGAGGCCACTCTCTGACTTGATGTCCAACACAGTGAGGACCGTCTCGTACAGCACAGCGTTTCCAACAGTTTTTGTGCTGTCGGTGTTCGTCGCCACCTGGACAGAAAGTTGAACAAATAAGTCAGTAAATGAGACACATCATACATACAATTTTGTGTACCAGTATTTTTTTATAGTCAGGGATGTTTTTCATGGAGAAAAACTTTTTTTTCTATTCTTGCCACCTACTGACAGACAGTAAGCTTTAGCTTTTTATCTGTTGTTTTTAGCAGTTAGCGTTAAAGGGTTAGTTCAATATTTTATAAGTTGGGTTGTAATTCGTACTTGACAATAGTCGGTGAAGGGGCTGAAAGGGCTCTCAGTAGTGCTGTACCTTTAGAGGGATAGTTCGGGTTTACTGATGTGGGGTTTTGTGATGTACAGTACATGGCAGGAGCCTGAACATGTGCCACAGTTTCACAGCTCAGTTCTCTCTCTGTTCAGAAAAACTTGGGACAGATGGTAATGCTAGAAATTGCGGTACATGGTGCCAGAATCCCTGCTTAACCTAAAGAATTGTGGGAAAAACAAGCCACAAAAACAATATGGGGTCAACACATGCTACAAACAGTTTGTTCACATCCACTTAATTTGGCGGAAGGACACGTAGGCTGTGCTGTGTCTCAAAACATTGGCTCAATTTTATATTAAACTCACACAATAACAAAAATAACTGTACCGGTTAACAGGAGTTTACCTTTTCGGTTGCCTTCTCCTTCTTACAGGTGCAGCACTGGAAGCCCTTTCAGTCACTTCACTGATTATTGTCACATACCTCATACAACCAAATACAACCAGAAATACTGAACTATCCCTTTAAGTCTTTACAGAGAATGGCAAGTAAAGCATAATGCATTTCCACTTAAGCAGGAAAAAAACAAGTGAAAAACTTAATAAGTGTCAAACAATGGTTGATAACTAAGAGCTGTACTCAATAAACTAACAAGTTTTTGCAAGAAAATAATCTAAAAGTGTTGGATGGTCTATGAATTTTCACTTAAAATACAGAGAAAATACATTTCAAGAGAAAATAAACCATGACTGAAGACATACCTGAGCTAGAAGGTCGTTCATGGCGTCACTGGCTGCTTCATTGTTGCGGCCAAGAATCCTCAACAACCTCAAGATGCGGACCTGAACACAGGGGGTCACAGATGGTCAACAAATGGACACCAGTCCACGTAGTAGGGCTGAGCGACTGTAGGAAAAGATCTAAGTGGGATTTTTCTGGCAGATATTGCGATTTCATTTCGATTCACGATTTTCTTCAAATTAAGCTTCAGTGCAACATTCACTATGTTTACAGTATAGACAACAGTAAGGAAATCAATGATCAAAAGCACATAACACATTTTTCATCATCTAATATTGATGATAAATAATCTGTTTTCATTATTTAAGTGATACTCCAACTTCTACTCCTATCAGCACAACGGCTGTGGAGATGTGACGCTTGTGAACAAGTCGACTCTTCTGAAACTGCTCTTTTAAGAGAACAATGAGAACCGATTCATAGTTGTGTGTCAAGCGTTTATTTGCGAGCCATTCTTAAATGCAAATTGCCTGCGAATTTGTAAAAAAGTATAAAAAGTGTAAAATAGTTGACACAACAGATCCTGGGTCAGTCAGGAGCGCTGCAAAAAGTAGCAGCATTGGCGATCATTTAAGTCTAACCTTTAAGGTTAGACTTAAATCATTCCTCTTTGATAAAGCTTTCAGTTAGGGACCAGCTCATAGCCCATAGTTTAGACACATAGTTAAGATGCAATAGGCTTAGACTGCCGGGGGGATCTGGCACATTGGGCTCTATCCCTCTCTCTCTCACTCTCTGTCTCCATATCTGCCTCTGCCCCTTTCTGTTTGCTCCTGTACTCGTCTCTGGCTCTTGTCTTTTAGGTGGCCTGGGATCCTTGGTGGAGACTGCCTGCTGCTGTGGAGTCACGAAGCCTCAATAACTACAATTACAGACATAACACATATTTGGCCATCTCATTCCAGTTCATAATCATTACAGCAGTTAATGTAGATATTAGCATGATCTTTCTATCCATGGTTGATACATCTATAGTAACTATCTCTAGCTCTACATGGACATGAGATCCCTCTTGAAAATGAGGTGTCACATCTCAAGAGGTCTACCATTAATACATTTATACTTAACGGAGACAAATATGGTAGGGATGCACTTGTGGTCTGGGCACCCATGAGTTCGTCTCTACCATAAATTCCTATTTTCAGGAAGAGTTTTATTGATTATACTTCTATAAAATTATCACCACAACCACACAGACATGAGGACCCTCCTGAAAACAAGTTGTAGCATCTCAAGAGGCTAACCTCTAATAAATTTGTTTCCAGCAGAAACAAATTTGACGACGACAGGTCTATGATTGGTCCATTGATCTGTCACTAGCTTTAGTTCTTACTTTAGTCCACTTGTCTCCACTTACCTCCCTCCCTTTGCCCACACACCCAACACAGCATCGTGTGGATTTGCTGTTCATCATGAGACTGGGGTCCACATTCAAGATTTCCTGCTGCTTAACAGAAGGTTTTTTCTTGCCGCCATGATGGAGGGATTCATGATTGGCTATATGGATTCATGTTGGGTGTTGTATGTATATATTTGTATATATATGTATATGTGTATTTTATATATGTATATATGTATCTATGCATATATGTGTATCCATAATATGAAGAGCTTTGTGCTCTATTGTAAAGTGTCTTGAGATAACACTTGTTATGAATTGGCGCTATACAAATAAAGATTGATTGATTGATCACATGATCGCGTTGTCTGAAATTGTGATTTTGATCTGAAAATGACAAATTTTTCAGCCCTACCATGTTGTGCGATGAATTGGAAAGAGAGAAAATGAGGATAGATATGTGTGTTAGATCAGTTTTCTAAACCTTGTTTCTGATGAGGTGCCCATAAGAGTTGTGAAAAATCAAGATTCCTCAGTAAATGTGATAAAATAGATATTATAACAAAATTAGGTTATTATTACAATTATTGCTAACATCGTATTCTCTTTTGTTGTTGTTTTGGTCGAGAGCCCCCTGGTGTTGGATTTATTATCATATCTGAGTAGAGGGATGCATTAATGACTGCAGCTGCAGTCTAGACTGACCTGTAAGAAGGGATCACTGATTCCTGCAACATCGTGCTCTGGAGAATAACCCGAAATGACCAAACTCTTCATGATCTGAACCAGCTCCGGTACGGTCTGAAGTAGACAAAAACCAAAAACATGTTACAACATAGAGGTGAAAACTCAGTGAATTACGTCAAGTCTCTGAGGATCGAGAAGTGCCCCGCTGAACCTTTCTGAAGCGCTCCAGAGTCTCTGGATTCCTCTCACACAGCTCCGTGATGAGCACCACAGCACCATGCAACACACCTACAGGTAAACACAGGCAAAGCCATCAGGGATCAGGGGATATATGAGCTTTAGTGAGTCAAGTCAGGCACATGAAATAAAGTAAGGCGTGTCATGAGGGGATCAGACCGTGGTTTTTCTCTGAGAGGAGGGATCGGGCAGCCGGGGCGAAGAGCTCGCCGAGATCATTGACTTTCCTCACGATGTGGACAGCACAGAGAGCGGCCTGGAGGGACAGACAATCAGAAACAACATCAGTACACCACACAGGTGACAATGTGACCAATCAAATGTTATTTATAAGATAAAGTTAAATCTGTCAACGTAGTTTAAAGAGCTTTACTAAAGGGACTGACAAAATCTAGCAGTGGTAGTTTGTCAGAGTCTGATCAGTCATTTCACGTCGTATTTATATTATTGAAAAGTCTTGATCTCTATTTTAGCTTCTGTTAAGATGAGTCAACACAGTGTTTGCTTAGGTTTCATAGTCTTAAGCCCCAGAAGAGGCAAAGTCCACTGGTTCACTAACTTTAAAAAAAAGCACACCATTGCTGTTGGGCACCTCTTCAGGGAATGAAAAAACGCTCTTCCATTGAATGAACAAGTATTGTGTTGTCCTGATTATAAACTATTTTTTGTACTTTAATTTGTTAAAAAAATTCTAAAATCCACTCACCAATGTTGGAGGTGACCAATAGCACTGTTTTATGAAATAAATGAAAATCATAAAAAAATGGAGATACAAGGTTTTGGCCCAAGACAAGTACACGGTATTCCCTCAACATGTTACTGATTAGGTACCAGAGGTAGTTTTGCTGAACTGAGCCAATTTACGTGATTAAAACTTTTCTCTCTTGCCAATTTTTCACAATAAAAAGCTAACGTTGTTAATTTGTTGGTTTTTTTTAAACTAGCAGGATAGACAGGATACAGCAGCAGCATCTTAATAATCGGAAACACCAGACAGACCATTCAAAGTATCTCACTAGTCCATAGCGTGCTTGGGGAGGCAAAACCTTTCAAAAGGCAGCAGGTGATCGGACGTTCGTTCCATTTACCACATTTATTACAGGCCAACCAGGTAATGTAGTAGGCAGCGCTACTGCCGCAGTGTAAAACACAAAAGGTAAGCCACTTCACAGAACAAACTGTCTATGAAAAATGTTGGAAGAAGCGTGAAAATATTATTTCTATTGAGAAGTGCTTTCAGAGTAATTTGTTTTTTCTTTAAAATTAAATAAATGTTGTCCAGATCTGATAAAATGCCTCTGAAGCTGTTAGCATCTATGCTAATCTCTGTACGAGCTGTCACTTCCTGCTGTCGTCTCCCTTGTAGCTCCCACCTCTTCCTGCTCTAAAGGACTCTGATTGGACTGTGCTGCTTTGGGACGCTCACAGTTGTAGATTGGAGCTTTGCAAGAAGGATCTGCCTGACTACAGACATTGAATCAGGCGAATCAAGCTGCTGGCAGAGTTCGGATCTCAACACAACAGTCTAAACTTCAGGGCATGGAGGCTGAAGAGGAACACGACTCTTTGTAGAAGCTTTGGTACGCTGAGAACTTACAATACAGTGACTTCTCAAATGAATGAGTGACTTAGAAAGTCATCTCTTGTGTCTTCTGCACACAAAAGTGAAATATTACGTTACAGTCTTGTTTGAAGAGGTCATAGTGTTTTCAACTCACGATGAGAAATAGGATAAAAAGCATATTTCAGCTACAGTCTGCATGTCCTTAATGACTCCATGCATCAAGACAAGCATGATTTCGTAACAATAATGAAACCTGTATGGAGCTAAATCCAGGCCAAAAGTGTTGCAACTGGAAAATAAAAAAAAAGACTGAACAATAAAAAATTGAAACTGAAATTTCACTGTTTGTTCTTTAATTTCTTTAAAATAAAAACTCTCAATTGAATTAAAAATTAGTGTAAGAGATGTTTTTTTTTAAGTTTAAATATACTTTTGATAAAGCGCTGTAATTTTTTAAATTAAATAATTTATTTTGGGTGCAGGGCCAGATAAATTAGATAGTTGTTTAAAATATTCTACCTGGTCTAAACATATAATCTCTTGCTTGTACAATACATTTCAGAGCTTAGCCCCAACCGCAACTAGTACGATTAAAGCAGAATGGGAAGCAGAACTGGGTGAGCAGTTGTCAGACGATACCTGGGATAAAAGCCTGGAATATATACACACTTGCTCGATTAATGCACGACATCGTTTGATACAATTTAACGTGTTGCATAGATTGCATTATTCAAAGATAAAATTACACAAAATATTTCCAGAAATTTCATCTCAATGTGATAAATGTGGCTCACCAGATGCAAATTTACTGCACAGCTATGCCTTGTGTCCCAATCTCCATAACTTTTGGTCAGGGATATTCAGAGCATTTTCGAAAATGCTGGGGGTGGGTTTAGAACCAGACCCAGTACTGATCACTTTAGAAGTACTGGTAGACACAAGGAGACTGACAGTTGCTCAGCAATGCCTATTATCTTATGGACTCCTCACTGCTAAAAAGCTCATTCTTCTTTTTTGGAAAAAGAAAGAAGTGCCCACTGTCAAGCACTGGCTTACTGAGTTAACTGACACTTTGCATGTAGAAAGAATTAGATTTTTTCTGAGAAACAAACTTAGGGAATTTGATAAGATTTGGCACCCTTTAATCTCCTATCTGAAAGGCTAAACTACTCTACTTTAAACCCTGTATATGAACTACACTATGCATAACATCAGGTAGCACTCCAGGGAAGGGTTGAGGGCCTGGGTGGGAGTTTTTTTTTTTTTTTTTTTCCTCTCTACTTATTTATTTTCCTTTTTTTGTCCTGTGTTCACTGTATAATGTGAGGATAATTTCTTCCTTTTTTTTTAAATCCAAATAATTAGTATCAATCCTCATAAAAAAAACCTTTTTTATTCTGAAATATATTTTAACGTGTGAAATGATTGTTTTTAGTTGCAGGATTAATATTTTCAGATTAAAATCTCATCTTTTTGGTTTCAGATTCCTTTATTCACCCTTTTTTTCAGATCTTATTTTTCCAGTTTCAAACTTCTGCCTGTGTTCTGGGGTGGGGAGCATCGACTGAGAAAGGCGTGTGATTGTGAGTGACAGCAAAGCATCCTCAAATGATGTTGCCTTCAGGAAACGTGGGCACTTTGACAGATATGACTCAACACTTTCTCTACGCTGTATTCTCTTGATACCTGTAAATAAAGTGACGCTAAGTACAAAGATATCACTTCACAAGCAACTCTAGACAACTCTTGGTAATCACTGATATATAAAAACTGGAAAATATGCCAGATTGTTACGTTTAACACCCATGCCTAAAGAAACAATGTGTCCCAATTCCACACAGGACTATGAACCAGCGCGGCATCGCGGCATGAATTACAAAGGCACCCTCTTCACTGGGGCAACCTGCAGGTGCAGGCACACAGGTAAGAAATGCTCTTTATAGATATGGTGCAGTGGAAATTACCCCAGATAAGACAAGACAAGATAAACCTGTAATGATCCCTAGAGGGGAAACACTGCGCAACTTTTGAAATGTAGGGTCAGCCAGGAAGACTTTTTAATGTTCACTTGAAAACAAAAATCTATTATTTTGTGAAAGCCATTGATATTTGACAAACTTTACAGTGCTTTGATATGAACACATCAACTGATATTGTTGTTATTATGATCCATATTCATTAAAAAGGTAAACACGGCCTTACTCAGAGGAACTCCCTTTTGCTACATCACATCTAGTTGTTTGTTTTTAATGCAGGACAAAAAACAGAGTACAAAAAAAATGTTCTTTCTAAATTAAATTTCTTCCAGTGGATTTATATAGTGTCCTACTGAGCTACCAATGCTGTTATTGACTCAATATCCACAGATATTTTAGCACGAGTTATTCTTACTGGTGACATTTAAACATTTTTTAATCTGCACCTGTACGCTGCCATAACTCTGAACCCTTTGCTGAGAATCAGAAATCGAGGGTAAAAGTAATAAACCCTGTCCCCCTCCCTCACCTTCTTCTTGATGTAGGAGTTGGAGGCTCGGAGCAGACGGTCGATCTCTGGCGCCAGATCTCTGCACATCTCAGCTGAGCCCATACAGGCCAGAGTGCAGAGAGCCAGGGACTGCACATACTGGTTACTGTGAGCGAGGTCGCTGAAAACACACGGAGAAGAGTTTTAAAGTCTGTAACACTGCAAACAGGTTCAGCATTTGACAGTACTGCAAACCCCAGTTCCAGTGAAGATGGGATGTTGTGTCAAACATAAATAAAAACAGAATACAACGATTTTCAAATTCTTACATCCAGTTAAAATCACTACATAGACAAGATATTTAATTTCCAAACTGATAAATTTGTGCATGGAGAAACATTATTCTTAAGCTGTTGGGCTATTTGCTCCTGCAGTGGGTTAACAAAGCGGTGAATGTCGCCCCGTCCTTGCTTGTGAATGACTGGAGACGCTTTCAGTGATGCCGCTTTTACACCCAGTCATGGCACTCACCTGTTTTCAGTTAACCTGTTCACCTGTTGAATGTTCCAAATGGGTGCTTTCTGAGCATTTCTCAGCTTTCCCAGGCTTTTGTTGCCCCGTCCCAGCTTTTTTTGGAACATTTTGCAGGCATCAACTTCAAAATGAGCGAATATTTGCAAAAAACAATGATGTCCACGGTTTGAACATTACATATCTTGTTGTTGTTGTGTATTCAACTGAATATAGGTCAAAAAAGATTTTCACATCACTGGATGGTTTTTCGTTAGGTTTTGCACAGCGTCCCAACTTCATTGGGGCTCATACACAACATTAATAAGTCTTGCTATTTTGTTTTGTGGGACAATGTGAATTAACATGTGGTCTTTTTTGTTTGTTTTGTTGGTTGTTTTTGAAAATAAGAAACAAAACTAAAAGGCCTGCAGCTTTTGCTAATTTGTATTATCTGTTTAATTAATATGTTGTGACAGAGGGGCAGACTACATAAGATTTTTCTTCTTTCTGCTCCTTTTCATTCACATGTTTGAGTTTTTTTTTTGGTTTGTATTGAATGTTTTATTTAATAACAGAATTAAATAAAATCCTACACTTAAACATTTTTAACTTAATCTCTTTGTACTCTTTTACTTTCTAATGTTTGATTCCCTCTTTTCCTTTGAGCTTCTCTTCAGGACTGTGGACTTTCCTGGAATATAAAACAGAACTGATGATGGATCAATAATTGAATCTAATGTTCTCGATGCTCTTTGTTGGTGAAAGAATGTTGACGTCTGATGTTACCTCGTGTGAAAAGACAGGACACACACACCTGAGCTGTGAGGGACAGTACATCTTTGTTCTTCAGAGGATATTTATATGTTTACTGGGTTTTACATAATGTAGCTCATTGATTGTGTATCTCTATTTTTGGTTCTGTATTTAAAAACAATGGATTTGAGCTGTTTTGTCACATGCATGTAACTTACAAATAAATGTCTAAGTCTGAGATGAAGCAGTGTGGCTGAAATTGTCACTTACTGCTAAATAAATCCTCCTCAGTGATCCTTGATACATTTTGATCAAAGCACAGCACAGATGTTTCATTTACACCACAGGAGACCGTGTTAAAAGGCTGAACAGGGTGTGATGTGTCTCTGTAAAGTGAAAATGTCCATCCTTACTTCTTGATGGAGTTGGTGATGAGCAAGCTGGCGTCCTGCTTCTCATCCAGCAGCATCATGGCTCCCAGGTATCCCACACGCTTCTCACTGTAGCGAGGGCTGGCGATCATCCGCACGCACTCCATCTGAGACAAGAGAGCAACGGCGACTTTAACCTTCTGCTTCTTCTGAGGACATGCACGTCTTTGCATTAATCTATCAATAATCCAAATGCAGAGCCTCCTACTGCTTTGCACAAAGTCCTCATATGAGTAAATGTTCTTGGAAATAAAACACAATCCTGATTCTGATACGATGTAATCTGGCAAAGAAGTGGATTTTTCTTTTTATTTTTGTTACCAAGTTTTGGGAATAAGATTAGATTAGATTAGATTAGATAGAACTTTATTAATCCCTTTGGGAAACTCCCTCAGAGAAATTAGATTTCAGTAGCAGTTTGAAAAAATAGATAAAAGATACATAAAAAATATACATACTGTATATTAACAAAAATATAGATGAAGATAAAATAAATATAAATAATAAAATTAAATAAAAAAAAATACATAGATAAATAAATAAATAAAACAAAAAATGAATAAAAAATGTAAAATTAAAAATAAAACATATACATTCAAAATAAAAATAAAATTAGGGCTGGGAAATTAATTGAAAAATAATCGAAATCGACATTTAGACCCTCTAATCAAAGTAATTTTACTCATGTCAATTATTTAGATTATTTTCCCAGTGTAAGTCACATGACCGTGCTCCCTCCATACAGTCTGCGTTCACTTTCGCCAAGAGCGAAGGACGCGCTGCCAACATGGAGGAGAAAAGCGCCAATCTATCAGAGGACCTTGTAGACCTTGAAGTTAAGTGTAAATACTGCAGGATGATTGTTTCGACGACCATCTGCAACACCACCAGTTTTTTCCAGCATAGCATAAAATAATCGTTCATCAATCGTAATCGAGGTAAGAGCTTCAATTAATGGTGATACTGAGATTAGGTAATATTGCCCAGCCTTAAATAAAAGTATGGCTGCCGGCTGGCTACTGCTCACTCCCGTCCTCTGTCTTCCTGTTACTCCTCCTCCCCCCCAGTGAGGAGCTGTACAGTCTGAGGGACAAAAGAGTTTCAGTTTGAACTCCTTTTTGTTGTAATGGACCCAAAATTCTCTGTGTTTACACACAGACTATTCAGGCTAAAAACAACCACATTTAAACCCATTATAAGTGAAGCTTTTGATCATACAGCCCCTACAGCATACAGGACACTGTCACCGCTGCTGAGGAGGTTTATCGCTGCATTTGTCTGTTTGTACCCCAAAAGTCAGATCAGGGACAGATACAGGTGAAATTATCAGGAAATGTCGGTCATGGCACAAGGGAGAACTGATCAGATTTTGATGGTGATCCGAAGAGGATCCAGGATTTTCTTTCCAAGATTTATTAACAGGAAGAGATGGGTCCATTTCCACATTTTTGACTATAACTCACCACAGTGTTGGTAAATGCTTTGGTAGAGGTCTGTGCTCTCGGGGCGGTTCTAGTTTCATATGATTTGCTCACGATTTGCAGACTAAGCAACAATTTTAAAGCAGATTGCTCCACCGAATCATTTCTGTTCTCCAGGGCAAAAAAATGTATAACTCTAAGTGATTAGTGTAAAATCTATACAGAAGATTTTCCTCCAGATGGCACCACAGAAAGATAAATGTTTGAAAAAATAACTTTGTTGATATTCACTGACATGCCCTTGACAACTAACCTGACACACCAGATGGACCATTCAATAAATCTCACTAGTCCATCTGGGAAAGAGCCTATAGAAAGTGTTTGAGGGGGAGAAGATCCTTATGTAACAGGTGATTGGACGATCATTTGATCCAGGATAATGGAGTAGGCGGGCGCTACAATCGTGGTATAAAGGACAGAATGTAAGCCACTACATAGAACAAACTATCAGTGAAACAAGTCTGAGGTGGAGTGAATACAAGGTGTGTCACTGAAGGAAAGGAAACGGGAGTGCCCGCAGAGAACTCATGCATGCACAAGGAGAACATGCAAACTCCACACAGAAAAGGTCCTGACTGACTCGGGGATTGAACCGGCAACCTTTTTGCTGCACCACCGTGCCGCCTCTACCTAAATCAGATTTGCTTACAATTACGAACACATTCTGGGTTGTGTTTATTTCGTATTCTGGATGTGGAAAATAGTTCATTTTTGTGTTTTTATTAATAGTAAGAACAGTGACATAACATGAACAACATGGCATATAAAAGGTGTCATTATAATAATTTTTGGTATTTTTATTCTGTATCATGAAAATGGAAGTTTACATACTGTACAATTCCAAATTCTGCCTCATGTTCCATGATCGAAAAGGGGCAGGAAGAAGAAAGTCTTATGATTACCAGCCCCTTTCTCAAAATAAAAAAACAAGAAATTATTAGATGGTCTGTCCGTCAGATATTTAACAACTACTGCTTGTTGAAAAAGCAGGGCAAAAAAACAAAACAAAAAAACAAAAAAAACAAACACAACTCACCATCAACAACAACAACATACAAAGCAACAGAAGATCTTTTACCTGTCAATTTTATATTTTCTTTTCATTTTGTCTTTATACATTTTCTTGAACTGATGAATATTGGCACATGCTTTTAAGTAAATTGTTAAAGAATTCGGTAATTTGACACCACACACTGAAATACACATTTGTTTTAGAGTAGTACGTGCAAATTGATGTTTAAAATCAAATTTCATTCTATGATCCTTTTCTAAAGTAAAAGTAAAAAGATGTTCTGCCTTTTACCTTGAACATAACTAATAAAGTCTGTAACTCGACAATGTCTTGAAGTTTTATTAATCCTGACATGATAAAAAGTTTGTTGGTGTGTTCTCTGGCCTCCAGTTTATTTATAACTCAAACTGCTCTTTTCTGTAAAATAAACAATGGCCTGATACTAGTTGTGTACATATTCCCCCAAATTTCAACACAATAACACACACACTATAATACTTTTTCATCAAAAAGACTGAAGTTGGTCAATTATTTGAGGCAGTGAATTTGTAATAGTATTGATATAAAATAATTGTATGTTTCTGACGCTGCACTCATGGGACTTCATGTGCTCTGTGTGGCTCTTTCTTTGTAGGACATGGAGGTTAACGTGAAGTCACGAATGCTCTGAATGCCGGGGGGGAAAACTCCGTCTTTGAGCTGCAAGTGGAGGTCAAGCGTGGAATCCAGCAGCCCAGTTTCTTAGATATGGGTTAGCGATGCTGCAGACTTTGCTCGAGGGAATCAAACCCCCCTCATAGTGCTGCAGTGACGAGGAGCTCTTAAGCAAACCCATGACAGGCATTAGTGAAATCCCCTCACCTGACCGAAGTGAGCGGGGTAGCCCAGCATGTGGACGTAGAGCAGCTTGGCCAGGTTGTGCGACCGCCCGCCGTTGTCCGATTGTCTGAACTGAGCCCGGATGGCGGCGCACTCCCTCTGGATGACGCCCCGCTCCTCACACTGCGTCCTGGCCGACCTGATGGCCCGGATCATCTCCTGCAGGGGGACTGATGGAGACATGGCTGTGCGTGCGTGTGTGTGTGTTTATGCGAGTGTGTTTGTTGATGTGTGTATGTGGGGTTAAAACAAATCATTAGAAGAGAACAAGCGCAGATATTTTTTAACAGTCCAATTACTGATCCATTTCCTATCAATTCCTGCAGGTTTTCTTGAGTAAATGAAGTCTACACAGGATCTCTCTGGCACTCCTGAGATCTTATGTTGTGCTGCGTTGACAAATGATTCAGCATGTTACTGATATTGAAATCACACAGCTGCAGACGTACTAGTATCATAATCCACACTTCAGACTGCCTCTGCTTCCTCATGAGCTGTCGTTCATGCTGACTGCCTCTCTAAAGAGGTTTTCATTACTGTTTTCAAAACACGTGGAGCTATGTGGAAGGTAATCTCCTCCTCTTCCTCAGTAAGTTGTATATTTACTTGACAGAAAGCCTACATTTCCCAAGCTGGAAAGTCAGAAAAAAGACAAAAAAAGCAGAATTTTCAAGTCTTTACTCAATGAAAACCTTAAATTTGAAGATTTGAGATGATAAATTCTACAAATATAAAAGTAAAAACAACTCTCCTTTTTATTTTAATCATTACCTCAAGGGATTCACAACATGGATTTTTGTGGATATCCAATACGCCAATATTTTTTAATTCATTATCACCGATACCAATACAATATTTCTAGTCAAGAGCACAAGCTCTAGTCTGTACTTCAGAAAAATGGACTTGTTTCTTTCAGTGTTTCAGTATATTTTTGCGAGGAACAGATGTAAAACAAGAAAAACAGCATTTAACTCTTGCAAAAATGAAAGCCTTGATTTCTAAATGTACCCATGCAGCGATGAGAAGGTGCATCAATATTGTACATTTGTGTAATTTGCCGATACTCCAGCTAATAGATGGCTGAAATGTGTGGCCAATATATCGGCTGTCAATATCTGCAAAACTTTCAATATCAACTGATACGGATACATCACTTTTTAGGCTGATATTGGCCTATACCGATATCAAACCGATAATATTGTGCATCCCTAATTACCTCATTGAGTTACGTGAAACCAAACTAAGGACTTTACATGTAGGAGAAAAAGCAGGAAAATCTGGGATTTTAGATATGATGATTTTTTTTCCCCTGAATGCAACTGAGACGCTAAAAAATGAAATATATGACTGTTTTCCTCTTAAAAATCAGACCTTAATAATCCAAAAATACCAAAGAGAGAGTGGTCATGATAGACCAACAGAACTGCTAAGGAACATTACTTAACCGTAACTTCAATGAATTGCCAATATAAATAAACATTGCTTTTTCTTCCATTAAGACAAGAATACTTCTTTACCTTGCCTCAATTTGGGCTTAAAATGTGACTAACCGGGGTTTAAAAGCCAATTTGCATTTTTTTTAAATCAACAGTCAAAATACCGGAGAGTGAATCGTGTCAAATCTCGCGATACCAAAATGCATCAAAGTATCGTGAACGTTGACAACCTTAAAGCTTCGTTTAACTTCCTGTATCTGTAGAGCCTCCATATGTAAAGGCAGCACTGTTACTCCTCTGTAACACATAAATAATTGCAAAAGCGTGCAGTCATTAAACACTTACGTACCGTTTGTGAATTAAAAAAACACACAAAGAAACAACTTAAAATCCCGCAGAAGTGTTTAAACTGACCTGTTTCTACTGACAGATTGCAGCTGCGCTTCTCATTCCTGTGGATGCCTGATCGGAAAGTTCCTCAAATATCCGCCTATTAAATATTAATTTATAACATGAAATAAATGTATGTTCATAATGTAAGATTTAAATCACCTCAGCTCTCCATCAGTCGATGGCAGTGGTCTTTAAACTGAGTGAGGGGCTAACAAACTGACCGAGCACAGCAGAGCTAACCTTGCAGATGCTGTCAAGTCTCATAGACAACATTATGTAGATCGTACCCACTGCTATTCACGGGAGCGATACGTCAATGCAGGCGCCATTTTGAAGAGGGGTAGTCGTAGATGAGAAATAATATAATATCGTTCTGCCCACGATCAAAGTTGTGAATAACTTTCTGTAATGTCATTTATTTATTTATTTATTTTAACATGCATTTGTGTTTTTCATGCATTTAACATCCATAAACAAATGAATAATCCAAGTTTTCAAATCATGTTTTATCTTATTCAATTGTGACAATGTACTGAGTTCAAGTTTTAATCACAATGACTTTTATATGGGCTATACTTTATGTACCCTGAAGCTAAAGATAATATGACATAATAAATCTCAAAATTACTTTGAATACTTTATAAGGGTAAAGAAAACTTAATATTTCTTTCACAATAAAAAAGATCCTTAATCTGAAGGATGAGCGGCATATCAGCATAATCAATAAGTTACTTTTTTTTTCTTTGCAGGAGATCTTAAAATAAAAATCTAAACTTTTATCCTTGACTTACTCTGTCTTATTTTGTCATCCCTGGACTTCAGGCTTAACAGTCCTTCCTCCTATTTCCTTCTGCCTTTAATAAAATTAAATACTGATAAGAAATTTATGTTAAAATATGATGTAGAGCAGTTTTCACTGCTAATGTCAGAGCAATATAATGCACTTTTGATTACAAAATAAAGGCATGAACTTTAATTCTAAGAGGAAATTTTACTTTAGTTTTGGTGCAGATTTTGACACAATTAAGGCATTTCCTGTTTTCTGAAATTTTTGGTCATTACAATTTTTTTGGAGATGAAAAAAATCAATTAAAATCTGTAACTGATTTTAGTGGAAAAAAAACAAAGAGATTTCATTTTGGCCACATTTCCCAGCCCTACTTATTCCACAGATCCTCTGCTTTAATATCAACTCAGTTGTAAGATTTTAGAATATTCCTTCTTTGTCATTTCTTTTCTGAGAATAGATCTTCTGCCATTGAATATTATTAGTTTTTTAAATCATAACTACTAGCTTTGGCTAAAACATCATTGAAATTTTATAACCATAATATGTTATCCTTCTGAGACTCTCTATCAAAACTTAAATTTTAATCCCATGAACTTTTAAATGAATTTTGCTTTATGTATATGAGCATGATGCTGAAGACAAATTTCAAAATTTCTTGCAAAACTTTATGAGGGCTTAGAAAACTTCTTACACAACAAGAAAGATGCTTGTCCCTGGGGTGGGGGGATATATCCATTTAAGTGATTAATTCTGATTTTCTGTTGCAGGACAACTTAGAAATAAAAATCTTTCTGTGACTTGTCTTATTCTGTCACTTATTTTACTCTTCCTGGACTCCTAGAGTGAAAAACCTCCTTTCTTTTTCTTCACTCAGAGATATAAAAACAACTTGTAAGTTGTGGTAATGTTTGCAGATAGACATAATAAAAAAAAATTCAACAGTTTTAACCAAAGAGGACCCTGCTATTTTTTTACTCAAGCACATAGTTAGGTGTGTACTTTGATTGATTGCTTTATTTTTTTATACATAAAAAAAACTAATAAGAGATCTACAGTAGGATATAGCAAATGTAGCGCAGATTTCACAGTCAGTGTGGTTATAATACTAAAATAACAGCATGCACTTTAATTCTTTAGGTCTTATTTTCATACAATAAAGAAAAACTTTCATTGTAATTTCTGCATCATTTAGGCTTTTTACAACTGATTTTAAAAAGAGGTCAAATAAAATATTAAAATCAGGAATTGAGTCAGAAAGAGAGAGACAAATCTGGTTCTGATTTGATTTTAGGCCATATCACCCAGTCCCTCTCATTCCTCAAATTAATTCTTTAATATCAACTCACGTGTATGTATTTAGGATCATTCTGTTTTTCTTCTGGAATGGACCAATTTATTTCTCAAGCCAAACCGGTGGTTTTGGCTTAATCTACCCCTCCCTAAAATGGCGTCCGCTCTGAAAGAAGCCCGAAAGCAGCATCTACGTGCTTCCATCTATGCTAAAAACCTGCTCCAGAGAGGCTGTGGGGCTAAAGAGCTAGCTGAGTTAGCATCTGAGCCTGGTTACGTTAATGGTAAAAACGTGAAATATGGACATACCTCTTCACCGTGCGGACAGCCCCCGGGGATTAAAAAGTGAACTCGTTCAGCCGAAAGTCCTCCAACACTCGGCAGCTGACAGTTGGCTGGCAATCCAAAAACTGGGAATCCATGTACTGTCAAGTTGACCAAGCTAATCACACAACTTCCGGTTATATCTTTCAAAATGAATGTCAACAGACATTTGCAAACAGCATCAAAAATAAAATAGTACTTGTTAAATTTCAATGATTGTCAAAGACCATTAAACATAAGGTAGATGGGAGTGAATGTCTGTGTTTAAATATCCTCATCTGGGTAAAAGAGCTGGGCATAAGAGACTACAGACCACTATCCCTTAAAGTTCAACTTACCCCCCTAAAATATTATAACATATGGCTAACTCCCCACTTGATTGTTTTTAACATGATAAAATAAAAAAAGTATATAGATAAATTGCAATGCTCTTTGTCTGATATATAAAAAGCAAAACATTAAATCCTGAATGATAATTTTACGACAGGATGCAGTAGAAATGAATTCCATTCTGAATAAATAGCAGGAAAAACTCTATGACTTTGTATTCGGTGTACCATAGTGCCAAAAAAGGGTTGGCTCAGGTCAGTTATTGGGGCTCCTTTTTCCTTATTTGACAGTAGAAACACCTGTAATTCCATACTGTACCGGGACAAAATGAACCTGACTGTTTGGTGGAAAGGCAGCATGAATTGCCCCCAGATGTGAGTGTATTGTTTACCTATATGTCAGCCCTGTAAATTACTGGCCAGTCTGGGTGTACCCTACTTTCCTCCAAATGACAGCTGGGACAGGCCCCAAGGAACCCAAAAACGATGAGCGCTATGGATTGAAGTTACAGAAATGAGGGCAACGCTTCCTAAAGTGAGGGGCTTCAGGGGTACAGCAGGTTGTATGTCAACTGTTATCCCAGAAAAGCTTAAGAGAAGAAATGTAAGTGTTCCTACTAAAACACAGGGTCGAGCTCAATATCAGGCTCAGCTGATGCAGGACAAGGTTTCCTTCCTCTGATTTTTAAAACCTCTGAATCTTCAAGGATCCCTCACTCCTCCCCAAAACACCAATTAAAGTTTATTACATTCTGCTGCATGAAGTCAAAGATGGGGAAGTTATGAAGATTCTGACTGAGGGGGCCCCAAAAAATATTTTATCATCAGTATTTTTTATAAAGCAATTCATAAAGACCACTTCTTCACATACAAGAATACAATGGTTCCTTGCTTTAATTGCCCAACAGTGATTCAGGCATTGTTTACATTGGTTCACTAACATAAAAAGCATTTAAATCATAAAGAGGCTTTTTTAAAAAATATAAATAATATATAAATAATTATTTCGTCTGGTAGTAGGGACAAGTTATTAGTGTATTCAATAAGAATAACTTGGCTGTAATAGTTATAAACATATATTTAATCAAACGTATTCATCACTTTGCTTGGGCTGGTCCAGGACAGGGCCTAATCTGATATCTTTTAATGGGCCTGAAATTCTTGCAGTCAGTCAAGTCAAGCAGCGCTGATCATATTTCAGGCTTTTATTTTGAAGGCCGGTTCGCTGCTGTCTCTTCTCATTCACGGGAGCTTGACGCTTCTGACCCACCTCGGCTTGTCAAGGCTGCCCGTGACTTCCGTAATGTGATCTATCGGCGCGCATGGACTCCGCCCTCTCCTCCGTCAGGTATTTACAGCAGGTGGATGAAACATTGATGAGGAGGTGCAGCAGCAGGAAGAGCAAAAGTGAGACTGCTGAAGCGTTTCCTCTCCAGCTCGATTCTGAACAGATATCAAAGGGACTGTAACAGGTCTGAGAGCTGGAGGACACTCACCTTCACTTGTTCAATCATTCCAGGACACTGGCTCCCAACTTTTGGGACACACCTAAGGTCAAAGGTCAAAGTAGTCATATTTTAAAATGTGAAAGCAAAATAAAGGAGGCTCAGAGATTTTTAAAAACTGCAAAAAGGTTCACGCTGATACATTGAAGTAGTATATAGACTTTTTTGGGTCATCAGACAAGGGCAAAGGTCATGGAGCCTGGTGGTCATCTTCTGTTTGAGGGACGTTTCACCAAACATTAAGACATTTAATCAAGTTGGGACATTGTGGCAAATGTAAATAAAAACAGAATACAATGGTTTTCACTTGAATACACTTAACACCTTTTTCCCAAATATTCACTCATTTTGAATTTGATGCCTGCAACATTTCCCAAAAAGCTGGTACACAGGCATGTTTACCACTGTTATATCACCTTTCCTTTTAATAACACTTCATAAACATTTGTGAACTGAGGACGCTAACTGTTGAAGCTTTGTAGGTGAAATTCTTTCTCATTTTTGCTTGATGTTTAAATTCAGTTGCTTAACAGTCCGTGGTCTCCATTGTTGTGTTTTGCACTTCATAATGTGCCACACATTTTCAATGAGAGACAGGTCTGGACTGCAGGCAGGCCAGGCTCGTACCTGCACTCTTTTACTTTGAAGCCACGCTGTTGTAACACGTGCTGAAGGTGTCTTTGACATTGTCATGCTGAAATAGCAGGAATGTCCCTGAAAAGGATGTCACTAACACACCTCCATACCATCACAGATGCTGACTTTGAACTTTACACCAATAACAATCTGGATCAGGGGTGGGCAACTGGAGGCCGGGGGGCCACATGCAGCCCTTCACCTCACTCAGTGCTGCTCACCATTCATTTCCATAAAGTAAAACCCAAATTGGAAATATGAAGAGAACATAAAAACTACTAAATACACTGTCTGGCCAAAAAAAAAGTCACCACCAAAGGAAAAAGGTCACACACTCTGATCATTCGTTGGACCACCTTTAGCTTTGATTACAGCACACATTCGCTGTGGCATTGTTTCAGTAAGCTTCTGCAATGTCACAAGATTTATTTCCATCCAGTGTTGCATTAATTTTTCACCAAGATCTTGTATTGATGATGGGAGAGTCTGACCACTGTGCAAAGCCTTCTCCAGCACATCCCAAAGATTCTCTATGGGGTTAAGGTCTGGACTCTGTGGTGACCAATCCATGTGTGAAAATGTCTCATGCTCCCTGAAGCACTCTTTCACAATTTGAGCCCAATGAATCCTAGCATTGTCATCTTGGACTATGCCCGTGCCATTAGGGAAGAAAAAATCCATTGATGGAATAACCTGGTCCTTCAGTATATTCAGGTAGTCAGCTGACCTCATTCTTTGGGCCATAATGTTGCTGAACCTAGACCTGACCAACTGCAGCAACCCCAGATCAGAGCACTGCCCCCACAGGCTTGTACAGTAGGCACTAGGCATGATGGTGCATCACTTCACCTGCCTCTCTTCTTACCCTGATGCTCCCATCACTCTGGAACAGGATAAATCTGGACTCATCAGACCACATGACCTTCTTCCAGTCCTCCAGAGTCCAATCTTTATGCTCCCTAGCAAACTGAAGCCTTTTTTTCCAGTAAGCCTTACTGATTAGTGGTTTTCTTGAGGCTACACAGCTGTTCAGTCCCAATCCGTTGAGTTCCCTTTGCATTGTTTGTTTGGAAATGCTCTTACTTTCATTATTAAACATACCCCTGAGTTCTACTGTTGTTTTTCTTTGATTTGATTTGGCCAAACGTTTAAGTGATCACCGATCACCATCATTCAGGATTTTTTTCCAACCACATTTCTGCTTGAAGACGATGGTTCCCCACTATCCTTCCAGTGTTTAATAATGCGTTGGACAGTTCTTAACCCAATTTTAATAGTTTCTGCAATCTCTTTAGATGTTTTCTCTGCTTGATGCATGCCAGTGATTTGACCCTTCTTACACAGACTGAAATAACATCAACAGGGGTTAAATAACTTGTTGCCAGTTGAAAGTAATCACCCATGCAGTAATTATCCAATAGGAGGCTCGTACCCGTTTGCTTAGTTAAATCCAGGTGGCGACTTTTTTTTGGCCAGGCAGTGTATGATTCATCATGATTAACCAGGGCTACGTAATGCACAAATTAAGAAAGGTGATAAAATATTTCTACTAACCTTGAATTGCTGTTACATGCTTTGTTGCTTTGTTGTACAAGTCATTAAAGAACTTACTTTGCTATGATTGTATCTCTAAATATCTTTTATGAGGCATTACAATATAATATATAGTACTAGTAAAAACTATATTTGGAGACAATGGTAAAAGTAATATATTTGTGCTATAAAAAAAGGTTAACATTCATTCTTTTATTGCATTAAAAAGCATAAGTTGGCATTAGTTATGCGTCATGCTATTTAAATGGTGAATTTTCAATTGTGTTTAAGTAAATATATATATAATGCTGGTATAATCCTTCTTTGAAGCTTTATATTTTCTGTGTGTTGCTCATTATATATATTTTTTTCCTTAATGAGAGTTCCCAACAATATGCAACAGTGCGGCCCTCAGGCACTGAAAAAAAATTTCGTGGCCCTAGTAGCAATCAAAGTTGCCCAGCCCTGGTCTGGATGGATCTTTATCCTCTTTTAGTGTGGAGGACATGATGTCCATTATTTCCAAAACCAAGATCTGAAATGTGGACTCATCAGACCACAGCTCACTTTTTCCACTTTTTTCAGTCAGTCCATCTCAGACGAGCTCAGGCTCTGCAGACGCCAGCAGCATTTCTGGATGTTGTAGATTTATGGCTTTGTCTTTGCATGGTAGAGTTTTAACTTGCACTTGTAGATGTAGCAGCAAACTGTGTTAACTGACAATAGTTTTCTGAAGTCTTCCCGAGCCCACGTGGGGATATGCCTCACAGGATGATGTTGGATTTTAATGCAGTGCTGCCTGAGGGATCAAAGGTCAAAGGCATTCAATGTTGTTTTTGGTCTTTACACTTACATGCAAAGATTTCTCCAGATTCTCTGAATCTTTTGATGATATTATGGACTGTAGATGATGAAATCCCTAAATTCTTTGCAATTGTGCATCGAGAAACGTTTTTAAATGTTGGACTATTTGCTCACAGTTGTTCACAAAGTGGTGAACTTCGCCCCGTCCTTGCTTGTGAACAACCGAGCCTTTCATTAATGCTCCTTTTATACCCAATCATGACACTCACCTGTTTTAATTAATCTGTTCATCTGTTGAATGTTCCAACAGGTGTATTTCTGAGCACTCCTGAACGGTCTCAGTCTTTCGCTGCTCCTGTCCCAGCGTTTATGGAACATGTTGCAGGCATCAAATCCAAGATAAGTGAACATTTGTATCAGTTTGAACATTAAATATCTCGTCTTTGTTGTGTTTTCATTCTCAAATCATTGTGCTCTATTTTTCTTTACGTCCCAACTTCACTGGAATTTGTGTTTTTTGACAGGGATGTGAGTGCATCTTGTTCTCAGACAGGGGTGTGATGGGTTAAACTTGTGATTTTTTAATTCATTAACTGGACTAAAGTTGGTGAAAATATTGGATGCAGGAATGAGGAAAATAATTTTACTATAAAACAGTTTACTTTTTCTTATGCATCCACTTCTAGAATAAAATGTGCTTCTGTAAGTGTAACTTTTTAAAGGGACATGGGGGTAAACCGAACACGGCTTATGAAATAAAAACGTACTCGAGACTTGGAGGAAAAACTATGCCAAACAATCTAGAAAAAAAACATCTTAGTGTCATCACAGTGAGGTTCATTATAAACAAACAACATGAATAATTGAACAACAGCATTTTAAAAATATGTCCCCATTGTTTTCAGACTCACAAAGTGCAGATAAATAAAGTGGAAAAGGGTTCAATCCTAAAGTGAGTGTTTCATAAAGTCATTAATAATCATCCCAAACTCCTGTCCCCAGACCCTACACTGTAAAAATGGCAGACAAGATAAATAAAGGCCCGTCAAAGAATAGGGAGGAAGTCAGTGCTGTGGAACATCACGAGTATGTTCAGTCTTCCTTCCTCTTACGATCGTCCTTCAGTGTCCCGAGAATCTTGTGAGACGTCTTTATGTTCAGTTGGCTGTTTGACAGTTTAGTCCATCCTCACAGCCCCCGTCTGTCACTGGAGGCTCCTGTCGCTCCGCCGTGATGGGATAAACCACTGAGCAAAGCTTTTGGCACAGGTGAGTCATTTTACCTGGAAGACAAAAGACAGTTTGATTTGATTCTGATTTTTGTCATTTACTTTGAATATGAAGTTAAAATAAAATCATCCTCAAAGACAGAAGTAAAAAAAGAACAAAACAAAAGAAGACAATATCTAGTCAATACATTTGGAAAGGAGTGGGAGGAAGTACAAAACGTATTTATTCCCACCCCCTTCCAAACATTTATGAATTAATGCAGTTGTTATGGTTCATGGTTCAAAAACTCAACATAATCTTTATGTGTGTGCAGTAACAACAAAGAGACGTACAGAGCTCGCCCACTGCTAAGTAGCTTAGCTCAAACACTGGGAGTCAATGGGTAGTGTTAGCCCGCCTCTCCCTACAGTCATCAGATAAACTCTTCAGCTACTGTCAATGACCCTGTGTGCTTGTTGACTCATTTTTTTTTTTTTTTTACTGCATTATGTAACGTTATCTATTTTTAGACTAACATTAGCACTTAATGTAATTACTGATTATAGCAATGACCTCTTTTTTTAAATCCAAAACCCTAATTTTTTTTTGACATGGTGGAGCACAAAACAGCTCAAGTACTTTACAAAGTGAGGGATAATATGCTCCCGAAAACATGTTTCATGAGAGGGGGTTATAATTTAAGAGACAAACTAAATGTAAAGGTTAGAAGTGTGCGTACAACATTGAAAAGTTTCTGTGTCACTGTTAGTGGAGTTAATCTGTGGAGCAGATTGAGTCCAAAACTAAAGCAAATTTCGACAGTAATTCTGTTTAAAAAGAGGCATAATGAAATGATTTTCCAGAGGTGCATTGATGAATAAATACCACCAGGTGCTTTCTGATTATTTGGAGGAATATTTTGCAGGGTAAATACTTTTGTAAAGAAGGTATGGGCATGATTGTATTTTTGGGGGGTAAATTTAAGACAGTGTTATGATTTCAGTTTGGAAGTACAGTAAAATTTTAGGGGGTAGAATTAATCATGTAAGCTGAGAGGCTTAAAAATAAAATTGCAGATTCAGCTTCTTTCTTGTTTTTTTTTATTGATCATCCCTGATTTGTATTTTTAACTGTTTTTAAGTTGTCATTTACATGATTGGAATAAAAATATCAAATCAATCAATCAGTCGAAAGAAATACTAATGAACAATGAATGATGAATAACAATGTAAGTAGTTCAACAAAACAAAGCATGTCCGCGGTGGTTTGCTCATGCGCCCTGCAGTTTACTTTCATATTTCACAGTCTGATATTAACCTGATTTCATCTTTAGCCTAAAAACTTCAGTACATGAGATTTCATGCTAATATTATTCCAGGCGGAGATTATTTTTCTTTAGTAACTGATTTATGAAAGACACACGAGACATTTCTTCCTCTGGTTTGACTCAGAAATGTGACTTTACGTTCCCTCGATAGCTTTTAAGAGTTTCGTCTGAATATTCGTTCTAGTAAAATAAAACGTCAACATATTTTCTGGTGTCTGAATGTCACTGCAACCATCTGAATCAAGAGATAAAAGCTTTAATATGTCTGTTGGTAAGCTCAATGAATACATTTCAACACTGTGTCTTCAGGAGTCTTTATCAAAGTGTATCATAAATGCTGAACTCTGAACTTTCAAACAAATACTGTTCACATCAGTTTTTTAACCTTTAAATGGTTAGCTTCGTTTTTGGATTATTCCAACTGTTCTAAAACATTATCTAAAACAAATGTAGTAAAACTGAACAGCAGAGAACAGACTCCCTCGCCTTATGAGGGGAGTCATTAGTTATCTTACCAATAGTGACATCAAAACACTTGGGCTTGTTCTCCCAGTAGACCCCCAGGTAGTACACCGGTACACCAGTCAGCATGATGGCCAGACCGATACCACAGACCACGGGCTCAGAGTAAAGGGAGAAGATGAGCAGGAAGGCCCAGAACAGGAGGTAGATCACCGGCCACACCAGACTCACCTATGAAGGCACAGGTGGCGATGTGAGAAACTTTTAAAAACAGCATGCAGGGTTTTTAAAAGGTTTGTAAAGAGCGTTTTTGCGTTTGTAAACCAGTATTAATTTTGTTGACTAATTATTTTTGTTATAGTTTTCGTCAACAACCTTTTTTCCCCTGACAAAAACTAGACAGTAACTAATAAAAACAAGTGCACATGGACAAAAACTAAAACTAAATTAACATTTTCATCAACAAATAAAAACTAGACGAAAATGTTTGACGGAGACTCAATCCAATCAGACCTCATTTTGTCACATAGAAAGTAGGGACAAGTTAGGAATATATCCAATCACAGCTACTTTGGTTGCGTGGAAAGGTTGGATGAGTTAAGAGGGACATCCAATCACAGCTACTTTGCTTGTGGAAAGGTTGAATGAGGGACATCCAATCACAACTGTCTTAGCTTCATGGTGGTGGGATAAGTTCGTGAGCGATCCAATCAGAGCTCCTCTCTTTATGAATTGATATATTCATGTAGAGCAGGTTCACTGGTTGTTGTCAGTTCTGGTATTGTAACTGAGATGCTCTGCCAGGTATCCTAAATAAAGGTGACTGCATTTCACACAAAAGTTCAATTTGTTTCTGTTCATTTATACATTCAAACTTCACTAGCATTCAATATAGGGTTATTAGATGTTTCATTTTATCCAAGTGTAAAACACAACTTCAGAAATTCAAGGAAACATAAAAAATGCCTTAAACTTTACACTTCATATTTTAGTCGACTAAATTAACAGCAGATATCGTCGACTAAAATGTTGTGAAATTTCATCAACTAAAACTAGACTAAAATCAAAACAATTTAGATGACTAAGTTATGACTAAATCTAAAAGATGTTTTAGGCAAATGATTAAAACTAAAACTAAATTAAAAGGTGCTGTAAAAAATGAACAGTCGTAAACAGCGATGACTGGTTTTGTATGCAAACAAATAGGTGTCAGGAACTTTGCTTTAGTTCTGTAGAGGTTTAAGAGTTTCAGCCACTGAGAGGCAAACAGGAATCAGTATGAATAAGCAGTAAAAGGCTTCAACCCTTATGAGTCAAGGGGTATTTTTGCCGTTTTAAATATTTTGTCTTTTTTAATAAATTCAGGAGGAAAACATTGAATATGCTGCAGTTTGGTATAATTTAAAAAAATAAAAGCAATTACCAAAATCATTTTATGTTTCTGTACTGATTAACACACCAGTATGTAGAAGCTCTTTAACCTAAATAATATTTTTTAAAGCCAATTATTAATGTTCCCCATGAATTTCCAAAGTTACTGTGCTACAACAAACCAGAAAAAGATACTAAAACACATTATTTTTTCTTGATTAAGATGTCAACTTATGGTTATTTATTTTCCTATAGTTTTTTCCTTTACCTGAACTGAAAAATGGAGTTTTTGTCATTGAATGTTCTGCTTGATTTATTTATGACTTCTAAGAGAAGCTAAGTGAGCCAACTCAGATTTAGGTCAAAAAAGGGGGCTTTGAATTTATTAATTTCTGTTTAAAATAATGTCCAATAACAACAACAAGTTCAGTTTTAAATGAGTTTAAGCAAGATTTCTAAAATATTTTAGTTTTCTCTTTGTATGACAGGTGATCTAATACATTTAAACACTAGTCTCTTTTTTTTTTTGCTTTGACATTCTGTTAAAGATAATGTCCGTTTCTGACATTATTAGTCAAGTAATTACTGAAAATGTGGGAAAACTGCCCAATTGCACGGAGTTAACAGACGGTTACAACTGAAACGTGTTTTTTCTTTTCCTGACCATCCCTCCACCAAGGATCTGTGTTTACCCCACCTTTTTCTGCAGTTTTCCTCCCGTCACTAAGCCCGTACTGCTGCTTTGACTTGACCGAGACGTGCTAAATCAAGTGCTTCTTTACCTTGATGGGTCGATACAGCTTTGGCTCTTTGATTCGCAGCACAATCTGCCCGGCGACAGTGACGCCATAAAAGAGGTAGTTGATGAAGCCCACATAGTTAATGAGGGTGTAGATGTCACCAGTGCACAACATCAGCAGGGTGGAGATCAACTGTACAGGGTTGAAGAGGAGTAATTGATCATTTCTGCAGGAGGTGAGCACAGAGGGGATGGAAATGACTAACAGCAGACGTGTTTGGTTTTCTTTTTTTGCACTCACGGTGAACAGTAAGGCTGGGATTGGAGTGCAGCGCTGGACGTGAATCATGGCCAGCAGACGTGGGAGATGGCCTTCCCTCGCTCCAGCGAAAAACAGCCTGACAGACAAAAACAGGTGAAGTCATGAGAACAGAGCCAGATGCCGACTGATCATCATGTAAAGCTCAGAGAAACAGTCAGAAAACACACAGGACAGGTGAGAATGGGAGCACCAGTGAGGAGAGACGTCTGCAAATGTAGGAAAATGCATGTGAAGATGGAGCAGGCCAACATCTCTCTCTCTCCCTCTATCCCATTGCCCCTGTCTATGTGATCCTGTACTCGCTCTGGTTTTTGTCTTGTAGGCTGCTCAGGATTGTTGGTGCGGACAGCCTGCTGCTGTGGACCCACATAGCTTCAACAACTACAATATTTGGCTTTTACTTTAGCTCCACTCCGTGAACATTGCAGTTCCTAATATCAAAATCAGAGAGATCAACAAATCAAAAACATGGTAGTTCCTGTAAATATCCCACTTATATTACTGTAGCTATAACTACAAACATGACAAACCTGCTGCTGTGGACCCACATAGCTTCAACAACTACAAATATTTGGCTTTTACTTTAGCTCCACTCCGTGAACATTACAGTTCCTAATATCAAAATCAGAGAGATCAACAAATCAAATCCTGTAAATATCCCACTTATATTACTGTAGCTGTAACTACAAACATGACAAACCTGCTGCTGTGGACCTACATAGCTTCAACAACTACAAATATTTAGCTTTTGCCCCATTCCATTATCATTACAGTTCTAAAATCAACCCCAGAGAGATCAGCAAATCAAAAACATGGTAGTTCCTGCAAATATCACATACATATCAGTGTGGCCTTAACTACAAACTTGAATGACTCACTGCTGAGGACCTGCTTGACACCAAGTGCTTTATCCCACGACCAATAACAGAAATTATGCCATTTAACATAAATATTAATTTTTAAATCAGTTTAACCCAATTTAATTGCAGTTCAGCTGCTGCGTTATTTGACACCAGTCATCTCTGCCTCATAAGAGTTTTTCATTTTAATAATAGAATGGTTATTGATAATAGCTCCAGGATAACTACCTTTACAGCCACAGGAAGAGCGAAATGCCACATCTGAAAGAGCCAGCCTCTAATAATGGTGTCCATAAATTTGTCTCTGTCATCAAGTTTAATTTTAGTCCCTTTGTCTCTGCCCACCTCCCTACCTCTGCCAACACACAACCCCAACAAGGCTTCAGTGGGGGAGTGAGATAACATGAAGAGTAAAGCTTCAGTCTGTATGTTTGAAAAGTGTATTCAGATAACATTTATGATTTGGCACTGTACAAATAAAGATTGGATTGACATTTGTAAAATCAACATTCTGCTTCATCTTAAAGCAGAGAAGGGCAACTTTGTTTACCAAGAGGTAATTTTTTTTTCCACTGCCTGAGGGCCGCACTATACCAACCTTACAGATATTATATCAAATCAAATCAAATCAGTCAAAAACAAATATTTTTACCTGACCATTTCTCTATAAATATAGTATTTACTTGTACTTCTGTTATTTTCTTATGCTTTACGAATCATATTTCAGCAATCTGTTTTGCAGAAACTACGTATGTACATGTATTTTGTACATGCTGTTGTTTTAGTATTTCAGTTGATTCCATCATGTTGTCCTTGTGTTTATTATTTGTTGATTTTTGTAAATGACTGGCAGGCCTCACTGAGTAAGGTGGAGGGCCTCTTGCGGCCCCCAGGCCACTATCAATCAGTCAAACTTTATTTGTATAGCACTTGTCATACAAAAAAAAAAAGCAAAAAGTGCTGTACGTAGACAGAACAAAACACACAAGACAAACATAAATAAGTCAGCGAGAACAAACAGACCCATGTTGAATGAAAACAAAAAAAAAATAGCTGTATTTAAGACTTTGATTTAACAGAACTGAGGAAGTGAAAGAAAATGCCATCATGAGTTTATAATAAGAGAACACTGAAGATGATGTTAAAAACACCAAAACTACAGATAAAATACGAGTTATAGTAAAATAAACAGTAATAAGAGATATATAAGTAAGGAAAAACAGTGAAAGAATAGATGATGATATACACTATACACACTATAAATGTATAAACCTGTAAACAAGTGAAACATGAGTGGGGAATTAAAAAAATACTAAGAAATTTGACACTAAAAAAGATAAATGTTTCACAAAAAGAGATTGAGATAAATAATGAAAGATTGGTAAGTTTAATAACAGAAACACAGCTTAAAAATATAATTCAGCTAAACATAAAAACTAAAATAGATTAACAGATAAAATTGCCTAAAGTAAAGAAAGGCTCAGTCAAAAGCAAGATTTGAGTTTGCTTTTAAAAGTACTGATCCTCTTCTAGTTACATACTCCTGGCTTAAGGCTTTTTACTTGTGTAAAGTACTAAAGAAGACTGCTGTCTGAAATAGTTTCTATACTTGACCATTAAATATACAAATATAAATGTCAGGAATTAGATTTTTGATTGTAGTTTTATTGTGTCATCTTAAGATTTTCAGTGTCCACATCTGGCCAGAACATTTCTGGAGGTGCCACTGTCAAAATGCTTTGCTGGAAGTTAAAAACAGTTGCTGTTTTTCCTCTAACATTCATTCCTTTACCCCAGAGGCAGGCCATAACTTCACTAAAGTTTTATACTCCTGTTCAGCTGAACAATTTCACCCTATCTCAGCATGTGAATTTAGGGTAAGTTGAAGGTCATCACTTAATTCCAAACACTCATCAAAGCTTTGAATGCAGATAAACCACATGAACTGAACAGAAAAGAAAGATAGCACAAAATGAGAGGACACATGGACACAAACTGACCGCGATGACGTGAAGAGGGAGCCATTGACCCCTCCGAACGTGGAGAGGGCCACAGAGATGGGCATGATCCATGACATGACTCCAAGCAATTTCTCTCCAAATGTCTGGGAGAAATATTCCGTGTAGATAAAAAGAGAAAAAAAGGACAAAACAGCAACTAACCACAGTATCTTCAGATGATCTGTCAGGGCAACAGATAAAGCATGTAACTTTAAATATGTACATATCAGGGTAATATCAGACCGTTATAAGCTGACTAAATGGTTTATTTTCATGCATAATCACACAGATTTGAGTTATGTGGGTTTGTTTTCTCACCACTGCCACAGCATTTGAGGCCAGCAGCTCCTGTGGGCTCATGGCGGTGATGTAGGCCACGTTGGCGAACACGTAAACAAAGGTGACCACAGGGATGGAGATAAAGATTGCACGTGGAAGATTCCTGTATGGGTCAAAATATAAATTGGAAAAAGTCAACCAGGGTTGTTTTATTAATCATAAACAGGGCATTTTTGGTATCCCTCAGGGTTCAGTATGTGAACCACTTTCATTGAACTTGTCAATGTTTCTTTCCCTTTTCTGTAGTCTTCGGGTCTTTTTTTTCCCACAACAGTATAAGATTAGTTCTGGGGACAAAAGTTGAGAATTTGAGGGCAGGATATTAGAAAAACAGAAAAAAGGCATTATCACATGCTTGCAAGTAGGTCAACAAAACAAAGCACATCCGCTCATGGCTTCCTGTAGTTAGTTTCGTATATACTTTTTTTGAAAATTACATAAAGTACTGACCTTGGTCTAAAACTGAATAATGCAACGTAACTCAATAAAAAGAACAAGTCACAACAAGCACAAAGGGCTGTTTAGAGTTGCTGAAGAGTTTATCTGACGACAGTAGGCAGAGACAGGCTAACACTACCCATTGACTCCCAGTGTTTGAGCGAAGCTAATTAGCGGTGGGTGAACTTGGCCTGTCTCTTCCTTGTTACTACACTCACAGTTGAAAGAAAGGTGTCTATCTGCTTGTCATGGACTCAGAAGTGAGGCAAGACACAAAACCAAAAAAAATGTTGGCGCATCCCTGTAAGCATAATAAAAGTGATAGCTTTTGATTTTTCAACACTAGCCACACTGACAGGTTCCACACTGATAACTTTGGCACAGACTGAGAGCTGCTAATGCTTTACATTGCTGCTAATGGTGCTAATAAATCTGTAAGAATTCTGGGTAAAAAAAAAGCCACAAAAACTGGATAGGGTGATTACGCAGTACAAACAATTTGTTTACAAGGACTTACAAAGCAACCAAGCTGCTTTGTTTTGGCACTGTTTGGTACACTGCACAGCCAGCGTGTCCTTCATCCTGAGTATTTTTTTGCATGGCTGACAGCTGCTGATCATAGCATAGCGTTAGCCTGAACACTAGTCACACTGACAATGTACCTCACACGACACCACCTCAACAAATACAGAACTATCCCTTTAAAATATGATTTCTAATTGTATCAACTTATTGATGATTGCACAATATAACAACACACCTTTTGTTACTAGCATCCTTGATTGGTGTCTGTGAAGTCATTTAAGAGTTGTTTGTTTTTGTGAAGAACTTTTTTTTTTATTGAACCACTGCGAATGAGACATACAGTAGCATCCATACAACTTTTAGAAACATAATCCCATCCCAGTGGATTAATTCTATTCACATTTAGTCAGGTCAGGTCAGGACAGGTTTGGGAGCACATGTGGGGTCGGTACTTGTCCATTCATATGTATGCATGTTTTCATTGGGACTTCAACCAACCACCCTCCTGTCCCCAGCCCAAGCTGTTACAGACTGAGCTACTCTGCCACACTTTTAGTGGGACTGTTTTAATAGTTTCATCATTTTTTGCTCGAGTTGTCTTGACGGGTAAACACCTGCACTTGACATAATTCAAACTAATCTAATGCCTTATATCTGCATATGATGCTATTTTTTGTCTTTGTAAATCTGTGTAAATGTTCTTGTGTTACCTGTATGGATCAACCAGCTCCTCTGTGACATAGTTGAGGAAGTTCCAGCCTCCATAAGCGAAGGAGCCTTGCAGGAAGGACAGAGCGATCAGACCAACATCGTATTCCCTGAAGGTCTCAAAGGCGTGGGCCGGCTCCAACCAGTAATAGTGTCCTGTGAACACAACATGTCAGCTTTTACTGAAAGACAGTGGATCTCTGCAAGAGAATACTTTCAGCTCCACTTAACAAACAGCAGAGGGTGCCAGACACAACATTAAGTAATTAAGGCTTTATTTGGTGATGAAGCCTGAGTGCAGAGTGGCAGCATTATTTGGTGTCAGCCCTGGTACCATTTCAAAACAAGTCCTGTGAGAATGATGAAGTTAAAGACAGACTGCAAAGTGGGCGCCCCAGGAAGACAACACCTCAAACAGGCCTGTTTCCCACCCTCGTTTCACTGAGGAACTGTAGGCTTTCCTCCAGGGGGAGAGGGGATTTTGGAACTTTTTTTTGGGAAACTTCCCAGAGGTTTAGCTGTGTTGTCCATTTCTCAAATGCACAATCCTTATAAGCTGTTCGTCATTGTGAAGATGACTAATCAGGCTTTCCAACAACATAAAATACAACACCAATTGGTATTATGGGGCAAGAAGTTCACTTGACGAGGCAGTATAGTGCTCAGGGTATGTGTGCTTGTGGAAAGTCATGATTTTTTAGGTCTCCGGTCCTCCTGGTCTTGCTAAACTCTTGTGAGACACAGACTAATGGACTTTTCCATGACCACTTTCCATCGATGCATTTTTGAGTATCTTTGGCAGGACCATGTATCATTTAACAAAAAGCATACTTTTAGACCACTTAAACCCATTTTAACTGCAGTTCAGCTAGATGCTGCTATATCAATCAACATCATTCTTCTCCAGATTATATTCATTATAGATGTTAATGTTAATATTAGATTGATCCCACTATCCATGGTTGTATTGATTATATATCCTCAGTAACTATCTTTACAACCATATAGACATTGCCTTTAATAAATGTATATTTAACAAAGACAAATATGGTGCTGTACAAATAAAGACTGATTGATTGAATTGATATTCAGCAGAGACAAATGTGATGAGGACAGATTTATGATCTGGGTGTCCATGGGTTTGTCGCCAGCATAAATTCTTATTTTTAGTCCCCTTGTCTCTGCCTAGATGGGTACATCTCCGGATGTATGTTTATGTATACACAAATATATATGTATTTATCATATTTATGCATATATGTGTATCTATAAAATGAAGCACATGGCTTCAGCCTACTCTATTGTAAAGTGTTTTGAGATAACACTTGTTATGAATTGGCACAATACAAATAAAGATTGACTGATTGATTGCTAATGCTGACATGCACAGGAGGGTGGGAATGGAAGACCAACTGCTGGATATGAGAGTGGAAGCTGCACTTCTGCTGGCACCTGGCACACTTTCCTGAAGCTGATCCAGCTGACTGCATACTTGGTGACCGGGACGCAGTGGGTTGGGGTGACAGTGTGCAGGGGTCAACTCATATGTTACCTGAAGAGTTGGAACACTGACCGGACACAGGCCTGGACAAAGGCAGGAGGCCAGAGCGAAACAGGGACCAGATTGACACAGTGAAGTGCCGGACCCTGAACTGAATTTGGTATTTGAAAAGGTGAGAAACAATCAATTGAAATAACACTTCCAAACTTCTCTTGAGGAGTATTTATCGGCTGCAGAAGACTAATATATTTATACTACTTGGCCATAAGTCTGGATTCCTTTTTCTCATATACGCCTCATTCAGTCAGCAGTACAGCCTGATGTGAAGCTGAATCACAAAAATAATTAAGTCCTCTGGGTGTTGTGAGGTGGAGTGATTGTGTGTGTATGTGTGCGTCTTGTTGGATTATGAGCAGAATGTAGAGCCATGAGCCTTTAATCCCTCTTCCATGTTGGGATCACAAATCCCCGAGCAGCAAAATAAAACTTCAGTTTATTGAGATATTGACTAAAGTGCTGTCTCTTCAGCAACAGCTTTCCTCCATTTATGCTTAAACTGAGATTCAGGGAAATAGAGGAGTCATGATGTGACGAGGAGAGGATGCAAGCATTACCTTTGCATATTTGGACGACACCCATGATAATGATGAGGCCCAGGGCTAAAAGCTTTCCTGCAGTGAAGACATCTTGGACACACGTCGCCCAGCGCACACTGTGGCAGTTCACCCACGTCAGCAACACTAAAGAAGGAAAAAGAGGATGATAGTTGTGCCACCGAAATATGCCTATAAAAAACTTAGGACCCATAAGCCTCGACAGCTTTACATGTAAACTTGTCAACCAATCAGCATCAGTGAGCCCCCCCTCCCATAGCAGGTGTTACCAGGTTACCCCAGTCAGACACCTTTTGTCTTAGCAGAGTCTGTTCTCCCATCCATCCAATCATCCATCCATTCATCAACCCACCAAATTTCCATACATTTTTAAACCTATTCAGCCATCCACTCTCCCACCAACTATCCATCAACTTATCCACCCCCTGACCCTCCAACCAACTATACATCCATCCTTCTATCAGACAAACTTCCCATTTATCCATCCCACTATCCATCCATCCACCCAATCAACAATCAGTGTTAATTTTGTTGACTAATTATTTTCGTCATAGTTTTCGTCAACAACCTTTTTTCCCCCTGACAAAAACTAGACAGTAACTTATAAAAACAAGTGCACATGGACAAAAACTGAAACTAAATCAACTGACATTTTTGTTAACAAATAAAAACTAGACCAAAATGTCTGACAGAGACTTAATCCAATCAGACCTAATTTCATCATGTAGAAAGTAGGGACAAGTTAGGAATATATCCAATCACAGCTACTTTGGTTGTGTGGAAAGGTTGGATGAGTTAAGAGGGACATCCAGTCACAACTGCCTTAGCCTGGTGGTGGTGGGATAAGTTGTGGAGTGATCCAATCAGAGCTCCTCTCTTTATGAATTGATATATTCATGTAGAGCAGGTTCACTGGTTGTTGTCAGTTCTGGTATTGTAACTGAGATGCTCTGCCAGGTAGCCTAAATAAAGGTGACTGCATTTCACACAAAAGTTCAATTTGTTTCTGTTCATTTATGCATTCAAACTTTAATATCATTGAATAAAGGGTTATTAGGCATTTCATTTTATCCAAGTGTAAAACATGACTTCAGAAATTTGAGGAAACATAAAAAATGCTTTACACTTTACACTTCATATTTTAGTCGACTAAATTTACAGTAGATTTTGTCGACTAAAATGTTGTGAAATTTCATCAACTAAAACTAGACTAAACTTAAAACAATTTAGATGACTAAATTATGACTAAAACTAAAAGATATTTTGGGAAAAAGACTAAAACTGAATTGAAAAGTGCTGTCAGAATTAACACAATTGTCAACAATCCATCCATCCAGTTATCAGTCTATGAATCCATCTACTGGAACATCCACCCATTCAGTCAGACAATCTAACAGTTTATCTACCCACCCATCCAACTATCCAATCATCCATCCACCCTTTCACTCAACTATTCATCCCTTCATTTATCCACCCACCTTCCTAATTATCCATCCATGTATTCAGTCATACATCCAGCTTTCATCCAACTTAAACCTGATTTCATTCTGCTTGAAGTTTGTTATGGGGCCTCTGACCTGAAGAATACAGGCAGCTTTAGTTTTACTGAAGGACTCACATAGGCAGACGGCACCCAGCAGACGGAGGCCGTGCTCTGGGGGGAGGCAGGAGGGGAAGAGGGGCTGCAGGACGTAGTTTGCAAAGGTGAGAGAGATCACAGCCTGGTTAGTTGGGTACATAACTAACACTGCGATCCACAGCCTCAGAAATCTGAAAGAAAACAAAGAGAGGAGGTTAATGAGCCAGAAAACAGACCTTTGTCTGACATATTTCTAAAACCACAGAGTGTGAGAACACTTGCCCTTATTACAATCTAATGTAACAGAACAACAAAGGCTAATACCCATATTAGCAGAGTACATTATAGTAACGCACTGAGGCATTGTTAAAGAAGAAGAATGACTGAAATAGGTCAGAGATGTGATTGTATGCTGGGAATACAAACGTACATTAAGAGAGGCTTTAATTACACAGTGAGGACGATGAGGGAGGTGGGAATGGGTTTACTGAATGCTCTCATTAATTACAAAAGGCTCGCTCCATCCTCGTTCTGTACATTAATGAGAATGATTTCATGCATCATTTGACACAACGCTGCTGCAGGAACAATGGACCCTAGCAAAGCTTTTCAGACACAAATCCGTGTAATGTCTTAAAGCTCCATTGTAAAGTCATTATGACATTTTATTGGTGTTTCAGGGGTCTACCTCTGAGGTTTCTGCTCATGAAAAATCAAAATCAAAATAAAAGTCTTTACCAAACTGCCATCCAGACAACCTTTGACATTTCTGACTCTTTAAAATTATAGAAGAGGGTCTTTAAGGTCACACACTGATGTTGGACGAGAAGGCCTGGCTTGCAGTCTCCGCTCTAGTTCATCCCAAAGGTGATCTATGGGGTTGAGGTCAGGACTCTGTGCAGGCCTGTCTAGTTCTTCCACACCAAACTGGCTCATCCAGGTCTTTATGGACCTGCTTTGCGCACTGGTGCTCAGTCATGTTGGAACAGGAAGGAGTCATCCCAAAACTGTTCCCACAAACCTGGGAGCATGAAATTGTCCAATATGACTTGGTGTGCTGAAGCATTAAGAGTTCCTTTCACTGGAACTAAGGGGCCAAGCCTGAAGAACAACCACACACCATAATTCCCCCTCCACCAAACTTTACACTTGGCACAATGCAGTCCCACAAGTATCGTTCTCTTGGCAACCACCAAACCCAGACTGCTCCATTGGACTGCCAGACAAAGAAGCGTGATTGGTCACTCCAGAGAACACGTCTCCTCTGCTCTAGAGTCCAGCAGGGTGCTCTCTACACAGTGTTTCTTGAGCTAATCTGAAGGCCACATGAAGTTTGGAGGTCTGTAGCTGTTGTAGAACATTGGTGACCTCTGTGCACTATGACCCTCTGCATCCGCTGACCCCCCCTCTGTCAGTTTACATGGCCTACCACTTGGTGGCTGAGTTGCTGTCGTTTCCAATCACTTCCACTTTGTTATAATACCACTGACAGTTGACTGTGGAATATTTAGGAGGAGGAAATTTCACGACTGGATTTGTTGCACAGGTGGCATCCTATCACAGTACCACGCTGGAATTCACTGAGCTCCTGAGAGCGACCCATTCTTTCACAAATGTTTGTAGAAACAGTCTGCATGCTTAGGTGCTTGATTTTATACACCTGTGGCCATGGAAGTGATTGGAACACCATAATTCAGTGATTAGGATGGGTGAGTGAGTGAGTGAGTGAGTGTGTATTTCATTTTTTCATCTGGGCAACAGCACATAGAAAATGTGTTTGTGAAAGGCAGACGCTTTTCAAAACATATCAGAAGGTGATTGAATGATTGTTCAGTCGATCAAATTCATTGCTTGACAATCAGATGATGGAGTAGGCGGGCACTACTGAAAATGGGGTTCAGTGACACCAGCCATGCCATCTCAACCAAACTTTAGCTCTGTCTACTCTCTGACAGAGAGGCTGGGTTGATGTTGGACTTAAGACCATCTGACTAATAGCAACATCATATTTCCAAAACTGGAAATCCTCAACAAACCCTAAATAAAAGAAAAACAGGTGCAGTATTGGAAAAAATTATCAACCCCCATACATTGAGAGCATTGATGGAAAAAACTGAAGTTTTTTTTAATTTAACCAGGCTGTAAAGATGTGTATTAAGGCTGCAAAAACATATTTTTCCCCACATACAATTTGGGTGTTAGGCTCCTACAGCCTGCCTCAAGTGGACACTCAGGGTACTACAGGTTTTGGCACCTTCACAGGGGCTTCAATTTCAACCCTTGAGGTTGCTGCCTAGGTTTATACATAGCACCAGCTAATTTGCAGAATCAGCTCTTCCCCAAACCTGTCGTGAGATGAACAAATATACATTTTCTCTGAAAAATGCTTTTAGTATTATACTTGTACCCAGTTTGGATAAAACTACCACTAAATAAGCTAGCGTCAGTGTTTATCTCCATATGAGCAGCTCTTGTTGACAGACCTGCAGTTACTTCTCGCCGTCATCATGCTTGTAGCACTCGCCTGTTTCAGGTTTGTTATAAGAACAAAAACTGAAGTACCTAACTCCCTCAAAAGCTATTTTCTCACAAAAATTAAAACATCATAATATTTCCAAGTGGACCAGTGTTGATTTTGACAATCCTTTTTAATTCAGTTTTAGTTTTAGTCTTTTGCCTAAAATATATTTTAGTTTTAGTCATAATTCAGTCATCTAAACTGCTTTAATTTAGTCTAGTTTTCGCTGATGAAATTTCACATTTTAGTTGACAAAATCTTCTGTAAATTTAGTCGACTAAAGTATGAAGTGTAAAGTGTAAGGCATTTTTTATGTTTCTTTGAATTTCCGAAGTCATGTACATTTACACTTGGATAAAATGAAACATCTAATAATCCAACTTTTCCACACAACCAAAGTCGCTGTGATTGGATATATTCCTAAAGCTTGTCCCTACTTTCTACATGATGAAATTAGGTCTGACTGAATTCAGTCTCTGTCAAACATTTTAGTCTAGTTTTTATTTGTTGACAAAAATGTCAGTTCATTTAGTTTTAGTTTTTGTCCATGTACACTTGTTTTTATTAGTTACTGTCTAGTTTTCGTCAGAGGGAAAAAAAGGTGTTGCCAAAAACTATGATGAAAATGGTTAGTCAACAAAATTAACACCAATGCTTCACAGAACACAGTGTGCATATGTTGTGCAGCTTAGCTGATTAGATTTTCTTCCATTGGTCTTGGGGCGTATTTCAACACAGACTTTAAATCTGGGTGTAGATATATTTGACTAAAAGGACTGAAAACAAAGTAAGGGGGATTTGACCACAGTTTATTTAAAAGGAAGTAGCAGACGAGTGGGCCAGTGTTTGATGACATCCTGATATTGAGTATGTAGTTAAACCAAAAGTGATTGTGTCGGTAAATTCTGGCATTAACTTCAATCAGCTGATCATGTAATTTTAATAAGTATGTCCAATATTGATTGGTTGTTGATTGATTGTGGCACCTTTATGCTTACTTTTCATTTGTTAGGGGGAGGCTTCATTCTCAAGTCTCAGTGGATTGTGGGATGTATGCTTCCTTTACTGTCTGAATTAATTATGCTTAATCTTTCACCTTCATGTTTTTGCTGTTTTCCACTTTCATTCAAATACTTAATAGTCTGGAAAGTTCAGTGTTGGTTTCTTTGATTCCAGCAGAAGGATAATAAACGTAAACAGAGGATTTTATTGAATCTAATTTTACAAAAATCAGGCATATATATCCTTAAATCTTCACCTGATTTTTAAAGAAAGATTTTTATCTCTCACCCGGCCAGTCCTCCAAAGATGTCCTTCACATACGCGTAGTCTCCCCCTGACTTTGGGATGGTGACACCCAACTCAGCATAGCAGAGAGCTCCGATGGCTGTGATCGCTCCTGTGGTGACCCAGACGATGAGGGCCACGCCCACAGAGCTGGCGTTCTCCAGGACCCCCTTTGGACTCACAAAAATCCCTGAACCGATGATGTTGCCTGAGGATTAATAATAAAAGTAATGGTTAGTTAGTTGTAAAGACAGAGGATTTTAATCATTGGTCCTATAGATTTGGGCCAGAGATCTCTGAGGCAGGGGAACACATGGTGTCATCTATTCTGAGGTATTTAAGAGAACATTTGCAGACAGTTTTTAAAATCAAGGAAGAATACATAATGGATAGTTAATGCATAGCTTTTAATAAGAAGAGTTGATTATGGGTAATTTATCAATGATAGCAACTGGGGATGCATGATGTTATTGGTTTGATATTGGTATCGGCTGATATTTAAATTTTTTTAGATAGTTACAGCCGATAAATTGGCCACACAGATCGGCCATATATCATCTGGAATATCAGCAAATTACACAAATGTACAATATTGATGCACCTTCTCATCACGGCATGGGAACATTTTAAAATCAAGGGTTTCTTTTTGGCAAGAGTTAGATGCTGTTTTTCTTGTTTTACATCTGTTTCTCTCAAAAAATATACTGTAACACTGATACAAACAAGTCCATTTTTGTAAAGTACAGAGCTTGTGCTCTTGCCAGAAATATCGGTAATGGTATGGGTATCGGCAATAATGTGTTAAAAAAATATCGGCATATTGGATATCGGCAAAAATCCAATATCGTGCATCCCTAATAGCAACAGAAGTTGATGGGTCCTGAGGGGCTTTGTGCTCCTTATACAAAAGTGAGCCATGAAAACAAATGTTAGAAAGCACCATTTTACAATGCACAAAAAACAAACAAATAAACAAACATGCAACTTATGATGTTCTACTCACCGACAGAAGGTCAGCACAAACAACTAGAGAGCAATCAGAAGACATCTCCAAACTGTCTAAGTACTAATTTGGTGGGTTTTGTTATTTTACCCAAGTCTTATGATTAAAAGAAAAACATTTTTGAGTTTTCACACTTGTTATTTTTGCCCTCTAAAGTTTTGAATCTGGTTTTTATTGACAAAAACTAAAAAAAAAAAAAAAAAAAAACCCAACTTTGTCCAATTTTGGTGAAAATGATTTTTAAGTTACTACTACTAATAAAAATATTTTACTCTTTAACCTAATTAGCCAAACTGCAAAATAATCATTACTGTTTTTTTATTGATATCAAGACCTTTTCAATATTTAAATTAATTTGGAGTTAGCTGATCTAAATACTGACACACCTGTTATTAAGGACTTTCTCTTGTGGTGGATCATTTTCTCTGTAGGTTATTATGCCGATTAATATTTTTGGAGACAACTTGACAAATGTAGGTGCCAATTAAATGTATTAACTAGGTTAACTAATATATATCTTAAATAAAGACGGTAATTTTCTTACAACATGCACCAGCTGATGAGGAGAAGGCAGTGGTTCCTGAGCCTTTTCTTGCTCTCATCATCAAATATCTAATTTTAGCCAGTGTCTTTTTTCTTGTAAAAATAGTAGTTGACATACAGTTAGTCATATTTTTGTTGACTCACAAGTGCAGGGATAAAGGAAAATTATATAACTTCCTGTTAAAAGCCCCCTAGCCCCTTTTTTAATTGTGTTCGTGTTAAAAGCTTTCAAACACAAGAGTAACTCAGGTTTTGAGCATGTTTTTGTTCTGTAGGAGGAAGCTGCAGTGCTGAAAGAGAGCCCACGCATGCACAGGGAGAACTCCACACAAAGAGGCCCCGACCAATCCGGGATGGTCGATTGAACCGGTGACCTACTTTCTGTGAGGCACGTGCACTACCTGCTGAGCCACCATGCCGCCCTCTGCCGCTTTCCAATTTCTAAGAGTAAACTTCAAATGAAGATACATATTTGAGACATTTCTCAGCATATCTGACAAGAGTATGACAGCAGTGCTTTTTTTTTCCAGCTCTTGCAGAGAAAGTTTAATGTTTGTATTTGCAGCATTGCCTCTGTGCCCTCTTCCCAAACAGAAGAGATGACTGATCCTGTCTTCTGTCAGAGCCCGAGGAGATGGCAGAATGAGTTTATATGTTTAGCCTTCTGGGACCAACAGGAAACTATATATCAAAGTCTAGAGGAAAACACTGTTTATTTTGGGTGAAACCATCAACAAAGAAGATAAAAGATGATGAGAAAAAGTGGGAAGAGACAGAGGAGCCTATTCATCTCTGTACTGAAGGGAGTTTGGATAAAACACACGGCATTGTGATGGAAACAGATGTCAATTAACGGTTGTTCAAAGAAAGCACAAACACGCACGGTCCAGGTCTGATCACCTAACACTGAACTAAATAAAGTTCATTTAATTTTGCCCCTTATTATTGTTGAATCAATTTGATCGAAGTCTCTTGATGCTTAAATCAAAAGTCACACGCTCTGATACGAGACATCGCATTACAGCATGGACATATAAAGTACTGCCTCTCATCAGAGGTGCAGTGTCTCAATACTGATATATACATCTGTCTCATAAATGGACACTGAGCCATTAGTGGGATTGCTTTTTTATAGGATTTTTTTTCCTCTGTGGTAAACGAGGAGATAAATGTGGATCCAGACGGCCAATAGTACAGAGAGAAATTAAAGTGATGACAAAAGATCATGAAGAAAAGGTTATGCGGAGAGTGCCGTGAGGATGCAAAGTCAGCACTACAGAAGACTGAGGGAGAGATTTCACAGTAATACCTGTAGGAAAAACTAGAAATATGAGGATCTGTGGTTTGTTTTTAAAGCAAATATTAAAAAAGAAGGGGGGGGGGGGGGGGGGTATAAATGTCACACCTGTTTTCTAACTTCGCACACCAGATGGACCGTTCAGTATATTTCACCAGTCCATCTGGGAAACAGCCCAGAGGAAGTGTTTGAGAATGGGCAGAACCTTTCAAAAGCATATCTGGCAGGTGATTGGACGATTGTTCCATCAATCACATTCATTGCCAACAAATCAGATAATGTAGTAGGCGGGTGCTACTGCTTCAGAGTAAGTACAAAACTTAAGCCACTTGCCAAAAGGGGTCAGAAGTGGAGCAAATATATCCTTTCCATGAAGAAAGTGTTGTTTGCTTTCATTTCATAAAGAAATGCGGTTCGGATTTGATAAAAATGCTATTGAAGCTGCTAGCATCTATGCTAATCTCTGTACAGGCAGTCTCTTCCTGCTGTCGTCTTGTTAGTAGCTCCCAACTCTTCCTTCTCTAAAGGACTCTGATTTGGCCATTCTGCTTTGGGCCATTTTTTTAGCTGCTTGTTGACTCCCTTAGAAGCACTTCCACAGTGGTTTGTGGTGATTTCGAGTCACAACAAGCACACTTGACTGTTTACAGTTGTTGAAGAGTTTATCTGATGACTGTAGGCAGAGGCAGGCTAACACTACCTATTGACTCCCAGTGTTTGAGCTAAGCTAATTAGCGGTGGGCGAACGTTGCCTGTCTCTTCCTTGTTACTGCACGCACAGTCCAAAGAATGGTGTCTATCTGGTTGTCATGGACTCTGGAGTGAGGCAAGACAAGGAAACAAAAAAAAAATTGTCGTATCTCTTTAAGGACCCACAAAATCCTGGAAAAGGCCTGGCACTGAAGGTAGAAAAACTGATAAAGATCCAAAGTTCCTCACAAGAGCTTAATCTGAGAAAAACATTTCAGTGGGCTGTAATGCTGACAAATAACACCGACTACCTGAATGATGCATGAGATGGATCTTTAAAACAAAATATCAGAAGAGTGATGTGAAAAAACAGACGGGACCACTTACCGATTATGATGCCGCAGGCACTGACTAAGCCGATCTGTTTCTTCAGAGCTACCCCGGAGCCCTCTACATCCATCCCTGCAGCAGACTGAGGGTCTGAGGGCTCTGACTGACCTCCACCCGCACTGCTGCTTCTCCTCTTCCTCGGCTCCTTCGTCATCCTCAACACCTATCCAGTGTTTCCCCTACTGAAAGGTCCAGGTCCTGGGGCAGCACTGCCTTTCTAGTCCCTTCATTAAAGCACACATTAAGAGGGATGAATAGGTTATTGGAGTGCAGGGCTGCATGGGGCAGTTAAGATGAAAAAATTTCTCAAGATAAAATAAACTAGAACATGTTTTCAGAGCTCAAACTGAGACACAAAACATTCAAAACTGCCTAACCTCATTGATGTGACACCATCTAGGCTCAGCTGCATACTAAAAATTACTTTATTGGAAATGGCATGAGAATATATTTAACTGGCGATATAATTTTATTTTAATTGATTATTTTTTTCTGCTTCTGCTTCTTCACACAAAGGCAGAGTTCACACTTCAGGAAAAGTGACCTGATCTGGATTTTTTCATAAAATTCAAGGATTGGGATCATCATAAAAAATCTAATCACTTCTCCTTCCTTCCTTGTGCCATGACCAACATTCCCTGAAAATGTCATCAAAAACTGTTGATCACTTTTTGAGTTATTCTATTAACAAACCAACAACTGCTGGAAAAAACATGAACTCCTTTGTGGAGGTAATAATCCAATGTGTTAACACTAACTTTACCCTATTAAAGTAGAGTAGTTTTTCTAAAAGTTGAACAGCAAAGCACCCCCCCCCCCCCCCCCCCCCCCCCCCCCACACACACACACACACACACACACACATTTTGCCGAGTAATTTCCCTCCCAACCCATTAGAGGTGGCGATGGTTTCCATCTATAGCAGACTACAGTGGAGCTAAAATTAGAAACTACATCCCTGCATTAATAATTCAGAGTGTTGCAAAAACCGCTGAACCGGCAGAGTCTGTTTGACTACTATGGACCAGACTTAAAACCTACTGTCTTGAGGAGGAATTAGAGTATTGTGAGTTAAAGGACTTTGTAGGGAGACAGGGGTTGGCTTTTATAATTTAAAAGGCCTTGTGGTGAAATATGGAGGCACCCCTTCAGTTCTTGAATGGAGTGGAGCTCATTGTTTGGTCCACCTGTGGCACTATAACCCTCTATGGGTTATGGGGGTTCCTCAAACCCTTGTCTGCAAAGCTAGGTCAATCTTACCACCAAGGTCTGCCTCACACCAGGGGGTAGGGCAGCTCAACTAGACCACGCAAACCTCAGCTTCCAGGCAGCACCCCTGTTAGTGGGGTGCTGTAATGAAAACTTAAGATCACAGGCAATAAATAAATTTTAAGTTATCAAAGCAAAATAATTTTTGCTGTATTATGGACTTGATCAAATGATTTATTTCAACTATCCTTATTAAGTTTTTTTATGCAAAGTTCCAATTTCTTAAAGGGATATGCCAACATTTTCTTTGTTTTTTTTTCCATGATTTGCCTCACTCATGAGTCCATGACAAGCAAACAGACACCATTTTCTGGACTGTGCGTCTAGTAACAAGAAAGAGACGGGCAAAGCTGTCCCACCACCAATTAGCTTAGCTCAGTCACTGGGAGTCAATGGGTATAGCTAGCATTCCTTTGCCTACAGTCATCAGATAAACTCTAAATGGTCCTGTGGGCCTGTTGTGACTTGTTTTTTTACCTTGTTATGTTACGTTATCTTCTATTATCATTGTATCATCCTCTTCTACTCATCAACAGAGGCTTTGTTTTGATGACCTACTTCTGCTGTGGTTTGCGCTAGAGATGTGACATTTGCAAAGGAGTTGAGTCTTTTGAACAGCTCTTTTAATCAAATTATTAGAGCCGATTTGTAGTTGCGAGTGCGCTGTTCATTTGCAAGCCATTCCTAAATTTGCAGGCAATTTGCAATTTAAGAATAATGCGGTAAAAGAACGAGTCACAAAAAGCACACAGGATTGTTTAGAGCTGCTGAAGAGTTTATCTGTTGACTGTAGGCAAAGGAAGGCTAGCTATATCCATTGACCACCAGTGTTTGAGGTAAGCTAATTAGCAGTGGGCATCCTCTGCCCGTCTCTTTCTTGTTACTAGACACACAGTCAAAAGAATTGTGTCTAGCTGGTTGTCATGAACTCGGGAGTGAGGTAAGACATGAAAACAGAAAAAATGTTGGCGTATCCCTTTAACTTAAGTTGGCAAAACTCAAAACAATAAGTTTGAGGTCATGTGAGTAAGGTAAAGTTCTGAACACAGGTTCTCCCAGAAAGACAAAATATTTTGGTGTGCAGGACTGGCACAGTGTAAAGCAAACACAAGTTATCCAAGTAATGCTGTAAAGTGGTCTGGGTTTGAATCCTGTCGAAAATTGTCTTTGTTTTAAGCAGCTTTTCTCACATCTTGAAACTTTGTGTCCCTTTTATTGAGACCCAAATACATGAAAAAAATGAAATTTTGAGTTTTCTGATTTTTTTTTTTTTTTTAAGTGTAATGAGCATATTTTAGGTCTGTGGAAGGAAGCTGGAGTGCCAGGAGAGAACCCACACATGCACAGGAAGACCATGCAAACTCCACCCTGTCCAACATGGGGTTTGAACCAGCAACCCTCTTGCTTTGAGGCACCTGCACTAGCTACGGGGCCTACATGCTGCCCAATGGTTTACATGTTTGGTTATAAAATAATGAAAAAAGTGGTTTGACTGATGAGAAAATAAAAGAAAATAAATTCCCAGCAGTGTATTCTGAACTCTGGGGTTTCAGAGACTTTTATATTTTCATATTTGATTCTTAGGACCACTTAAAGGCCATGCCACCTGTCCAAACAAGTCCAATATTTTAATGTATATGTGACAACCAGCTCCACCTCTTGATAAAAGTTATATGCCAGAAACCACATGGTTTAAGTTCACTTGCTGAAATTAGGCTGGGATTGATGCTACAACATTTCATTTTTTATTAAATATTTTCTACAGCACAGATCTTTCTTGATAAACGACCACGACGCGCTAAACTCACCGATCAAGGTCCTCTACACTCAGTATTTTACGTTATTCGGCATTTTTGTAATAAGCGATCACTGCACCTGTAGGCACTCCTGTATGTCTGAGATGAGATGGGACAGCAAACCCCTGCCTCCCCTACATTTGGAGATATTTCGGTTCAGAAGTTAAAAAGCTTCAGATGGATACCACACGGATTTTCCTCCTCGTGAATCAGACTGTGGGAGTTTGCAATTAACCAATCAGCACCGCGCTCGCGCTCTTTGTTTCCCCTTTATAACCGCAAACAAAAAAGGAACTAATTAAAAACTCACCTTCAGGCACCAGAGACTCTGAAACACCCGAAAAGCTCCGTGTTAAGTGACAGACTTCATGTTCGGCGTTTGTCCTGTGGTCTGTGATGAGGATCGAGGTAACAAAGGACTCCCAGCTGACAGTCTCGATAAATGGAAAAGCTGCTCGTTCTCAGCCAATCAGGGCAGCCCAAGCTGTCAACACGTCTCAGGCCCCGCCCACTGTAGTTTTACTCCCATTGATAAAAAATTTACAACCTGGAAAGAGTGGCCAGCTGAAAAAGTGTAAGGCAAACAACCTGCTTAACAGTGGTAAGAAAATAACATGCTTTAATAAATTTTAATATATATTTTAATTTATTTTGTGTTTTTTTTTTTTTTTAAATTATATTCCAGCAGAAAGAGCCCTAGTGTCACTACTGTTTCATGCAATTTTACCATTTTAGAATAATACTAATTGTTTAAATGTATCTCTTTTGTAATCAAAACCAGAAATGTCCTTACATCAATGAGCAAAATTAAATTCTTTATTTGCCCTTATTCTTTAATTAATAATAGTGTTCACAGTCAGTTTACAGTAATCCTCTTTTGACCCATATCATGTTGTTTGTCCTCAGTAACTGTAGTTTGTTAGATATGTGTAGCAAGTGTATGCAGCATGATAAGAGCAGACAGGGTGTGTACACTGAAAAATACAGAAAATGTAAACAGAGTAAACCAGACATGCTCCGAGGGCACAAACCTCCACCAAGGCATTGCCAGCACTGTCGAGCAAGTTAATGTCAATAATGTGGGAAACTGCCCTATCTCTTGTTAACAAATCCTTTAAAAAATACTGGATCCACATCCAGACTGGGATCAACACCAAACTCTAATATTTTTTTTCCTTGTGCCATGATTTACACTCCCAGAAAATGTCACAAAAAATGTTGTCCACAAAAATAGGGGATCTGCCCTATCACGCAATATTTAGAAATCCTTAATAAAGTTCCTGAAGCTCCATCTAGATTAGGATCACCACCAAAATAAAGACCCTTCTTCCTTGTGCCATGACCAAAACACCCTGGAAATTTCATCCATGTCTGTTCATTAGTTCTTGAGTTATCCTTCTCACAAACTTACAAACATGGCAAAAACATGACCTCCTTGGTGGAGGTAATAATGGACGGCGTCTAGAGGTTGAGTGTCAGCCCAGGAAGTGTTCATGTCTGTGCTTTAAAGTAAGCAGGATTAATGTCAAAGAGGAAGACTGAGCACTAACTGTTGTAAGCCCCTCATGGTGGCAGTACTGGACTGTTACACTGCTGGAATGTATGTGAGTAAAATCTCAATAAAAACAGTGTTAAAAAATAAACAAATAAATAAAAGCAGGATACATGTCAGCAGTGACTGGGGAGAACATTTATGTGCCTTCAGATCTGGACTGAAGCTGACAGTCATACTGAAGCAGAAAAACACTCATCCACTGTGTTTTTATTGTTTCAGGTTCAAAATACTTTTGTAACAAGTGACAGATGTTTTCAGAGTTTAATATCTGTTCTTCTGAGACATAAAGCTCCTGAGTTTTTTTATTTGATCACAAAACAGAAACAGTTATCAAAGATAAATGCTGCTTTTCATGGTGTATTGAATTTGATCTCCATGTATGCTGTATAAGAAACTCTGTGCATTATGGTATATTTGTCATGTTTTCTCTATTTTTTCATTTTCAATAATTAACCCTGCATTTGTCTGTTTGTTTGCCTGTTAGCAAGATTACCCAGAAATACTGGACCAGTCTGATGATTTTTTGAGAAATGTTGGTAATGCCCCAATTTAAAATGATAGCATTTTGGGGGGTTGTATGAGTACGTTTTTGCTCAGTTATTGTCAAATTAATGAGGATATCAATGTGATTCCAAGTTGACTCTGTGCTGACCAGGGCCTTTCTTTCTCTGTGGAGTTTACATGCTCTCCTTGTGTCTGTGTGGGTTTTCTCTGGGTACTATGTTTCCAAAAACATGGTAATGAAGATACATGACTATGAATTGCACCCAGATGTGAGTTTGACTGTGAATGGTTGTCTGTCTCTTTATGTTGCCCTGTGATTGGGGGGTGACTGGTTCAGGGTGTGCCCTGCCTCTCGTCCAATGTCAGCTGGGATAGGCTCCACCCCCCCATGACACCAAAAGGGATGAGTGGTTAAAAAACTGATTGATGGATGAAATTGACTTGCCGGCCACATTTAATGAAGAATGAAACCAAGTGTGGCCCCCAGGCTGCTGGCTACCTACACTTGGCAGATGACACCTAACTGACCTGTTCCTATTGTTGTGAGTGAATATTAAAAAAAAAAAAAAAAAAAAAAAAAAAAAAACCCCACAAAAATATGATCACCTTACAAAAAAAAAAAAGCTGTAGTTCAGATTTTAAGCTTTTGTCATTAGAGCACACTTTCAAGTTTAAGAGGCAAGGGTGAGAAAAACTAAGTCTGCTGCAACACAGCAAAATCAAAAGTGTTGCCAAGTCTGCTTATTATAAGCGACATTGGGCTTGCTTTTCTCTAAAGTCACTTACAAATCTTGTGAGTCACGGGGCTGTGGTTTTCTGGGCTTGTGTCTTATCATGCAGTTGCTTATTTGGGCTTGTTGTGCTCCAGTTTCCGGAGGGATCTGATGCATGCTCTACTCTCGATGTAAACTTAATCCAGAAGTTGCACACATTATTTTCTCCCACTCCAAACACAAATGTAAATTTTATTGTAAGAATGATGTTTCCACCAAAAAGAAATCCTTATAGCCAGAATTAAGTTTATTTCTAATGTAGCTATTACTGTTTTCACCATAATAAAGCTGTAGAGGATCATCATAAAACTTTGATAAAAGCCTGACTCTGTTTGTTTGGTTACAAAGATCAAAGTTAGACAGACTGTTTAGTGATAACAGAGTTATAAATAACAGTAGCCCCCCCCCCATCATGTCTATATAAAGAAAAGGATCTTCCACCTTCAAACAAAAGGATGTCATAAACTAGTTCACTCTGACCCGATAACTTTTACATACAGTATCTCATAAAAGTGAGTACATCCCTCACTTCCAGCCAATATTTTACTGTATCTTTTCATGGGACAACAGTGAGGAAATGACACTTTAATAAAATATAAAGTAGTGAGTGTCCAGCTTGTATAACAGTGTACATTTACTCTCCTCTCAAAATAACCCGACACACAGCCATTAATGTCTAAACTGCTGGCAACAAAAGTGAGTACACCCCTACGTGAAAGTGTCCAAATTGGGCCCAAAGTGTCAATATTTTGTGTGGCCACCGTTTTTTTCCAGCACTGCCTTAACCCTCTGGGGCATGGAGTTCACCAGAGTTTCACATGTTGCCACAGGAATCCTTTTCCACTCCCCCATGACCACATCACTGAGCTGGTGGATGTTTGAGACATTGCACTCTTCCACCGTCCTTTTGAGGACACGCCTCAGATGCTCAGTAGGGTTTAGGTCATGCTTGGCCAAATTTGTAATTACTCAACATAGTTACCTCCACCAAGGAGGTTATGTTTTTGGAAGGGTTTGTCTGTCTGTCTGTTAGTTAGTTAGCAACATTACTCAAAAAGTTATGGACAGATATTGATGAAATTTTCAGGGAATGTCCGGATTGGAATAAGGAACAAATGATTAGATTTTGGAGGCGATCCGGATCTCCATCTGGATCCAGGAATTTTTAAAGGATTCTTTAACATTGGGAGATAGGGACATTTTCGACATTTCTGCATATAACTCAACAAGTAATGGTCAGGGCACTTGGGAAAAAAATACAGGACAGGTTTCTAACATGCTCTACAGTATATGAAAGACTGATCCAGATAAAGGAATAATTCCAGATACTATGATCCAGAATATGAAAAAATAGGGGACCGTTGGAATTTCCATCATAGGAAGAGAAAAAATGAAGCTATAAACACACAACAAACATCATTAAATAGCCAAGAAACTGTGGAATTTGGAAGGCGCCAACGGATTTGCTGTATCTTCAAAAGCTAGGGAGCTAGATCCAGAAGAAAACCGCCATTACGGAAAATGCGATTTTCGTGAATAACTGCTGAACTAATGTTGATATCATTATGAATTCAGTTGCTAATGGTAAGTTTTCATGGTCAAGGAATCTAAAAATGTAGTCAAAATAAATGTGGGACTAATATTTATGGTGCAAATGACAAATAAGGGGAGGTCTGCACTCTCCGAGTGCTTTCTAGTTACTACAAAGTTATAAAAAAAAATCTCCTGTCCAGTTGTGGTTTACTACATTCAAGTTAAACAGAATTTCAAATAGGCAGGTCCACCATCAATAAAGCTGACAGAAGACGACTATCATTTGAATGAACACAACAACGGTCATCCATCACCAGAGTTTTGCTCAGCTTGTTCTACAGATGAAGCAGTCGCCAGCGACAGACAAAGACATGCGTGACTCAAACTACCATAAGTCCTCGAGTATCAATGCTATCCAAATAATTCCAATGAATCTGGAAGCTGAGACGTGGAGTTTTCCATTGATATCCATGGATATCACGGTAAAGGCTGGATTACCTGGGCAGGGGCAGGAAGTGAGCTGACTGAGCTGGAGAGTAAGAGGATTCAGATTCAGATGGTTTATCAGCATTTTCCGTGTAAATATTGTAAAGTCTCGCATTAGTATCATTCTGGAGGGTTTCATTGCCATTCATTTCCAATATTTTTGCTGTAGTTCATCGTTTTTGTCATCGTCTTTTTCATCATAGTTTGTGTTTTATGGATTTCATAAATAGTAATTTCGCAAACTTTGGAGGGAGAAATGTCAAGGAGATTGGCCAGAGAGAGGGGAGACCCGAGGAGAGTCAATGAGGGAGCTAACAGGAGGGGAAGGGGCCAGGAGTGTCCCCCAGCTCATCTACAGTAAGTAATACAGTTTATTTATTCCACATTCTGAAGATATTTATTCCATGCTTTATTACAGTCATGTTTTACAACATCTCATGTAATCTTTCTTATTGGATTTGTCTCAAATTGCTTTATAATTACTTTTTCTTACTTTTCCTGTGTTTCATGTATGCATCAATATTATTATTATTACTATTATTATTATTATTATCCTCGTCTTTATCATTGCCTATCTCATGCTCTTGAACATTTTCTCTAGAAACACAAGGGTTTCTTGATAAATCATGTCTAGTCTAGTGATATATCTTTATATCTGTAGAGATTCTTCTGATGAAGGGCCATCTGGAAAACGAAGGCAGACCCCGACACTGCCAACCCTCGCCCTCTCAGATTTATCCCCAAGGGTAGCCCTGGTGCCAGGACAGCTTTATCGTCCACAAAGAGCCACACCAGGCTTTCTAGGAGAAGCTGTGTGTAAAGCTGCTCAGGGTGCCACTGGCTGGCCCACCACAGCCCTCTACTCAAGGTCACTGTCCTGTCCCCACCAACAAGAGCGAGAGTACTGAGAAAAGACAGAGGGCAAGGCTGGGGAGGTAGCAGTGCACTGCGAGCAGGAAAAAGCACTCCTTGGATGTGTGAGGAGTGCAAGGTGGGGCTCTGTCTTCAGCTGGACAGGAACTGCTTCAGGAACTACAAGCTGTAACATGGACACTAAACGCTGTAGACAAACATAAATGTTTAAGTTTATGTAAAATAGGTTGAGTTTCTGTTTTGTCTTCTCAAATTTGTTGAACGTGCTCATTTAGAATTGTTAATAAAGAGGAACCTGTTAAAAAAATAAATCCCTTTTTACTCTTTTCTTGTAATTACACACTGCTTTAAGCATTTACAACATAATCATGACAAATACTTGCTAGAATATTATTTTTAATTTTCCTGAAAAAAGGTGAAAAATAATTTATTCAAAGGGCATTTTCTGTCACATTTATTGACAAAAATGGCAAAAAAACAGGCAGCCATTTATATCAACAATAGTAACAGGGTTAAAGTTTATCACAAAGCGCTGCACTGGACCACTGACATTATTCCAATGTACCGACCTGCCAAGATGTTGCTTTCGCTAGTGTAATGCTAATAAATACTTGGCCCCTCTGTGGGAAATGTGGCCCCTTGATGGCCACTTACTTAGAAAAATCCTAGATCTGCCATCGTGGTTCTGCTTGAACTTAAAGGTGTTACTGTATGCCCAGTCAATACCATATCAGCTGTCAAAGAACTTTATAACCTGTGTTTGCTGATACTAATATCATTCCAATAATGTTTGCATCCCTATGAAATGTAGCCATATAAAATAATATTAATAGTTTGGTTCTCCACACTGTTTGTCTGCAGTCATTAGATCAGGCATGCAGTGTGATTACAGTGGTCTACATGTGGACCTGATGAGTGAGCTCTAACGGTGCCACCTAGTGGACACCGCACAGACTTACAGCTTAGTTTCAGCTCCATCAGGTATTCAAAATGATAAATATACTGATACTCTGACATTGTCTCCGCCATATTACAACCATAAATACGGCTTCCTTTGAGGAGATAAATGAAAATATTCCTGTTTGTGGGGGGTTTCTATGATTATGAAAAGAACAGAGATTATAAAGCAGGATGTGCTGTACAGGAATGAGAAAAAGAAGCAAAGCAACTGGAAAGGGGTGAAATTTTTTTTCTTGAGTCAGAAAAAATCCCCAGGAGTCATCATTGAATCCTGTTAAAGGAATCTGAGTCAAATTCCAGGCTGTTGTCAGACAGTGCGTCTGGGTGATGGGGAGCCTCCCATGAGGTTCAAGCTTTCTCTCACTTAACGAGGCACGGGAAAGATTAGTTTCCCAACTTTATAAGTCTTGAAGCTTTTGAATTATTTGTTTGCTGTAAGATTTAATATCAATAATAATTTATCAATATATCAATTTGATTTTCCAGCCTTGTCTTAACATCTAAACAGAATTTAAACATAATTTTAGAAATCAGATTAAAGACTTTACACCCCTCTATACCCCAAACTAAAAAAGTCTTTGAACATCTGGACAACCAGCATTCATAAAAGGTCATGTTATTTTCCATAACACTTGAAATACTGATTTGTCAATATAAGAATGTATAAATGTTAATGTTAAATGATATTAAAGAGCTCATATTCTTGCTTCATGTTTCTAACATAAACTGCCATCATGAAAGAAACAGGTCAATTTAAGCTAAGCAGAAGCTTTGTGCATCCCTTAAATCTTTCACATCAATCTTTTGAGGCTTTTTTAACCCCTTCATGCATGGTGTCTTCGACAGTGAGAGATACTTGGAATACATTTTATACCATTTAGGTTGCAGCACCATGTAACATCTCCCAGGTGGTGAACTCCCAAACCATTGTCTCAAGTTTCATGAAAATATTGTATATGTTTGTCATACTGAGATATTAAATCATAAATCCAAAATGGCAGATGAAGGGGAAATGCACCTCGTCCTTCAGTGTTAAATCCTTCTATTCCCAAAGAATCAGACAGATGAAAAAATATGTATTTCAAGTTGATATGGTTTAAGAAACAGTTTTTATACAGATGTTAAAAACACTTTTCTTGTATATTTTCTGTGACCAAAGATTCATCTGTCAACTCCAGTGGATGCTCTATACTCAGGGGTATATTCTGCTTATTATGCCTGTATTCAGATTTCACCTAATTTTGTACTTTTTAGTCAAAAATTTTGGTGTAATTCACAAGTAAATAGCTTATTTAAACAGTAAAAACAGATATTCTCTAGACTGCATTTTATTGTATTTACTCTAAATAAATGTTTAAGTGGATCTATATTAAGTTCAATTATATTACTATAATACTGTTGATACGTGGTGTCCACTGTATTGGAAAATATAACACACTGAAGTAAAAACTAACATTTAAAATAATTATTCCTTTCTGATTCAACAATTCATGCATGAAAGGGTTAAAGGACCTGAAGAAACCCTGCTTAGACCCCTTTAGGTTTTCTGGATGGAAACGGCTGCCTCTTCAATAGCACTCCAATTTTTTAGCTCTTTTTAGAGTTTTTTTTCTCCAATTTTTAAACAATTTTGTACAGTTTTTAGATTTTTCCCGTCTTTTTGACCTTTCTGCTCTTCTTATGAAGACATTTCTTTTGTTTAATATATCTCATGGATATTTTTTTTTTAAGTATCATGGCTACCAGGAGGCAGTTCTAAAGCTACCAGCAGAGTGTTTTTTTCTCAAAAAATGGTACTAAGAGCCAGTTTTATCAGCTATTCAAGGGAGGAACTACTGGCTCTAAAAGCAAAAAGACGACCGGCGGAAGGTTGAAGGAGACCCGGCTCTGTGGTTGGCATGAAGCTGGACTCTCTGGTGACGGTGGCAGAGTAGAGGACACTTGACAAACTGCTGGACATTTTGGACGATGCCAGTCACCCTCTGCACACCGTCATCAGTGACCAGAGGAGCCTGTTCAGCCCAAAACTGCTGCTTCACAAGTTCAGGACCAACAGACTGAGAAACTCTTTTGTCCCTCAGGCCATCAGACTGTACAACTCCTCACTAGAGGGGAGGAGGAGTAACAGGGAGACAGAAGATGGGAAGGAGCAGTAGCCCGCCTGTAGCCATATTTTATTTATTTATTTAATTTTACTTTGTTTTATTTTGTTTATTCATTTTTATTTTATTTCCTTATTTTATTTAAATTTCTTTTTATTTATATCTTTCTTTTTTTTTTATACCTTTTTATCTAATTTTTGTAACTGCTATTGGAATTCTAATTTCCCTTAGGAGTTTTCCAAAGGGATTAATAAAGTACTATCTAATCTAATCTAGTCTAATCAAGTCTTACAAAAGGACACGTTGCTGTGAATGTGACTTTATACCAGTTTATCAGAATTTCCGACACATCTTGACCCCACACACTGTCAGAGAATATGAGTAACATTACAGTGTTGTCTTTATTGACATGGTTTAAACATACAGAAACAGAATAACAAAAGGTTTGAATAAGACAGCCTTTAACAGTATGGATCATGACCTGATGTGGTAAACGTGCCTCTGTGTGGAGGAGGGGGCATTTCATCTGTGTGTGTGTCCTGTATGGAATGTGCATTTGATAAGGCAGAAGTCCGGCTGGGTCGAGTGTTAACATCTGAAACAAACGGGACAGAGCGCTAGGAGAAAACAGACGGTAAAAAAACAAACATTGGTGTGTTCGGCCTCATCTCTCACAGCAACGATACACTTCGTGTACAGATGATAGTCCATGTCTGCTTGGACAGACTGCTCAAAAACACACGGGATGAAATCTGCTTTAACCTTTTCACTGCTGGCTCAGAGGTGCCCCCGCAGGGCATTTTAAAACCCAGGCTGCACTCGAGTCCAGGTTTTATCTTGGTACGTAAAAAGAGCCTCCTTCACTTTAACCGCCGGGTTCGTACAGTAACGTGTGTTCTGACGCTTCGCCTTCACAGGCCGATGGTGTAGGAGCGTCCTGCTGGGTTGTGGATGGCAGAGCATGCCGGCTCGGTCACGGCCCACTCATACCAAACCTTCTTCCCGTTATTGCAGCGCCAGAATCGCACCGTGACGTCGTCATCCCGGGATACGGCGATGGGTTGCTGTTTGAAAAAGGCGAGAAAGAAAAAAAAAAAGGAGGGTTTGTTAAGAAAGCTTTAAGAAATTTGGCTTTAAATGGTGAAAATGTCCAAACTACAAAGATCAGGACATCTTTAAATGATGAACACAAAGGAAAGTCTACAACATGAAAACAAGAATCCCTCGCCGGTGGAAAAGATATTTTTCAGCTGGTGACTGATTGAACGGTGAGACATAAAACATCCAGGAGGGTGTAACTGATATCAGACAAGAGGAGGGAAACAAAGGGCTAAAGGAAACAAGACGAGCTGGCTTTTCACAGCGCACATATTTTTACAAACAAAAACTAATAATGGAACATGAAAAGGGGGATGTCCCAATCAAGTCCTTTTCCAATCAATATTGATTACAATTTACCTATTTTAATTTCATTTATTAGTTTATTTTATTTCTTATGTAAACCACTTTGTGCTACAAAATCTTGTATGAAAAGTGCTAAACAAATAAAGTTTGATTGATGATTGATTGATAGCTATAAGTGAGATGATAACGACCATGTTTTGTTGTTTGTGTTTCATTTTGACCACAGGTTGAGTGTTTGCCTCTCAAAGATCAAAGCGACAGGTATCAGATTTCAGGTCAGTTTTGACAACCTCTCCATTAGAGTACTTTTTATTTCTCCATTTAGACGCATTAGAGGCAAAGTTTACATAAACAGCAGGGCATTGCTGAGCAGAAAAGGCTAATTTATAATTCCTCATCAATTTCTCTTTTACTTCTAAGAAAAATAAACTCCTATGATATGAATTAGAAAATACACACAACTAGGGAGGCACAGTATTATCAGTATGATATCAGTATAGGCAGATATTGGCCTAAAACTTTAATTATTGGTATCGGTAGACAATGGAAATTTTTGCAAATATATCGGCCATACATGTTGGCAGTTATGTCAGCAAAATGAAGAAATGTACCCTAATGCTTCACCTTATCGTCACTGCATACATACATCTAAAAATCAAAAGTTTTATCTTTACAAGAGTTAAGAGTTTTCTTGTCTTGCATCTGTTCCACACACAAATAGACTGTCACAGTGAAAGCAACAAATCAGTTTTCATAAAGTAAAGACTTTTTGCTTTTGGCAAAAAACACTGGTATCGGTACTAGGGCTGGATATTTCATGCAACCTCACAATATGATGCGTATCCCGATACTGAGGCTACGATACAATAAGTATCCCATTAAGCGTAAATCATGGACACTTATTATGCCTGTATCAGAATTCCTGACAATTTTAAATTTGTTTTTCATTGCAAATAGAAAAAAGATTGATCTACAACTCAAGACACTTAAATTCAGGTCCTCAAAGATTTTAGACTTAAGTTAATTTTCGAACTTGTGCTTCATTCATGAAGTCTGGATTCGACTTTGAACTGTGCCATTGATAACATCACCCAAAGTGTATCAAAAACAGCTGTCACAGCATCTGAGGCCGTATCGATTCTGTAGAATCTGTATTGATACACGTATCAGCAAAGAGTGCATGACAATATTTTTCCGTGTCAATATTTCGAGCACAGGCCCAATCGGTACTGGCAATAATGAGTTCAGGAATATCAGCATATCGGCAAAACTCCAACATTGTCTATCTATAACAAACAAATTAACAATTCATTTTAAAATGCTTCATTTTTCTTGATTTTGTATTTGAACAAATTATGACAATGTTTGATTTATTCTTCAAATTGCCATTTTTCTGAGGTGACTTTGAACACATCCAAGTGTAACGGTTGATGTTTGCCCAATAAAACTCTAGCAAAAGTCTGTTTGTTAAGGTCGTCCTGCTGATCACCAGATAAACTGTTACAAATATTTCGCAGGTCAATCAGGGCAGCAGCCCATAGAAAGTGTTTGAGAATGGGCAGAACCTTCCAAAAACATTACCGGCAGGTGATTGGACAATCATTCTGTCAATCACATTCATTACAGGCTAATTAAATGATGTTGTAGGTGGGCGCTATTGCCGCACTGCAAAGAACAAAACACGAGCCACTCCGTAGAGCAAATTCCCCAAAACATGTTGATGAGTGGAGTGAAAATATTCTTTTGATCCAAAAGAACTGTCAGTGTTGTTTTTCATTTAATACAAGAAATGTGGTCCAGATCTGATAAATTTGCTACTAAAGCTGTTAGCGTCTGTGCTAATCAATCACTTCCTGTTGTCTTGCTTGTAACTCTAACCTTTTCCTGCTCTAAACGACGCTGATTGGCCCGTGCTGCTTTGGGTCGAGCACAGTCTCTGTAGGTGGACTGGAGTTTGGCAAAATGGATCTGCCTGATTACAGACATTAAATCAGGAGGATCCAGCTGCACTGAAATTTTAGCCAACTTTAGCTTGGACTTAAAATGTCTTACAATTTTATACTAACATAACTACCAACATAAACTTTAAGAAAATCCGTTTCTGTTTTACAGTCGTTTTGAGCAGATGACGAGGATCTTCTCTTGCAGCAGTAGCCAGAATGTTATGACTGTTGTGGAGCTACCAGAGTTCTTTATCCAAGGCCACGGTGAAAAAGTTACACAACATTGAAACTTAATTTGATAAGCAAAGCTGATATGCTGGGACTTTGTTTCCCCTGCAAAACCTGATGTATGTTTGAGCAACGGGGGTTTAGTAAAATGATGCTTTATCACAGGACCTGAAAAGTTTGAGAGCTGAACTTAAAGGCTTAAACACTGTAGACTCCGTCAAGGAGGTTATGTTTTCCTCTGTTTGTCTGATTCTCTTCTATCTGTGAGCAAGAGAATTTAAAAAGTTTGATGAAGTTCTTGGAGAATGTTTGTCATGGCAGAAGGAAGTACTGATAAGATTTTGTTGGTGACCTGAATCTTGTTTTTTTTTTTTTTTGTTTAAAGGTTACGTTAACATTGGGCCATTTTTGACATTTTAACTAATAACTTGGCTAATCTAGCCTTGGCAGAGGTTTGTGCTTTCTGAGCACTGCTAGCTGATTTCCAGATTTTGCAAATGCTAAACTATTTCAGCCCTACTCCCAAAACAAATAGAAAGAGTGGATCTCATCATCTCTCCCCACAAAGGAGCAAAGTAATGTCTTGGCCAAACTTAAGTGCATTGCTGCTCACATCAGGAGTTTCCTCACCCCTGCAAGCTGGCTCACAGGCACAGACAGCAGAGAAAATACAACGAGAGAAAGGGCAACTATGAAGGGAATCTGTTTTTATTAAAATCTGTAAATACCGCATTTCAATTTGAATCGTTTAATATTTGACTGAAATTGTTGAAACCTACACCGGATTAATATTTTCAAGAACAGGACTGAAAACAAAATTTTTCATTCTTCCACAGTTTCTTTTTTTAAGAGGATGACTGAGCAGTAAAAGCAGAAGACAAGTTTGATTTGTGACCTGAAGTATGTGGTAATAACGACAGGTGACTGTATCAGTGATGACAGGCATGGATTCTGATCAACAGGTCATTTATTTCCAATGAATATCAGTCGTTAACGATCAGTCCCAAATTGACAGAGGTACAGCTGATTTCTTCTACTATTATCCTAAAGTACACGAGTTAAAGGCTATTGTGACTTTAAAACAAAAGGTTTAAAGGAATTTCATGATATGAAACGTACCTTGAGGGGGAAGAGCATTGGGAACCAGGAGAACATTCCAGGTGAATGTGTATCTGGTTTTATACCTGACACAAACACATAAAAGGAAAAGATTAATACTGAGATCAGACTGTGATTGTCATCTGTCATGTCTTTGTATGGTTGACTTACTAAGTCTGACATCTTTGTACAGTGTTGTCTCAAAGTATCCAGCAAAACCGTGAAGCACTGAGTTACATCCCACTGAGAACTTGAGGCACTGATACCGGTTATTGTTCATGTCTGAGGAAAAACAGATAACGCACATGGTGTCAGGTTATACAGTGTGGTTGTTATCTGTTACAGTAAAATCATTCACATGGTGAGACAAGCATGAAATTTGGCATGCAACTTCCTTTCAGGCTTGTTAATAAAAAGAAAAGAACCTTAACCATGCAAAAACTATGTTGAGACTCACTTATCCATTTAAATTGATCTAGAAGATGTTCTTGACATTCTTTACACCTGAATCTGATTCTAACTTTTAATTTTCATGTAAAAATAAGCTGTCTTTACCTCTGGACAATGACCTGTAGATCTTTCTCAGTAGTTATCCTGTTCGTGACCCTTTCATCCGTTTAAGCACAACTGCACATACTGGTGCATCCGAAGCTTAACTTGTAACAATTACAACTTCTCTGGCATTGCATCTTACACTGGCATCTTTTAAGTTGTCAGAAGCTCCGAGCTACTGGTGGAAATCAAGTCCAGATGACAGTCCAGTAGTCACTGTCTTGGCAGCTTTTGCAAGAGTGATGGCATCAGAGTCATCGCTGCTATATGAGGAAGCAAAGCCAACATCGTCTTGAAATGCGAGCAAGATGTCTCTGACTTTCTTGAGCGCTTCAAGCTCAGGTGGCTCTTTCAAAAGGTTCTCATTTGCTCTGTTAAGTTGAGTTCAGGTACAACTTAACAGTTTACTTAACAGATACCTCATCATTTCAGCTAACCTGAACATAGTTGGTCCCTCAAAGTTCAGCTTTGCTTCCGTCATGTGCGTGAGGAGCTGAGAAAAGGCAAGGGGATAAACGGGGTTCCCACTCTTTTCTAGAAATCATTTCCCAGGACTTTTCCAGGATGGTGTGGGCAATTCTCAGGTTAATCTAGCCTTCTAAAAAACAAGATTAAAAAGCTGATGACCAATATCTCTAGCTAGCTCCACCGTATCATGTTGAACTTCAGATTTATTTATTTCTAACTCTGGAACATGAACATTGTCTGCTAGCTATCTTTTTAGTCTGGCTTTTATGTGGTGTCTTACTATTATAAATTTATGGTTTATACTAATTTTTTTATCTTTATTTACTCTGCTTTTTAAAAAATATATTTTGTTGATTTACTGTTTAAGTAGCCTAAATTTTATTTTGCCATTTTTCATTTCTTTTTTGTCACCATTGTTTAGAGTTTTTACAATTTATTCCTTAACTTGCATTATTTTATCTACTCATATCTTATGGCTAAGTGTGCATTAGTTACCAAGTACATTTTAACTTCATTTCCTATGTTTGATTTTTGTTCACTCACAAGGTAGAAGAAAGGTAAATAATTTCCCAGGACAATTCAGGCTTTTCCAGGACATTTGACATTTTTTCCTTATTCCCCATATGGAAATTGGTCAATCATTTTCCAGGTTTTCCAGGACGCGTGGGAACCCTGTTCTACTTGCAGTTCTGCATCATCTTGTAAAATGGCGGCCATTTTGAAATTTTGCATGGCTAACATCTTTTTAAGTAGTCTATAACAGTCTATAAAAGGCAAGTTTGATGCTTGTATCACCAACTGAATGATTTAGGATTGTTGTGTTAGTGTGTACCTGTTGTGGGGTGTTTGAAGGTGAAGCAGGGTTTAGGTTTGGCCAGCTGGTGGAAGTTATGGAGGCGAACGACGTACGGAGTCTCAAAGTGGCACTCGGGGTCCTTGTCACGCTCCCGACATCCCCGGACTTCATTATACAGCTTGGAGGAGGAGAGAGGGGCCAGGAAGGACGTGTAGGAGCATGGGATGCTCACACCATCATCTATGAGTGATGTTACGAAGGAAAGAGAAAGTGTTTGAGATTCAAGGAAGCATGAAAAGTAACAAAGGATGTTTGAAGCCTTTGCCTCTTTAATTTGGCAGTGAGAGGGCTCTACATTCAGTCTCTGGTAAAGCTGTGGTCATATCTGTTGATTCTTTTTAATACAGCATGATTTTAAACAACATTCTCTGTTATTTAATGATGACAGTGTAAGATCATCTTTCTGTATCAAGCCAAAACACACCAACATTAAAAACCTAACACTGCAGTACCTTTGAGGAAGTGCTGCGCTCCATCTAAGCACTCGGGGGAAAGTTCATTGTCACCGAACGACCCCAGCAGCTCGCTGACGATGATGTCTGCTTTCTCAGGTGCGGCCCAATCTCGCATGTCACACGACACCACTGTCACCTGATCCCCCCACTCCTCAAAGCGCCAGTTCTCCAGCCTGAACAAGTGCAGACACATTTAAAAGCTTGAGCAAACAAGTCTGTATCTTGTTTCAGAATATGTCAGAGTCTCTGAAAAACTCGACATATTTCCCAGCCTTAACACACAGGTACAGAAATAAGCTTTAAGAGGTCACGATTTACTCACGTGATTACAGCATTTGGATTTTTCTCCACAGCGTAAATCTTCAGCTTCCTGTCAGCTTGTCTGGCAGCCTGCAGTGATGCATTAACCAGAGGACCCCGACCTGCTCCCAGCACCATCAAAACCCTGTGAGGGAGGGATAACTTCATGAGGAAGATGCAGATGGAGACATAATGCATGTAATTTATCCCATCACTGCTCCAATAAGAGCTGGAAAAGCAGAAGTTGATCAGTTGTTGCTGAATTCAATTTCCAGTTCTGTCCAGATATGAATTTTAAATCTGCTGCGTTGTGTAAATCTGATATTAATGATCACTTATAACTTGGAAAATGCATTTTTCCTGGTTCTTACATTAGGGTTCCCACTCTTTCTAGATGTTATTTTCCAGGACATATTGTCACATTTTTACTTAATTTCCTATGTTTGTTTGTTTTATCAACCTGCCAAGCCCTTTGAATTTGATTTGTTTGAAAGTTGTAAAATATTGACTGATTGACCACTGTACTGCTTATTTAGCCAGGTTGAATGTCATTCATTTATGCTAACAACATTAGCAAAAACAACTGCCAGCAGTTCGAATGAACATGCAAGTCTTTAGTTTTCTCATTTGAGTGCCTCTTCCTTTTGGTCTGTGTGCATCTCACTCAGGTGTTGACTTTCATTAGAAAGTAGCTGGCTAAAAACTGCGTGGCTCACTTTATATACAATACAGCAACACTCTTGAACCCAAAGTCACTAGTTTTGGGTGCTTCTTTGGGGAAAAATAAGTCCTTACTGGGGTCTGAAAAGTTTGTAAATCTAGCGACAAAGTCATATTGAAACACTGGGTAATGGGACTGCTCTGGGGGGGAACATGTTTATTTGACTGGCTGGTAGCGTCACGTGGGGCGCTGTGCCGGCTAAAGGCAGAGAAACTCTGCGGCTCAATTTTGACAGCTTAGAACAGACATGTCGGCTATGGACACATCTGTTAACCCGTTTGCTTTTACTAACAAGACAGAGGGAAGCAGAGGGAGGATAAATAATTCCCAGGACAATTCAGGCTTTTCCAGGACATTTTACTTCTTTTCATTTTCCATAATGTTTTCCGTGACTAAGAAATTGGACAATCATTTTCCAGGTTTTCCAGGATGAGTGGGAACCCTGTACATGTAAATTGTAATTTGACCTCAGCTGAAACTTGCCTGGAGATACTGAGTTTAAAAGTGGCTCCATTTTTCTATTTGACACCTTTGTTAAAACTCCTGGGTGGTGAACTCTAATACATGAGGTTTCATTCACCCTCCTGAGCTGACAAAATCACTGGAGGCTCTCTGCATAAGCTCGCTCTGACTACCACCCTGCTCCACCCCGACTACCTGAAAACCACACCCTCCACCTCCTGCTCAGCCTGCCAGCCATTACCAATGACGCCAACACGCCAGCTGTTTGGTTGTTGACTGCCACAATCAGCACAAAAGTCCTTTTGCCACACCGCGGGATCCCCCAGGAAGAGCAGGACAAAGTGGCCAAGGAGAGGAAAGTCTGAGCCTCTCTGTTTAGGCTGCTGCCCCCACGACCCGACAAGCAGATAAGCAGAAGAAGACGGTACACACGGTGCAATTAGCTTGATCTATGATAATAATGCTCCTGCCACTCGATCTACCTCCCTGTACGTATGTAACCACTTTTCACCGGAGTGCTCTCCTAGTTTGGGATGGTACCAGGCTAAGAAAGCCTCTAACCTGCTTTGGAGAGAGGGGCTATTCCAACCAGCAGTGCAATCAGTAAGTCTCACCGCTTTGTGTACATACAGGTGATGGGAGTAGACGGTCTCACTCATAGTGAATACAACTTTAACACTCAGAGCTTCTGCTGTAAACGGTTTGTTTCTGCCACCACATCAGCACTTTCACCCTCCTGTTCAGGGTCCTATTCAGGTTCGAACATAAAAGAACAAATTCTGTATGCAGCAGCCCAGTCAGGTTCATCTGTTGATTCATGAGCCATGATAGATGGATTGTTGTTGTTTTAGAGCTTGTCACAACCCCCTTACAGGTGCTGTCCTACCTGTGGCCAATCAGCGCTCGCCTCAATATCATGATTAAAATGAGCATCCAGGCCAGCCGAAACCTCATGTGTATTCACGTGAGACAAAGACGAGGTGAGATAAGATAAGATTATCCTTTATTGATCACCAGAGGGGAAATTTGGCGTAATGAGGTATAATGAAAGCCATCAAAAGCTCAATACATTTTTTTTCAAGTTAATTCTAAAAATCAATTTCAGAACATTTTAAGTGAGACAGGATATGCTTGAATACCAGGTGATGAGACCTTAAAAACAGAAACTTACTGAACATTTGTGTCTTTCTGCTCCTCAGGAACTCTGTCCAGTAGACATTTATACACGGCCTATAACAAGAAGACAAAAATATGAATGCATTGGCAAAAAGACAAGAAATTGGACTCTGAATTTAGACCCAAACTGAAATCACAGTGTTAATATTCTGGTATTTTAGTTTTACACATAATTAAGCTTCAAAGCGTTTTAATTTCGTTTATTTCCTTAACTGCACATAAATGGCTCTATTTCTAAAGGAAACCTAAGAAAGCAAAATTCCCACACCAAGTACTTGTTAACTTTTACAAAGGAGCGATTGAAAGCATCCTGACTGTAAACATCACAAACTAACTTGAGATGTGCACGGCCCAGGACAGGAAGACTCAGTCAAGAGTGATAAAAACTGAACAAAACACTACTGGTACCCATTTACTGATAATCTGTGATATCAGGGAGGTGAGGTGCCTACGCAGAACCCAGAGGATACTGGAGGACAACCAGTGATCATTTTGACAGCAGTTTTTAATGTAGTTTTAGTTTTAGTCTTTTGCCTTTTAGTTTTAGTCATAGTTTAGTCACCAAAATTGTTTTAAGTTTAGTCTAGTTTTAGTTGATAAAATTTTAAAACATTTCAGTCAACGAAATCTACTGTAAATTTAGTCGACTAAAATACGAAGTGTAAAGTGTAAGGCATTTTTTTATGTTTCCTTGAATTTCTAAAGTCATGTTTTACACTTGGATAAAACTAAACATCTAATAACCCTTTAGAATTGACAAACAGTGAACCCGCTCTACATGAATATATCAATTCATAAAGAGAGTAGCTCTGATTGGATCGCTCCACAACTTATTCCACCACCATGAAGCTAAGGCAGTTGTGATTGGATGTCCCTCTTAACTCATCCAACCTTTCCACAAAACCAAAGTAGCTGTGATTGGATATATTCTAGGGATGTAACGGTAAAATGGTAAACTGCGGTAAAATTTCTGACGGTTAGTATTACCGTTTCCTGTTTTAATTACCGGTAAACCGAGTTTGATTACCACACTGTGTCAATAACTCACAGTGATGCTGCCCATTGCCTGGAAAAGCAAGAACTATGTGTCTGCTCCTCGCAAAGCAGCAGCGGTCCCTCACAGACGGAGGCGCGCATGGCCGCACAGGCCTTATAGCGGAGATTTCCCCCCCTTGAAACGGACAAAGTCTCAAGTCTGGTCGATTTTTGGACTTACAAGGATGCCGAGGGTAAACTGATTGAAAACGGTCACCCTGTCTAAAACACAATGCTGCTGCCGGCGGAAGAAAAAGACGTGCGTGATTAAACTACCGTAACTCCTCGAGTAATTGAGCTGACTGAGCCACCACTGAGAGAGTGAGAGTGAGGACATTCAGTGAGCCATACCTGAGTGAATTATAGGTGGTTTATCAGCATTTTCTGTTCAAATAATGTATAAATGTTGTAAATAATAGCATTAGTATCATTCTAGAGAGTGTTCTTGCCGTTCTTTTGTCAGTTATTGGCCGTGTTTTGCCGTATTTCATAATTTATCGTCTTTTTCCAACATAGTTCATGTTTTATGGATTTCATCAATCGTAATTTGGAAATACTGGAGGAGGAAATGTGGAAGAGACTTGTCAGGGAGAGGGGAGACCAGAGGAGAGTCATGAAGGGGCTAACTGGACAGGAATAGCCTCAGGGACTATCGTCAGTAAAAAAACGCCTGGACATGGTCTGATATAACGAGCTGTAACATGGACACTAATGCTGTAGGCAGACAAAAATGTGTGAGTGTATGTAAATCAGGTTGTTTATTTTTAGTCATCTAAAAACTTTGAACATGTTCATTTACAATTGTTTATGAAAAGAATCCTGTTTAAAGTTCAACTCAGTTTTTTTCTTTTCTTGTAATTACACATTGTTTAAGCATTCATAACATAATAATGACAAATACTTGCCAGAATTGCTTACTTTTATTTCTCATGAAAAAAAGGCTGAAAAAATAAAAAAAAACTCAAAAGGACACTTCCTTACACACTTACTGCCAAAAAAGACCAGGCGGCCTGTTATAATTGTAATATTAAAGGGGTTAAATTATTTCAAGCGTGTAAAAAAGTACTTTTTGAACATTTTGAGCAAACTGCAACAATACCGTGATAATAATGTTAACCGTGATAATTTTGGTCACAATAACCGTGATATGAAAATATGCCAGGCTACCTGGCAGAGCATCTCAGTTACAATATCAGAATTGACAACAAACAGTGAACCTGCTCTACATGAATATATCAATTCATAAAGAGAGTAGCTCTGATTGGATCGCTCACCAACTTATTCCACCACCATGAAGCTAAGGCAGCTGCGATTGGATGTCCCTCTTAACTCATCCAACCTTTCCACACAACCAAAGTAGCTGTGATTGGATATATTCCTAACTTGTCCCTACTTTCTACATGACCAAATTAGGTCTGATTGGATTAAGTCTCTGTCAAACATTTTCACCTAGTTTTATTTGTTGATGAAAATTTCAGTTAATTTAGTTTTAGTTCCATGTGCACTTGTTTTAATTGGTTACTGTCTAGTTTTAGCCAGGGGAAAAAAGGTTGTTGATGAAAACCATGATGAAAATAACTGGTCAACAAAATTAACACTGAGGGCACTCCCCAGCCACAGCCTGTTCACCCTGCCGCCATCAGGCAAAAGGTACATAAGTTTCCGCTGTACTTCCAAACAGAGCAGCTTCTTCCCTCAGGCTGTGAGATTGCTTAATGCACCACCTGCACTCCTCCATGTTTAAGTAACTGTATTTTTATTTATTCTACAGTCTTCACTAATCAAGAGGGAACCACAAATTTAATTTCATTCTGTCATCTGTTGTATGATGACAAATAAACTTCCTTGTAACCAATGGGCTCACCTGATTGCTTTGTTAAAACAATACATCTTTCAGTCCTAGTGGCTGCAGAATGATGGTCTTACCTGCTGGTACTGAGAATATTTTATAGGATCCTTCTCAAACACTTCATAAGTTTGAGACTCCAAGTTATCCATGAGGGGCTGAAGAGCAGAGAGACAAACAAACCCTCAGTCATCCATCATCTAAAAGGTCAAAACCAAACACTGCAGACATGTGAACACAAATGCAGCTTCCTCACCTGGAGGGGAGACTGCAGGTAGTCCTCGTATCCCTTTGCAAAGAGCTCGTAGGCGTTGGGTGCCGGTCGGTTCTGGTTGAGGTATTCCAGGTACTGCAGGTAGGATCTGAAGTCCTTCTCTGTATGCCGACTGGTTCCTGTGAAGATGAACTGAGCCTCCAACTGAGGAGAGATTTTTATGTTAGCACTTCGGCATTTAACTGCTGCTGTATTTCAGTTGAACGAGCTTAAATGTACCTTGAAGAGAGAGTAGATCAATTGCTGATGGGCTTTTGACAGCACTGGGAAACCCTTCTTATTGGTGAGGAAGATGCTGGTGGGAAGTATTGCTGCTTTGATTGGCTCCCCGAGCCACTTCTCGATCACAGCCTCTGACGGCATGTCTGCTCCGACTTCAATGGCTGCAGGAAAACAAACAAACATCACACTTTCAGAGGAGGACTGCAGCATTATCATTCCTTAATGCACTGGCTGTGCCACAGGCTGTTTCTTCACAGTGTGTCCTCTCACCCAGACAGATCCTCTTGTTGTAATCACAAAGGGTTCTAAATGAGTGCCACCTAAAGGAGCAGAGGCGAGTAAACACGATGCATCAGTGTTTTAAAGGAAATCAATAAGAGCCGTTTTAACATGCAGACAGCAGGCAGCTGCTGGGAAAGACGACTGTGAAACTCACCAGCTCCAGGTCTTCTCATCAACACTTGAATCATCAGTGCAGGTGCTGGGCTCGTCCTCAATCAGGTCCTCCCTCATGTCCTCTGGAGCCATCAGCGGGACTCGAATCCAGAACTAATCACACAGAGGCAAACAGTTAGCTCTACGTCCGGCTCCCCTAAAACAAATCTCTACATGCCCACTGAGTTCTGTGATTGTGTTTATCTTACGTTCGAGGTGTGGTGTCCAGTGTGGATGTGGTTTATCAGCAGGCGGGCGAGGTTGGCGTTATTAGGGCCCTTTAAAGGGACCATGAAGACAGGCAGACCCAGGTAGGCTGAGAAGTTTAGCTCCTGTGCCAGAGCCTGAGAGGAACAGTGGATAATGATAATAATGATGACATAGCACAATTATACGCTGAGAGGCAGGGATGGAAGAAACTGAAGACATTTACTGAAGTTACTGTGATAGAGAAGCTCTGTGTGCACTAGCATTTATTGGAGTAATCTTAAAATCAGCGCTTCGACTTGAGTTATTTCTGTGGGAGGTATTGGTCTTCATTGTGCTTCGCAGACTATCAACTATTTTAATCTATTAAATAACTGCACAAATAGCTATGCACTAAATAGCTGCACTTTTTCCTCTTAAGAGCTGTAAATATCCTCACTGATGTACAATTTGTATTTACACTGCATTTGTCAATATTATTTTCATTTTATTGCACTTTAATACAATTGAATTTTATTTTTTATGTTTATTTTTACTTCTTTCGTACTAGAGATACCAACTGCCTGAGTCAAATTCCTTGTATGTGTCACATTCTTGGCAATAAAAAGCGATTCTGATTCTGAATTTAAAAAAAAAAAAAAAAAGATATTTTTTTTCATCAACTTTTGCTACATAATGTCAAAAATTCCCCCCGATACCCATCAAAATGTCAGAATTTCTATACTTTATGTGTCAAACTTGTGAGTTTCTCCAAGACCTCTTTAGACCTGAGCTGAGAAATTACAAACCATTTTTGCACTGCAGAACAAATGCCAATCACTGATGTGGTACATATTTTTCTCATTTGTGGACTAAAATGCTGATTTGTTTTAAGTGAGATTGTCTTTTTACTTAAAATTTAACAGTAATTTTAATTGTAGAAGGTGGAACAAAATCAAGCATGCAGGACCTTCTGTCCTGAAATCATGAGGTATTCCAAATGGGTGACAATACATGAGACAAAACAACAGCTTTTCATGTCCATCGTCCCGAAACCCCCTGACTGTTGGGTAAGGCCAAAATCATGCATGAATCATGCAGCCTGATCTCAGCATTAGAAAACAATTTTACTTATTCTGGGGCTGGACGATTTGGCCTGAAAATAAAATCTCTCATTTTTAACTCACAAAACTCGATTTCCGACATTGTTTTCCCTCTCAAGAAAAAAAAAATCTAAATGATACAGAAATTTCACATAAGTTTGGCTTGAATTTTATCAAACTATGCCACAAAGGGAAGTGAATTTCTCTCTTGTAATTAAATTGCATGCTGTGATTTTGTTATTGTTATTATTTTGGATGTACGCAGACTTCTCCACACCGACACTGAAAGCTCCACTACTTTCACATGACATCAACATGGAACATCATTATTTCATCTTATTAGGGATGTCCCAGTCAGGCTTTAATGGCAGATAATGATCACCGATCACCTGTGTCTGAGATTGGCTGATACCGACCACGTTTCGTTTTTTTTAACGATTGGTCAAAAGGTTTGCTAAGCAAAGCAGAACAAAAACATGGAGCGATGCAATATAGTATACAACGGTAAGGACATCTGGAGTGCACAATATAATGACACATTCATTACTTGTTTTCATTTGTGAATAGAGAAAATAACTGACAAACTACATGCTTTTTGATTAACTATTTATATTTACCTACACCAAGGTGGCTATGTTTTTGCCGGCGTATGTTTGTTTGTTTGTTAGCGAGATTACACAAAAACTACTGGACCGATTTTGCTGAAATTTTTAGGAGATGTTGGTAATGGTCCAACTTAAAAATGATTATATTTTGGTGGTGATCCGGATAACAACCATTAGAAAATGAAATTTTTTGCTGAATAACTGTCTAACTATAATGATATCAACATGATTCTGAGTGCTAGGTGTGGATTTTCAGGGTCAGTGAATCATATTATGATTGTATGATGTAACTTTATCATGCTATTGCTTATAGATGTAACAGCAATATGTGAGCTAACTTGGTGGAGGTTTGTGCTCTCTGAGTGCTTTCTGTTCTTCAGAAGGTTCCATGTGCTGGTGTGTTTGATCATTTATATCATGTGCTGTTTAGCAAGGATTTAAAAAAAAGTCTCTGTAGAGAATCCGATGCAGCTCTTTTCCCTCCCCTGTGGAAACACGTGGGGTGTGGAGGCTGTGACAATGAGCTCTGCACTGACTGGCTGTCCTAAATATATCTAATGAGAGGGGGGAGGATGGGTTACAGGTCTTTCAAACAGTCATTAATTGATTTAATCAGCATATTGCCCTGCCCTACTTACATTCTACATTTTTTCCTTCATCAAAGTCACTGTACTCTTACAAAAGAAGAATATTTTAGCACTCTATCAAAGTGCTGAGAATTATATGGATGTAGTGTCAGTGATCAAATTGAGAAAAAAGGGATTGTGAGGAACTTACAGCCTCTGAGTTTCTGCGCTCTGTCACGATTTCTGCATCTGCGTCGATCCATGGAGAAAGCTTTCCCACAATAAGAGTATTCCAGTCTGTACCAAACACAAGGAAGAGTTAGAAAAATACAAGCATTTTATGTCAGACTTTGCAATTTTTACAGTCCTCAATGTTAAATGAATAAATAAATAATAACGCCTGCAGTGATCGCAAAGATGATGAAAGGCAAAGACTCAGGGTTATCAATCAGCTCTAATTCAGTGTTACAGAAGGAAAGTCACAAATGCACAATAAAATCCACCCTGCATGTCTTAAAATATCAATAAATCAATAAAGGTTATCAGAGCAGACTCCGCCCACCCCTGATCAAAGTGTCACATGGCCTTCGTGTGCAGTCAGCAGAGGTATAGTGACTCAGAGCGTTAAGTACTTCATAGTAAACCAATGCCTTGTATAATAAAGTGTGTACCTCTACCACACAGCAGCAGGTCTGATCGGGTCTGGGCTCCTGGTCTGGTTTTAGCGGGCTCTGTCTCAAACTCTCTCCTGAACCTCGGGTGGAACAGAGGCATGCAGAGGAAGTCAAACCTGAAACCAGAGAAAGTGCATCATTAATACATCGCTTATTCCTATTATGTAACACGAATATGTCAATAAACGTTGTTCAGTCATTTCTCAATCGGTTAAAGTGAGTTAATGGTCAGCCCGCACGAGCATCATAAACTCTGACATCCAGTGTTTAGCATCATTGTGAGTGGGCACGTGCTGGTAATTTACCGGCTAGCTTAGCAACCGTCACACTGGCATCATGCTAGCAAACCCGCACGTTAACACTATGATAACAAACCAAGCGTACCCTCCGGGAAAGCTTTCAACTGAAAAAGAAAGAAAGACTGTTCTCACCCAAGTTTGGCAACCGCGGCTAACGTGTCTGCAACCTCCGGAACACAATTCAAATCTCTCCCGCAGGACACCCTGCTGCCCGTACTGGCGGACGCCATGATTTTAGCCGACTGATTCCGTCTCCCCGTCACTCCTGTTCTCGGGGAAACTGTCGCCATGTTGGATCCACAGAGACGTTCGTTCTCATTTACAGTGAGGAGGCAGTCGAGCCAAGATGGCTTTACGAGTGTGTCAGTTGCATATCACGTACGATACCGCGATAACTAGAAATGTACGGTTCCCACTTCAGGAATATTGAGCTCAACAGTTGAATTATTATTGAAATATTCCCAGATTTTTAGACTCAAATTATAATTCAAGAGCTTTATTTATTCGCGTAAATGTTGCAGCGCAGTCAAAGCATCTCATGAAAAATAAAAATATGGAATACATGGATTAAATGGGCAGTAGTTATTGATATATAAATTGTAGTGATACGTGATAGCAGGCTTTTTCACTAATACTTTTTGTTGCAATTTTTTTTTACTGATATTGATACCAATAATATTTATCTTCTCATATGTATGCGTAATTTTTTTTACAAGTTTCTATTTTTTTCGATGCCAGAAAGAACATCTTAGAATAACACATCTTAACAAACTTTAAATCTACAAAGGGACTTAAATTTAAAAGCATTGATGCAGGCAAAATATATGCAAAAGTTATTCTGCTTTTAAACATTGAAGTTTTATTAATATAAATACGTACTTTAAAAAAAGAACTACACAACACACATTGGCCTTGATTGTAGTAATTTATAGGCTATAACTTAACTGACGACGAAAAATCACGCTATAGTTAATTTAAAATAGGGATGCACGACATTATGGGACCAATATTGGTATCAGCAGATATTTGCCTAAAAAGCTGATTATTGGTATTGGCTATATGAACATTTTTACCGATATTTTGACCATACAAATTAGCCTTAAAAATCCTATGTAATATTTCCAAAATGTACAATGTGCCATGATGGTTTATTTCATCATCATCACGCAATGTTTACTTTTATAAATCCAAAGTGTAATTTATTTAGAATAAAATGGTGTTTTTTTTTTTTTCTACACATTTGTTTCGAAAACAGATGGACTATAACAATAAATATGTAATTTAAGTGAAGTAACGACTTGGTTCTATTGACACAAAATATTAAAATGATAAATAAACACAGTTTACAAAAGTAACATAGCCAAGGTAACAGTTATAGAAATCCTGGTTATTGATGGATAATTAAGTTATTTGCTTACTTTTTTTTCATTCAACCTTTGTTTAATCTGGTCTTTTTTAGCCTGGAGATCAGAGACCTCTTTTCCAAGGGACCTAGAATGGTAGCAACACACAGTTACAACAAACTACAGCACACATTAAGCAGTGAAATCAATAATAAATCATCAGTTAAAATGTTGAACACTGAAAGCCTAGCTTCCATTTTTTTTTTTACCAAAGATTTAAAAGCGGTCAGGGTAATTAAGACTTGCATTTCAAGATAAGTCTGAAGATTATTCCAAGCAAATGGAGCTGAGAACCTAAAAGCTTAAAGTGCTCCAAACCTTAGAAAGAACAAATCACGAAGTGTCCGAGAAACAAAGATCAAGTATTCCATCCTTTGGGATTAAAAGAGAGTAAATGTAATTCAGAATCTGTCCCAGAATGGCATTATAATTAATGATTTACAAATGTGACAGTCTGCAAGTGCTTAGAGAAGTCCAGCACAAAATGAATGAATAATGCTTCATAAATGACCTTTACAGAAACCATTGTGGCAAATTTGAGAAGCTAATTTCTCATAGATGATGAAGGAAACATAGTTTTTAAAGACCATTGTGGAACTGTTTTACATTTTGTATGCTGTAATAAATTTTGCCTGAAGACATGGTGTCATAGTAACAAATCAACTAGTGATTTTTGTCATTTTATGGTTGCAGTTTCTGGAAATTTGAAATTGACTTAAGGGCTGCATTGAGTAAGGAGGAGGGCTGCATGTGGCCCCTGGCCCCTATTTGCCCACCCCTGATTTATATCTTGATATGTGTTGATTAGATGTCCTTTTTCTATCCTCCATTACAATGTATAGTGATGAAATGTTATACATATTGTGTTTTAACTCTGTAAATCTCTTTGAATTGCTTTGTGAATTGTGATCTATGCCCCGCCATGCACTACCCCTCATTACAGAAAACAGAAAGTGTCACAGAAGTTCTGTACAAACTTTCATACAGTTACTGAGATGACCTGACGCACAAGCAGAAATGTGAAGTTTGCATAAAGCAGCTTCTCTGCTTATTACATTCACAGCAGATAGAGGGTTAGATTTCACTCATGTCCACTGGATGACTGTGGACAGTGTTTGTTTCTGCAAGGTTTCATATTTGAGGGGGTTATATAAAGGAACAAGTGTTTGCCTTTCAGCTTTTCCAGCAGATTCTACAAAAACAGTAGCTGCAGCAGTCATAACACCAGAGAGGGATTTACAGGCTTTGTCTGGAAAGTTTCCTGGATGGACTCTTGTTTAATCTGAGTTTGAGAAGTACTTTTTTTCTGCCAAGTTGGGGAAGCCTCCCTGACTTTCTGATTTGTATCATCTTCACTTACAAGGATGGCTTTGGAAGATATATGCGGCTTAGCCGACACTGTGCATGATAAGTGGTTTCAATCTGAGGAGGCAGCCTTATCTTCTCATGTGACTAACTCTTACAGCTTTGATTTAAAAACTCCAAAGGCATCAGGGAGCGATAATGGGATCCCGCTGCACCTCTTCATACCATCCTCAACAAAATCTGCTCCTTTTAACCACAGACCTTTGCTCTCTTCTCCTCCAGCCAAGCACTCACTGGTGGTCCGGAGGCCTTTCCCTCTCTCTCATGGAACAACAACCCTTGGATTCATCTTCCAAGGTGGGGTCATTGCAGCTGCAGACACACGTGCCAGTGCAGGGGGTCTTGTTGCATGCCCAGCTGTTCATAAGATAACCCCTCTTCACTCCCATTTGGTGGTCACCTCCTCTGGGAGTGGTGCGGACTGCACACTGTGGGAGAGGATTCTGATTCGAGAGATCAGGCTCTACCAGCTTCGACACAGACATCGCCTTTCAATACGAGGAACTGCCAAGCTCCTGTCTTTTATGCTGCACCCCTTCAAAGGGACTGATGTGTGTGTGGCTCTCACTCTGTGTGGCTGGGATAAGGAGGGTATTACATCCCCGAACAATGGCCCAAAGTTAATTTACGTGTGCAGTGATGGAGCTCGGCTGCAGGGGGAGGTCTTCTCTGTGGGTTCTGGGTCTCCGTATGCTTATGGAGTCCTGGATAGAGAGCTGAGGCAAAGCCTGAGTAAAGAAGAGGCCATCTCCCTGGCAAGGGAAGCGGTATTTAGAGCCACTCACCGGGACGCTTACTCGGGGAACAATGTGGACCTCTTCTACATCACAGCACAGGGATGGAGCCAAAGGAAGAGAGAGGACCTGAAAGAGGAGTATTATAGAGACATGAAGAGGAGGGAAGAGAAGGTGGAGGAAAGGAGAAGGCTGGCCAAATAAGATGCCTCAGAATGAGGGAAAATGTGAAGGTTGAGGGATTTAACATTTGTATAAAATCTGACCATACAGTAGTTGCGGTTCTCAACAGGTCTAATCTATTCAAGTTATTTTTTTTTATTATTTTTTTATTGATCCTTTTTTATCTTATGCATTTTGTTTCTAACATTGCACTGTATGATGACTTTGAGTGCTGAAAACGGTGCAGATAAATAACATGTACTATTATTCTTATTATTCTTATTATTATTTCTCTATGCTTCCTGAAATAATTATTAGGATTTATTCATTAAAAGGCATGGATGATCCACTTTATTTAACATTTACTTGCAAGTCTTGTTTGGCTTAGTCACAATTTTTAACACTCTGTCTGTGCTTCTACAATCAGGCCTTTGAAACCCAGAATTAAAAACAAATTAAACATTTTCACTGCTGCATTTATATAAATGCATGCTTTTAGGTTTTTAGCACCTTTTACATTTTGTAAAGTTTGTGCCAAATTGTCAAATAGACTTGCTTTCTACAGATATATTAAAAGACTACAGAATAGCAACATATCATAGAAGCTTTTAGGTACAATTCATTCAGGAAGATATGTTTTGCCCAGACAGAACTTACTTGAAACTTTTTGCAAACTTTACCATTTTTAAGGAAGCAATCAGTTTCTGTTTCATGATGCAACAAGTTTGCAGATATGTCTGATCATCTGTAGCCCTTTTACGGCTTAAATATTCTTTTTCATATTTCACTCAGTCTACCGCTCTTTTCCTTTAACCTGACAGATTTAATATTTTATTCTCACAACAGCTTTATGAATAGGAGAGGGGTGTGAAAAAGTATAATTCACTATTAACACTATGATGGTTGCATGGGATGGCTGTTCTCAGCTTGTGTATTTAAATTGTATCGGTCTATCCTGCAGACATGAACCATAAATAAACTACAAGCACTCAGAGTCAAGGCATTTTCAACATTTTCGAGCAAGTTCTGTCTTATTTTTAAAAATCCTGAACCTGCATCCACATTCAGATCACTATCAAAAATACAGTTGCTTCTTCTTTGTTCCATGTCAAAGATTCCCTGACAATATCATCAAATCTATTCTTAACTTTTTGAGTTATCCTTTTCACAAACTAACAAACAAACTAACTAAATAGCATTCTGAGACAAACCTCAGCCAAGGTAGTGTAGTTTTAAATTACCTTCAAAAGAATAAAACAAAGTTAGTAGTTTGAGTGAATTTTATTTCATTTTTGTCATTTGGAAGTTTATAGACTTAGTTAGAAATGTTTTTTGTAAAGTACCAAATGTGATCTGGAGTATTTCATGTATCCTGTTAAGTCTTTATTGTGTGGTAGAACCTTTCATAAGGTTACCTTGTATTTTTTTGCCATGACCATTATTTGTGGAATTAGAAGCAAAAACAATGAAATTGGCCCTAGCAATAAAGACTGCTTTGAAGAAATGCACTTTTTCAGTTATCCTTTTCACAAACTAACAAACAAAAAAACTAAATAGCATTCTGAGAGCACAAACCTCCGCCAAGGTAGTGTAGTTTAAAGTAACCTTCAAAAGCATAAAAACAAAGTTAACAGTATAAGTGTATTTTATTATTTGGGAAGTTTATGGACTTTTCTATGTGAAAGCATTGTTTTCTTTAAGTGGAAATTCAATCCAAGTTTTTTGAAAAGTACCAAATGAGATCTGGAATATTTCAAGTATCCAGATCAGTCTTTATTTTGTGGTAGAATCTGTTGTAAGGTCACCCTGTACTTTTCTGACAAGCATTGTGACTATTATTTGAGTTACAAGCAAAAACGATGAAAATGGTAAAGACTGCATTGAAGAAATCCTGCATCCAGATCACCCTTGAAATCTGTTGTAAAATGTAATCAAATGTCATAACTTTTAAAGTTTTCCTGAACAAACTAACGAAAACTGGAGTCCTCCACATACACAGGGGGCGCTGTGTGTCCGTCCCACCGTGACTCACACAATTTCACCCTTAAGCGGCGGAAGCTGCTTGCTCATTCTCAGACAGATTCAAAGATGGCTCTCGCTAGTGTGTTGAGCAGTGATTCTGCGGATTATTCTTTCGATAATTGTCAGTCTTTACCCTTCGGATGTGGGCCCGAACAGAGCGGCGGTCTGGGGTTCGACACTACGCCGGGAGATGGTCTCAGTTTTGCGGTGAAGAACCCGCTGCTGGCCGGGGAGGAGGACGGCGTTGAGAGGAAAATAGAGTTTCTGCATGGAACCACCACATTAGCATTCAAAGTAAGTGTATATGTGTTTTTGTTGGCGTCTTCAGCATTAAATAACATAATATACAGCGGTTTAAGCCTGGTTTGGTTCATTATTTAGACCTAAAGTGCTTGACCTTAGCGTTAATTATGCAATAACGCCTCAACCAAACGTTAGCATGCTAGCTCGGCTACAAACCGCTTTCTCATTGTAATGTACACATGACAGCTAACTCTGTCTGACGTGTTTGTTTGACTCATAAATACTAAAGACAGAAAACAATTACTAATAGCAGTGACTGAGCTCAGTGTAGATGTTGTGGCTCTGCAGCTCAGCTGTGAATGATTAAAAAATCCCACTTTGTCTGTGCTGTTATTAAATAAGACTTTGTTCAAGTGCATCTGGACATTGTCTCTTCAATTACATATTAGTGGAATGGCTAATTGCGATGTACATTGACATTTTGTCTGTCAAGAAACAACTTGTACAAAGTTCATTTTATGTCAGATCAATGTGTCAAATGTCAGATGTAGTGGAACTTTTAATAACAGCCAGATATATAATGTCAAGGTGTAAAGAAAAAGTACCACAGAAATACACCTGTGAGGAAACAGTATAAAAATTTCTTGAAGTGAGGCAGTCAACGACTATGCTTCATTCTTATTTAGGTAAAATATTGTGAATTATTTATCTTTGGTAAGTACACACGTAATTAGGGCTGTGATTTGACAAGAATTGCACATAGTATTGGTGATACAGTATGCCCTGCAAAACCGGGTGTAGATTCAATACATCAAAATGTATCAGAATCAGGTACATCAGCCACGTCTGTTACACATACAAGGCATTTGACTGTATTAAACCTCACCCTCTAATACAGACTAGATACAGACTAGAGTATATTCATATACAAACAAGGGTAGAAACAGCAGAAAACAGAAGGAGAGGAATTTAACTTACAAGTAAAATTTAAAGGAAGAAATAAAATATGTACAGCTTAATATTAAGTGATACGTTAGAGACAACAAACAGAAGCCTGAATAGACAGCAGTGCAATGACGAGAAGTGCAAATGATGCAGTAAACGTACTATTAGGCCCCGTTTACACGACAACGTTGTCACCAGAAATGGAAAGGTTTTTCCTTTGCGTTTTCAAAAGTGCTCTGTGTTCACATGGATACATGAAAACGATGCATGTTCACACGGATCTGTGAGAATGACAGAAAATGCTGTAGCGTGCATGCCAGGCCAGTACTTGGCCGTGTAGATCTGTGGAGAAACAGTGGTGTCACAACATGTGTATGCTTTCTGTTGAAGACAAACTTTCACAACAAGGGCGAGTGGACGCCTGAAGACGCAGGAGTTTCTTGTCTGGACAACAAATGTGCCTGGATATTTTTGTCTGGATAACAAACGGAATACAGTTAGCTGCACAGGTGGCTGAAGCTGTTGTTGTTGTTCTTAGGTGCACGCCCAACCTTCATCTGACAGAGTACTGTACATGCATCATCGTTTTCCCTGTAAGATGCAGATTCCTGTTTACATGGAGAAGGATACCAAAATGTTTTCAAAACTTTTCACTCTGGACCTTGATTTCAAAAGTTTGCGGATTCAGGCACTCTGGGCACCATTCTCGTGTAAACAGAAGGCGCAAAAGCAATGAAAATGCTCCATTTTCAGTCATTTTCATTGTCATGTAAACAGGGTCTTAGTTGTTAGACAGAATTTACTTCAACCAGTATCCATAGGTCTGTAAACCTTCCAGAGCAGATGGACCTACCTGGTTCATTGTCTGAAATCATGCAGGTCAATTTTGCCAAGCTCCAACCTCCAATGACTTCACAGCCAAAAGCCGGATGGCCCAATCAGGGAAGAGGGGCGGAGACTGGAGACGTGCCGACAGCAGGAAGTGACTGCGTGTTTGAAAACAATGGCAGCTTCTTGAAGTGATCTCCATGGATGCAGCAATATCTGCAGTTTTCTCAGAAATGGACTCAATTTCTTCATTAAAAGAGGAGCAAAGAATGTCACTCAAAGCTTTTCTTATGGGGAATAAGGGTTTTTGTTTTGGACGACCAAATCAGAGAAACTGGGAAGCTGGGGATCACTGCTGGGAAACTGTGAGAGATGTGGACGAGTGTGATGAGTGTGACTGGCAGAACGATCGTCCAATCACCAGCTGCAGTTGTTTTTAAAGGTTCTGCCCCATTTTCTATGGGCTCCTCTCCAGATGAACTAGTGAAATATTTCCGTGGTATATCTATGGAGCTGTCTGTCTGGCATGTCAGGTTATGAGTCTGTGGGATAGAATATGATATTTACAAGGGAGTAATAAATAATTAGCGGGCATGCACAGTGGTGCAGGATCAACATTAACAACAGACTTACATGATATGAGCGACTCTTAAGTGAATAATAAATAAGTTAATTAAGAGCCTAAATGCATAAATCTGAGTTTCTGTTAAGTGTTATTTACATGAAGCATGGTCCATTTAACGTGGATAAACAATTTTATGTGTTCCATTGACAGAAATAACAACAGTCAATGTAACAGAGAGACAGAGTCAACGGCTTGATGCTGAAAACTATCAGCGGAGGCTGAATCACAGTCTAAAACAAATGACCTGAATTTCTAGAGATTAGTTACGTGCATAATATCAATGTTGCATCATAAAATATTGACACACTATTGCTCTGCAAAATGTTATAATATATTGATGTAGCAATATTGTCTTGAACCCTTAATATAGCTGGAAGAGGTTCTTACTGTATTTGGACTTAAACTGAGCATTGAGCCCCCCCATATGTCTTTTTTTCCACCTTCAGTTCATTCATCACTGGTCTCATTTATGGCCAGATGCAGACTTAAGAATTTATGTGTATTTTATCAATGCAATTCAATACAAATCTTCAGATTTCTGTAAGTTATTGACAAATAAATATCATAAGTAAACTATTAAATATCAATATTATGTATACCAATATTGTCCTGCAAAATATTATGATGTATTGGTTAGGCCTGCAGAATTAAGATGCAGTGTGCAATAACACAGTTAAAACATACAATAAAGATGGTTCTTGCAATATATAAACATGTGTGAAGTCCAAGTTGTAGCTCCATAGTCGGGCAGAACAACATTTGAAAATTCACTTTGCAGTATTTTTTACTTGCAATAAATTTTTAAAATTTTTTGTAAATTTCAAAAACCAAAAAACCTCATGTACATAAGAAGCGTGTGTGTTTATATTTGATTGGTATTATTATGTTTCAATTTAAAAGTTACATTTCTCTTACTATGATCTAAATTTAGTTTGTATTTCAAATCATTATTGACTTAGCCTCAAATGTTTGCTCAAATGACCTTTTGTTGATGGAATTTTAACTTGTTACACAGTTTAACCTTTATTTTTGTAGCCAAACAGACATCAGTACATCTTTTTTTTTTTTTAGGTTTGTGAAGCAAGATTTAAAATCAGTGTTCCTCAACATGCTGTATTGTAGTGTCAGAATAATGGAGACAGTGTGAGAGCAATTAGATATGAAAAATAGTATTAATAATAAATATATATATTTTTTCAAAACATCATTTTGGCCGCTATTTTTGCATTACAGATCTTACTTTCTTATTTCAGTGATTGAGTTTGTGGCCAATTTGAATAGAAGAGCAGTATAAGTGTCCTGCAGTGGCCAGTGTTAAAGGATAAGTTCGGTTTCTACAGCTTTCACATAGTTTATAGAATGAAGTAGACCAATATACTCACCCAGAAGGCTTTCCTGATCCAAACAGTGCTTCGGGAGATATTTAGATCCAAAATCGAGCGGCGGACATCCGTATAAATGGTATCAGACAGGGCATGTATAGCTGCTCCTAAAACTGCATTAATCGTCCAAAAACTCATTAGTTTCACCAACATTTCATCATGGTCCGCTCGCGCTACTCCTCCACGACAGTCCGGTGTCACTCCACCCATGTTTTTGTGACTGTGCTGACCTCTGAACTGAAAAGTTTCTTTCGGTTGCGCGCACATGCGCATTACGGCTCATTGTTTCAGCGGCGAGCGGTGGCTACACAATAACTTTCTTCTTCCAGTTTTGTGCAAAATGGACGAATATCTATCGGATGAAGATGTTGTGGACGAGAACTTTGAATATGATGGGTGTCCTTACAGTTTCGAGCCAGAGTTTACAGATGAGGAGCTCATCGAAAGGAGGACGCGGAGGCAAGAAACTTTTCAGTTCAGAGGTCAGCACAGCCACAAAAACATGGATGGAGTGACACCGGACTGTCGTGGAGGGGTAGCGCGAGCGGACCATGATGAAATGTTGGTGAAACTAATGAGTTTTTGGACGGTTAATGCAGTTTTAGGAGCGGTGCTACACATGCCCCGTCTGTAACCACTTATACGGATGTCCGCCGCTCGATTTGGATCTAAATATCTCCCGAAGCACTGTTTGGATCAGGAAAGCCTTCTGGGTGAGTATATTGGTCTACTTCATTCTATAAACTATGTGAAAGCTGTAGAAACCGAACTTATCCTTTAAGTGTCTTCTTGTCACCTGAAGCAGTAGTTGGGGGAGACATGGTCCCCTCAGTGTTGTAGTTTAATCTGGTGCTTGTTGTTTTTGTTCTTTCTGTGGCTGTAAATGTTGTTTCTTTTTCCACCGTCAGTGCACCTGCAGTATGATAAAAGGATGCTCGATCACTGAAGGGTTACAAAACTTCTGTAGTTTTTAAGTTGGAAACTTTACATGGGAATAAACAGGAATAAACCTGGAACTTACTTAACTGAAGATTGGCCATAAGGCACTTACTACTTGCTGCACCACTGTGCCCCCTGGAAATGATACAGTTTGTTTAAATTATCCTAAATTTCCAATTAATACTCAGAAATTTCAACAATTCCCATTTCCTATGGGAAGTTTCCAAATCTGAACATTTTAAGAAGTCCTTAGCTTAACTTAACTGGTTTGTGTCAGGAGGTACCGTGCCGGTAAACACAACACAAACCAGGTAGAGCCGAGTAGAGTAGAGTAGGGCTAAGGCGTGCTGGTGGAAAAGGGCTAATAGTGAATATTGCACTGAAGCTTGAAAATTGGAAATCAAATTAAAATCACAATATCTGCCAGAAAAATTGCAGTTAGATCTTTTCCTAAAATCATTCAGCCCTATTACATGGTGTGGCATAGTGCTACCAGATAGAGCGAAGAGGCTGATGAAAAAAATAATGGCTGGTAGAGTTTTGACTTCACCTGCCCCAGTGACAGGTAAGCAAAAGTTTAATTTCAGCCCTGAACAAGAGTTTTTATAAGCTCATACTCAGCTAATTTTCAGGTTTAAATAAATGTGAGGCTGGGTCCTCTGTATTCCGACCCCTAGCAAGAAGTACTGTAAGAAAATGAAGTGAATGAAAACTGCAGAGTCAGTGCACTGATGATCTTCTCTGGATATTGTAACAGTAAAACAAGTGGGGACTCTTAAATCATTAATAAAATATGCCAACCTCTTGAGTTTTTAAAGGTCAGGACTGCCTACTTGTGCCACAGATATATGGACTAAACTTTAAGGTTGATAAAATTGTCTTTAGCATTGAACTTAAAAGATGTTTAATTATTTTTTTATTCTTAACAAGCCCCACAAAAACTTCAAACCCAACAATAAATTCACACTCCTAACTAGATGGTGTAATTGCCTGAAATAAGCTCTCCCTCTGTGCCTGAGAGCCCCACTGGGTCCAAAACGATTAAAAACACATAAAAGAGAACTATTGTGTTTGTGTGACGTATCATTTCATTGGAGTGGAAACAGCCAGTGGACTCTTTTCTTTTGGCAGAGCAGTGTACACATCTCTGCAGCTGATGTTTTGTCTCTTTAGGGGATTTTCTGATAAAAAGGAAAGATAAAATAATGCCATCTTTATCCCTTAATCCCTCAGAGTGTTGGATGAATCCCTCCCCAGCAGACATCTCTTTCTTCTGACCGGCCAAATCTGTTGTTTTCACTTTAGTGCTTTACCTTTACAGCTTTTAGGCCTGTCACTTTAGTGATTCAGAGATTTTTGTGGGCATACGTCTTGACTCCAATCCAGCAGCTTCACTGCAAAGCTGAATTTAGTATTTCTCTGTAAGGGCTGAGGAGCAGAACAAATTTCTGCGTTGCACAAATCAGTGGGTCTCAATTTCTTTCTGTCATGCCACCCCTTCTAGATTGATATTTTTGGTGCAATGAATTTTAAAACAAAAGAGGAGGGTTTTGAAAATGTTTTCAAGAAGCGTTAGATCTAACCTTGATTTTCTTTATATACCCAATTATGTGTGCATAAACAGCACATGTCCACTGGTGAACATGTTTCCCTATAGGGAAAGGAATTGATAATAAGGTTGTTACAACATCAGAATATGAACTTCAAGAAGATATCAGTGAAAAAAGTCGATGTTTCATTCCTGTTTTGAGACTGCAGAAAAAAATACATTAAATTAAGAAATTAAACCTTCAAAGAGATCTGACTTTCAACAGCCTGCATTTTTATGTAGGAAACATACTACAGAAATAAAGTTTTGCCTGAGGTTGTTTTTGTAAGCTCAGTATTATTAAATATTTGATCTTATTCACATTCTTCAATTGGAAAATGCATTTGATATAAGATTATTTTATGGTTTCATACTACAGATAACTATCGTTTAAGTTTATGGGAAATCTAATTGTTTTTTTAGAGTAAACATTTTTTATTGTTTAATACAGTAGATTGAAATTATTATTAGATCATATTTATATAAACTAAGTAAAGAGTTTATAAACTTAAAGTATTTATTTTTCATTTTATATTATTAACTCTGTTAGAGTACAGTCAGTTTATTTTTTATGTTTGGCACATTTAATGCTTTCTTGAGTGTTTGATATCCCACTGATTTTATAATAAAAGAAGGAAAGCACATGTAATACTTTAAGTCAGTGTTTCTCAACCAGGGGTCCGCAGACCCCTAGTGGTCCATGGTGTTATTGCAAGGGGTCCATAAAAATAAAATGTATATTAAAAAAAGATCCTATGACATTTAAAAACACACACACACACCATCAGCATAAAAATACTGTTTTATCAAACATATCTGAAAACTACAGCAATTCAATTCTATTTTGTTTTATTTTTGCTTCAAAGAGTGAATAAATGCCATAAACCAATTTAAATGCAATTTCCATTGTTTCCCCCAGATGAGTTTAAGCTCTAATTACAGTAAAAACAGTGAATAGTCACTTCGGTTAAGTTATAAAATATGTTTTTAAAAGACTTAAGTGCTTCACTCCTTCAGTATGATCCTGTGGTGATCTTTGTACCTGCACCCCAGACCATCTCAGCTTATGTAGAAGTGGACCCTGACCACCTTCAGACAGTCTCTGTCGTGCATCAGGTCCACATCAGGCTTCGTTTATGGGCCAGCATGGGTATGTTGTGCTAACTTTAAAGAACGATCACCGCCAATGCTCATAACAAAGGTGGACGTTTATTGATACTCTGCGGCACATTAAACATCAGTGTGGTCACCGGGTTCATCATCAAAGATATCAACATCTCCATTATTCAATTTCTGATTATAACTCTAGTGTACATCCATCTGTCCATCCATGCTAATGTTCCCTCCCTCTGTTTTGACTTTACTGAAGCAGCTTTAGCACAATGACCCAGAGAATCCATCATCTTTTCCTCTGTTTTTGCCTCATAGGAAAGACATTAAAAAAAATACATCTTCATTTTTCTTTTTCTGTTAAAGCTACTTTCAGCTCACACTGAGCAAGTCACGTGACAGGGTCGCCACAGCTCACAGCAACAGATCCAAGATCAGTGTACTCTCTCCCCCTGCCATCATGTGCATTCCACTAGGCTGAAAAATCTGACTCTGGATCTGTATTTTAACACTGTTTCTTTCAGCAGGACCAAATGTAAAATTTATTGATATTGTACTGTTTCCAAGACACGCCATCAGGACAGTATTGAAGTATCCTTTTTGACAGCCTTAATTGTTACCAGTGTCATTATCTATTCTGCTTATCCAGTCAGTCCCATTCTTTAACAATTCCCTTATTCCTGTGTATCCTCTGTTTGAACTAAAGTAGGCCTTCATAAGGTTTCAGCAGCAACAATGTCAAAGACTTCACTCCTGATACTCAGTGAGGTTCTGTGTAGATAATTGTGTCTGCAAGTTTCTGGTGCATCCACCTTTTGAATGTTTTTTGTTGTCTTTTGTTGAATTTAAGCTACAATGTTGACCACTTCTCTTTCCTGTCTGTCAGGATCACTTTTTAGTTATCATTTCTGATGACTGTCTCTGGTGAGAGAATGACATCCTTGATTAACAAGACATGCAAAACAAAGTTCAAAGAATCCATAAGGGAACTGTTAAGCTAACAGACTAATGATGTCGATTCCTTAAGGGAGTTGTTTTTGATCCCCATCTGGAATTGGCTTTCATTCCCATCCCTAGTTCTCTAACATTTCCCTCCCCTGCTGTTATCTATCAGTTCCAGCATGGTGTGATTGTAGCCGTGGACTCTCGGGCCACAGCGGGCTCCTACATCGCCTCACAGACGGTGAAGAAGGTCATTGAAATCAACCCCTACCTGCTGGGTACCATGGCTGGAGGCGCTGCAGACTGCAGCTTCTGGGAGCGCCTGCTGGCTCGTCAGTGCCGCATCTACGAGCTTCGCAACAAGGAGCGCATCTCTGTGGCAGCAGCCTCCAAACTGCTGGCCAACATGGTGTACCAGTACAAAGGCATGGGGCTGAGCATGGGAACCATGGTGTGTGGCTGGGACAAGAGAGGACCAGGTAAACGTTTGGCTTCTGCAAGATCATCTTTCAAATAAGAGTTTTACAAGTAAAAAAACCAGAGCTACAAACTAGATGATCAGTATTCAGTTGCAGTTTGTTCCATCTGGTGTTTTTTAAAACAACATATGATGGTGGGTACAGCCTTTGAGTATAAAATATTGAACAAATGAGAGGTGAACCAAATCAAACAATGAAAAATCAAAAGAAATGTTGAAATGAATAATATCCTCTGATTTGAATAATCAGAAATGAATACTGTCCATAATGAAATATTTACCGTAGAAGCATTGCATAATTTCTATGACTTATGGTGTGTTGAGTCACATAAATATTGATGAACAGCCTGTACCAGTACAAATCCTAATTCCAATGAAGATTGGACATCCTGTAAAACATCAATAAAAACAGTATACAATGATTGGCAAATCCTTGTAGCCTATATTCAATGTAATAGACTATCAAGAGAAGATATTTAATGTTCAAACTGATTAAAGTTATTGTTTTTTGCAAGTATTCACTTATTTTGAATATGATGTCAGCAGCATGTTCCAAAAAAGCTGGAACAGGGTCTGGGAAAGACTAGGAAAGTTGAGGAATTATAAACAGGTGAGTGTTATGATTGGATATAAAACAAGCCTTACAGAAAAGCTCAGTTGTTCACAAGCAAGGATGGGACGAGGTTCAACACTTTATAAACAACTGTGAGAGCAAATAGTCCAACAGTTTAAGAATGTTTATCAATGTACAGTTGCAGAGAGTTACGGGATGCCATCAGCTACAGTCCATATCACCAAAAGATTCAGCGAATCCAAATGCCCATGACCTATGACCTCCCAGGCAGCACTGCATTAAAATTAAACATCATCCTGTGAGGCATATCATCATATGGGCTCACAAACACTTCAGAAAACCATTGTCAGTTAACACAGATTGTTGCTACATCTACAAGTGCAAGTTAAAACTCCATCATGCAAAGCAAAAGCCATAAATCAACAATATCCAGCAATGCTGCCAGTGTCTGCGGGGCCCGAGCTCATCTGAGATGGGCTGATGCAAAGTGGAAAGGTGTGCTGAGGTCCGACGTTGTGTTTACCGGGCTAAGGAGAACAAGGATCATCCAGACTGTAATGGCGGAAAGTCCCATCTGTGATGGTATGGGGGTGTTTTAGTGTCCATGGCATGGGTAACTTGCACATCTGTGAAGGCAACATTAAAGCTGAAAGGTACATACAGGTTTTAAAGCAACAAATGCTGCCATCCAAGTGATGTCTGTTTCAACGCATCCCTGCTTATTTCAGAAAGTAAATGCCAAGACACATTCTGCTTGTGTTACAACAGTGTGGCTTCATAGTAAAAGAGTGCAGGTATGAGACTTACCTGCAGTCCAGATCTGTCTCCCATTAAAAATGTGTGCTGCATTATGTAGCGCAAAATACGCCAGTGGAGACCCTGAACCGAAGTTGTACATCAAGAAACAATGTGAAGAATTCCACCTACAAAGCTTCAATAATTGGCGTCCCCAGTTTCCAAATGCTTATTTAATGTTGTTAAAGGAAAAGGAAAAAAGGAAAAGGCATTGTAACGCAGTGGTAAACATGCCCCATCCTGGCTTTGTTGCAACGTATTTGAGGCGTCAAATTGAAAATGAGTGAATATTTGCCTTTAAAAAAACAAATTTTATCAGTTTGAACTTTGAATATTTGGTCTTTGTTGTGTATTCAATTGAATAACGTTTAGGAAATGATTGTATTGTGTTTTTATTCACGTTTAACACAACATCCCAACCTGGGGAAATTGTGTTTTGCATCAGTACTCAATCACAGTTCCTGTATGCCATTTAAGGATCATGGATCATTATGTGCACATGACATTGGACGTTGTAACGAGGATTAAGAACATTTTATTACACCTAAGGCACGGTCCACTGCATACGTAGCAGTTTAAACATATGAGCTTGTGTTAGGTCCTTGACCCTCTTGGCTTCCACATCTAAAGGCTTTATAAAACAGTGAGGATAAGTTGTGTGACACTGTTATCTTTTGCTTCACTCCAGTGACTGACATCTGGGTGGTGCTGACTAATATGAATTTAAATCAGCTTTTGATGAAGCTTTGAAACACCACGACCCAAATGACTGAGAACTGCACAGACACCTGATTAATTAGTAATGCAACCGATCAATACAGTTCAAGTCAAGTAAGAAATGATTCTTCAACTACTGCAAGGCTTTTTGAATTTTCTATTTTCAGTTTTTGTTTGACTTCATCAGCAGATTTTTTTGTTTTCAGATCTGTTAATATTGTTCATTAGCATGCTAGAACAGACATTACACTTTTTTTTTTTTTTTTTACTAAACTGATTAATTCAGGTTGAGTCACTCACCCAAACAAGCTCACACACCAACTGCCCACTTAACATGTTGTGGGTTTTTGTGCGGGGTTGTGGTTTTGCATGTTAACTTCCACTTAACATGGTTGGCATGATAATAAGCTCTTCAATATGCACAATGTTGCTGTTTTAAAATGAAGTCAAAGCTACAAGGTAATTAAGTTGCTAATAAGAAGATATTGCAACGACAACCATTACTCCCCAACTGAGAGTGCTGAGATGTTTAACCCTTTAATTTGACAAAAAATAGCCATGAAAATGTCAAATTGGGGCACTAATACAACACATTTTTATGCCCTAAATATTTATAAATCACTAACACTTTGCCAAATGGTTGAGCTGGGAGTTTATAGTCGAAGAAGTAATTCCATTCAGTGTTAATTTCGTCGACTAATGATTTTCTTCGTAGTTTTTGTCTACAACCTTTTTTCCCCTGACGAAAACTAGACTATAATTAAAAAAAATAAGTGTTCATTGACAAAAACTAAAGCTAAGTTAACTGATATTTTTGTCAACAAATAAAAACTAGACTAAGATGTTTGACAGAGACTTAATCCAATCAGACCTTATTTTGTCATGTAGAAAGTAGGAACAAGGTAGGAATCACAGCTACTTTGGTTGTGTGGAAAGGTTGGATGAGTTAAGAGGGACATCCAATCACAACTGCCTTAGCTTCGTGACGGGATCCAAGTGTAAAACATGACTTCAGAAATTCAAGGAAACATAAAAAATGCGTTACACTTTACACTTCATATTATAGTCAACAAAATTTACAGTAGATTTTGTCGACTAAAATGTTGTGAAATTTCATCAACTAAAACTAGACTAAAATTAAAACAGTTTAGATGACTGAATTATGATTAAAACTAAAAGATAGTTTCGTCAAAAACTAAAACTAAATAAAAACATGCTGTCAAAATGAACAGTGATTCCACTGTAAAAGTGAAAGGGAACTAAAACCAGGTAAAATGTCCTTTTTTGATAAACACTTAACTTTTCATATTGATTTCATATATGCCACTTTTGTTTTTTATAACCAGTTTAATTATAACGCTGGGTTTACCTATCTGAGAAATTCCCCTCTTTAATAAGACATAATGCTTTTTCTAGCATATGTTTAACTTCCACGAAATATAGATGGCCTTATTAGGTTTAAAAAGTCTGATGCGTTTATGAATGAGATCAGTTACTCATAGTTTGGTCTACCAAGCAGTTGATCTGGGAGTTAAAGGGTTATTCTAAGTCTTACCACTATCATTTAATCTGTATTTAGGGCTTCAAAAGTGCTCTCGTTTCATTTTCTTCTTAAAAAAAATGTAGAACTTGGATACAGACTTCCTCGCTGACATAGACATACACTTGTGTTTCCCAGAGTTCCCCACTAGATGGCACTGCAGCCTCTCTCACGCTCCCCCCCCTCTCTGTACTTAAAGCTGTGAGTTTTGGTTGCCTCGCAGTGTGAGGCTGTACATCACCCAACGTGTGCTTAAAGAGGCCGCCACAGTGACACAGTAATGGGAAATCGATGAGGCTGGGAGTGCGGGCCAGAGAGAGCGCGGCTGGATGATGGACGCTGGGTCTCAGCCCCGGACAATTGGGTCGCATGCATAATGCCCGAAACACCTGCCGAGATCGATGCCAGCTTTGTCTGAAAAGCACACCAGGCTGTGAACAACAGCGGCCTGCCTGTTTATGCCAACAAACCTAAATGACACGTGTTAAATCTTGAGCAATCAATTGGGGAATAATGATCCCTTCATAAGTTCAATAGGTGTGGGAGCTGTTCCATGGCCACCACAATGCCAGTGATTGAATGGAGAGGTAAATGTCATGTAAATTAAATCAATCGCGATTAGGTGGGAAGCTCATTAGTTGGCTACAATCATGTCAAGAGCACTTATTCCCCTGATGGAGTGTCTTGGGCTGCATGCTAAATGAATCAAATAAAGCCGCATTGGAGAGCTTGTCAAACATGTCTCTTTGTAATAACATTTAATGTTATAACACTCATAATCAGTGCAGTTATTTCCTGATAACTCTGGAGTGGCTTTTAAATTGACAGGAGCGGCTTTACCAGAGTTTAAATTGACCTTTTTGCCTGCGTGCTTCTGTTACAGGTTGAATCAATAATCCACCACTTTTTTAATCAACTACTTGAAGTTATTTAAAGTGTCTACGGTGCCAACACCTAATTTCCTTTTGTGATTATTGAAAACATAAGAGCACTTCAGTTACTTAATATTTTTATTATGAAAACGTTGTTTAATTTAAAAGACTTTGTTTTTGTTCTTGAAACACCCAATTTCAGATGAGCTACCATTTGGCTTCAGTGACACTTTTGGATACAGTGAGGTACGGTGGGGGGCTGAGACTGAACTAAAAGGGACCAGCTACAAATTTTAGATCAATTGAATAATCAAGATTGAATGTAGGGCTGAACAATTTACGTATTATTCATGTGTGATTTCAGACAACGTGATCATGTGGTCGTCGAAGCTGCAAGTTTTTGCAGCGCTCCTGACTGACCCAGGATCTGTTGTGTCAACTATTTGCTGGTGGTGATGTCACATGTTCAGCGCTCATGTCCAAAACCATCAAAGGTTGAAATGCTGGTTTGGCAGGGCTTTGTTTTTCTTAGTATTGCTTATTTAATATCGCTTTTTCTTGTGCATTTATTTAACTTTTTTAACGTAAAACAGTTAAGGATTTTTTGCATTTTTTTAAGTTCAGACAGTCAAAGATGGCTCTTCTAGTTCTTCAGTTGTAATAACTGCCATTGGTCGAGGACTTAAAAGAGTGTACATGCATGTTTCTTGTTAAAAAATACATTTGGCAGCAATTGTTACCTGTAGTTTAGAGTAATACCTTTTAATGTTTGATGGTTTGTTTTTTTTATTACAAGTAGAAAAAAAATAAGGATGAGTTTTAAATGATTCTACAACTGAAGGAACTTAAATTCAGGTCCTTAAAGATCGTAGACCTAAGTTTAAATTAGGAACATGTGCTTCATCATGTAGCTTGGCTTCTACTTTGAACTGTGCTATTGTTAACATTACCCATAGAGCATTGGCAACAACTGTCTAAACATTGAGGCGGTATCAATTCTGTAGAATCCATATCGATACACGTATCCCCAAGGAGTGCATGGTAATGTTTTGCTGTATCGATATTTTGAGCACAGGCCTACTGACAACATCAGGAAGAGTTGGAAGCTAAGTGCAGTTAGCTTCCTATGCCATTCTTGGCTGTTGTGATTTCTTCCCTTCCCAGTTTGTTGTATATAATTTGCACGTTACACTTTAGAGAGAGATGCTTGCCACAAATCAACAAGTTGATCCCCTGATTTTGACGTTTGTTTAACTTCATGCTTCACCTTTACTCTCATTGCTATGGCTATGTTTGCTTCCCAGCTTGTAATCAAGTCTTTGTTGACTTTGTTCATAGGTGGGGGTCCGAGCTGAAACTCTGGCTGATTATCTTGTAGCGTGTACCCTGCACAAGTGTTAACAGTTTAGCCCAACCAGGCTTAACACTGCTGTTGGGTTTTTCCATTGTACCTAATTACTGGCACAGGTTTCTGCATTACCTGTAGTGAGCTTTGAGAAAATGTGACATGAACTTCACTTCTTCACTTCACTTCACTGTATTTAATTGTCCCTCAGAGTGTGATTTGGTTTGCAGCAGAGAAACATTCAACAATCACAGACAGATGTACAAAAATACAAAATGTGACAGCATGTTGCATCAGGTACAAGGTACACAGCTCACAAACCGCAAGTCAGTTTAAATAGTTGAAGAATAGATAAAAGAATAAAAAGAAATAATAAACAGCAGATTAAAATGGAGACACCGCTGGAGTCTGAATGGCCAGAGTACCATGACTACTAGACTGGGACATCCCATTGTTGGCTCTGTAATAGTGAATGAATACCCAAGATCTCCTCATAAATAGGGCCGGACATTAAATCAATTATTTTGAATTATTTTCTTAAGAAGATTTAAAAATTAAAAAGGGAGATTTTTTTCCTGACTTAGTCCAATCGTTGTTGCAATGTTGAAAATATGAATACTGAAAATTTACAGTTTTCATGATGGTAGGCCTTGTCACAGCACTTTTATTGGCTTGTATTTGTATTTTCAGATGAGATTAAATTTTGTTTCATGTTAATATTCTGTACAAATGGCTCATCTTTCAGTGTTCATGTAGACAAATCTGCCTACATTCAGCTACATAGTCAACATTTTATGAGACACACTTTAACTTCCAGAGAGAAATTATGTTTGGTTTGGGAATATATATTGAAAACATAAAGGCGGAACCTGATTCATGTCATTTTTGTGTCACCGGGAGTTATTTTGAGTGTTGTGGGACAAAATCTGGGATTTTATTTTTGGCCATATCACCCAGCCCTACTCCTAAGTAACGCTCACTCTCGTCATGGCCCTTGTGATGTGTTTCTGTTTCCTCTAATTTCTGTTTATTCTGCTGGGGGCAATATCTGACAGATCACTGGGCAGAGAAAACAGAATATGTTCTGCATCTTTGCCTCTGACATTTAGTGAGTGGAACCCAAATGAAGAACTAAAATGTCTTTTTTTTGTCTACTGGATGCCTTGGTACCAGATTAAGTTATGATCACATCATTTTTCCCTGGAAGCTCTCTGATGATTACTAAGTTCGCATACTTGGTCATCAAATTTGACTCATATTAAAGGTTTTTGCAATTTAAGAATTAAAGAAAGTATTTCTCCAGGGACTTAAATATGCAACCATCAGTTGATAAAAACAGAAATATATTAGCCGCCTATATTTGTCTTTTTAATGTCTAAAAATATGCAGCCTCTTAGTGCCCAGCAGACAGGAGCAGACTGAAAGAAGCACATTATCATAACAAAAATAGGGAATTTATTGTGAATCAGGAATTGGTTTAAATCAGATTTTTTTTTATGAAAAAGAGACCTCTTGCTTGAATTGGAATGAAATCTAATCCTGACATGTTAAAAGGTTCCCAGCCTTACTAATTTTCTCATCTCAGGCAATACACTGCACAATATCCTCTACCTCTCTCCTCAAGGACAGAGGGTTTCTTTATACGTGATTAAATGGGATGTAGCACCCATGATGAAAAAGAATAAAAGTGTATGGGACCCATGTGGCAGTCAGTTTTACAGCCTCTCCCAGGAGAGTGATGTAATAGTTTTTTTAGTCCGTCAGTACAACTGCTGCTCTCTTTGTGCTCCTGATCCAGGGGTGAAATCTAGCGGGAAGGACAGATGACGGACAAAAATGCACCCATTTGCTGCCAGCCACCCATCTCCCTCCTCTTCTCCTCACCGGCCTCTAAAAGCTGTCAGTCCGGCCAGCTGCACAGACCTCGGTTCAGAAAAAAAGTCTCCTTAAGCACCTGTCAGAAGACTGATGGAGTGGAAGGAGCCTCACTTGGCCGCCACCGCTGCAGCGCTTCGGCATCCAGGCAGCCTGGCCTCCGCTTCCACTCTAAGTGGGCTTTATGAATTTCTTGTGCTTTTCTAACTCTGTTTTCAAGGTGCAGAGACTGTTAATCGATCTGGCATTGGGTCCCTACAAAGGCCCCAGGTGCATTTGGAAAGGAATAGATTTGGCAAAGTGTTTTTTGGTGCTGCTTCGCTTCTAAACTTGGACCTCCTGAAGGGTCCTCATCCACCTCCGACAACCGCGCTACTCAACATGAGAGGCAGCCTTTACAACTCTCTCTCCCCCTGACTATTATGTTTTTAACGAGTGCCTTGCAGTTTTCAAGAGGAACAGGCAGGTCTCAGAATGGCAAATTACCCCCGTGCATAGGCAGGCGCTGGATGATTATCGTGGCAAGCTAACAACAGGCTGAGGAAGCTGCAATTTGCCAGTTGAAAGCAATGGTAAGCCTCCTTTTTTCAGAGAAGCAAGTGGCTCTCTACTCCTAATAGACTGTCACTGGTTTAGCACAGGAACTCTGCAGGCGAGGGTGTGCAATCTGAGGGCAGTCTGAAGTGTTTTTTAATGTGAGAGATGAGCGATAGCTGCGGATATTAGGCAATTTGTCATGCGTGTGTCTCTGTGTGCGAGTATCATTTTCACAGGTTTCTCTCAGTGAAGTGTGATGAAAAACATGCCTTCTCTGCCGCCTGTCTTTTTCACCATCTGCAGGCGGGCTGTGGGCGAGCTTGCAGCCTGGTGCTAGTCACCAAATCCACGTCACTCCGGGATCAGGCGTAGTGAGAGTGTCACGGCGCAGAACAAAATGTCTCGCATGTGTCCACAGAGCGTGGTGTGGAGCAAACTGTCTCTCACAGGTTCATCAGAGCATTTTGAGTGTGCAGGGCACGTGGTGTTACATATTTGGTGGGTTTTGTTTGGAGTGAACTCGAGCCCCTGTGTGTCATTCAGGAGTGCATATGTGTGGAGATGAAAGAAATGTCTGAGGAAGAAAATGTGTCCATATGTGGAGTAGGGATGAGTAATAGAAATGGACCTTTTATGAGACTTAGATGTATATTTAAAGGAGAAAAGAGATATAGAAATGTAAAGTATTACATATTGATGATTTTGTTACAAAATTATATCAGATAATTATTTCTTCATCTTGCTGCTGGTGCCTTTAATACAGGGTTTCTGCAGGGCATTAAAAGCATTAATAGCCATTAAATTGATTTTGCGGAAATTAAGACCCTAAATGGCCTTGAAAATCATTAAATTTGATTCTAAATGGAATTAAAAATTCTTTCTGTAATTTTCAAGAAAAATACTTAATAATATATGAAAATAATAATAAATAATATATAATTATGAGCTGTGATACGCCAGATATGTACATCCGCATAAACGTGCCGAACCATTGCGATAGTATTTTCTACAGTTGCTGTAAAACCGGATGTTTGGAAAGTGGCTGGCGGGCTGGACCAGGTGGGGGAACTAATGGTCACCCTCCAGTTTAATATAAGTTCTCTCTCAGCTCCATAAGTTCTGAAATGTTTAAGATGAGATATTTGTAGAGACAGTTTTCATATAAAAATAATTTTTACCAAAAAACAAGCCTGTGTAAAGTGTAAGGCAATTTTTATGTTTCCTTGAATTTCTGAAGTCATGTTTTACACTTAGATATTATAAACCAATAAGCTGATAATGCTAGTAAAGTTTGACTGTATAAATGAACAGAAACAAATTGAACTTTTGTGTGAAATGCAGTCACCTTTATTTAGGCTACCTGGCAGAGCATCTCAGTTACAATACCAGAACTGACAACAAACAGTGAACCTGCTCTACATGAATATATCAATTCATAAAGAGAGGAGCTCTGATTGGATCACTCTCCAACTTATCCCACCACCACCAAGCTAAGGCAGTTGTGGTTGGATATCCCTGTTAACCCATCCAACCTTTCCACTCAACCAAAGTAGCTGTGATTGGATATATTCCTGACTTGGTGTCTACTTTCTACATGACCAATTAGGTCTGATTGGATGAAGTCTCTGTCAAACATTTGAGTCTAGTTTTTATCTGTTGATGTAAATGTCAGTTAATTTAGTTTTAGTTTTTGTCCATGTGCACTTGTTTTTTTAGTTATAGTCTAGTTTTCATTAGGGGAAAAAAGGTTGTTGACGAAAACTATGACGGAAATAATTCGTCAACAAAATTAACACTGTATTTCAGTTCAGATTGACAGTATTAATTAAGGACTTTCAGCTAATTTCTCTTTCTTTGGTATTCTTCTAATCATAGAAATATTCAGTATGTGTCTTTGGTGAACATCTAAACAAGGAGACATTCGTTGAGACTCTTTCCCTCCTCAAAAACGATCTTTATTGGAACAATCACAAATGCTCAGCAGAACAAAATGGTAACCTTTTTGAAACTGAACACATTGGGTTACTCATGGAAAATTCACCCTGAACTTTGCCAGAAATGCACATAGACCTGAAAAGTTGCTTTTTAAAAATCACAATATATATCGCAGAAGGAAAAAATAATTCAATGTTATATTTTTCCCAGTATTGTTCAGCCATATTTCATAATCCAGTTATTGTTACAACCATTGTGAAATACTAACATTCAGAAAAAGTAGAGATACAGTAAATATTTTGTATTGGCTTAGACACTAAAAAAGTGTTGAGGTAATGATTTTTGGTCCATATTGCCTGGCCTGATTTCCTATGTGCCATTCAAGTGTGCGTTTATGTGGAGATGAACGAAATGTCTGCAGAGCAAAGTGCGTGTATGTGTGAAGAGAGATGAATGTGCTGCACTCGTCAGATGTCCACAGGACGTGTTGTTTTTTTGTCCTCCTGGAGGTGCGAGGTGCAGTTACCTGTGCAGCTCGGGTTGTGGGTCGATAGTTAATTTTTGGCGTGTTTGCAGGGATCAATAAGGCCCGGAGCGGGGCCCCTGGGCAGACAGCGATGTGGCCCGTGCCTCGTCAGCAGGTTCTGTGGCCGGCTTCGTTTTACTTGAAGAGGATGCAGCTGTTCATATCTGCCAGCCTTTCTTCACTTGAAGAGGTTGCAGCTGTTCATATTTTCTCTCTGGAGGACCTGAAGTGTGTGCGTTTACAAGTTTGTGTGTTTGTTTGTGAGATAGTGGCAGTGCTCAGTGTACACTATCTTAGATTTTCTTGACAAAGCTCTGCACCAGAAGAGTCAAGAGAAAAGAGGTTGCTTTTGCCTCAAGCCAAAGATGTGACAATACCAGGGGTGAAGGTTTATTCATGGTAGTCAGTTGTTTTTCAAATAGGTCAGGGGTTTGATACTAGGCTGCTGGTTTCTCATTCTGATGGAAAAACACTTGACCTCAAATTTCTCCCAACATTGCATGTTGGTGTAGAAATGTGTGTGAAATATCGGACTAAGATTTAACCTAGTTCTATGTGACAGGTCAGCCTGTAGTAAACATATCTTGAACTAAGCTCAGATATATCTGATCAGTTAGAAATAATTGAAAAACAGAGAAAATGTACAAAATTGCATTAATGAGTGACAAGAGCTGATATCTTTAAGATTGTCCATTAGCCGTTCATAAAAGCATTCCTTCAGCACCCTAAAACTGATGAATTTATTTGTTCACCAAGCAGTTTGGTTCAGTTTGTCCTGCTACGGTACACAATTATAGACGTTTCCACAGTCAAATGAGAAGAAAAGGTACTTGGATAACAAACCCGTACCATCCCACTTCTTGTGGCGAGCATACCAAACTGAACCTTAAGAGTGGAGCTACATAGATGGAAAGTAGGCCTGTGCTTAAAATATTGATGCGGCAAAATATTGTCTTGCACTTATTACGTGTATCAATACAGATTCTACAGAATCGATGCAGCCTCAGATGCTGTGACATCTGTTGTCAATATACTTTGGGTGATGTTATTGACGGCATGGTTCAAAGTCGAATCCAAACTACATAATGAAGCACATGTTCAAAATTTTAACTTTAGTCTAAAATCTTTTAGGACCTAAATTCTAAGTGTCTTGAGTTGTAGGACAATCTTTTTATTTTAGCAATGAAAAAGAAAAGTTGAAGTGATCGGGAATTCTGATAAAAGCGTAATAAATGTCCATAACTTGTGCTTATAGGTGTACGTATCGTATTATGAAGTTACTGGCAATACCCAGCCCTGATAGATAGATAGATAGATAGGTAGGTAGATAGATAGATAGATAGATAGATAGATAGATTGTAGGGCTGGGTATTGTTAAGAACCTCACAATTCGATTCGATTTCGATTCTTTAGGTGGCGATTCGATTCAGTATCGATTCAGGAAGAAGCAGAAATACACAAATAATTAGAGTACCTGTTGACAGTTTTTGAATTTTTATTTTGATGACAATGTGAACATATGTGGTATGTCACCTCATATTTTTGAGCAAACATCTGTAAGTAAAAATTTGCACAGTAATAACTTATTTGTACAAAAGTAAAACAATGGTAGTCCCTGAAGCAGTTCCTGTCAAGCTGAAGATGGAGATCTCGACATTTCTTCCTCCAGGATTTCTAAAATTACTATTTATGGAATCCATAAAAAAACGAACAATGATGAAAAATACGATCAATGACAAAAAATACGGCAAAACGGAGTAATACGTCAAAAAAACGAAAAGAAAACACTCCATATTTTAATTTTTTTTTTTACAGAAAATATTGATAAACCGCCGTTAAATCACTCTCATGTTCGGCTCTCAGTCCTATCACTCTGCAAGCAAGTCTTCTTCTGCGACCGGTGACAGCTGGATAAACACTGAAAAAGTGCACAGCGCCCCCCACTGGCCAGGAGGTGAATTGATTCAGAGGATTTGCTGAATCGATATTGAATTGGGAGGGGAAAAACTGCAATGCATTGATGAAATGATATTTCTGCCCACCCCCTAGTAGATTGATGGGAAATTGTGGTATTACAGCAGCTGGTTTTAGGGAAAGGAAGTAGTGACATAAACACGCTAAAAGGAGACTAAGGATCTAAACAGAGTATCATAAACCTATCTACAATAAACAAGGAGTAGGAGTCCACTATTGACAGAAGAGCTCTGCAGTGTCGATGGTCACAAAAGTACATACCTCTCCATGTTCGAGTAAACTGGATTTAGAGTGTTGTTAAGAAGGTGTGCACAAAACCATGCGCCACAGGGTACAGGAGCTCTGAAAGTGCTCCATTATTGCTTATTGTATACAAAGTGCATGCTCCTTTAGACTGCTTCACTGCTGTGATCTTATGCACTTGCGTAGCTGGCGCAGTCCTTTCTTCCCAGCTCACATCTCCGTCCTCAAGTGAAGGTACATCTTAGGGCTGAACGATTTATTGTTTTCGGATCGAAATCGCAATTTCAGACAAGGCAATTTTGGGATCGTCAAAGCTGCAATTTTTTGCAGCCCTCCTGACTGACCCAGGATCTGTTGTGTCAACTATTTTATACATTTGCAGGCAGTTTGCTGGTAAGCAGGTCAACAATACAAAGACTATGTTTAGGAGTACAAGTAATAAATAATAATAATAATGATAATAATAATAATAATAATAATAATAATAATAATAATAATACATGTTATTTAAGGGCACCTTTCATGACACTCAAGGTCACCATACAAAAAGTACAAAAAGTGCATAAAACAGGTATAAAAACAAACACTATAATACAAAGACAGTGCAGAAGATCAGAGAAAGTGGGAGAGTTTAAACAGATGAGTATCCCTTAAATAATGATAACAGATTATTCATCATCAATTTTAGATGATGAATAGTGTGCTGTGTGGTTTTCATCATTGATTTCCTTACTGTTGTCTATACTGTAAACATAGTGAATATTGCACTGAAGCTTGATTTGAAGAAAATCATGAACTGAATTGAAATCGCAATGTCTGCCAGAAAAATCGCAATTAGATCTTTTCCTGAAATCGTTCAGCCCTAGTACAGCTGGTGGTGGAAACACAAACAAGATCCCAAACTGTACTGAACTGTACTGAACCAAACCAGACCACTCAGTGGAAAGGAGGCTGCATTGTACTTCTTCAGAATGTCAAATGAAGCTCTGTCCACCACATTACAGGCTTTCTCCTGGTATAAAGTGTATGATCTGCTGACACTGATTGACACCTCATATAGCACCCTCGGCCACAAGTGTGTGAATGGGTGTGATTTGGTAACAATGACCTGCATTGTTAAAGCTTTGAGTAATAAGATGACAGGTGTTTTTCGAGCCGTCCTCAGCTTTCTCAGTCTTTTGTTGCCCCTGTCCCGGTGTGTTTGGAACACATTGCAGGCATCAAAGTCAATGCAAGGAGTGACTGCAAGCTCCTGAGTGGCCTCATGAATTTGACAGATGAAACGTTTGTGTAGTATCCCTGTAGTTTTTCTTGAAGGGCTCTGTCATTCACTTTTTGTAGGATGTTGACATGGTACATAAAGTATGTATGTATCCCATGGATGTGTGAAGCTGTCAATCTTGACGTGTCAGATTAAATAAAAAACGAGAATCGTACCTATAACACAGCTCCCTTCCTAGTGTCCTCTTTCCTTTCCACCCTCGTGACCTCCCATTTGTCCTCTGTCCTCAGGCCTGTACTACGTCGACTCAGAGGGGAACAGAGTGTGCGGCGACCTGTTTGCCGTCGGCTCAGGCTCCATGTACGCCTACGGTGTGATGGACAGCGGCCTGAGGTACGATCTCTCCGTGGAGGAGGCATGCGAGCTGGGCCGCCGGGCCATCTACCAGGCCACATACCGTGACGCATACAGCGGAGGGCAGGTCAACCTGTACCTCGTGCACAGCGACGGCTGGACCAGGATCTCCCAGGATGACGTGCTCATCCTCCACCAGCAGTACAAGGAGCAAGCATGAAGAGAATAGAGAGGGTTAGAGTTTGTTGTACCGTCTGATGTTTGATATATTCTGAAGTTGTAAGCAGGGTTGACACTAATAAAAAGGACTCATCTGCAGTTTGATTTCCACTTCTGTTACTTTTCTGACACATTTTGACTTGTTGCAAAGCTTAAAGCGTAGATTTTTGAGAATGCCAGCAAGCTCTACTCCCCCCAGTGTGCACAGTATGATTTGGGTTGCAGAGAGGGAGGCCGATGACTCAAACATGCTTTAATACAGTGTGGGAGTAGTGCGCCGCTTGCCCTACATACAATCCATTCTGATCTACCCCGACAAAGTACATCCTTCACAATAAAACCTGTGATGTTCTTTTTTCAAAGCCTTGTCCTCTTTCTTTTATTTCTTACTCACATGAGCGCTGATTTTGCCTTTAGGGCTCAAGATAGTAGATAATGGTGTTTCCAAGAATTCACAATTCATGTAAATGTATATTTGTGGCTTCATCTTCCTTTGTAGTCACTTTTCTGCGGTTTGTGTTTACTTCTCTGTCATCTGTTCTCCCAGCTGTTAAGATTCAGAGGTACAATCAAAGCCTGTGTCTCCACTATATGTTGGCTGTTTATTAGTGCTGTCTAAATAGCACTATTTAATTGCATTGTGCCAGCCTCAGTAATTGTGCCTCCTGAGTTGTAACAGTGTGTTTTCTTTTCCTCATTGATAATGTTCCCCTCCTCAGCTCACGTTGCACAAATTCCCCTTTTAATTGGAATGGGGAAATTTATTCTTTAATTCCTCCTCGACAGACTTAGCTCCTCAATGCCCAATGTTGTGTGCTCCCCCTGCCACCGTGTTATACAATGTAACGACCTGCGCCGGCAGTGTGTGCCTCTCCAGCAGTTTTTATGGAGGGGAATAAACTCTGTCGGAGGGGATGGGGGCAGACATCTGAAGCCAGCGCGCTTCCAAATCATGGTTAAAAACTAGTTTCACAGGTGACTTGCTGGCAGATGGAATAGAAATGGGATTTCGATAAATGGAAATGAGTGGGGTCCCGTCTGTGTCGCTGCACTTGGTAAATGAAGTGGTGGGAATTGGACCATCAATTGAAACAGAAACTGACAGGGCATAGGGCCGCAGAGATACGTTAAATGCAGCGAATATGCATAAAAACATAAGAGGGGTCCCTTAACCTGAACTGTCCTCCTGAATAACAGGTTACAGGAGTGATTTTCACAGACTGAAAATGTCTCTAAATGATACCCTCAGAAAAGCAGATGAATGCCCCTCAGAGCCATTAACATCTAACATAATGCATTGTCTGTTCAGTATAGAGTAGGAACCTTTACAGGATAAAAGTAGTGGACTTTAAGAGCCTGCTTTAGAAATCTAAAGGGTTTGGTGATTAAAAGTAAAAGGGGCATGTTTACAGGAAGCAGACAATGCCTGGAAATTCAGTGTCATTTTTGTTAAAGATGCACCGATGTGACCAATTTGGACCAGAATGAACAGACATTTGTCCGTCTGATGACCAGCTGGTCCTCACATACATAGCAGGTCATTTAACTGATTACAGACACAAGCACAAGAGCCTTTTCATGCCGAACACATGGCGAAATAAACTCTGAAAAGGCTGCTGAACGCTGCTGTCCACAGTCGACTCAGTGCTGCTACTGTCTCCTCCTCCAGCACTCAAACAGCCAGAGGACAATGTTATCAGGACACTGTTGTAATCTCCAGGTAATTGCCTACAAATGTGATTATTGGTATCCGCAAGTGAACATTTCTGCCACTGTACTCCAGTGGTCTTCACAAGTCACCAGATCTCAGTTGAATAGGAATGTGGTGGAATGTGAGATTGGTGCATCTTATATGCAACCTTGCAGTGCAGATGGATCGGCCTGATGTAGGCCCTGTTTACATGACAACAAAAATGACCAAAACAGAGTTTTCGTTGCGTCTGCGCCTTCTGTTGACATGAGAATGGTGCCTGGTGTGCCTGAATCCGCAAACTTGAAACCAAGTTTTGAAAACGTTTTGATATCTGTGTCCGTGTAGACAGGAATCAACTTTTCAGGGAAAACAATGATGCGTGGCGCATGTGCAGCTCTCTTTCAGATGGAGGTTGTGCGCCCACCTAGGAACAACAACAACTACAGCTTCGGCCGTCTACCGAGCAACGTGTGCTGCTTACTGTGCTTGGTTTGTTATCCAGACAAAAAGTACGAGTGTTGTAACACTGCTGTTTCACTACAAACTTCGGCAATTACTGGCCTGGCATGCACGATCTGTTCTCGTGGATCCCAGTGAACACACATCGTTCTCACACCGTCTCAGTGTGAACATGGAGCACTTTTGAAAACACGACGAAAAAACCTTTCAGTTTCTGGTGATAACGTCGTCGTGTAAGTGGGGCCTTAATGTCTGTTATCAGTCAGATCCCTAGAAGAGATGGGAGCTACAAACAAGACAACAGCAGGAAGAGACTGCTCATACGGAGATGAGCATAGGTGCTAACAACCTCTGTAGGTTTTCTCTGTTTTATTAGATCTGGACCACACTTCTTTATTAAATGATGACAAATAACACTACAATCTTCTCAATAGAAAAGATATGTTTATGTTTCGCCTGTTTTCACAAAGTAGTCCACACTCTGCCCTTTACACTGCGACAGCAGGGCCAGCCTAATACGTCATCAGAATGTAATTGATGAACGATCATCTAATCACCTGCCGGATATACTTTTTAAAGGTTCTGCATACTCCCCATAGAAAGTGTTAACCAGGATAACCAGTAAATATTAACTGCAATGAAAAGTAGTCACTATCGGCTTTAACGCTGTGTTTAGTGAACTACATTAAACATTCCTATTCGCATTTGAGTTAAAACATTACTATTGGTAAAATTAATTTTGATATTAAAACTGCATTTGTTTCTTCAATTTTTTTAAGTAGTTATAAATGAGAACTTCAGAGTATTGTTAAGCTGTATACCTTTCATGCCCTGGCAATATTGATAAAACTAATGTGGCCACACAGTAACCAGTATCTCATCTCTGCTCCACATGCACAGTCACTTAATGTAACATATTTATTAATTTTATAGCCACATCAAAAAGTTATGGGACTTTATCAGATAGATTTTTTCCTTTTGAGTCGTATTGTTTATAATCTTCCTCAGCGGGGACAACCTAATGGACTGGGCTGGGCTCTGTATATCATTACTCAGAAGCAAGCAAATCAAAATTTCTTTGCAATTCATTGATTTTCTGGTCCGATCTAATAACCAGATCTGCAGAACATATTACCATAACTTAAATAAATTTGCTGAAACGTATGTATTCGACTCAAAAAGATAATTCATATTTTTGGCTGGTGAATAATCTGCATTGAATTTTTGTAACTTCCCGCCAACTTGGCTGGTGATTTAAAAGTTAACTTCAGACCCTGCACTGAATCACCATATATTAACTTCAGCAGGTTGTCTTGATCATGTCGACATGCTAAATGCATTGTGCTGCTGCCGTGTCATTGGCTGATGCTATTTTTGAGCAAATGAGCAGTGTAACAGGTGAGTGTAGAGTGCTTATAGACTGACCATTGTCAGGCAGCAAAGACAGATTGTTTTAATGTTTCAGGGCGACGTTCAGACTTTTATGTAAGCTTTTAAAGAGCAACATGAATAGAGTTGTAATAAACTGGAGATATTTCACCTCAGCAGATGTTTTAAAGTTTGTAAAAACCTCAGCTGGTCCCTGTGTGTTTGTATGCATGAGTGTCTCTCCAGTAGCAGACAGATTCAGGAGTGGAGACTTGGGGCAGACTGTTCTGTTATTTATCAATCTGAAATGCTGCTGAGATTAGTCAGAGGGATGGAGATGTGAGAGCCTGGAAAGTATCAGCATGTGTTTTTATCAGGTTTACAAAGACGGGCAGTTTTGTCATGACGCCTGGGTGTGATAATCTGTGTCCAAATTTAGATCGCAGGATTTTTTACTTTGATAATTTACTGAAAATCTGTTTTTTGAGATCACACAACCTCAATAGAGTGTTCAAGCTCTGAGGACTTCATCTCCTCTTCTGCCTTTTTTATACACTCTCAGAATCACGGATACAAAGTGCTTCATAATAAGATCACAGGGCATCATCAAACTGAACAAACAAAATCAAGTTAAACTATCAAAAGGATAAATAAACCACTCCTTTACTTCTTTGAGTCATCCAGTAGTAGAAACACAGTCTGCTGCTCTGATCTCACCCGGGAACTAATTCCCAGATCAATCAACCCGTGTATTAAGGGCTCCGTCACCTTCGTGTTAAAGTCCAGGCCTTGGAACAATGAGTCGAGGAGGATCTGAGGATGGCAGATCAAAGGGTGAACCTGAACATAAGGCGCTAATTGATTATTTTTGTTCAAAGCTCTCTGGTTAAAGGCATCAAGCGAAGTTCATGTCAGATCATCAAACGGCATCTGAAACCGCCTTCAAACACTTCTCTGGATTTGGAATTCATTGGAGAGGGCAGTTAATTTTTGGGTTTCTCCAAATCTACTGATCTGATGTGTAAGTCCACATCTCCCAGCAGTGCCCAGGCAAAAGGTAAGAAAGATTTTTACTTTGCTTTAGCTGTCCTCCCTTTAGACTCTCTTTATTAGAGCAATCTCAATCTTCCTTTTGTCCATTTACAGGACACTCAAACCTCCGATATGGTGCTATTGAATATGTACTATTTTTTTGACTTGATTTATCACAAAGGTTTAAAAACATAAACATCCCTAGAAACAAATAATCAGAGATCCACTGGTAATAAGTGTTAATTTTGTTGACTAATTATTTTCGTTATAGTTTTTGTGAACAACCTTTTTCCCCTGAAAAAACTAGACTAATAAAAAGAAATGTACATGGACAAAAACTAAAACTAAACTAGAAAGCACTTGGAGAGTGCAGACCCCCGCCAAGCGCCACAGTTCCCCCATTTGTCATTTGCACCATAAATATTTGTCCCACATTTATTTTGACTACATTTTTAGATTCCTTAACCATGAAAACATACCATTGGCAACTGAATTCATAATGATATCAACATTAGTTCAGCAGTTATTCACGAAAATCGCATTTTCCGTAATGGCGGTTTTCTTCTGGATCTAGTTCCACAGCTTTTGAAGATACAGCAAATCCGTTGGCACCTTCCAGATTCCACAATGCCCTGGCTATTTAATGGTGTTTGTTGCGTGTTTATAGCTTCATTTGTTCTCTTCCTATGATGAAATTCCAAAGGTCCCTACCCTATCCTATCCTGCCTTGTATCAACAGTTCAAGCTGGTGTAATGGTGTTGGGAAAGTTTTCTTGGCATACTTTGGGATCCTTTGTACTAATGAAGCATTGTTAATATGCAAGAGCTTACTGATCATATCCATCCTACCATCTGGTGGTGTGCTGAGTCTGTGCCATAAAGAATTAATACAGCTCTGAGGACAAATTAGATAGATAAATAAATATCTATGGCAGTGCTAATTTTGCCAACCAATTATTTTCATCATAGTTTTTGTCAACAACCTTTTTTCCCCTGACAAAAACTAGACTATAACTAAAAAAAAAAACAAGTGTACACTGACAAAAACTAAAACTAAATTAACTGACATTTTCATCAACAAATAAAAACTAGACTAAAATGTTTGACAGAGACTTAATCCAATCAGACCTAATTTGGTCATGTAGAAAGTAGAGACAAGTCAGGAATATATCCAATCACAGCTACTTTGGTTGTGTGGAAAGGTTGGATGAGTTAAGAGGGACATCCAATCACAACTGCCTCAGCTTCATGGTGGTGGGATAAATTAGGGAGCGATCCAATCAGAGCTACTCCCTTTATGAATTGATATATTCATGTAGAGCAGGTTCACTGCTTGTTGTCAGTTCTGGTATTGTAACTGAGATGCTCTGCCAGGTAGCCTAAATAAAGGTGACTGCATTTCACACAAAAGTTAAATTTATTTCTGTTAATTTATACATTCAAACTTTACTAGCATTCAATAAAGGGTTATTAGATGTTTCATTGTAAAACATGACTTCAGAAATTCAAGGAAACATAAAAAATGCATTACCCTTTGCACTTCATATTTTAGTTGACTAAATTTACAGTAGATTTTGTTGACTAAAATGTTGTGAAATTTCATCAACTAAAACTAGACTATCCCCTCCTGGAGCCACCACCTTACCGCGGTGGAGGGGTTTGCGTACCCCAATGACCCCAGGAGCTATGTTGTCGGGGGCTTTATGCCCCTGGTAGGGTCACCCAAGGCAAACAGGTTCTGGGGGAGGGGTCAGACAAAGCGTGGCTCGAAGACCATTATGGAGAATGATTTCATTGGATCCCAGTTTCCCTTGCCCGGACGCGGGTTACCGGGGCCCCACCCTGGAGCCAGACCTGGGGATGGGGCTCGATGGCGAGCGTCTGGTGGCCGGGCCTGCGCCCATGGGGCCCGGCCGGGCACAGCCCGAAAAGGCAACGTGGGACCCCCCTCCCATAGGCTCACCACCCGTGGAAGGGGCCAAGGTGGTCGGGTGCAATGTGAGCTGGGTGGCAGCCGAAGGTGGGGACCCTGGCGGTCCGATCCCCGGCTGCAGAAGCCAGCTCTAGGGACGTGGAACGTCACTTCTCTGGTGGGGAAGGAGCCTGAGCTGGTGTGCGAGGTCGAGCGGTTCCGACTAGATATAGTCGGACTCACCTCGACACATAGCTTGGGCTCTGGAACCAGTCCTCTTGAGAGGGGCTGGACTCTCTTCCACTCTGGAGTTGCCGATGGCGAGAGGCGCCGGGCAGGGGTAGCAGTACTTATTGCTCCCAGGCTCAGCGCCTGTACGTTGGGGTTCACCCCAGTAAGCGAGAGGGTAGCCTCCCTCCGCCTTCGGGTGGGGGGACGGAACCTGACTGTCGTTTGTGTTTATGCACCAAACGGCAGTCCAGAGTATCCACCTTTTTTAGACTCCCTAGAGGGGGTGCTGGAGAGTGCCCCTTCTGGGGACTCCCTCGTTCTTCTGGGGGACTTCAACGCTCACATCGGCAACGACAGTGCGACCTGGAGGGGCGTGATTGGGAGGAACGGCCCCCCCGATCTGAACCCGAGTGGTGCTTTGTTACTGGACTTCTGTGCTCGTCACAGACTGTCCATAACAAACACCATGTTCAAACATAAGGGTGTCCATATGTGCACTTGGCACCAGGACACCCTAGGCCGCAGTTCGATGATCGACTTTGTAGTCGTATCATCGGACTTGCGGCCGCATGTTTTGGACACTCGGGTGAAGAGAGGGGCGGAGCTGTCAATTGATCACCACCTGGTGGTGAGTTGGCTCCGATGGTGGGGGAGGATGCCCGTCAGACCTGGCAGGCCCAAGCGTGTTGTGCGGGTCTGCTGGGAACGGTTGGCAGAGTCTCCCACCAGAAAGAGTTTCAACTCCCACCTCCGGGCGAAGTTCGACCATGTGGCGGGGGAGGCAGGGGACATTGAGTCCGAGTGGGCCTTGTTCCGGGCCTCTATTGTTGAGGAGGCTGATCGGAGCTGTGGCCGTAAGGTCGTCGGTGCCTGTCGTGGCGGCAACACCCGAACCCGCTGGTGGACACCGGCGGTGAGGGATGCCGTCAAGCTGAAGAAGGAGTCCTATCGAGCCTTTTTGGCCAGTGGGACTCCGGAGGCAGCTGACAGGTACCGGCAGGCCAAGCGGAATGCAGCTTCGGTGGTTGCCAAGGCAAAAACCCGGGCATGGGAGGAGTTCGGTGAGGCCATGGAGAACGACTTCCGGACGGCTTCGAAGAGATTCTGGACCACCATCCGGCGTCTCAGGAGGGGGAAGCAGTGTGCTGTCAACACCGTATATGGTGGGGATGGCGCGCTGTTGACCTCGACTCGGGACGTCCTGGATCGGTGGAAAGAATACTTCGAAGACCTCCTCAATCCTACCAGCACGTCTTCCAGTGCGGAAGTAGACCTGGGGGACTCTGTGGTAGACTCTGCTATCTCAGGAGCTGAGGTCGCCGAGGTGGTCAAAAAGCTCCTCGGTGGCAGGGCTCCGGGGGTGGACGAGATCCGCCCGGAGTTTCTCAAGGCTCTGGATGTTGTAAGGCTGTCATGGCTGACACGACTCTGCAACATCGCGTGGACATCGGGGGCAGTACCACTGGATTGGCAGACTGGGGTGGTGGTTCCCCTTTTCAAGAAAGGGGACCGGAGGGTGTGCTCCAATTACAGGGGGATCACACTCCTCAGCCTCCCTGGGAAGGTCTATTCAGGGGGTACTGGAGAGGAGGGTCCGCCGGATTGTCGAACCTCGGATTCAGGAGGAGCAATGTGGTTTTCGTCCTGGCCGTGGAACTATTGACCAGCTCTATACCCTCCACAGGGTCCTCGAGGGTGCATGGGAGTTTGCCCAACCAGTCTACATGTGTTTTGTGGACCTGGAGAAGGCTTTTGACCGTGTTCCTCATGGGATTCTGTGGGGGGTGCTCCGGGAGTATGGGGTAGCAGACACCCTGATACGGGCTGTTTGTTCTCTGTATGACCGGTGCCAGAGCCTGGTCCGCATTTCCGGCAGTACATCAGAACCGTTTCCAGTGAGGGTTGGACTCCGCCAGGGCTGCCCTTTGTCACCGATTCTGTTCATTACTTTTATGGACAGAATTTCTAGGTGCAGCCAGGGTGTTGAGGGGTTCCGGTTCGGTGACCTCAGGATCAGGTCGCTGCTTTTTGCAGATGATGTGGTCCTGTTGGCTTCGTCAGACCGAGACCTACAGCTCTCACTGGATCGGTTCGCAGCTGAGTGTGAAGCGGCTGGGATGAGAATCAGCACCTCCAAATCCGAGTCCATGGTCCTCACCCGGGGGAGGGTGGAGTGCCCTCTCCGGGTCGGGGATGAGATTCTACCCCAAGTGGAGGAGTTCAAGTATCTCGGGGTCTTGTTCACGAGCGGAGGAAGGATGGACCGGGAGATCGACAGGCGGATCGGTGCGGCGTCGGCAGTGATGCGGACTCTACACCGGTCCGTCGTGATAAAAAGGGAACTGAGCCGCAAGGCAAAGCTCTCGATTTACCACTCGATCTTCACTCCTATCCTCACATATGGTCACGAGCTTTGGGTCGTGACCGAAAAAACACGATCCCGAGTACAAGCGGCCGAAATGAGTTTCCTTCGCAGGGTGTCCGGACTCTCCCTTAGAGACAGGGTCAGAAGCTCGGTCATCCGGGAGGGGCTCGGAGTAGAGCCGCTGCTCCTCCGCGTTGAGAGGAGCCAGATGAAGTGGCTCGGGCATCTGGTTAGGATGCCTCCTGGACGCCTGGAGGTGTTCCGGGCACGTCCCACCGGTAGGCGGCCCCGGGGAAGACCCAGGACACGCTGGAGGGACTATGTCTCTCAGCTGGCCTGGGAACGTCTCGGGATTCCCCGGGAGGAGCTGGACGAAGTAGCTGGGGAGAGGGAAGTCTGGGCTTCCCTGCTCAGGCTGCTGCCCCCGCGACCCGACTACGGATAAGCGGAAGAAGATGGATGGATGGAAAACTAGACTAAAATGAAAACAATTTAAATGACTAAATTAAAACCAAAAGATATTTTAGTCAAGAGACTATACCCAAAACTAAAATAAAAAGTGCTGTCAAAATGAACACTGCCTTGTGTCATATCAGGGTCCCAAAAAGTCTTGAATCTGAGTTTTAAAAGTGTGCTGTAAACCTGAAATCGACATATTCACATATATAAAGTCAGTCAGGAAAGAAAAAACAGAGATGATATTTGTTCCACGTTGCCCAGCTCTACCTTTAAGTTTGTTTCTTGACACACTCAGAAGACGTTTCAAATAAAGTGTTGTTGAACTCTTGTATTGCTGTCTCTGGGATGCTGGAGGACCTGTAGCTGCTTGTGTGGATCCTGTCTGACCTTTTGGCCTGTCTGCTCATGTATAGAGAAAACACTTCTCACCTGGGGTTTTTATCTGTGTTTGGACTCAGCCTGTCTCACTGTGTGTGACCTTGGCGTTGGTCCAGCAGACTGTAGCCCGCGTGCTGCCAGTGTAAACGCTCATCTATGTCTGGCACAGAGATTACAGGTTGTCAACAGGTATTTTCACAATAGCTGCTATTAGGCACTGGCTCTCAGGGTATTTTCACAAAGCTTTAGATTCGGGGTAAGGACGGCGACAGACTGGGGAGGCATGACAAAACGAAGAAAATAGCTTTCTTATTTTGCCTAAATTAGATTGAATGTTATGAAAAAGACCAGCTGGAGATATTGAGAGATGCCAGCATGACGGTTTTCACACAGTCAGAAAATAACCCCCCGTGCCCACATTTTACCATCTGTCAGCTGGTCATATGTGATTTTACCAACAGACACAATCATATCTGAGCAGTCCTCAGGATATATGTAAGCAAATGTTTGGAAAATGAGGCAGTATTCAGTGATTAAAATAAAATGAATGTGATGGGAATGTCTTACGCTGAAGTTGTAACTTTGGTTATTTATGAAGAGTGTATTTTTTCTTAGATTGTGCTGCAGTAAAAAAACCCAAAACACTTTAATCAAAGAAAAACAAACACTGAGATCTTTATGTCTCAATATTTAACAGGATGGTTAACCCTTTAAAGCCTGAAAACACAAATTATAGCAAGAAAATTCAAATTTTTTGGAGCTGAAATGTTTATTTCACTTTCTACTGAAATCCAAAAAAATCAAAATTTCCATAAAATTTAACATATATATTTTTTTGTACCTCATTTGATACAGTAGGTGTTTTTGGCCATTGATAATCCACTTTAGAACATTTTGATCATTTATTTCATTGTGTTCAGATGTTTTTTTGGTGATTAGATAGAGGTATCATAAAAGTATGTATCAAACATGATACAACGAGATTTAAGGGGTAAAGGCTAGTGATGCTAGGCGATGTATAGCAGTCAATGTTGCCACGAAAGCCTTGTAATTAATCGACCTTTAGGTTAAAACTATCAAAAACTACACTGGCTCGACTAGACACTACAGTCAGTTTTTTTTCAGCGTTTAACTTTTCCTCGACCAAGCCTCTGTGTTTAAAACTTTTGTATGTTGGGGTGTAGGAATTATGTATCCCTCCGCCATCAGCTGGTCAGGTCGTCAGAAAAAAAACTCAAACTTCACGTAAACTGAACCAAAATGAGTGATTCTGACTCCAGTAACAATGACATGTCATTAGTCATGGGCACAAGAGTATTTCTTACATAGAGGAAGAACTTTTGCAGATGGAGTCACATGTAGATATAGGGCTGGAAAACTGTTATGGAAACTGAGAAGCTTGACAGATCACAAGTTAACTGGTGGTGCAGATGCATAAATGTGAGCCCATGTCATGAACTCAGAGGCCTGCTCATTTCTTCTGGACCTGTCATCATAGATCCTTAATTTCGGTAATCCTTTAACCCTGCTGTGTGTGTCGTCCTGATCAGTAAAACGTAGTGATGGTGAGATGAAGCCTCATGAGGCATTGAACCACTTGAGCCAATTGGTTCGAGAAAGGGTTCACCTCTTGAAGCTTCATGTGCACACGAAACCACCTACTGGCCAGGTGTATAATCACAGGCAGCTTTATCTTAACCATATAATGTGTGATGCATTGTCTGTTACGGCTCTTGGGAATTAAAAATTATTATTATTTTTTTAAAAGTCTATGACCGAGTAATTTCTCTACATAACTTATCACATATGTGTGTAATAAAATATTTTTTAAATGTACTGTGTGTTTTCGTAAAATGATAGTAGCCTAGCATATGATGTGGCAGGTTGTGTCATGTTTTTCTGTCACTTCAGGAAAGTGTCATGTGCTTAAGCAGGCAGAGGACAGTGAAAGTGCTTGTGGAACTAGGAAGAGGGCACTTAATATGCTTGTGTAACTTGGACACACACATAACACCTCACCTTTGAATAAAAATAAGAAACAGTGAAAAATAGATTTCTTGATAAGCAAACCTAATGTGTCTGAAATATTGTTCGATTTCACTTGCCTTATTAGGAGTAATCAAATCAAAATGTTCCCACACAGGAGAAATGCTCCTCTTCCTACCTGGCTCCATCCTCTTACCTATCCTCTCCTCACTCTCCTAAATCTTCAGTCTATCTCTCTAACTCTCTCTCTAAACTCTCCAAACTATCTCAAAACTATATAAACACTATCCAAACTCTCGTATCCAAACTATCCAAACTCTCAACTGACTGCAACTCTCCTTTAAAAACCCACATCCTGAATGGAGCCTGTGGGATTTATACCGCTGTCAAACCTCAAGGCAAAATCTGAACCACTTTCCGAAGCAGTCGTGGTACAGCCGGGCAGCGAGGCTTCGGACGTCATCATTTTTGGCTCCTCCCCTAAATAAAGCAAGCCTCGATACGCGCTTTGAAGAAACGCCCACTCCACTACTCAGCACACGCTTTGAAGCCTCGGCACACCTCATAACATCACTAGTAAAACAGGCACTGCAAACACAATGATCTGCCGTTGCAGAGGGGGGAGTCCTAATGTCCTTATTCAAAACAACAAGCCAAAGCCATTTGTTTTGCCTGTTTTTACATTCAGGATAAATACAGGAGCGATCCTTGTAACTTCCAGTGAGTTAGATCTATATCAGTTTTTGATCCAGTGACCTCTAACTCACCCCACTGCAGCACCTGAACATCTGATCAGAGGAGTTGCTGGCAGAAGGATATGTAGCCCATACATTAAATAGTTCCAAACACAAGGGCTTTGTTGAGGAAAAGTTGAATGCTTTACATAATCTTACTGTTGTGTCTGGTCAAGCCAACATAGTTTTTGTGTTGTTTTAACTTAGAAGTGGGATAATCTTTGCCTAGTGTCAGTATCTGGCTATCTCTCCTATCTCCAGGGACAAAGCGTGTAAAGCGGGGTCCACACATAAGGATTTTCTTGATATGAAGAGATTTTTTATCTGTTAGAGACCCTACACAAAGATAAAAAATCAGGCATTGAACAGTTTTGACCGTCCTGTGTGTGTGTGCTCCAATAATCTCAACACAGCACACCAAACACATAACGATTCTGTCCCACCACTGACCCAAGACAGAAATCTCACGTGATCAAACGTGATTTCACAAAAATGAAGAAGAAGAAGCATAGCAACAACAATGACCGTTGTCTATGGCAACAACCGGAAAACACAACACACAACATGGGAGAGGACATACGAGAAGAGGAATGATGGCGGTCTTTGGACTATTTTTGACGGAAAATCGGGAACTAAAAGAAAAGACTGTGCAAAAATCCTGGAGACTGCGTGAACACGTGAGCTGGTCCTCCGCTTCTTAGGTCTTCTTAGGTGAACCACACCTGCAAGACCATTATTCAAGGCATTACAATAACACACCTAGAAGTTATAAAGGCATGAATTGCTCATTCAAGGCCACTGTTATCATCTCAGCTAAGAGGGTTATGTTTTGGAGGTGTTTGAAAGTCAGACAGTTTGTTTGTTGGTTGGTTTGTGAACAGGATAACATAAAACTGACAAACAGATCTGAGTGATTAGATTTTGGTAGAGATCCAAATCTGAATGTGAATCCAGTTTTTTAAAGGATTTATTATCACTTAGAGAAGGAAGGGAGGTTTTCTACATTTTCGCTAATAACTCAATGAGTTCATTATTGATTTTGATGACACTTTCAGGGAATGTTGGTCATGGCACAAGGGAGAAGTGACAAGATTGTGGTGGAGACCCAAATCTGGATGTGGATCCAGTTTTTCAGAGATTTGTTAATATTGAGAGAAAGGACAATATCCACATTTTTGACAACTCATTTGACAATGTTGGACATGCCTCAGTGAAGGTTTGTGCTCTTTGATTATTTCTAGTTTAGATAAGGCTTTACTTTTGGATGTTGTGTGAGCTGGAATAAGTTTTTACATCAGAGGTGATCTCTGTTTGTCCAATTGAAACAGGCTGTTAAAAATGACACCAACACTATTTAGAATTTAAAGCTTCCCTCAAAGTTAGCTCATCACATGGACTGTTCAAAATATTTCACTAGTACATCTGGGAAAGAGCCCATAGAAAGTGTTTTGGGAGGGCAATCGGGCCAATCAGATAATGTCATATGTAGGAACTACTGTGCTACAGAATGTGAGCCACTTCTTGAAACAAACTCTCATCAAAACATGTTGGAAGTGGAGTGAAAATATATTTCGCTCCACTTCTAGATAATATAATTATCTTACTACAGAGAAGTTTGTAGTGTTATTTGTTTTTCATTTAACAAGGAAATACAGTCCAGATCTGAAACATATCAAAAGTGGAGTGAAAATATATTTTCACTCCACTTCTAGATAATAACATCCTCACTATAGAGAAATTTTTAGGGTAGTTATTTGATTTTTCATAAAATACAGTCCAGATCTGAAACATGTCAAAAGTGGAGTGAAAATATGACATATTTCACTCCACTTCGACATAATATCATTATCTTACTACAGAGAAGTTTGGGGTGCTGTTATTTGTTTTTCATTTAATAAGGAAAAGAGGTCCATTTCTGATAAAACTGCTACTGAAGCTGTTAGCATCTATGCTTATCTTTGTACAAGCAGTCGCTTACTGCTGTCATCTGGCTCACAGCTCTCACCTCTTCCTGCTCTAAAGGACACTGATTGGTGTCTTGTTGCTTTGGGCCACTCACAATCATTGAAGATTGGAGCTTGCCAAAAGGATCTGTCTGATTACAGACATTGTCAGGTGGATCCAGCTGATGTGCAAGGTCATCAGCATGTGGCTGCAGGAGCCAGGACCAAACCCTCACGTTCTTGTCGAAAGACCAGGCTCCAACACTGTGGCACCAAAACTAATCTGTTAGAGCACTTGATTTTCATATTATGGATAATCTTCCCCATGCTGATGCCCCCTATCAGAGATGATGAAACGTCTTTTGTCTCTATTCTCTGACAGTCTTTTTTTTCAGATTCATACACTCCTCACATTTTAGTTGTTACTTCCCATGATTTGATTCAGAGACGTCGTAATTGGATCTTCAAAAAGAAAAACACCCACTGCAAGAGTTCAGCCCTTTCTCTGATTGAGAATCAATCAGCACTTGTTTATTCCTGTTGATGCTTTATCCTGACGGAAAAATAAATGAGAAGTCTATTTGGCTTAGGGTAATGACTCCCTGCCGGCGTCCTCTTGTCCACCCCGAAGGCTCTGCGGGTGTCATATAATCAGTACACCCAAGTCCTTAGCTGCGTGCCAGCTCTGACAAACAACAAAGCTGGCATGAAGATAATTGTGTTTGTGCTCTCTGCGCATCCTTTTTTCCTCTCTGGCGCAAAAGGCAGCCGCCGCCTCGCCTTGTTTGAGAGGTGCTGTTTTTCATTCCTTGCGATGACAGCCACACTCTTGTCATTCCTTTCGCACTCCCTCTAACAGCCGCCTCGCTCTACTCCAGGCTGTTCTTTTTTTCTTCGCACCCCCTCTTCCCCGGCAATGTTTCTGGCAATTGCCTTTTTTTTTTCCTCGATTAATTCAGCAGCACGAATGAATACAGCCCAGGAAAGTAAACAGTGCGACCCTTGAGTTGTGTCCAATCTGACTCAGTGCTCGTCCATTTCCCAGCAGGCACCTACGAGCTTCTGCCAACATGGCCATCGCTGCTCTTGATGATGATGATCATGAGGGTGATGTTGAGGATGAGGAGCGTGATAGCCTCTTCTATTAGTGTGGACTGGGGCTCGAGAGGCCTGAGGGCGGTGCGCTGTTTATCCCTTGTCATGACACCTGACTGTATAAATGGAGCCTGTCTGTTTGTTTTATCGTCAGCAGCGTCGCGTTTGGCCTCTAAGGCAAACGGAGACGGGGTCAGGGAGACTCCAGCTGAAGACGTGGCAGAGAGAGCGATGGTGGCTGCCATGGTCACTTCACTTACTCCCATGTGGCTCCTGGCTTTTTTTTTCATCCCAGTCTTCGTCCTATAATACAGGGTGATTCGTCCCTCAGGGGAGAGAAAAGTGAATTGCGTATTCTGTTGTTTCACGGTATCAATGGGCTCTTTTCCCATCTCCTTGCTATTTTAGTGGCAGTTCAGTTCTGGTTATGTGAGCTCTTACATTTGTTTGGGTGACGCACCATTACTGCCTGTTGTTTCTCTATTGGCTGACCTTGCGCGATGGCTGATACTTTGCTTTTATAATCCTCTGCAGTCTTATTTGTGGAAACCTTGCTTGTTATTTAATGATGAGTTCTCCTATTCAGCCTTAGAAAACTGTCTCCCTCTCACATTAATGACCCTGTTGTTTGTTATATCAAGCTTTTCAAAGTTCTATTCTGCCTTTTCCTGAGTCTCTTGGTTTGGTAAGTGTCTTTTTAAACATGACTGCTCTTAATGAAACTGTCAAATGCTTGAATAAGATTACAGATGAGTCTATACTCAGACTGAAAATATATATATTTATATTGGTGCTGTCAAAATTATAACATTAAAAACGGCTTAATTTCAAAGTACTCTTAATGCCACTAATTTTTTGTACGCTTGACTAACGTGCACACTTTGAATACTGACCCCAAAGGCACTCAAAAATGGATAAAGAAAGGGCTTTTAAATATGATGGTACTGGATGGTATTGGCTTGAAAGCTCAGCCAGATGACTCTCTCCACAGATGAAAGTTTCTGTATTTACTCTCCTTCTGGCTCAAGCTATGACCAGACTTTGTAGCTTCAACATAATTCTGACTGACTGAGCTGAGAGAGCTCCCCTCCCCTCACCCAGATGAGGATCTCTTTATATGAAGCAGCGATTTAAACTCCTACGCTGATGTGAAGTAAGGACATTTTCACTCCTGGTACCATTTCCAAATTTAGGACCATGTTTTGAAGTCAAGGACAGACTGCAAAGTAGCTGTTCAGGAAGACAACACTCCAGGAAGACCAGTTCCTCACTCTTGCTTCACTGAGGAGCCACAGGCTTTCTTCCAGGGGGAAAAGGGATTTAAATCATTTGGTTTCGGGACGCTTCCATGAATGCATCTTATCACAATAACAAAGACCAATTTTGGCAAGAAAATCTCTCCTGTTTAACCTGCTCAGAAGAATTAACTAAGGTTGAACTGAAAAGCATAAATTCTGTCACATCACTGCGCCATTTTGTACATGAACTTTTGCACACCTCTGAATGAACAACAGTGACAAATGTTGCATTTGACAAATTAAGAACACTGAAGCTGCCTCTAAAACAGCATTTAAGATCACCTTTATCTTTCATTGGAGCACTAAATAGTAATTATAGATATAAACAATAAACAACATAGATTATATTTATTTGTGTTCACCTGATTTATGTATCACTAGAATGGTAAGGATTCTGAATTTTATCAATTTGTTCTCAACCATAAAACAAAACAAAAACATAGTACAAATACTCTAAATTTGCAATTTAATACAATTAATTTTGAGTTAAATATCAAAAGTTTGAGATTAATCATGATTGAATTTCAATCTTTTAACAGCCCAATTATGTATATTTATATACATACTACACATATAAATATAAATATAAATATGTACTTTTGTGTGAAATACACATTTACCGTATACAGTTTGTCAGATGTTTTTTTTTTAAATAAGTTAACTGACTTTATGTTATTAATATTCTCTTGTCATTTTGAAGAAAGAGAGCATTTCCTCTAATATTTCCTCAAGTTAACAAAAACACAGGGTGCAAAACATCAACCTTTAGTTTCCTCTAGACATGAAAATATTTAGTAATGTGTAAAAGGGCAGGAAATCAGGATCTGCTACTGCTGCAGTTCAGTTTCTGGATCTTGTTCACATTTTGTTTACTTGTGATGAACCACGATTATTTGCTGTCCACTCTGTCACCCAAATTTCCTCCTGGAGCTCAATCTCCCGACCTCCTAAATAGACTTGAGAGAGTTGAATGGAGATCCTGTCTGCTTCATTTAACTTCAGTGTTACTTCTCTTTTAGATCTGAGGACTTTAGCCGACAAAAATGTCACTCCATGAGGTGTTTTCACCGCACAGCAAACCAAATTTCTTTTTCATATACCCCTTTCAGACTGGCCAAAAAACCGGTAACAATTGGCTCCTGTCTGCTGTTTGAAAGGGTTTTATCGGCATTTAGACCCGGGTCGACTGACCCTGCAAGCAACACGGGTTTTTATTGCTTGCCTCTGATCGGCTTCAGTGAGAACATCACACCCGGGTCAACCCGCTAATTTACGGATGATGCCAGCGTTACATGCCCACGGCATAATATGGCGCCCATCCCCTCTGCCTGTAACTTACATGACTCTTTGCCGTCTCAGCAACAAATTCTATCCGCCTTTGTATCATCTGCACCGATTTTGTACATTTTTAAAGAGGGAAAAAAGTACAAAGTACAGAAAACCATGTCCATGTCTTCCATGCTCCTTTCCATTATTTACCTGGTCGTGTTTCGTCGCGCTGGTGATGTCATCAATGTGATGACATCAGCTTGATGCGTCAGAGGAAAAAAACAGCCACGCAGCTTGTCTGCTGCCGATAAGACCCGGGTCTGCTGGCAGCGGGAAATGAGTCACTTGCCGATTGTTAGCAGGTTAACCTGCGTTGACCTGCTCATTTTAGTGTGAAAGCGGTAATAGATAAATTTCCTGTAATGAGAGAAGAAGCCCCTTTAAAGTGGACTCCCTGATTCACACGAGGAGCCCAGACTGCTTTGTGATTTCACAACACAAACCGGGAAGTTTCTTTTAAAACATTTTTCTTTCTTATTATTCAAAGTTTTTCCACAAAACAGAAACCCTGGTCTTCTGCTTAGTGTACACCTCATGGAGTGATGTTTTTATTGAAAAGGGTCCTCAGTTTAAAGATCACTGAGCTGTGAGGGCAGGTGGGAGTGACTGGGCCACTATAAGTCTTGACTCATCTGTGGTTATTTTGTTTACACGAGAGCCCCCTGATAGACAACTTTACATACTATGCTGTTTAAAGAGTAAGTGCAAACTGAATTACTTTTTGTTTTCAGATAGAAACCTGTTAAAATGGCATTGAATTATTGGTCAGTTTTGGTCCAAGTTTTCACATCTCAGTAAAAATATATATAAATTCCAATCATTGTGTTAAAGATATGCATGACCCCTGTGAAACCTTGTTTTTGTAAGATAAATATTACTGTTTGTTGATATGTGGAGCCTGAAGACATTTTATGCCAACAAGGACTGTTGCAATTTATCAGTATTGACAACAATAGTCTTCAATCAATCAGTCAATCAAACTTTATTTGTATAGCACTTTTCATACAAAGTTTCGAAGCACAAAGTGCTTTACATAAAAAGATAAATAAATAAATACATAAAGAAAAAATAGAAAACTAAATACAATGAAAATACAAAACCCCACCCACCCTCCGATCCACATACAGCACACACACTCAGAGGCTGTTTACACGACTCCGTTTCCACCAGAAACGCAAAGGTTTTTCCTTTGCGTCTTCAAAAACGATCTGCGTTCAGACGGAGACTCGAGAACGACTGAAAACACTGTAGCGTGCATGCCAGTCCAGTGGATGGCGATGTAGGCTTGCAGAGAAACAGCACAGTTACAACAAACTTATGAAGAAGAAAAATTTTCCACAAACAACAATGGCGAGTGGACGCATGAAGACGCAGGAGTCTCTTTTCTGGACAACAAATCTGTCGGGACAACAAATCTATCTGCATAGTTTTGTCTGGATAACAAACCGAGCACGGGAAGCAGCAAACATGTTACACGGGAGACAGCCGAAGCTGTTGTTGTTCCTGGTATGCGCACGCAGCCTTCATGTGAAAGAGTACTGCGCATGCAGTGACGTCAGCGTTTCCCCCTGAAACGCTGAATCGTGTTTACATGAGACCGAGCGTTTTGAAAACTCTCCACCTTGGACCCTGGTTTCAGAAGTTTGCGGATTCAGGTGCTCCAGGCACCGTTCTCATGTAAATGGGAGGCTAAAACGCAATGAAAACTCTTCAGATTCGGCCGAAAACGGAGCCGTGTAAACACCACCTCACTTACCCCCCCCCCCCCACACACACACACACACAAAGACATTAAGAAGCGATTTTAACAGAAAACAGAATTAGAGGACTGAGGAAATACAATCTTGAATTAAAAATTAGGAAACAAAGGAGCTAAAACTAAAATGACAATAAAAAATCATGATAAGAAAATAGATAAAAAATACTACATGAAAATAAATAAATAAATAAATACAATTTAAAATATTAGTATGGTAAAATTAGATAGCCAAACACCAAATTTGTAATAAAATCTACTAGAGTAGGATAATGGAAAGAAAATCAGTAAACAGAGAAAACAATTCTGAAAAATAAATCTGAACTGAAACTGAAAAAAAAAACATGTCAAGATGGTTAGATAAATAAATAAGATTAAATAATAATAAATATAATCAGCTAAAAGCCAGTCTTCAAAAACAAACAGGCTTTTGGTAATACAGTGTGACTATTTGCTTCATACCACAGAAACAAGTCAACCTTGCAGCCACAGTGACGGGCAGATTAAAGCAGCGTAGCAGTGGTTTCTCACACAAACAGCAGACACACCTCCACACAATGAGAATGGCGTGGCGTCCACCCCATGGACAACGCTGTTTGTGGTTACAACCTGTTCCCTCCTCTGCAAATTTGGTGTCTGTGAATAAGTGCAAGTGTTTTTACTTTGCAGAGTGTTGTTGTCCATATTTAAGCTTTGACATGGACTTTGTGCTGAAATAAGTTGATGTGGATTGGCCGGGTCCAACCTCTGGTCTGTCACATTGTACAGACGTGGACAGCTGTGATCTTTAGCTCATGTGCTTGTCTTTTAAACTCTGTGATTGTTGTTCCTGCTTCTGTATTTACTCTATCATGCCCACTGACTCTATGCTGTCTCTGGTGTTCATATGTACACAGCATCCCATGTTTGTGTCTTGTCAGTTCTGAGGTATGTGTACAGCCTATGGTAAATGGTAAATGGTAAATGGACTTGAGCTTATATAACGCTTTTCTAGTCCTTTTGACTACTCAAAGCTGCTCTACACCACAGGTCACATCTACCCATTCACACCCATTTGCTCTCACATTCACTCACTGATGGTTCTGAGTTTCTATGTTAGTTGTCCATCAGTATCAGCTAACACTTTCACACCCTTTCATGCCCATTTACATGCCACTGAAGCAGCACTGGGAGCAACTTGGGGTTAAGTGTCTTGCCCAAGGACACATCGCCATTTGACACAAGCGCACTATCCAAATACGCCACAGATGACCCAATAGACAACACAAGAGATGTCTGGCAACCATGACACACCCCCACCTGAAAAGTCAGCCTGAGATGAGTACACTCTAACCTTGTTCAGTGATGCAATGTCTGTAATCGGGCAGATCTGTCTTGCCAAGCTCCTATCTACAAAGATTGTGAGTGGCCCAAAGTAGGACGGCCCAATCAGAGTTATTTAGAGCAAGAGGAGCTTCAAGTGAGACGACAGCAGGAAGTGACTGCTCTGACTGAGATTAGCATAGAGGCTAACAGCTTTATTAGCAGTTTTATCAGAGCTATAGTAAAGACATTTTCGTTCCACATCCACCATGTATTGACAAGAGTTTTGATGAGAGTTTTTGTCGAGGAAAAGTTGAATGCTATAAAGAATCTTTCTGTAGCGTATTGTTGAGCCCACATGAGTTGTTTTAACCCATAAGTGGGTTCATTACTAGGCTTTAAGGGGCACTGAGTACTACTATTGCTGCATTCCAGTTGTACTGGGAAGTAAGGATTTCTGAGGTCCGAGTGGGAAATTTCATCTGGAGGTCTGAATTTCCTACTGGGAAGTCGAGGGATCCTCACTACCCCCGAGTTGACAAGCTAAGATGGCTGCCCCCCGTGTAAACCGTTATTAAGCTCCTGTAATATTTCGTTTGTTAGCACTTCTAACTTCTTTACTAGCGTTTCACTAGCTGTATACATAGTATTGTTCGATGTTTACATACAGAAATTCTGCTATAGTGTTATTTACATTCTTCATGTGGTATGTGCTAACTACAATGCAGGGCATGCTAACAACGGCTAACAATAGCCTGGTAGATCATCTGGTATTTTTTCTGACTTTGTAACTGGAATGCTGATAACTCAGATATGACGTCATTCCCACTCCCCTCTTCCCTGTTCCAATGTAAATGGAAGGCAGCATTTGTACCGACTAGCGTCCGCCCCCCAATATCTTCCCCAGGGGACAAAGCTCGCAAGTTCCTTTTTTCCAATCATGTTTTCCAGTGCCACAGGCCTTTTGCAACCCCACTTAAAAACCCTGAACTAACCCTTTTGTAAGTTTCAGACCCGTGTACCAATGTCAGGAAGTTATCACATGTAAACCAGAGGACATGTGTTGTAACTTTTTCTAAAACAAAATGAACCATGGAAGCATATGAGAAGAGGAGCACTGAGGACTTTATTAAATGCCAAATCAGAAAGACTCATGAGAATGCTGAGACTCTACAGAGGATGAAAGAGAGGGGATATGCCTACTTACTCTTCTCCTGACGCAGCGACCCTTACCCCTCTTTTCCTGTCAACAACGATAAAGTTTCCTCATTGTAAGAAAGCTCATACTGTGGAAGGGCTCCTGTGGTTGTTGCAGCTGGTAGTCCTAAATAAAGAATCTGTGATAACATTACTTTTGCAACAGCATGAATCCTCTCATTCATCTTGAATGTAAACATAGACAAGTTTATGTGCTCATTTTCAAGAGATGTCAGACGTCTGCCCTCTAACACATCAATCAAAGTAAAATATGGAAACAAGCAGCCTACATAGTTGATGATGATATGATGCAGGTCTGTCATGAAAAGTCTGTTAGCTTGCTTGTAAAGTTGCAATGTGAAACCAAAGCCAACTGGACCAAATTAGATTAGATTAGATTTGACAGAGCTGTATTTATCCCTTGGGAAGGCTCCTTCAGGGAAATTAAGGTTCCAGTAGCATTGTATTGTACAAGGTATAAAAGAACACAGGATATCAAAACGTAAAAAACAATTAGCAGATATAAAATCTCTATATATACATTAATAAATCAAAATGACAAATAATACAAAAATAAAAGTAAAATAAAGAAATAAATAAAAGAAATAAAAAAAAAAATATTATATGGCTACTGGCTGGCTGCTACTACTACTGCTCCTTCCTGTCCTATGTCTTCCTGTTGCCCCCCCCCCCCCCCACCACCACCACCACCACCACCAAGTGAGGAGTTGTACAGTCTGATGGCCTGAGGGTCAAAGGAATTTCTCAGTCTGTTTTGGGCTGAACAGGCTCCTCTGGTTGCTGATGACTGCGTGCAGAGGGTGACTGGCATCGTCCATAATGTCCAGCAGGAGGGACAGACAGAGACGTCACTCTCAATCGTGCCAGACTCAGTCCATTCTTGTCGGACATCTGACACTAATGCTGTCGTCAGGTGCTAAGTTTTCATTTGGTGGTGTGGATTATATGTTGACTCAGACTTAATTTTGCAAATGTTGCACTGAACTTTACCTTGCCTTTCATCAACAGAGAAGTGCATCCACATGCTGCTACATTTCCGACTCTGGTTCATTTTGTGTGATTTTTTTTTAGTATCTATCTCCCTGTCCCTGATATGACTGTAAATACTGGCCCCAGTCCAGTAAGTCTGACTCAGGCAGGCGGCACTCACTAATATCTCCTCCTTGAAGTTAGCTGCTCCATAGGCATGTGTATAGCAGTGTGAATGGAGCGTGCTGTTGACAACTCACACTCTGAGATGTCATTAATCGTTCATGTGAAGGCAGTGTGGGCAATTTGCATTTAAGAATGGCTGGTGATCTCACGTCTCACTCACAGCTGGGAATCAGTTCTCATCATTCACTTGAAAGAGCCGTTCAAAAGACTCGACCTGTTTGTGAACGTCACTTCTCTAAAATTAGGCAAAGTAACAAAAAACCCTGCACCATGGTGCGGACCCTGGTCCAGACTTTTAGGAGTGAAAAAACCCTAAAAGTCAAATAAGACTGAAAATTAAAAAAAAAAAAACAATATGAAAATAAAAACCTAGAGGGAGAATCCAGAACAAATAAAACCTTGATTGGGATTACATCACACACGACCACAGAGGCAGTGAAGAACTTTATCTTTAATCAAACCATGTTTTTTTGTTTCTAACCTTCGTCTACAACCAGCTCTGACGAGCAGCTTGGATTTTTCTCCAGGTGGATGACTCTGCTTTACAATTCTAATAGGAAGTACAAACCTACAGTGTGTGTCTGTGGTTTGAAGTGTCAGTCAAAGCTGCAGCCTCTCTGACAGAGTATCCAGCCCCACCTGGAAGACCCATCTCCAGAGGAGCAGCTATGCCAGGCCTGAACCCCCCACCCCCTCAATCTAACCTCCGGCTCATCTTTTCCTCCTTCTCTTCACTTCTCCATCCATCCACCCATCCCTTTATTTCCAGCTCCACATTTTGACTTAATCCCCCCTGAGGTGCCCTCGGCCTGTCGCCCACTTCCCTCCAGCCTGATCCCTCTCTGATCAATTCCCCCCTCCTCATTCCCCACCATGACGATCCAAACGGGAGGAAATGGAGGCATTAATTACCCACCCCAGAGCTCGTTACCCGGCCGCAGCCCTCGCAGCATCCTGACTCTTCACTGACTCTGCAATTGTGATTCAGCTGGGAGCCTGCGACGTGAGGGTAATAACAGAGGGTACCCTTCCAAACGGACGATCGCCCACTGATAGATGATCCGCCGGGGTCCGGACGTGACGGAGCTGACGGGGGCCGGGAGTGACTCCCAAAGTGATTGACACACTGCTCCGGCGTCTGGATTATGTGTGAGAGAAATAATTTATGACTTGTTCTTCCAGAGCCGAGACGAATGCCAGAAATGAGTAATGACCTCTTGGAAGTTCAGCTTCTCTGATCGCAAACAATACGCCGAGGTTGTCACCGCCTCGGAGATGACGGAGATGATGGCGTTATGAGAACGAGGAGCTAATGGGGTATATCATGGCAATGGCAGTTTAATTAAACATCAGCGCCCTGTTATGAACAACAGTTTGGAATTAAAGACGTCCTTGATGATCAATATTGTCCCTCGATGTGCTGCGAAGAACTTAAGGAGACTCACTCTTTCTTCTGCGTTTTTATGGTGAACTGTCTTGTCATCCTTTCTTCTCTTTGCCCTTTTCGTGTGATATTTTCCCGACAGTTTGAGTGCCAAAATCTTGAGAGCCTAGTAGTTGGCTTCCTTTGTGCAATTTATCTCTGATGCTTCCTTTTTCGCTCTTAAGGGGAAAAATAAATGTTTGTTTGCTGATCTACACTCTCTTTTTAAGCCCTTCCTACAATTTGAGCCTTTTCTTCTCTTCTATAGGTAACCTTTTTCAAACCTATTCTATTTTCTATATCAACCTCTCTTCTATTTTCTCCCTTTTTCTGCCCCACTGCTCTCCAGCTCCTCGTTCTCTCTCTACTTACCCCATTATCCCCCCGCCCTCCCCTCCCGTTTCTCTCCTCGCTCCTCGCCTTTCTTTGCTCAGGACCGATCCGCTCTCATTACATTGATGGCCCTGATGATACAGCTGAATGGTGCACTCTCTCCCCGGTGCCTCTTCAAGGCCTTTCTCTGCAGTGTGCTCATGCAGCAGCACTCAGTGGCGACAGCAGCCCCAGCTCCCTGTTTCTGAGGGTATAATATCGAGGCAGGGGCACCGTCTACTCAGTCCTTTGACCTCATCCTATTATCACACAGGTCACTGTGTGCCTTTACATGGACTAAGTAGTATCCCAGATCAAGTCCATGTCCTGGTTTAAGCCTTATCCCAGTTTTATTATGGCGTTAATATGCACGCAGAGAAGGCTGCTCACTCACAACTCTCTATGGCGCCTCTTTCCGCTATAAAAGCTATTTTCAGGTTAAAATTATTTTGGCATTCATAAAAAAAACTTGTCTTTTAATGTCTGTTATATAAGGAATTTATTGACTTGAAATGTTTTTCACAAGACAGAGGCTCAAACTTTTATAAAAAAAAAAGAGCCTATTTTTAAGTTAGCTCACCTATTGTCATATTACGTCACTAAAGGAGATTGCATTCTCAGACTGTAATTACAAATCCCACTCCCAGTGAAGTTGTTGTGTAAGACATAGATAAAAACAGAATATAAAGAGTTGCTTTAGACCTCAGCTGAATACAGGACAAAGACAAAATATTTCATGTTCAAACTGATCAATTTTATTTTTTGTTTTTTCAAATATTCACTCATTTTAACCCATTAAAGCCTGTTGTATCATATTTGATGCATACTTTTATGATACCTCTATCTAATCAATATGATCAACAAATTACTAAAAAAAATATCTGAATATAATATGATAAATGATTAAAAAATGTCCTCAAGTGGATTAACAGTTTCCAAAAACTCCAAATGTATCAAATGAGATACAAAAAATACATATGTTAAATTTTATGGAAATTTTGATTTTTTTGGAATTCAGTAGAAAGTGAAACATTTATGTAAACATGTAAACATTTCAGCTCCAAAAAATTAAAATTTTCTGGCTATAATTTGTATTTTCAGGTTTTAAAGGGTTAAGTTGATGCTGCAACACAGTCCAAAAAACTGGGAGAGGGGCAACAAAAGTCTGGGAAAGTTAAAGAAATGCTCAAAAAACACCTGCTGGGAACATTCAACAGGTAAACAGGTTAATTGGAAACAGGTGAGCGCCATGATTGGGTGTAAAAGGAGCATCCTCGAAAGGTTAAAAAGTTCACAAGCAAGGATGGGGAGAGGTTCAACACTTAAACAGCAGTTTAAGTGTTGAACCTACATTTCTCAATGTACAGTTGCAAGAATTAGGAGTTTCCCCATCTACAGTCCATAATATCATCAAAAGATTCAGAGAATTCAGAGAAATCTCTGGATCTAAGTGGCAAGGCCAAAAACCAACATTGAATGCCCGTGACCTTCAAGTGTAAGTTAAAACTCTACCGTGCATAATGAAAAATCAACAACACGAAGAAATACAGGCTTCTTTGGCCCAAGCTCAGTTGAGATAGACTGACACAAAGTGGAAAAGTTTGCTGTGGTCTGACAAGCTCACATTCCAGTTTGTTTTTGAAGATCATGGACATCGTGTCCTGAGTGTTAATAAAAGTAAATGAGATGTAGTAAAAGTAGTAAAAATGCTCATATCCCAACTTTTTTGGAATGTGTTACAGGAATTATAATAATGAATGAATGTTTGCAAAAAAAAACAGTGATGTTCATAAATTTGAACATAAAGATCTTGTCTTTGTAGTGTGTTAAACTGAACATAGGATTTGCAATTCATTGTGTTCTGTTTTAATTCACATTTTACACAACGTCCCAACTTTACTGGAATTGAGGTTTGAAGAAGAAATGTACAGTCGAAGGTTTTTAAAGTCTGGGTGTTCATTTTGTGTTGTACTTGCACCATTTAAACGTTCTTACAGTGTAATTTATTAGTTGTTAAAAGGTTAGTTCTGTTTTTTTTTTTTAAGTGGAGCCTTTCGAGGTCCATTGCACTTGTAAATATTGCCGATGAAACAACTAGCTAAATCTTTCTGTATGAGGAAAATTACACTAGCCAATACTTATCAGTCAATGGTGCCACTGAAAGACACTACAATAAGATTCTTAACAGCATTTCACTTTCCTGGACAAAGCCCCTGTGTTTGGAGCTGTTTCATGATGCCATGGGGCTACGTATCCTTCTGCCAGCCACTCTCACCAGCTTGTTCTGTGTTTATGTGGTTAAAGCACTTTTCTTCCTCCTCTCACGGTGCAGCGTGTCCACTCTGCAGAGTTGAGCCACAGCATGTTCATATTTCTTTTTATTGTTTTATTGGTAAATAAAACAGTTCAACTTTAGTGTGATGGAGCAGACATGAGTGTGGTTCATAGTGAAGACAGGAAACATTGTGTGTGCTTGAAGAGACAGAGTTTGAGTCATTCAGTGTAGGTCTGCTCCCTGCCTGTCAGCATGTCTGGGCTTGAGGTGTGAGACTTCACTGATGTATTTCAGAGTAACATCCTGCTCTGTTTTATTCAATGATGACTGACCGTGTTAATGCTTTTATTCTGAATGGATTTCCAGGTTAGTTATTTAGTTATTGATGTGATTCGCAAAGATGTTTAACGCTTTCCTGTCATCTCCTCTTACCCTACTTCACAATAAAACATCCTTTTTGAATCACAAAGGTGACTGTACATGCAGTTTAAACCATGTGGAAAAACCTTAGTGAGGTTTAACCTGGACATCTCCTCTCTACCTGTTTGACTTTGACTGCGGGGTTTGTTGTACCTGTATGTCCATCAGCAGTAATCTGACACACCAGATGGAACATTCAATATGTTTCTCAAGTCCATCTGACAAACAGCCCATAGAAAGTGTTTGGGAATGGGCAGAACCTTTCAAAAGCATATCCAGCAGGTGATTGGACGATCATTCCATCAGTCACATCCATTACAGGCCAATCAGATAATGTAGTGGGTGGATGCTACTGCTGTGGTGTAAAGTACCAAACCTGAGCCACTTCCTAGAACAAACTTTTGCCAAAACATGTCAGAAGTTGAGTGAAAGTATCCTTACTGTTGAGGAATTCGTTCACTGTTATTTGTTTTTCGTTGAACAAAGAAATGTGGTTCAGATTGACAAACCTGCTGAAGCTGTTAGCATCAATGCTAAGGATACACAGTCTTTGTAGATTGGAGCTTGGGAAGATGGATCAGACTGATTACAGATATTGAATCAGCTGATCCAGCTGCACTGCAAGGTAATGTCAAGAGGCTCACAAGCTTTAATGCCAATGAGATCATTTCCTGAAAACCTTTTGAACAACTTAAACCTCCTGAATGGTATGACAAACTCTTTCTTTTTACAGCCTGTCTTATAAAAAGTGATTGAATATGTTTGTTTTACATATTAATTTTGATTTAATTGATCACATTGCTCACCTACTTCGTCTTTGTAAAATCTGTCCTATGATATCAACCGTCCTAGAAATATCAAACCGACAACAAGACAATAGAAAATAATTTGTAGCATTTATTATACAGCTTCCTCTTGACAGATAGATAAAATACTTCATTAATTCTTCGGGGAAATTCAGGACAACATGAATTATCTAGTCTTTTAAATTTTGCACAGATGCTTTAAAATCAATGAGTGCTTGTACTTGATAACTGTGATCTCAATATCAAATATAACAATCTTAACTGTAATTAGTTTCCATAATCAAGCAGCCCCACACTTGCCTTGAATAGAGCAGGTATAGTGGTGCCTTTGGTATGCGCTGTAGATGAGTGACCTTGAGTGCAGTGGAAACCAAAAACTGACTTGATCGAAGGTGATTTGCTTCAGAATGCATGTCATGGACAAAAGGCTGCACTGAAGGACTGTGTGGAACCAAAATTAAGCACTTTTAACACCAACATCACACTGTAAATTCCTTTTATGACTGAAAGACAAATGTCAGTTTCTATGTTGCACCTAAGGGGAGACCCTCCCTTTGGTGCTGGTGTGTTTATTTTGCTGATGTTTCACTCGGCTGAGGCTGCACCTGGGCCAAAAGGCATCAGCTGTGGAAAAATAACAGAGATCAGTGTTGGTTTAAAGAGACTGCATGTTTGCGCCTCACTGCAAGAGGACTGCTGGGTCAACTCCCTGCCTTCCTGTGTGATGTTTACATGTTCTCCCTGTGCATGCATGGGATTTCTTATTTACGTTTTTGTATTTATACATTTTTTTGTATTTTGTATTGTTAATTGTGGCTAGTTTAAGTTATGCATTAGCCCTCTGGTCTGAAGGAGAGGGACAAATAAAATGCACAAGTTAACCCGAGCCTGATTTATTGATTTATTGGTTTATTGTGCACTATTATAAAATACACAAAAGTCAAAGATAACAAATTATATGAGGCGCAGGGAGAGGTGAAAAGCCCAAAGGGCTTATTTGAAGCCTCCCCCTAAAGTATATTAAAGTTACACAATATTATATGCACATATAACATGCAAAAAAGAAAAAAAAAAAAACAAAAACAGGTTAGTCAGAAGTTATGACAAACTGGAGTATGAATTAAAGGAAGGAGACAAACTGGAGGAAGAAGAAACTGGTTCTCATGACTGGAAGCAAAAGACACAGGATAAGCTCAAGGGCAAGTCGGTCTGCTTGGCTTTGGAGGGGTTGGCCCTGGTTTGAGTTGCAATGAGAGGCAACCCACTATCTTCTATAAGGTCATTTTTATTTTGGCCTGGTTTTAAAACAAAATTAAAGACTAGTTTCATTTAAGATCATCAGTGTTGAGTGAAAAAACTCAGATCTAAGTGAGAGTATTTGGCCAGCTTTAAGGCAAAAAAGTCTCACTAGACTTATTACAAGCCAAAATTTTCATACAAGTTTGGATTAAGATCTTATTTGAAGACATAAAAACAAAAAATAAAGCCTGAGTTGCTTGTAAATAAAAAGCAATATAATCTGCCAATAAGAAAAGACAAATTTAACTTGAGCAGATATTAAACCTTAATTTAAGACCCTCACAGAGTCAAACTTGCTTGTTTCATTGGCAGATGTTTTCTCTTCATTATAAGCAATTTTAATGCCTTATTTTTGCCTTTCATTCCTTAAAGTGAGGTATTTATCTCAACTGGTTAAGTGAATGTGGATAAAAATAAGTGTTTTGGATAATTTTGACTTGAAAATAGACGAACACACTAATTGTTGATTAGTGAGGTTAGTTCTTCAAGAATCTGAACCAGTCCGGTTGGCACTTGAATCAGTTGGATAACCATGACCTGGATGGTGGACACAAACATAGGATTAATATGTTTATGAGGTCTATTTGCTGCAGCATTGCAGAATCTTTACTTTCTGGGATCCACAGCAACTCAACAGTGTGGCGTGACATGAATTCTGAACAATATAAAATCAACACAACCTCTTTTTCAGCCGTGGCCTTTTTACCTGATTTTCTATGAAGTTATTAAAAGGAGATAAAATGTCTGCTCTGTGTCCCTTCCAACACGAGTTGGAAATCCAGAGTAAGTTAGTAAACAGAAAGAAGATAAAGAAATTAACTTTAATGTCCCCTTTTCATGGAAGAAAGATGGTCAACACGTTTCGTTTGTGTTTTGTTACTGTTGAGAGTTACTGACAGGAGCATGACCCTAACACAGGCCTGCCCACAAAAATGACTGGCCCCCTGAAAAGCCTCGTAATGGGCCCCAAGTGCAATTTATTAACACCAACACTCAACATGTCAGAGTTGTTGTATTAGCACTAATTTGAGCACTGGGCCTGGCTCCAGTCAGTTTTTTGAGCTTACTGGAAAAGTTTGTAGCAGGTCTGAGCATATTTATACACAGTGACATTAATGACATAAAAGTTCACTTCAATAACCCTGTCAATAATATTATTTGTTCAAAAAATAATGGCACACACCATTTTAATGAGAGAAGGCTGACTTTTGAAAAAGGCAACAACCAAAAAACACACATTTAATGCTTTTCGTAGGGAATGTTTAGTAATATGTGTAGCCAACTCAGCTAGAGCAATGGAGGTTTCCTTGATACTGATGGTTTGTCCTAACTTTTTAATTTTTTCTTTAAAAAGGAGCAATTCAGAAAAACACACTGGTATCAAGGAGCCCTCCATTTCTCTAGCTAGGCTGGCTACAGTCAGAGCTTTTTCCCTCGCTACCTGGATGCTAAAGGTAGAGAGTACATGACAGACACTCCTTCAGCTGTGTACGACGACGTGCAAACTTTTCTACAGAACTTCCCACATCCAGTCTTAAAGCTGATAGTAAGCAAACCCTCCCTTCAAAATAAAAGCATCATTACCAAAATATCTCAGCAACGTGCATTCGTACTTTCAGAAACATTTATCCCCTCACAATGGGTTCTTCACAATTCATTCAGAATTATTATAAAAAGTAACCCACATTGCTCAAATTCAGCATGGATCCTATCATTTCTCATGACTCTGGGCCCCAGTAAGCTTTACTCCTCCCCCCTTATAGGCAGCCTTGCTTAAACACCCACAAACCAGCTCAAAATTGTGATAATGAAGTTTGTGTGAACACTAATTGAGCCACTTGTGCACTGTAACTGTAACCAGGACTCTCCGTCTGGGAAAACTGTAGGTCTGAGATTATACAGCAAACAGTAAAATGTCAGGAGTAACAGTCAGGTGCATGTCTGTGGAGGAGTGTATGGGTGGATGTAGATTTTAGTTTAACCTCTCCATGCCTTCCACACTGAACTGGTCTATTTCAGATCTCAGCTATAAGACTTTCTTTTTGATCCAGGCTCCGGCCAGTGAGTGCCAGCTCCACACACTCTCACACAGAAAAAAAAAAAAACATCTCTCACTCTCTATTATTCATCCCTTAAGGTGCATGTTTCACACATTCAGTTTTTACCTGCACTGCGGTGGACTCTGGACTGCCTCCTCTTGTTACAGAGACTGCAGCTCTCCAAAAAATGCAAATAGCAGAGGCTCACTCTAATACTGTCCTATTTCTTTCCTTTGTCCTCACCGTTAGCGCCTCCCCACCTGATTTAGCTCCCTTTTCTCCTTTAGGACAGTGTTTGTATCACTGCAAAGTTTCACCCACACACTTATTTCTCCTTCAAGCTCACTTTGATTCATTGAAAGACTTCTCATCTGGTTTGTGAGGCTCACAATGGACAATAGTGATAAGGAATGAGAATGAAGCTTTAATACCTTTACTCTGTTTGAGGCTTGAGGGGTTTGTTCATCATCAGTATCTTAAGCCATATTCACCCTGCAGCTCTTAATGCTCAAATCGGATTTGTAGTTGAAATCTGATTTTTTGTGTGGTTGTTCACATTATGATTTAAGTGTGACTGCCTTCAGACTTCAGTATGAACCGTCTATGGCCCTGAAGTGACCCAAGGAGACGTGATGTCTCGTGCTGCTCACTGTTTATAAGGAGGTAAATATGGATGCTGCACATTCCAGCGTATGTGTGGATCAGCTATGAAGCGGTTGTGCCATCAGAGTCGACAAAATGATGACAAAGTGATCAGGAGAAGAAGAAGACTGATAGAGGAATGTGTGTAGTCTCAGCTAGGAGTGGTGGGATTGTGACGTGAGGGGCTTCACTGACACAGAGTTCATCTTCAGTTGTTTCCTCCGTTGTTTAAATTGGATCTTGCCTCCTCCGGCGCAGATTTGTGATGCCTCTCTCACTTCGGTAATGAAATGTGACATGACTGTTCAGAGTGAGGTCATTTTGAGAAACATCAGACATGTACTTGATTTAGGGCCACATATGAAAGTGGCCTAAGTCTGATTTAAGAAAAAAATCAGATGTAGGTCACATATGGGCAAAAAAGTTGGATTTCAGCCACTTTTGCCTGCAGTGTAGCCTTATACTCATTATTTTGGACCAATTAGAATTTAACAACAATATACTCAAACTCTTAAAATCGGTACTTTATGTCCAATGATGCCTGCTAGCTGGTGCTAGCTATTTTTTTATCTACTTCAGCGATTTTCATTATTTTTAATTTAACAAGAGACTTGAGAGACTTGTGGCTGCCCCTTAAGCAGGGTACACACATAAAGATTTTTGGGCTGTTTTTGTCTGACTTTCCCCTTTCCCAACCAAGGACAGCAAATGTCTAATTATCTTATGTTTATAAGATTATCCTACAAGATTATCCTGTGGTCTGAGATGTGTTAAGAGTGAATTTGTCCTGATAATCAGCTCCGAAAATTTTAAATATTAAACTTGTTCAATATTTACAACCAAAAATCTTCGTGTGTGTGGGGAAAGCCGTCAACTGCCAAGTCATGACTCCGTGAATTGTGACGTGTAACAGGAATGTAGCCAATCAAGAAGTGAGCTGACTGAGAAACAAGGAAGCAGGAGTAAATAAAAACAAGCATGGCCAGCCTGCAACATAAAGTTCAGTGGACCTCAGAAATGGAGGACCAGCTCTCATGTTTACGCTTTTTTCAGGGTTTTTTCAACAGTCTTTTCTTTTACTTAGTTTTTTCCATCAAAAATAGTCCCAAAACCACCATCATTCCCTCTTCCATGTTGTGTGCTGTTTTCTGGTTTGTTGCCATTGACATACAGTGTCCAGCATAAATGAGTACACCTCCTATTAAAAGTAATGTATTAATGAATATCTAAATGAACAAAAGAACAATTTCCAAAGTTTTGACAGACCTGACTTTAACATATAATTTTTTTTGTACCATGAGATGAAAATAAGGGTAATATGATAACTAAGATTTAGCTTTACTCCCACCCCTTTGATTGAGCTGTACTCATTTTTGCATCCTGATCTTAAATTGAGAAAAATACCTTTTCTGTGTGCAACTTAAAAAATCTTGTTTGCGATCAATGGCCCACATCTGAGGGAGTATTTTGTGGTATATGCCATAGAAAATGTTGATTTTGAAAGGAAACTGAAGGTTTTCTGACAAATCTGAAGGGGTGTACTCATTTATGCTGAGTACTGCATTCATTTATGGTTGTTGCTATGTTTGTTCTTAGTTTTTGTTAGCTCATGTTTGATCACGTGAGATTTTTGGCTTGGAAGACAAGATTCTAGATCGGTGGGGGGACAGAATGGTTTTGTTTGCGGTGTGCTGTGTTGAGATTATCAGAGCACACCACACACAGTATGATCAAAACTGCTCAATTTTTTATCTTCATGTGTGGGGTCTCTGACAGGTAAAAAGAATCTCTTCAGATTTAGAAAACCTTAGGTTACGTGTACCCTGCTTAAGAGACTTGAGACTACACTGGATTTGCACAAACTGACTTGTGTCCGTCTCTGCTCGTTCCTTTTTTAGTTATTGTGCTGTTTGAGCTGATTGGATTGGTTTATTGTTTTAGTCCGTTAATGTATCTTTTACCAACCAATTCTCATTAACGAGGACATATAAATAAAAAAACAATCATCCCAATGTACCCTCTGTGGAGCAAAAAGTCAAGAAGTTTTTTTTAAGAAAAAACATGATTGATCTTTGCTAATCTTACTGATCGGTGTTGTGTACTAATTTTTCTTTTTCTTTTTATTATTGATCTGTAGCAAGTTATTTTTGCCTGACCATGGGCTCTATATTTTTCTCCAAAATAAAAACAGGTTTCAAGATATTCTTTGGTATTTTAGGCCTTTATTTGACTGTTACAGACAGGGGACAGACTTGTAAAAGGAGTGTGAGTGCAGGGGAAGACGTTCATACTAAAATTATACGTCTAATACTATCTCTGGAAACACAGCAACTAGTGGGGGTCAACTTGTCTCCCCGTTTCTTCTGTGAGGCTCACAGTAGGAACAAAACATCACAGGGGAATAAATATTACAGCTTGAAACTGCAGCGTGAATGGGGGCTTAGTCTCAGGCCATGCTGGTGTAGCTGTTATCAGAAGCAGATGTTAGTATTTTGATTTCAGGGGTTGCTTCGTTTCCCTTCTGTTTAAAAGAAGAGGCAGGTTTATGACTCATGCTTCAACCAGCCAGTAAGACTTTGGCCTCACTTTGCAAAATTTAATTGTGTGTTGCTTTAAGAATAATTTCAACTAAACATGCCTAATTAAGTTTTCCATCATAAAACTGATTTTGTGTCCTCCTGACAAAATATAATCACATAATCAGAGTGAATTTGCTCCCCTTAAATCACACATGGCTTTGACATATTTTAACATTGTGTTAGCTCGAACAGTCCAGTCAAAGATATTTACATGTTAACTCTGTAGATTTCTACTCCAGTGATAGATTTTATTTTTATCCCTCACCATTCTGCAGCATTATTTCTTTACTGTATTGGCTTATTCTAGCTCTTCATTGTTGCTGCTGTATATGATATTGGAGTGTTAAATATTTAAAACCCAAGTCTCCATGTTGTTATCGCTGCTGTATTGGAAACTGGAGAACTCTCAATGTCTTGTGCATAATTTAAGACACATTTACCCAAACACCAGCCAACATACATTAAAAAAAGACAAACTTCTCATTCTCTGTGAGAAAAAGAAAATAAGTTCTACAAGTTTTTAAACCACTGCACTGCATGAATTTGTAATGACTGTCCCAATGGTGACCCCCCCTCAAAATGTCAATTTTTAGTGTTACATTGAACTGAATATAACCACTCATTGAATGGACAGTCCAACATAATAATAATAAAAGTACTTGGTGCTGTATTTCTTGCTTTATTCAAGGTTACTCTGAGACATATCTTTCTGAATCTTACACTGCAATCTAGGTTTGCCCAACATAAGGAAGAGAAAAAAGAGATGGGCTATAACATTATTCAAGTTACAATTAAATTATTACTTACAATAAATGAACAAGAGAGTGTTATCAAACTTCATGCTCCTACATTAATCTGCTTTATTACTCATTCCAAAGCATTAGATCCCGTACGCTGCATCGCTTCTTCTTAATGGAAAAACTGAAGATTTACACAAGACTTTATTAATCAACTTGCACGTTATCAAATCAGTCGAACAAAAAAAAGTTAAAAGATGACTTGAATGGCTGGTACAAGAGTTTTTATGCCTCTTCAAGATAGTCAAGAGTCAGACAATGAAAGTACAGTGATGGGTTAAAAAGAAGAGTGGGGGTGTTTTTATGGTAGTGTTATTTATAAAAAAAGATGACAGGCATTCCCTGTACAGGTTTCTGCCGCGCTTAAGAGGCCTCAAATTCAAAGTTTTTACCGTGAAAGGTCTTAACACAAGGCTGACAACAGTAAAACAAATTATGGATTGTTCAGATAAAGAGAAGCTCTTAATAAATGACTAGAAAGCACTCAGAGAGCGCGAACCTCCACTAAGGTAGCTCACATATTGGTTTTACATCCATAAGCAATAGTTCTATGATAAAGTTACCATCATAATATGATTCCTTGACCCTGAAAACCCACACCTAGCACTCAGAATCATGTTGATATCATTATTAGTTAGACAGTTATTGAGCAAAAATGACTTTTTCATGCATGGCGGTTACCTGAATCACGACCAAACTCTAATCATTTCTAAGTTGGGCCATTACCAAAATCTCCAGAAAATTTCTTCATCCATCTTGTAGTTATACAGTTTGTCTGGATAATAAACCAAGCACAGTTAGCAGGACACATGTTGCTCAATAGACGGCCGAAGCTGTTCTTGTTGTTGTTTCTAGATGCGCATGCAACCTTCATCTGAAAGAGTACTGCACATGCACTGCGTGTCATCATTTCTCTGAAAACGCTGATTCTTGTTTACATGGAGACGGATACCAAAGCGTTTTCAAAACTTTTCACTCTGGACCCTGGTTTCAAATGTTTTTGCGGATTCAGGCACTCCGGGCACTGTTCTTGTGTATATTGTAGGCACAGACGAAACAAGAATTCTCAGTTTTTGGCTGTTTTCATTGTCGTGTAAACAGGGCCTAACTTACCCTCACACTCGAACATTTTCTGGGTACCATTGCTCAACATGCTAACGTTGTGAACTCGTAGACAGCAGAGCAGCGCACAGCGATGTAACTTCTGAAGCAGAGCAGGGAGGGGCAGGCCTAGAGCATGGGCATGGCCATATGGGAGTGTCCAGCATGCATTGACATCAATGAACCGTTAAAAAAGGCTGAAAAACACAGTGTTCAGAGCCATCCAAAACAGCTTGCAGGGCTCACTTCCAAATGCATGAACCTCATTATCTGATGCTTTGGCATCATTTAACACGCGTATCCAGCATTATCACAACATTTGTAGTTCAGAAAAGAGTTAAAGCATAATAGTTCTCCTTTAAAATAAATTCAAAAGCCAGACTGAACATGCGTTTAGCACTGACCGCAGTTCTTATCGCTGCTCTTTGTGGCTGCTTTTGTGGCTGTTGGAGTAGTAAGTGGGTTAGGTGGAGGGCAGCAGGCAGATTTCTGAGGGGGCACTTAAAAGTTGTTTCCCTGGAGCACTGAGCTGTGCTAATCCAGCCCTGCTTATGCTTTGTATTTTAACACCGCACTGGCATTATATGATTTCCTAAAAATGAATGTGATTGAAGGAACGATCATCCAGTCACCTGCCGGATATGCTTTTGCGAGGTCCTGCCTTCCCCAAACACTTCCTATGCGCTCTCTCCCAGATGGATTTGTGAAATATTTTGAAGGGTCCATCAGGTGTGTCAGGTTATTTAAAAGTGGCTCCACAGTTGGCCCCGGGGCCATAGTTTGGACACCCCTGCACCAGTCTATTGTATCTTTGTCACCTAGTCTTATTGTTTTTTTTTCCAAACTCTTTTTACTCAAGTTCTGTTTTATTTCTCAAGTTCAACCCAGATTTATCGTTCGGAATTTTATTTTCTGTTCATTGATTTTCTTTCCACTATCTTACTTCAGTACATTTGATCTCATTTTACAATATTATTAGTTTAAATTGTATTTTATTTACCTATTCATTTATTTTCCTATAGTATAATTATTTATTTATCTTAATCTAATTTCTTATCAGGGTTTTTCATTGTTATTATAGTCTTAGCTCCTGTGTTTCCTCATTTTTAATTCAAGATGGCGTTTCCTCAGTCCTCTAATTCTGTTTTCTGTTAGAATCTCTTCCTCATGTCTTTGTATGTGTGTGTAACTGAGTGTGTGCTGTATGTGGACTGCAAGGGTGGGGGGTATTTTTTTTCATTGTATTCAATTTTCTACTTCTTATTTATTTTATTTTATTTCTTTATTTCTATGTAAATCATTCTGTGCTACAAGCTTTGTATGAAAAGTGCTATCCAAATAAAGTTTGATTGATTGATTGATTAAAGTTCTTACAACAATGGTGCCTTGTTTATAAAAACATGAGCAGAACACTTTTTTTTTTTTTTTTTTACAACTTGAGAATTAACTAACAAAACAAGAATAGAGCAGGTATGACAAGTACATTACTTAAAAAAAATCCCACAACACTACACTCAACCCTTTAGTGCTACAGGCTTATAGCAGCCAGATTTGTGTTTTTGAGTTCATACAACAAAATCCAGTCCAGAAGTATCAACTATATCCAAAACAGGTTGCCATACTTTGAATCCCCCAGTGTTATTGTTAGGGGTATAAGTCAGTTTTTCCAGAGGTAATATTCTCAAAACCTCCTTGTACCAATTGCCAATGACGGACTCTTCTTAGAAATCTAGAATTTGAGAATAGTCTTTCTTGCTTATTGTAGGGGTATTCATATCAGTCTGGCAGTGTGTTTCTTCCTTGCACTGTCCACTTTTGCTCCCAGAATTTACTGAAAAGGTGAGAGCTCCTCGTCCTGTTCAAAGCAACCACCTCGACGTTCACTTCTTTCAAAAATTGTTGATTTTTAGTACATTTCAAGAACATATGTGAATAAGTACCAGTTTTTTCTAATTGTTTTGATGGAGCGCCCCCTGGTGGCAGACTACGTTCTGTGCTTTTAAATCACAAAATGTGATCCATGTAGTTTACATTAAATTATCTGCACACATCATTGAAGACTGAACTTCTCCACAGCCCTGTGACACTGTAATAAAGCTAAGAGTTAAAATAATCGACTGTTCAGCTCACTTGGTACACTGGCCAGGGAGTCAGCCAAGCCAAAATTGCTCCACTGCACTTGATGTCCAGCTGAGTAAATCCCCAGAATGCAGCGCACAGAGCAGTGAGCATTGATTGTAAGGGACATCACAGCATCTCCTCTCCTCTGCACCTCCAGCAGGCTTCAGCTGAGTGTAATACAAGGACACAACAATGCAGAGCTGCTGTAAGAGACACAGTACCACTCCTTAAATTATCTTCTTTAATCATTGAAGCTCTCTTTTGAAAACTACAGGCTTTTCTGATGCAAACAAGAGTCTTATTGCAAGACTTTATCCACACTTTTAAAGACAACTGGGAGTACGCTGCTGGCAGAGAGTGAGGCAGATGAACAGAAGATAAGAGAACAAGCTGTCCCCGAAGAAATCATGCAAAATCTTGAATGGCTCTTTGGATTGCAGAAGTGGCTCTACTGGGTGGGGAAAAAAATCCCTGAGACAAAGCCGCAGATAAAATGAAATCTTTGGTTCAGTCATCTTATTAAAGACAGTCTCATGAATATTGCTTGGAGGCAGAAGAAGTTGGATTTTTCCTAAAAAACAATGTAATAATCCTTTTCAATCATCATTTATGACCCAGTAGAAGTGTCTGTGTGTCTGCAGAGACTCTCCCCTCTGCCTGTGCGCTATTATGATGCTGTTTCAGACATTTCTGGGCGTCTGCATGTGGTGAGCAGGGGGGCATCTTTGAATTATGTGTTTACTATTTGAAACCAACAAATCCAACTGTTTCTGCCTTTCACAAGAGCAAAATTTCATCATGTTTTAAACTCCAACATAAATATTTCATCAGATAATTTAACAGTCTCTTGTTCATCTGTGCAGGGTAACACTGGAGACACTTCTTTGAACTCTGTGTGATTGTGTGGATGTAATGTGAGGCATTATTGTGTAATGAAGGCACTTTGTGCTGCTAATTTAAACACACAGTATTCAATTTAAACAGCCACGGGGCTTTCAAACAAAATAACTTCAATACAAATACATTACATTAGTAACCCTCATTTAAAGTGCTGGTTCAGGAAGTACAAAACATTTCGCAGTGAATTTGGGACATTGTGTTAAATGTAAATAAAAACAGAATAATAATTTACAAAACCTTTATAACCTTTACTCAGCTGAATACACTGCAAAGAGAAGACATTTAATGTTCAAGCTGAAAAACTTTATTTCTTGCAAATATTCAGTCCTTCTGTGTTTGATGCCTGCAACACGAAATACTCAAACACACCTGTAAAACATCCCACAGGTGAACAGGTTAATTGGAGACAGATAAGTGTCATGACTGGGTATAAAAGAAGCTCAGGACGGCTGAGGTTCACCACTTTGTGAACAACTGAGTGAGCAAATAGTCCAACAGGTAAAGAGCATTTCTCAACATGCAAATGCAAGGAATTTATCAATTTCATCATCTACAGTCCATAATATCATCAGACTCAGAGAATCTGAGAAATCTCTGCACGCAAGGGGCAAGGCTAAAATACCAACATTGAATGCCCATGACCTTCTGTCATTCAGGCTGCACTAAGAACCAGTCATTCTTAAAAGGATATTACCATGTGGGCTCAGAATCACTTCAGAAAACCATTGTTAGTGAACATAGTTTGTTGCTACATCTACAAGTGTCTACAGAAACATCGCTGGCTCCTCTGGACCTGAGCTCATCTGAGATGGACTGACACAAAGTGGAAAAGTCTGCTGTGGTCTGAGTCCACATTTCAAAAAGTTGGAAATCATAAACTTCTTATCCCCCGGGCTAAAGAAGAAAAGGACCATCCAGACTGTTGTCAGTGTAAAGTTAAAAAGCCAGCATCTGTGATGATGTGGGGGTGTGTTAGTGCCCATGGCATGGGTAACTTGCACATCTGTGAAGGCATTATTAACGCTGAAAGGTACATACAGGTTTTGGAGCAACAGTTTCAGTGACGTTCCTGCTCATTTCAGTGAGATGATGCCAAGACACATTCTGCACGTGTTACAACAGCGTGGCTTCAGAGTAAAAGACTACAGGTACTGGACTGGCCTGCAGTCCAGATCTGTCTCCCACTGCAAATGAATGACACATTATGAAGCACAAAATACTACAACAGAGAGCCCAGACTGTTGAACAACTGCAGTCATACATCGAGCAAGAATGGGAAAAATATTCTACGAACAAAGCTTCAAGAATTAGTGTCCTCAGTATAAAAATGCTCATCGAGTGGTAAACAGTGGTAAACATGCCCCTGTCCCAGCTTTTGGCTCACCATTTTTACCCAAATCTGAGCCACTCACTGGGCTTCTCTGATAAGTCAGAAATTAATTAAACACAACATTCAACCACCAAATCAAGCAATCAATCTTTACTTGTATACAGCTATTCATAACAAGTTTTATCGCAAGACATTTTAAAATAGAGCAGGCTGAAGACAAACTCTTCATTTTATGGATACACATATATGCATAGATACATATATACATATAAAATACACAAATACATATATATACACATACATATATCCAAAACCCAACATGAATCCATCACGGGGGCATGAAAAAATCCCTCTGTTAAGCAGAAGGAAATCTTGAATGTGGATCCCAGTCTCATGATTAACAGCCATCCACACGATGCTGTGTTGAGTGTGTGGGCGAAGGAAGGGAGGTGGGCAGAGACCAGTGGACTGAAGTAAGAACTAAAGCTAGAGACAGATCATCCATGGGCCAATCATAGCCCATACTTCGCCATATTTGTCTCTGCTGAATATAAATTTATCAGAGGTCAGCCGTTTGAGATCCACATCTCATTTTCAGGAGGGTCCTCATGTCTGTATTATTGTAGTGATAGTTTTTATAGAAGTATAATTGATAATAATCATGAAAAGAGGAATAATCTAATATTTACATTAACACTGAATAATACAAAAGCATCAAAATGAGAATGTATATGTGATGTATTATCATTTGATAATGGGAGGGGGGGGAGGACTGCAGAGACAAAGGACTGAAAGTAAGAATTTATGGTAGGGTAGTGACAGACTCATGGATGCATATTTGTCCCCACTGAGAAAAGGTAGGCCTCTTGAGATGTGGCATCTCATTTTTAAGAAGGACCTCATGTCTGTATGGCACTAGAGATAGTCACTATGGATATATAGTCAACCATGGATAGAGAGATCATGCTAATGCCCACTTTAACAACTTTAATAATTATTAACTGGAATGGGGCTAACGAAATGGCCAAATATATGTTATGTCTGTAATTGTAGTTATTGAGGCTTCGTGACTCCACAGCAGCAGGCAGTCTCCACCAAGGATCCCAGGCCACCTACAAGACAAGAGCCAGAGACGAGAACAGGAGAAAGTCAGAAATCAATCAAACACAACATTCAACCATTAAATCCCAATTTTCTATTTAGGAATACAAGCAAATAACTAAAATATGACATCTTAATCAAGAAACAACAAAGTGCTTTACTGTTTTTTTTTGTAAAACATATTTTAAATTTCGTGGCTAAAACTACAAAATATATTTTATTATAAAAAGCAAAGATTAAGAGCTTCTAAACTAATCATTATAACCCATTAAGCATTACAGAAACACAACAAATGACTTTGGTAGTTACCAATGCTGTTAATTTAGGGCAACCCTGGCCGAAACCTTTCATTTGGTGGTGGTCTAATAAATTTGTTAAGCACTGTAGGTTTAACAGGATTTGCAAGTCATTATACTTGGTTTTTATTTAGGTTTAACAAATGTTCCAGCTTCATTGGAATTAAGGTTTGTATTATTAATTATTTTGAAATATTCATGCAGTTTTTGAGTTTCTTTGTACACCTTTCTGTAGTTTTGTTCAAATATTTATTTTCTTTGGGCACATTTAAAAAAGAATTTCATGTACCAAATATGAATAAGAGGTAGTCACAGAGACAGTTATTTCCAATGGGAGAGAGGTCAGCAAAAACAATGACTTCTAAATCTGCAGGAATGAGGCCTTGTTTGAGGAAACTGGAGCCCTCATCCAGAATGAGGACACGAGAAGGAGGAGGATGCTACAGGACTTTGAAAGTGTGAAGAAGAGCCTGGCATCAAGCTCTTGAGGAAGTAAAACAGGAACTTAAGACTTGTAAGAAAAGCTATGAGCAAAAGGAGATGCTTGAATCAGAACTTAAGGATGCCAAAAAAAGACTGCTGGATGGAGAGCAGATCAGGGGATGAGAGTGCGAGGGTCTTCAGGAGGGAGTTCACGGATTAAAACTCAACGATTTCAAAGTCACTCAGGAAAACCATGATACAGTAACGGAAGAGATGGAGTTATTGAGTCAGCAAAATGAGGCCTTTAAAGAAGAACTTGAGGAGGCCAATTGCCAGAAAGAGAGGAGGCTCATCGAGAAGAAGTTGAAAGTTTTGGGCTGATTTGAATATTTTAGAGTCACCTAAGAAAAACATGACACAATGGATTCATTGAGTCAGCAGAATGAAACCTTCTGATAAGAACTTACAGAGCTCAAGAGACAATTGTCCAACAGAGAGGAGGAACTGCAGCAACAAACCAAGGACCTTCAATGGGAGCAAAAAGAGGCCTTTACACTTTGAGTTTTGAAGGGCAGAGAAGGACACTGGATGAAGAAACCAAGAAGAATCCTGTGAAGAGAGGCTCTCATCTGGCAGAAGACTGTTAGTCAGTGAGTTGCTCAAACCCCGCCAGAAGGAGAAGGCTCTTCAAGAGAAACTGCAGAAAGTCCGGTCAGATAAGGTCTTTGAAAAGAAAAATGAGAACATTATCAGAACCTACACCGAAGAGTGAAATCTCTTTCCCCAACTCTCAGATCATCAGCTGAAGGAGCAGGACAGCACACTGGCTTTCTTGCTAGCCCATCTAGCTCCTCTACCACCATGCCTGCACTCCATGCACTCACACACAAAAAAACGAAAAACAAACAAAGAAAAAAAAAAAAAACATCAAAAATATATAAACCTTGTATTTCTTCTTTTTGGCCCTCCATTATTATGACTGTTAAAGACAACGTCTAACAGCAGGCAGTTACCTTTACGTTTGCAGGGAACAACGGACAGAAATATTAGTCCCTGGTTTAGTCTTTTTTTTTCACCCAAATGTATTTATAACTTTATGCAGTACTCACTAAAGAAAAACAAATCAAGACTGCATTCATCCTCTGACAAAACAATGACTCAATAAATTTGCACTGTTTAACATCAGTCAAATGAAGTTGTGCAAAACTGGAAAAACATTTAACCTATCAATCATTATTAAAGATGCAACATCTCATTTTCAAGAGGGTCTTCATGTCTGTATAATTGTAATGATAGTTGTTTGGTCAATTTTTTTTCTGGATTATTTAATTTCTCTTCATTTATTGTAACACTGTATGTTATATGTTTATGCTCAGTTTTTGCTTCTCTTGAAGCATCCACAGCATGAGAAATGATCCAAAAAATGAGCCAGAAACTTCTGTGTAAAGAAACCTCATTAATTATTAAATACCCAGTTAAAACAGACAGGATCAGACTTCTATATGTTAACAATAGACCCGTTTACTGTACATCAGATAACTGCAGATTTTAAGCAACTCATTTTTCTTATTTTCCCCCCAGGAATCCCGGGTTCTGTTCGCCATTATGTGCACCATGGAGTGCTGGAAAAAGGAACACAGTTTCTCAGCTCTCCTTCCCAATATGAACTTTAAACTGAATTTTCCAACAAAGTGCTCTGACATTTAGATGCGTGCTGCTGTGCAACCTGTGCGAGTGAAACAAGCTCAGTAAAGTGTGTTTTAATCTTGCTGATGTGTACGAAAGTATCCTCAAAGTAACAGAAATACTCTCAGTCTCAGACTTTAGACCAGATAAGGTAAAGTTTAAAGCCAGTCAATTTCTGTGTCCTCAAGACAAACACAACCCTGGGCGCCATTGGGAGTGCAAAGTTGATTTGCCATTTAAACAGCGTGGACACGCGTGTATGAATGACACATGCGTCACGAGTAAATTAGAGGTGAAGCCTGAACACTTTACACCAGTTATATAATAGGGCCCTTGGAATTTCTCTTTCTTTGAAAACTTGAAGAAATATTTTAGGAAATGTCAGCCGTCTACAAAAAAATCTATTAAACATAGAAGTTACTTTAGTTCCAAAATTATAAAATAAATGTCAAATTTTACACACTGTACATTTTAATTGCTGAATAAAGGTTAAACCGTGACTTGACCTAAACTCACAGACAGAAAGTGTTGCTCAGTATTTCTTTGGACGCCGCTCCAAACAGAGGTGACTTTGTCGCGAGTGCTGGGATCATTACAGTCTGATAACACACAGAGATCTGTACCGTAGCAGGAGCAGCTCACCATATGCCAAGGAGAGTAAAAGTCTGCAGGTATTTACTCCAACAGGTCACCTCAGCAGGTGACAGTTCTGATGAGTTCTTCCTCCTCTACCTGGCACCCTGCTTATTAGAAGGTCCTTGACGAAAATGAAACTCTAAAGTAAATCGTAATCATACAGAACATCATACCCATGAGGAACAGTTACTGTGAATGTGAAACAAACACAAGATACTCATTTCCTGACAAAAGGATTAACACTCTTAATTGTTATGTCTTATCAGTTACAATATCGACCACATGACCCTTAGCTGCAACTGCAACCCAAACAGCGACGCCACCTTCAGTAGACCCAGGCTCTGTACATGCAAGCTCCAGGTAGAGACAATGCAAATACTATGCTCTGTCACATGGTCCTTCTCTGACACCCCCCACATCCCAATTGTGTAGACCAGGTGCCGGCAAACAGCGCCCCCTGGGCCAAACCTGGCCCGCCAGTAATAATTTCTGGCCCTCCCACAATCCGGAAAATAACTTTTATACATGTATTTCTTCTTTTTCTCTACAAATGAAACTTTGATGACCCGTAACAGGCAAAAAGTAAACACCTTAGACACAGCATCAATGCAGACAATGGACACTTCCTCCTTCCTGCAGACACTAAGGCTGTATTTACACGACAACATTTTTGGCTGAATACAAAGAGTTTTCACTGCATGTTCTCCTCCTGTTTACACGAGAACGGTGCCCGGAGTGCCTGAATCCACAAACTTTTGAAAGCAGGGTCCAGAGTGGAGAGTTTTAAAAACGTACAGGTGTCTGGCTCCATGTAGATGGGATTTAGCGTTTCAGGGGGAAACGCTGACGTCACCACATGCGCAGTACTCTTTCACATGAAGGCTGCACGCGCATACCAGGAACAACAACAGCTTCGGCCGTCTACCGAGTAACGTGTGTGCTGCTTATCGTGCTCAGTTTGTTATCCAGACAAAACTATCCAGACAGATTTGTTGTCCAGACATTTGTTTTACAGACAAGAATCTGCTGCGTCTTCGTCTTCCACTCGCCATTGTTGTTTGTGAAAAGTTTGTCTTCTTCATACGTGTGTTGTAACACAGCTGTTTCTCGACAAACCTACATCGCCATCTACTGGCCTGGCATGCATGCTTCAGTGTTTTCAGTCATTCTCGCATCTCCATGTGGACGTGGATTGTTTTTGAAAACTCAAAGGAAACACTTTTCCGTTTCTGGTGAAAACATTATTGTGTGAACAGGGCCTCAGTGCCTCCACACCAGCAATACAGAGACTTTTATCTCTGCAGATTAGGGATAATGTTTTTAAGTTACAAGTCCGATCAGTGCACATCTGATTAACCAAAGGACCTTTGTGGTGAGAGAGTTTTAAGGCAAACGTTTTGAGACGCAACAAAGACGAAGAAACCAACAATGTGCTGCGCAATGCTGGAAAAGTTCGTTCCCATGACAGAACCTGATGCTACAGCAGCTCACCTTGAGTGAACCCTTATTAAAGTAATTATAGGTATATTTTATTTCATACGAACCTAAAGGTGGCCGCTCTTTCCCGATGAGAGATCGCTGCAGAAGAGAAATAAAACAGCACAGAACTATAACTCATGGAGTGAGCCATAATGCAGTGCAGCTGAAAAACAAACAAAAAAAAAGTTTAATCATCTGTTCTGATGTTTCTTAGTTGATCTGAGAGCAGATCAGACAGGAGCAGACTGTTCACTGATGGACGATGTCTCATAGAAACATATGGTAGTGGACAAATGCACCGGTGAGATGGACAGCAGAGGATCATCAGGGATCTGTTAATCATAAAAAGCTCAGGAACACATCTGTATCAATCTTCGCTGTGAATAATTTGTCTGTTTCTTTTATGGGCAGCTGTTAAAAACCACTTTCAGCATGAATTTTCCACAGTTTTCTAATAACTTGATAAAAAAATATGACTTTCCTTGCCCTGAAAACTGTTATTTCTGCCTGATAAATCCCACTAAAGAAGTTGGTGCAGTATTAATAAACTAAGTTTATCAGATATCATAATACAAACAGCGTAAAGACGTGTGATTCATGTTTTTTTGTCTTTTATTCTGTGCGTAATGGAGACACCAAGTGTCGATTGCCCCAGTTCTCTCTCACGCTCTCTCCTCTTTTTATATTTTTTTAATGCTTGTAGAGGCAAAATCAACTAAAACTATTTATTTTAGGAAAACATAGGTAACATTCTTTTTAATAATCATCTCTATATATTAACTTCTGATTACATTCTGGCCCACCATATAGCAACTTTGGTAAAATTTGGCCCAAGGCCAAACTTAATTGCAGACCCCTGGTGTAGACTAATGGGTGGGAAGAGCCTGGATATCAAAGTGGTTATTAGATTAAATTTTCTATCTACTAGTGTTTATTTCAAATGATTCAACAACATCTTGGGGAGGCTAAAGAGGGGTACACACTACAAGATAACCGACCCAAGTTGCATCTTGGATCCCTGCCTTTGATCAAAGTCAGCCAATGCCCGATTATTTGGTGGACCTAAAGATTATCTTCCCTGATTGTCCTGTGTGAATAGTCCCTTCACCTGCATTTTTGTTGCTTTAAATGTTGTCAGAAGGGGCTTGGGGAACAGAAGAACATTTGCTAAACTCTCAGTTTGTGGAGTAATGTGTTATCCCTTAAAATGCTCCATGTAACAGCTGTACACCTCACCCTACATGTGTACTTTTTGCTGATCACAGGTAGATGCCATGACTGTTTTAGAGGTCCACTCTGCAGCCCGTCACCCCTCCTCCCCCTTCCATCAGGCATCATTTGGGCAGCCACTCCCTCAAATCAAAGTGTTACCAAAGAGGAGGGAAAAAAGCTGCATCTGATCCTCTACAGAGTTGAAACTATTCATTTTTTATTCAAATTAAATAAAATCCCTGCTTAACAGACACTCAAAACATGATGTAAGCAGTCAAATACACCAGGAAATGGGACCATTTTATCTTCTTGAAAGAGGATCAAGGCCGCCCCAACTTGAAATTGTAAAAACTGAAAATGTTCAGTTCTTACAAACTGAAATCCTGATGTGTGGGGTGCACCAAGGACAGCCAAGCACATCCTCTGTGTTTTGTTTTATGGAACGGAAAAAAGCCCATCAGGGAGAAAGCTGGTTGAAGCAGGATGCCATGGCAACCAAAGTAAATGCGAAGAATAAAGCTGGACTAACTTCAGCAAAGGAGGACCAACTTGTTGATTTTATGCCAAAACAAGAGAATCGATGTGGCGTAACCTGGAAATTATATAACAAACTAATAGGGAGAGGAGTCTGATGGATATCATAAGCGCCAAGGATGTCATAGGAAACACTTGGCTAGCCGTATTCAGCTTCAGTTCAGTCTTGACATTGTCTGCCATATTTGTTTACACTACAGTCACACTGATCACGTGATATTACAAGTCGTGAAAATTGACTCACACACAGAGCACTGTAAGAAATATCCTAATGCTCAAATTTAGATGCTTCTTTTCATTGAAGCATCCAGAGCATATGAATCCATCAAAAAGGCAAAAGAAAAGCAGACATCAAATACCTGTTGGCTTTAAACAATTCATTTTCATCATTTCCTTCAAGAATCATTGGCTCTGTTCTTTAGACTGATCTTTAGGCTCTGTTCTGGACAGCCTGTTTTATGATCTGTGAAATGTAGGTTTGTGTTTTGAAAATGTCGAGGTGTGCTTCTGTGATCCTGTGGATGTGTGTCATTCTCTCTAATGCATCTCAAAATAGCAAAAACACTCTACGCCACAGACTTTAGATTTATTTCTGTTTTCTCAAGTTAGGAACTTGCCAGCTTAAGGACTGACCACTCCTCATTTTCAGACAAGCACACCCCCTGGGTGTAAACAGGAGCGCATGATCATTTGCTATTTAAACAGCACCAGGGCACAATGTATAAATGATTAATCTCTCTATCCATGGATGTATTGATTATACATCCATAGTAGCTATCTTTGCAACCACATAGACATGAGATCCCTCTTGAAAATGAGATGCCACATCTCAAAGAGGTTACCTTTAATGAATTCATATTCAACACTTATGGTGCTATAAAAATAATGATTGACTGATTGACTCTACAGAGACAGGTATGATGAGACAGATATATGATCCGGGCATCCATGGGTTTGTAGCTATCATAAATTCTTATTTTTAGTCCCTTTGTCTCTGCCTGGATGGATACATGTCGAAATGATATATCTATATATCTATATATCTATGCACATATATATGTATATATTTGTGTATGTATGTATGTATATATATATATATATATATATATATATATATATATATATATATATATATATATATATGTGTGTGTGTGTGTGTATATATATGTATATATATGTATATGTATATAGATATATATTTGTGTATGTGTATATATCTATATCTATCTCTCTCTCTATATATATTTATATATACACACACACACACACATACACACATATATACATATATACACATACATATATGTATATATATGTGTGTGTGTACATATATATACACATATATATATATATATATATATATATATATATATATATATACATGTGTGTATATATATTTGTCTCTATGCATATATGTGTATCTATAAAGTGAAGAATATCAGATTATTGCTTCAGCCTGCTCTATTGTGAAGTGCCTAGAGTTAACACTTGTTGTGAAGTTGAGTATACAAAAAGGATGGATTTATTGATTTATTGATTGATTGATTGATTGATTGATAATTATGATATGCCCCAGGATTATTTTAGAGGAGACACCTGCGCTTCACATCATAAGAATTTGTGCCGGGCGTACGATAGAGCCCCATGTCCACATTAAATACAGTTTATGGTTTCATTACAGATCAGTGCAGTCCTCTGACAGCTCTTTCATAGTCAGATGTATTTCTCACCATGGACCTTCTCTGTGGAGAATGTAATCAACGTCTGATTCAGCCGCTCATTTTTTAATCACATCAGCTGACGTCAGCAGGGAGAACACTCAGCTCATTTGTTTGCTTTAGTGGGTCACAAAGACATGTCAGAGCTGATTTACTCTGTTTTATAAATAGTTTCAACTCTCCACATGCGCTTAAGCAAACCCCTTTATCAGAGTTTTGAGATTTTCCTGAAGCATTTTTGATTTATCTGAAATTTTATTGACTGTGTTCCTTATCCTCAACAATCCTCATTCATTTTCTGTTCTCTTAATGCTTGATTGTATTTATAAGCTCATCTGAAAAATGAAAAATGACTCCAGACACTAATGGACACAGTTTATATATATCTATTTTAAATTAAAATGCTGCTATTTTTGTCTCGCAGTGTAGTCTTTGCTCTTTCGTATTAAATTATGAACCATTAGCTGAAAACTTCAGTCTCTGATGTATTATTCTTTAAGTCATTCATGATGTAAAATAACTCTCTCTACACGTCAAGACAGCAGAGTGTTACAGCAAATGCAGTATATTTTAAATATTTATCATAAAGTCATTATTCAGGAGCAGCTTTAGAGCTGAGCATATATGACAAAAACTATTTCACTTTAAGGAGACATAAAAACAAATTGTACAGTTATACAGTTTAAACATATAATGATGTTGAAAAACGAAAGAAAAATGAACAGTGAACCATTTTCATTTTATGAACTTCTTCTCCTTTGTGCATTTTATTGTGAGACGTTGGCGCCCTTTTACAGCCTTCTTAATAATTAATAAAATTTAATATGCATGCTTATAAATTGAAGTATGCATAATTTAGCTTTTTAAGCATGATGACACAAATCAGATGATGAATCATCATTTATTTATCATTATTTGGCCACTCTGCAGCTGGAGGAGCACACATTAAGTAAATAAAGGAAAACATGTTGGATTTTTTAACAGTAAACAGAAGATAAGGAACGAGCTGAGCACTTCCCAAAGTCATGGAGTACATTAAGCTGACATGTCAGATAGATAGTTCAGTATATGCGATCCAGGATATATTTCGCTATATATTTCATTAGAAAGTGTTTTAAAAAGGCAGAATTGAATTAAATACTCGTGTAATATGACTGACTGGAGCACTATCCTGTCAATAACGTCATCAGGTGTCATAAAGTTTATAATTGCAAATCCCGTTCATTTCTCCTTGGCTGCTGTGAGGGTTTTGCCCCCTTCACATCATTATGGGAATTGTAGTTTATTTGAAAACTGGCAGCAACATTTTTCAAGCCTATGTCAGTACATTTCCCAGCTTCCCTTGCAATGCCAGCAGAGGAGTTCTCCACATGGACAGACATGGAGACTCAGCTGTCCAATCGGAGCTCGTGGTGATCTAGAATTATATCTTTTACAGGGGTTGTGGAAAAGCCACTGTCATAACTGAGCTGCTTGGCGGAGGTCTGTGCTCTCTGAGTGCTTTTCTTGTTTTTTCTGTTTTTATTTACATTTTCCACAATGTCCCAACTTCATCAAAAGGGGGGGACAAACTCACATGTCCACAATATAAACTTAACATAATCAGAGGGAGCCATGGCCTTATTTCCAAACACAAAAAGGCATTTATGGGGACTGACTCTGTTTTTATCAGCTGCTAAAAAATGACATGCAGGAATGCAGTGGGTTGAAAGTCACCAGATGAAATGGTATCCAATTAATCCACCACACCATCTGAGCACAGCACGGATAATTGTTTTTTATACAGGGTGCACTGTTTCTTTACTGCTGAATGAAACAGTGGATGTTTTTATTAAACAGTCGTCAGTCTGAGCTGATCTGATGTTTTTATTGATTATTTTGGAGTATTTCATTGGTATTTATTAGACAGCGAGTTTGTCTCAGGTGTTTCTTTTTGGACTTCAGTGTTGACAGGACAGACAGCCTCAGTGTAAAGTCTGCACTCTCAGTCCACACAGAACGATATGCAACAATCCAGTCTTCCTTTCAAAATGAAACACCCTTTGGTCTCAGTTATTCAGACAAGAAAAATGAACTTAATCACCTTCATTTCTCTATAGCTCGGTACCTTATGATCTAAGGCCTGGAATTGGTCCGTGGCCCAGTGGCTACAGACTCTAGTATAGATGACACTTGCATGAAGTTGTCTTTCCAGCACTGAGCGAGCCGCCCAGCAAAGAATTTGTGCCAGCTCCCCTTTCAAAAGAGCTTCAGAAGGAACATCATAAACTTCAACAGGGCATCCCTAAAGCTTGATACTGTTGACAAGCTTATTTTTATGACACAGCACCAGCAGCTGCTCAGCAGGGGGCCTGGCCTGTAGAAAATGTTGTTCCCTTTACATATTTATTGAGTTTTTAAAGAGTTGAACAAAAAGGGAACAAGAGGGGTGCTCTGTTATATATAACTAGGCACTGACCACCAGTGGTAGACAGTAACAAAGTATTTTTAATTTTGCTCTTTGACGTTACGTTGCTGGTGTTTAAGCTTACATTTACTGGCTACAGATTAAATAAAAAATAATTACATGTCAATTATCTGTGTAAATAAAATAACTTCTGGTGTGAAGTGGCCTGAAGATCAGTCAGTTTTTCATTATTTAAATCACTTTATCAGTTTATTAATTTTATTACCTCTTTTTGAATAACAGAGACGAATTATTATATTATTATATTATTCTTTCTCTAGTGGGTACTCAAGGAGTTCAAGTAGCCAGGTTGCCACTGTGCAGGCAGACTTGGTTCACAGTACAGCCCATGAAAAGTGTTAAGCATGAGCTGAACTTACCAGATGCTCAAACTCTCCAGACACTTTCTCACTGTAATTTGACCCTTAACACTTAAATAACCATATAGAGGAGCTCTGATGTCTGTGATGTCATCCTTTTCACCATTCACTCTCTATTCTGATTGGCTGTCACGCCACAGCTTGGTCATGGGACAAGTCTTCCCATTCACTTTTCAGAGAGTGACAAAAGAGCAATGTGGGATGTTTCAGGACTTTTATGCATTCCTCTGCAGTCTGCAGCGCTCACCATGCAGAGCCTCCCTGCTGTAATGAACATTTACTTTTCTACAGACCAGATTCAGTGTTTAACAAACAATAAGGAAAGAACAGATCAGCCAATGACAGTTTATCTTTAAGTTTAGTGTTCCACTGATTGTTCTTTTTGTAAAGACACTGCCATGGTTTAAATGATTAGTTTCTTGTTAAAAACACACTCCATGGTCATTGTTGAGAAATAAACTGAAAGAATAACACATTTATCAAAATGTTTACTGTGCTGGGTAATCTTGAAAGGCACGTAGGCTCTGCTGTGGAAAATGTTTCAGTCAAACCGCTGTGACCTTCACATACTGTACAGCACATATATTTTGTTCATCGACTATAAGGTGCGCTCTGGATGTTTCTTGGAAACAAAACCTCTCACACTGGCTAAACTTCATCATGAAATAACTTTAAGATTATTTGAACACTTTGTCCTATGGTGGATTTCCTCTTCGGGCAGCTGTGTGATCTTCACCAGATGTTTACATTCTTGCTGTGTGCGATGCTTCTTCATTCCCCCATCTGTTTTCCTTCATGCCAGCTTGGCTGTTTTCCTCCCCTTTCTTCTCTTGTTAAAACATATCAGAGCGAACCTTTTGCTTCGTCTTCGCCTGTAATCCCTCCAGTGCTTGTTACTACAATACCCTTCATCTAACTATTCATTGGTGGGGCTTCTTATTGCTCTGGGAGGGTCTTCCTCTGCTCCTGCTTGTTGTGGATATTTACTACCTTGTCTCGCTGCTGCTGTGGCTGCACATTGTTGTTCCTCAACACAACCTTGTAAAACGGCTCCGGTGTATTTATACAGTGTCTCCTTGGCGGTAAGCTGCCGTTCGTCTGTCCCAGAACATAAAACATTAAAGTGTTTTTCTCACCTCAGAGTGTGCAAACACTTCCTTTTGTATGTTTTATTCCTTTTATAAATATATTTCTCCAGGCCTGCACCTATTATCATTGTCAAAACAGAAATTAACACTTTACGCTGTCATCCCTTATCTTAACCTCTTGCTTGTTATTGTAACCTGTCTCATTCCCATAAATAAATGTAAGCAGCTTGTTAAATAAAAGAGGAATAAAACATGAAAAGCCCCTCTGAATCTCATTCTCAGTCCCTCCTCTCATTCTGAAAAACATCACAATAATTTGCGGCCGTAAATTAAATTTGTTTTCTCTTTCTGCGTCTCACCTGAGTATTGATAATCTCCTCTTTCCGCCTGTGATGCGGCGGCCGAGCTCCCCGCGTATGCTTTCATCTTGTCTAATTGGCTGCGGTGGTCTGCGGGGGAATGTTTTCTGGAGTAGGATGCCGCACAGCTCACCAGGCGCGGTCTACGAGGGGTTAAAACTCGCTGCGTGGGATTAATGAAGGGTCAAGGCAGCATATGACAGGAGAGGGCAGGAGGTCCGACCGGCGTGTGAGGCTGCATAAAGCCACCCTCCTCCCCGCCTCATCTTCCTCTTCCTCCTCACCGTCTGCTGCCAAAGACCCCAGGCACGAGCCGGAGCAGCATGGAGGAGTTGGTGGCACACTGTGGAGCGATATGATGCTTGTTAACATGTGGGACGTGTTTTGTTCCCTTGTCTTCGCCTGTGGTGCTCTCGCTCATTTGTTTGTATCTGGTGGTTTGTGGGAGAGTGGGCATGTGCGGGGTAGCATCTGTGCATGCTGGACGGCATCAAGGCCCCCCTGTTCTTTCTTTTCCGTGTGGTTTCATTTCCTATGTCGGGGGACGAGGGGTTTCTGACGATCTTCCACTTGACTACAACTGGCCTGGTGCCCGCAGCAACCCCCCTATGACCTCCTCCTTTACCCTGCTTGCTCCCTCCAACCCTCTGCTATACAATGTTGCGCTACACCTGAGATCTCTAGGTGTATTTAGCATCTGCCAGGTGTGTCCCTGATACAAACTCAAGCACACAAGTGCCTGCGGTGTTTGTGATTGCCTTTGGTTGTATATTAATATGCACATTGCATCACCATCTCTTTATGGTGTATGAAGTGAAGCCAAAATCATTTAGTGTCATTTGGAAAGGGAGCTAATTAAACCACAGTGTTGGTGTAATGCCTTGTTTTTTGCCAAACTAAACACACACTGGGCTCTGCGGTGAATATGGTGCAGTATTATTTTCAGCACAGGTGTCTTTCCAATTTTCCACCTGACTGTTATTTTTATGACCAGTGCTCACATGGTTTACAAACTTAATGCCAATAAAGTTGGGACGCAGTGTGAAACATAAATAAAAACAATGCAATAATTTGCGTATCTTTTTAGACCTTTTTTTCAGTGGAATACACTACAAAGACAATGATTATAATCTTTAAACCGATAAACTTAATCTTTTTTTTAATTTATTTTTTATCACAACTATTCACTCATTTTTTAATTGAGGCCTGTGACACATTCCAAAAAAACTGGGACGGGGCAACAAAAGACTGGGAGAGTTGAAAATGTTTAGAAAAAGCACCTGTCTGGAACATCCCACAGGTAAACAGGTTAATTTGAAACAACTAAAGGTCATGATTGGGTATAACAGGAGCATCCTAGAAAGGCTCAGTCATTCACAAGCATGCCATTTCATTTATTTGAATATTTTCTGATGTTTTGGGAATACTTCTGTGAAATATAACTTTGATCTGACCAATACCGTCTGCAAATTTTACTCAGATCTCTAAATGTAACCTCTTTGTCACAAGTAAAAAAAAAAGCTTATATCACAGCTTTTCATTGGCAGCTCAACAAGGCAAACTGTTAATCACTGTATAAAAGAATTTGGTGTGACCAATCAGATTTCAGGCTCTGTGATCTGCCCTGGTTACCCTTGGATCAAGATGAGAAAGACTCAAAACAAGAGGAAACTGCACAAGGCTGACAAGCTTTACAGGGAAGTCTGTGAGGGAAGCTGAGGAACCTTTTTTGGTCGGTGACCCCATTTTGGCATCACAAATTTGTCCCCAGGGACATTTTTTTTCTGGAGTTTTTCATCATGTTTGCTATACTGTACAAACCATGGAGGTTTGTTATGCTGTTTTTTCCTACTGACTGCAAGTTTGTGTGTTAAATTGAAATAAGGGAATTAAAGCACCAGTAACTGCAAAGTCACGTGATCGTGGCCTTCAATCAAGTTGCGCCAGCTCAGAAATTTTTAAATGCTGCATTTTATTTGATCTACATTTATATTTGATAAAGTGAAAGTATAGAATACAGTTTTTTTTAAGATTCAGTGTGGTGTTTTCATTTTAAAAAGAATAATAATTAGTTAAAAAAATATTTTTATTAGTAGCCTAAATTTTTATTTATTTATTTTTTTTATCAATCACTAGACAGTTCAGGCGACCCCATTTGAATTCCAGGCAACCCCACATGGGGTCACAACCTCAAGGTTGAAAAACACTGCCTTAAAGCCTCCGGAAAAGTGACTTGAATTTTTTTTTTTTAAATTTCTAAATACAACTTTCCATGTGTCAGTAAGCATTCCTGAGAATTTGACAGCCAAAAAAAAAAAACATTTCTAAGTATTAATCTTGTTTTAAAGGAACTTATTTCACTGATAAGATGATTTCTCATGACTGTGTGGGGGTTGTTGCAGTCGCTTTGATGCGAAGAGGTTGACTGGGTGGGACTTGGTGATTATTACTTTTTGGCTGAGTCATTTATCACATTGTCAATGGTTGTCTAAAGCCCACCCACTTTACATCCAAATTCTGAGCACCCCAAAAATTTAACTGCTAATATTTTAAAAACATGCAAAGATCAGTCCTTAGATTTTTAGATAATTGTAAGAATGTATATATGATCGTAAATATCTTATGAAAAAAGTTTTAGAGGATTTTTGTTTCCAGAAACTCTAAACAAAAATATAGCCAAACAAATAAGGGCTATTTTGATGCTTTAAAAAGCTGCAATCAGATTGTCTTCATGTACCACTTAAGCACAAGACTTGAGTTGTAATGTAGGCCAAATTTCCTTCACTTTCTGGAACTTGCTGCAAGCCAATTAACAGTGGAGCGTGGGCTGCAGTTGGCCCCCGGGCCATAGTCTGAACACCACCGGTGTTTCAGTGACTGTGTGCACAGGGGTGGTTATCAACACACTGTTGTCTGACTGTGAAGCTTTTTTGAAAACAAAAACTGTTCAACTTCCAGTGGATCCTTGTTCTGTAAACAAAGCCTGAGGTGAGAGTCTTCAGTTTCTGCACTCACTGAACCTTCTCAGCTTTCTTTCTTCCTTTTGTTTTACTGGTTATAATGTTGGATTTCAAAACAGAAACTGTCACCAGCTGATGTGATGGACACGTTTGTCTCTGTGTGGTGCAGCGGTGCTCAGCTACTTTCTGTCATCCCCCCACCCCCCACCCCCAATCACCACCCACAAAGTGACCTAAATGGTGAAGTTCAGATTTTTATGAATACATCCAAACACATAAAGATGATTTTTTTTAAATATGAAGTACTACTGTACAAACAAAGAAATCAACAGAATTTATTTTGCCCATGTTATATCTACATGTAAAATAGGAATTTTTTTTTTAACCCACATTCGGGTGCTGAGCAATATGAAATTACTTCCCTGATTTTTCATCACAAATCTCAATTTCTGATTTCAACATGTTTTGTAATATATTTTCTCTCTCAAAAAATGCAAATGAAACATAAATTACATAAAACAAGTTTTACCTTAGTTTTATGATTTTGTTTTTTCAACAAAACTAAATTAAGTTTACCTCTTGGAGTCAGAGTACAGTCTTTAACTTTGTTATCAAAGGTACATTATGTAGTTTGGACGTAGGTTAGCTCGTTTACATCAACACTCAAAAAGACACTATTTTCACAAAGCATTAACAGATTAAGTCAAAGGAAAAATAATCAAGTTTATTTTCTAAATCATCCGAACAAAAAACATGAATTGATTAAGCTGATAGATGTTGCCCAGCTGTAGTCTATTATATCTTCAGAAGATTAACACGTACATTATTGACAGCCCATATACCTCTTTCTTTCAAGACTTAGATAAAAGATTTAAGTTCAGAGTCACAATTTCAATTTCTAGCAAATTAAAATGCTCGACATGAAACAACACTGAGCTGAAAAAGCCAACAGAAACCTGTTATCACACAGCCAACATTGATTTTCACATAAATCCCACTGCTGACATGGCAAGCAGCCAATCACCGAGCAGAATTTTGAATTGGCACATGGGGTGGCCAATTAAAGATACAGGGGGACTAAGCCCCATTCTAGCCACGCCCCTGCCCAGACAAAGTATGCCCACCTTCGGCACTGACCATGCCCTCTTTGGATTGTGCCTCACCTCTTGAGAGACACTGGTGTGGTGCTAATGATGTCATTTAGATGCAGACAGCTGAAGCCTTGACTATCAGCTTTATCCATAATTGTGGTCTTAATTTTGGATTCTCTAATTAAACTTTATTTTATGCAGCATCTTGTGACTGTTGGGTTAATATTTATGGGCATACACAGCAGAGACACTGAACCAACAGAGAGGACGCGTGGCAGCCCTCATACATCTGTGTTTGCAGAGTTAACAGGCGGTGCATCCTCGACCCGAGGGTTTCGGCATTATCCTGTGCATGTGCTGCATATTGTTTTCAGTCTTTATTGAATATTTGAACAAACAGATCATCCTTCAAGTGTCCTGTAGCTGCTCCTTCTTTCTATCTTTCTATTCCCCCTCATCTTCCTCACAGGTCTGTGATCACATTTTTGACACTGCTTCTATCTCCAAACCAAATATCACCACCGACACGTCCAGCTCACCCTTTGTTCTGGTGAAGGTTATGTAGGTGTACGTGCTTTTTCCAAAGTGTCAGAATTCTGTTTGTTTTTCTTTTTTTTTTGCTGTCTCCTCACCTCTGCTTGGATATTCATGTCGTTTTATGACAGCAGGGTTTGCATAGTAAAATGTCTGTCTGTCCGTCTGTCACCGCTCTCGTCCGTGTGATTGTCCAGCCCGCTGTCAGACTGTCTGCTCTGCCATTTCTCTCCCTCCCCGTTATTCTCCCATTTGACTCTTGCCACATGTGTCTGAAGCAATCACTTGCCTCCTCGGGCTCGTGCTGTTTATCTCCCTCAGCGCCTGAATTCTCTCATGGCTGGCGTGTGTGTGTGTGTGTGCTTACATGTGTTAGTGCGTGTTCATCACCATGTGGGCTTAGTGTATGTGTGCCTGCATGTTTGTGCGTCAATCACTGTGTTTGTATGAGGCTGCTGTGTGCGCTCCTGTCAGTCAAACGTCTCTCGGCAGGGTATTAGCTATCTGTAAAGGCAAGGTCATGGTGACTCCGACACGCAGACACAGGTAGAGTAAACTCTGCTTCAAGCCGGCAGCACTCTGCTCGGGATTACTCTGTGTGATGGAGGAAACCTTGAGGGTCAAAAAATACAAGTTGGATCTTATGTTTGTGGATTTTTCTTTTGAAAAGCCACAATGAAGTGCAAGCCAAAGCTGGAGTAGGAAACTCTGGACAAAAGAAAGTGGAGGAGCAAGCATTTTTATTTTTAATGGAGCCCTACAGGCGTCCCGGAAAAGTTAAAAAAATTGTTGAATAAATTGAATTCAGTAAGTTGTATTGCGTGACATTTAACTGTTTTCTTCAAGTACAGGCTTTTCAGTTAAGACCAAGACGGTGTTTAGGAAAATAGATAGATATGTATACTCAAAAAAGTTTGCAGACATTATTTTGGTTGGATATTTCTCCCCTTAAATAATACAAGTTGTTATCTTACATTGTTGGAAAGCCTGATTAATCACCTTGACAATGAGTTACAACCCATATAGATCATGCATTCGTGGGATAAGCAGCACAGCTAAACGTGGGTAGCAGCCCTCAAAAAAGGGCCCAAATCCCTTGCAACTGGTACATAGAGGGGCAGCATTATTATGTGTCAGCCCTGGTACCATTTCCAAACTTAGGAACAAGTTCCAGAGAACAGTGAAGTCAAAGACAGACCAAGAAGTGGGACGACAGCCCAAGAAGACTGGTTCCTCACCCTTGCTTCACTGAGGATCCATGAGGTTTCTTTCAGGAGAAGAGGGGACATAGAAACATAGACAAGGTGAAACTATTTGTGAAACTGCTCTGGGGCAAATCAGTCTGGGGAGGAGGCGTAAACACTAGAAGTGCTCCAAGAACACAAACCTCCACCAAGGCATTTCCAGAATTCTGGCAAGTTATTGTTAAAAATGTGGAAATCTGCCTCATATTGCACTGTTATCAAATCCTTTAAAAAATTATTGGATCAGCACCAAAATCTAATCACTTCACCCTTGTGCCATGACCAACATTCCCTGAAATGGCATGCAAATCTTCTGCGATTGTACTTAGTTATTAGCAAAAAAGGTGGACAACTGCCCTATCTCGTAACGCTAACAAATCCTTAAAAAAAATTTCCTGGATGTACATCAGGATTTGGATCATTCCCAAAATCTAATCGATCAGTCCTTGGTCCATTTCTGACCTATCCTGAAATTTATTTAAATTTTGTTCATACCATTTTTGAGTTAAACCGTTAACAAACTAAAAAATACTGGCAAAAATATAACCTTCTTGGTGGAGGTAAAAATGAAAGTAAATTTAGTTTATCACCGTCCAGAAGTTAAATGATCTTGATACCCTCTACTGATGTTTTGTTTGGGCATCACAGAGATTTTGTACAGTGGTGTTAGAGCCCTGTCAACTGTAAAGGGACTAACAGAGTATAGACTGTAATGGAAATCAAAGGTACCATGGTTACAGCTGAGTTCAGTCACATAGTAAAACACCATTAGAGAGGATGTGTAAATGGGACATAGGGATGTGTGTTTTAGACCCCTAATGTTGATTGTCACCTGTTACCTTATGACACTGATGTGGACGTCACATTTCTGTGTACATAGACAGTTGTACTCAGTGTCTGATGGATGTAAATTTTTTTTAAACCTGTCAGACCTTTTACTTTCATCTGAAGGCCCATTCACACATCAGTGTATACAAGTTTAAAATGAATCAACATTGAGAAATTATCAAAATGTCAGTAAAAGTTCGTTCCCAAGGTCATTTTGCTGTGTCAAACACAGGTTGACATAAAGCAGGGAGAAAACTTTTGCTGGTGGAGTGTGACGTTTCCCAGCAGCCCCCTGCCCAACTGTAGACTGATTTTCAACGTTCACCAACATACAGTAGCTGTAACTCATGGGTAGAGCCTCAATTTAGGGCAGTTGTTCTCAATTACTTTCTGTCATCAACATTAACATCTTGTCATGGCCCCACCCCAACATCCCATGAAGTTAATTGAAGGGCAACATAATTGCAAACAGAAACAATAGAATTATTTTTTTTTACCTCATCACATCCAAGGATAACATAAAATGAATATCCAAACCCTCATTCTAGGGCAGGGAGATATGACCTCAAAGTAAAATCCTAGGTTAATCCTCACAAAACTTAACTTCAGATGTTTAAAAGAGTTTTTTCTTCTCACAGAAAGAAGAATGCGAAGGACACATTACATTACATTAAACAAGTTTTGACTTGACTTTTATCAAAATATCTCACAAAACCAGACAGACTTTGCCTCTTAGAATTAGAGAGCAGGCTGTTGCTTTGTAATTAAAGGTACATCATGTAGTTAAGCGAGGCAGTGACTTAATTCAGCGGAAAAATCTTGATTTTTTTGATATGTCCTACAAGACATTAAGACATTTAATAAACCAGTTAAGTCAAACTATTTCTTAACCCTGCCCCACTCTGTCTTTTAAAGAAAAGAAAACGAAGTGGCAACTCATATACATCTATCTTTCATGATAAAATAAAATATTTAAATCCAGAGTCATAATTTCAATATCTAACAAATTAAAGTCTTTCCAACATTAAACAACAATGAGCTAAAGAAGCCAATAATAGTCTGTTCTTACACGGCCAAAATCAGTTTTTACATCACTCCCACCTCTGGGATACCAAGTAGCCAATCACAGTGTAGAATTTTGGATTGGCAAATGGGATGGTCAATCAAAATTACAGTGACCTATGCTAAATTTGGCCATGGCCCTGCCCAGACATGACACGCCTATCCTGAAGTTTGGCCATGCCCCCCTTGGAGGGTTTAGCCCCAATATTTGGGAAGCACTGACTTTGGGGAACTTTGGCCAAACAGGCCTCACGTTCTGTAGTGCAGTACCGCCCACCTACTAAATTATCTGATTGGCCCATAAAAAAATGTAATCGATGCAACTATCGTCCAATCACCTGCCGGATATGCTGCCCTCCCCAAACACTTCCTATGAGCTCGTTCCCAGATGGACAAGTGAAACATACTGAACGGTCCATCTGGTGTGCCAGGTTAGGAAGCAGCTAAAGCAGACAGATGAATGCAGCTGTAACAGAGGGTTGTGAAGGTAACTTTTGCTGGTATTTACAAGCATGTTGAACCAAACACTAGAAATATTTATGCATGCATAAAATTTTTTGAGCTACCCAATATACATCAGCGTGGCCCAGCTGATTTTAACTTAGTGGTACGGGCCTGACTTGGCTTGAAGAAGCTCAAGCTTCCCCTCTGCATCGACAAATTTGACCAGAAAAGTCAGCGTTTGAATGCGGCTCCAGGTAGAATGTGCTCACGGGATGAATGGATGTGTGGTTTTAGACGCCTTGTTATGGGAAGCCATTTGGGCATAAAATTGATATTAACCGTAGTTCGGATCTACTTGTACTCAGATTTGTAGTACATGTACTCAATTTTGGTAAACTAGTGCATGAGTAGACTTTGCAAGTAAAGGCAAAAAGTGTCGCTAGCACTACCAGTAGACCAAAAAATGTTCACTAGCACTACTAGTAGACTGTTTTGGGTCTTCTAGTACTACTAGTAGACTTAAAAATTTTCACAAGTACTACTAGTAAGCCTTTTATGCTACTAAGAGGGCGGGAAAAAGCAAATTCAGGCTTCCTTGGCTTTCGAAAATATTACAACAATCAGGGTGCTGGATTTGGTTATAATCCCTCTTCATTTGCATTAGGTCTACTTGTACTACTAGTGAATCTTTTGGCTTTACTTGTACTACCAGTAGACTACAAACAGTCTACTAGTACTACTAGTGATACACTTTTAGTTTTCTGGCAGTGCTAGTAAACAAAAATTTTGGTTTACTTGTTAAGATTTTTGACACACTAGTGCGTGAGTAAAACTTACTAGTAAAGCAAAAAATCCTCTTCTAGTAGACAACTTTGTGTTACTAGTGCTACTTGTAAATTTTTTAGTCTTTACTTGTAACATTTTAAGTCTACTTGTACTACTAGCCCCCTTATTAGCATATAAGGCTTACTGGTAGTACTAGTGAACATTTTCAAGTCTACTATTAGTATTAGTGAATTCTTCTTTAGTAAAGTCTCTTCACACACTAATTGACCAAAATTGAGTACATGTACTCCAAATTTGAGAAGTAGTAGAGCTTAACTACGGTTGACATCACTGATATCAATTTTATGCCCAAACGGCTTTCCATTCTTTGTCACCTGTGACCTTAAGACACAGACAGGTTTTCTGTTAAGGGACAGTTAGGCTCAGTGTCTTCTGGATGTAACTTTTTTTTAGACCTGTCAGACTTCATGTTCTCTCATCTTTCATCTTACTCTTGGCAAAACACTGAATAGATATACTTTCAAACATGTTAAGTAATACTTAAAGCAGCGGCCAACAAACTTGGGTAAGCTGCTTCTATAGATGAAACAGCCCTGACACATATATCACATGGACACTTTATACTCAAGCAAAACACATTTTAGTCTTTAATCAGACAAACAACCCCGAAAGCAGAAATACACCAACAGATGGTGGGTGTGCTGCAAACACAGACAAATTTGGCTACCTAAGCAGATGTGTACACAAACACACACATACTCATGAAGGAAAAAAAAAAAAAAAGCACAAGTCAGTTGAAGAGCCTCCGTCAGAAACGCCTTCAAAATGTGTGTGCAGAAACTGGCAACCAAACAGATGCGGCGCAGACACACGCAATCAGCGCGAGGGGTGAGCAACTCACCCTCCACAAGTGCACGGCAGTGAGCGTGGTGGTGGGGGGGGGGTCCCGCGTGTGTGGATGGAAGTTGGATGTGGACCACATGAAGCATGGAGCAGCGAGGGGGGAGAGACGGAGGTGGAGAGCGAGGGAGAAAAGGGGGAGCAGATGGGTCAGCCATCTGGTGGATGGAGGAAAAGCGAGGGAGATGAAAAGAAGAGGGGAGGGTGCGTCGGAGAGAGAGAGTTGGAGGGCTGGGTGGGGGGTTTCATGGGAAATATTATGTGTGTGCTTGCGTGGGTTTATTTTTATGTGTGCAGCGAGGTTGGTCAGCCGAGACTCAGGTGCCAGCGGACATCAGTTGAGTTACTCTGGCATGCTGCTGAGTACATTCACGTCACACAAACTCACACTAAGATGAAAAAAAAACAGACTCCCTCCCTCACACAGAAGACCCTCGCTCCAATTATGAATGCCGGCTGCATATATCTTCCTTAAAACATAATCAAACACTCATTATGAGTCATTGAAAAAGTAATCACATTAATTTACCAACAATTTTCCTCTATTGATCCTCCGCACAACTGTTGGCTGTGCAGTCAGAACCTATTACAGCGTATTCCTGCCAAAGAGCCGCATCTTTGTCCAAAAACTATTAAAAACACATGAGCAATAATCAATGAGCAACACTAAGGCTGTGAGCGAGCACCAACACACACAGTGGTTTATTTTGAGTTGATCCCACATACACAGCCCTGCTGCCAGAAACACTCAATAGAGCACCAAAATGTGTATTAATACACAGCTGAAAATAGTCCTCAACAAATGCACTGTTTACTTCAATTCATGAAAGATTCAGCTGCAACAAAGGCAGATACAACAGTGAGAGACCCACATCATAACATGATGTTCTGTGGATGTTATGATGGGTTATTTCTCCTTTCAAAAGTTAAACAGGCAACAACAACAGCTGATTGTTAAACCCTCACTGCGGGAACATATTTACTATTGAAAATGTGTTTTTGCTGTCAGGAAGATATAAAATTGAATATAGTACATAGAATAGATATATATTTGGCTATAATGCAGAATAGCAACATCAGGCATAATTGGGAATAACAGTAATGAAACAAATGTTCCAATCTCAGGTGTGTAGATTATTTTATTGATGCTGCTTTTACATTTTTTTTATAGTATAATTTAAGTTTGTAGTTTTATTGTCTGATTTTTGATCATATATTTTTTGTATTTATTTGCATTTTTTTTTACATACAGTCCTTAACAGGTTAATTAGACCACCATCCAATGTAACATCTATGCCACAGTTGCCCTAAATTATCAAGCACTGGTAATTACCAAAATCATTTTTATGTTTCTGTAATGGTTGATACACAAGTATGTAGAAGCTCTTTAACTGACATGATATCTTAAATGTTAAAATATAATTATTGTTATCAATGAATTTTCAAATTTACTGTCCAAAAAAATCAGAAAAATAATACAGCACATTATTATTTCTAGATTAAGATGTCAAATTAAAGTAATTTACTTGCATTCCTGAGCAGAAACAGTTTTAGTGGTTGAATATTGTGCTTGATTAATTTCTGAATTCTCAGAGAAGCCCAGTGATCTTAAATTTGGGTATAAAAAGGTTAATTGAGTCTGAAATCCTCATTCATGTTGAAATGTGTGTCCAATAACAACAACATTTCAGTTTTAAATCAGTTTTTAAAAAGATTTCTAAAATATTTTTCTTGTTTTAATGACAGGTGGTCTTATAAATTTGTTAAGCACTGTGTACACACACACATCCAACTTTATTTTTCATTTTCTTGCAGGAATCCTCAGCCCTGTTCACTCACTGGACAGCCCGTATCATTATCTGTGAGCAAAGTTATCAGTGAGTTTTATTAGTATTTATACAAATATTATTAAATGTAGCTCTGTGTTTCCAGAAAATATTTTATCCTGTCTGTGTTTTTACTTGTTTCTTGGAGTATTACCCACACCAGAAAACCCAAACTGTCTCCCAGCTCTCTGTCCCGTTATGAACTTCAAATTGAATTCTTTTAACAAATGCTCTGATATTTAACGGTAGAAGTGTGCTTCTGTGAATCCCAGGCGAGTAAACAAGCTCATTGAAGTTTTTTGAACTTGTGCATGTGTATAAATGTCTCCAATGATTCTTAAAACTCGAAAAGCACTCAGAGAGCGCAGACCTCAGCCAAGCAGCTCAGTTACGGCAGTGGCTTTTCCACAAGCCCTGTAAAGGCAACAATTCTGGATCACCACATGCTCCGATTGGACGTCAGTTTGGAAATGAACTACAATTCCCACAATGAAGTAAAGGGGGTGAATCCCTCACAGCAGACAAGGAGAAATGAATGGGATTTCCCATTATAAACTTCAATGTTTTTTTTGTGACATCAATCTGGAGCAGATCCAGACCTATTAAATACATTATCCTAAAAATTTTGAGGCGAATCCATTGAGTGATGGCAGAGATATGATTTTTTTTTTTTAAATACAGTCCAATGTTAACTTAAGGGATTTTTAGAAAATTTGGGGAATTTTCTGCATCAAGGCAAATATGCAGATCACCACCAAAATTGAATGGCTTCTTCCTTGGACCAAAACACCCCTCTGGTAAAATTTTAATGTAAATCCATCCAGTAGTTTATGCATAATCTTGCTAACAGACAAACAGAGATATAGACAATCAAACACGCTGGCAAAAACATAACCTCCTTGGTAGAGGTAATCACAGCAAGACTCTGCCTCGGAGTTTAGACATAGACCAGGTTTTATGAGGTTTAAATAACGGTCAGTTTCTGCGTCCTTATATTAGGAACACCCAAGCTTTGCACCAGACCATTCCTCAGCTTCAGACAAACGCACCCCTGAGCACAAATAGGAGTGCATGATCATTTGCCATTGAAACAGCATGAGCGCATATACGTGATGCGTATAAATGACACCTGTGCTTCACACCAGAACTCTTTGCACCGGGCATACGGTAGGGCCCAGAGTGTCCATCTGTGTCTATCTGTGTGGAGTGTTACTCTCTTGGACATGAAGTAAACTTTTCACATCTTGAAGGTCTCCTCAGTTAAGACAACATGCAGCAAAGTCATGAGAACCAAGAACAGACAAACGAGCTGCAGTAAATCCATGATTAATGCAAAGAGAAAGTTTTCATTGCTCTTGGGAAAACGGCGTTGGCAGGCAGGTAGGAACAGATGACAGGGATTCAGAGAACAGGTGTCAGACTTATAGCTATGATACAGAACATTGTAACACTGACAAACTGGCAGAAAAAACAAAGGACTTGGTGAAGTAAATATATATGTGATGAGTTCTCGAAGAGGGACTGAGCTGCAGGTGGAGAGACGGGAGACAAACACAGCATGAGGGCTGAAGGCTAGACGGGAATCGGAGGAGTCTGAAAAATACAGAACAAGTCAAGAGCCATAGGTGAGGTGCAGAGGAAATTCTGGAGGACAACATGTACCAGCACTTACTCATCTTTTCAAGCAGCTTCTGCAACACACGTGTGCTGCCCATGGTTGTTCTCACATGCAGGTAAATCCAGATGCACAAATTAAACAAGATCACAGGAGGTGCCGAAATCGCTTGTAGGCGAACGTTATTGGCAGACATTTATAATAAAACAAAATGATCGGAGCTAGTGCCTGTAGTCAGCTGTATGATTACTTGTGGTTAATCGTGTGGTTTGTTGGGATGCGATACAAACTTATCCTTGGTCTGCTTGTGCTGTTTCCAATGAAATTTAATCTGCAAATTGTTCAATTTATTTTAATAAAAAATCTTGTGTCTTGATTTGTATTACATAAGGTAATTCTCAGTTTCACGAGCTACGAGCCAAGCTGCTGTCTGTTGAATTTTGGGGGCTGGTTTTTTACCTCAGACTTTCTTGGACTGATTGAACTGGGTGCTGACCGATCCGTGCAGACCATAACAAATGGACCTGTGAGACTTTTCCAGGACACAGGCTTGGATGACTGGACAACAAACTTGGTCACTGTGTGCACAGACGGGGCTGCAGTAAATGTCTTTGTGTACAATGCCGTTGTACCACTTGCTGTGGTCGGAGACTCCCTTGTGCACGTTCTGTGCACCACACACACATTGGAGAATTGTGCAAAATCAGCAGACTGCAACGTTCCTTACTGTGAGACATTTAATGGCTCTGTGGTCAAGCTGCTGCAGTTTTATTCACAAGAAGGTGGAGCGAAAAAAAACTGCTGGACTGAAGAAGCTGTGTGAATAAAATGGGATCTCCTTTGTGAAACTGGGTAAGTTTCATAATGTCAGATGGTCTGCATGGAGACATGAAACACCGTTAAAATGTCAAGGCTATTGCCAGCCACAAAAATGCAACTGGATATGAATGATAACAGTGACTTGCAGCATATCTTCACAGAGCATTTTCAGTGCAAACAGCTTGACATCTGCAACATTTTGAAGACCACATCTATAAGGTTTCAGAAGGAAAAGTTGACCATTGGAGAATGTAAGGATGAACTCATGGTGCCCATTGGACAGTTCACACTTCTGCGTGATGGTGAAGGCCACAGGATGTACATTTCTTCTCATGCTGATGCTGACAGAGACATGACAAACTTACTCAGGGGGTTAATTGAAGAGTTTGAGATCAGATTTGACTCTCTCAAGTCATGGAATCATTTCTTAGTATCTGATCCTTCAACATGACCTCAGGAAATGCAAGACTTCCACAGTTTTGGAAACAAAACCATTTGCAGCATTCTCAAAAAATATGAGGCCACCTTGCAACTTGACAAAGACACCACTGTGACAGAATGGATGCGCTTAAAGCATACAGGAAAATGGCTGGGAGCCTCTTCTGTGTGTGACTTGGTAGAAATAGTAAATACATGTAACCCAGATGCATACTCCAACATCAAGAAGGTGATTAAGCTGTCTCTTACACTGCCTCCAAGCAGTGCACCTTGTAATTTGGAGCTACATTTCTCAGTGTCAGCGGGTTGTGACAGACTTTCTGTCAGGATACAGTACACCAAAGAAAACACTCATCAACGCACCTTACAGCTGATTTTAGACTATTTTTTTTTTGATGCTGCTCGGCCAGAAGTTACATTATTCCACCCACGTCTATTTTGATAACTCAGTTTGAGATAGGTGTTAAAGTAACGAATAAACTCCTGTCTCGCATCCTCAGACGAGAAAACCATTGTTACTCTGCTTCTGATCATCTTTATTTCTTTGGAATAGACAACAAGGCAAAGAAGTTCATAGTTTTAATCAATCAGAGGCCGCAATACGGATCGAATTGTGTCCTATAGAGGCAGCTTGTAAAAGGGGTTCTCACATCTCAACATAATAAAAACCAAGTACAGATCTCATCTGTCACATGCTTGTCTCTCAGCCCTGATGCACATTCACCCGTCAAAGCAGGTCACAGAGACATTTGACCTGAAGCAAGCTGTTGACCTGTGGATGGAGACAGCTCAACCAAGGACAGGGAGAGCATCTGCAGCATCTTCATCATCGACCATGCAGGAGGCTGAGGCAGAGGACAGAGGGGTTGACACTGAGGAGGACAGTGAGGACGACTGCACTTATTAAGACCACGCTACATATGGGGCGAGTACCAAACACAATCTCCTGGTACTCACCTGAGTTACTCAATGAAAAAGTTATGTGCACCCCTGTCTATGTGTCACCCTCAGGCACAAAGATCACAAGTTCCTTTAGCGACAATCATATTTACTGGTGCCCAAGGCTGTGAGCAACCCCTCTTCAAAAAAAACCCAGACCTATCCCTTTAAAATTCAAGTTTATATCCTAAAGAAAAGGAGACAAGAGGAACAGTTTGTTTTCTGTTATTTAAAAATATATAATTTGATTTCAGTAATACAAAAAATAAGATGATTTTCCTCAGATTAGAATCAAGTCTAATCTCATTCTATTGTCCCATATCAGTAAAATAGTAACAATATCATCATAGTAATCAACATTTTGAAAAAATAATGAAAAAACATCTAATCAGACATCAGGACACAAAAACAAAAGATCAAAAACGAGAAAGCGCTCTATGTTTTGGTCTTAAAAAAACATAACTCTGAGGCTGGACAGCCCCCTGGGGTGAGAAAAAGATTAAAGTTGGAGGATATAGGGGCTGAGGCTGGGCTCAGATGTAATAACACTCACGTCTGCACCCTCATGCCAATACTCATATTTTTGATCACTTCCCAAGAAGATGTATTTTTCATGGGAATTACAGCAGAAATTTACATTTTAACTTGAGTCCTATGAAGTGGAACTGACCCACAGAAGTGAAAATAATTGCTAAACCATCTGGCCATCGAGTCCGCCCCGTCCTCGGAAACATGGCGACCTGCAGATTGAAGACATCAGAGCAGCAGCTCAGACCTTCTGCCCAGGATCACAAACGCACACACATGCTGTGGTTATTTGGCTCATGAAACCACGGCTCTGCTTCACTGACTGAGGCTGATCCAGCCTCATATAAAATACTAATAATTATTATAATGTTATGAATATTATTGCAGCTCGTTCTTGTAAATGTCAGAAGGTTTCTGTTTAATGATGATACACTTGACTGAATGAACATGAATAAATAAAACTGTTGGTGTTATAAAAACTCAGATGTGAGCAGAGAAAACACGGCTGATGCATTAGTGCTTTAGGGCCTCGTGAATTCAGTAAAATTTATTTACAGTGAAATAACCAAAGATTTAGGTTTACTGTCATTGATTTTAAAGATGACTCTGGACATATAAACTGAATCAAATAAAGAAGATCCGTCTTTATGTCTTTGAAAAGCTTATCTGCTGGACGTTTATAGTCTACAGCAGGGGTGGACAACTTTGATTACTCTTAGGGCCTCAATGATGTTATTCCTACCTGCTGAGGGCAAAATACATAAAAATTGAAGGAAGACTGATGTAAAACGTGATCACAACAAAATAACGGATATACAGATTTCACGAACATTAATGATGTAGACATTTGCACTTTCATGCTCAAAAGCAAACAAATTTTAATGTAATAACATGGAGCCAATGAAAGCTTAAGGTATTGTTATGCAGTAATTCAGTATACTGGTTATTAAAATTAATTTCACTTCCGTTCCCAAAATGCATTTATAGTGCTCCATTAAAACCCTTTAATGGACACATTACAGCAAAATATATTAAACTCATAACCTTTCAGAGCAGATGGACCTGCCTGATTCATTGTCTGAAATCATGCAGGTCCATCTTGCCAAGCTCCAATCATCTACAACTTCTGACTGAGCATTGTGACTGACTTGTTAAAGCTGAACGACCCAATCAGGGGAGAGAGGTGGGAGCTGCAGACGTGACGACAGCAGGAAGTGACTGCATGTTTGAAAACAATGGCTGTTGATGCGGCAATATCTGCAGTTTAATCAGAAATTGACTCAATTTCCTCTTTAAAAGAGGAGCAAAAAACACCACTAAACGCTTTTCTTATGGGAAACAATGTTTTTGCTCTTCTCCCGATTGGTTTCAGGAAGAGTTTGATCTACCATCTGGCTCCCCTGGTCATGAAAAAGATGGGAAGGACTCCAAACCCCATTGTGATAATCGTGTCTCCGCTTGTTGCCCAGATGGACTAGTGAAATATTTCCGTGATGGATATATGAAACTGTCCGTCTGGCGTGTCAGGTGAACAAAGTCATTTCTTGTGAAGAACAAAACTACAGCTGCAACATCTTCTGTTAGTTGTTGTTAACAGATGTGGTAACTGATTTGTTGTTTCGTGTGATTGTTATGTCACTTCTCATGAGGCGGAGCTGTTTACGTCACAGACTGTTCAGCGAAATACTGAACAGAAGTCGGCCAGCTCAAGTTGTTTGTTTGGGCTTCAAAAATCTTTACTTTTATATTTTACAAGATGGGAGCAGTGGATCAGCTCAATATGTTGATTACCACAACAGAAGACAGGAGATAAAAATAAAGGATGCCCAAGCCCATCATGGCCATGACCACCATGACCAAAGAAAAGGGCACCAGCAGTGATATAAACATAAATCCTGACCTCAAATGAGTTTGACTGAATGGCTCTTCAGAAACAAAGAGCTTGAAATTTCATCACTGATTCTGCAGATGTGAAAACTTCCTCCACTTAATATTTTTTTTATTATTTTGCTGTAGATGTTTTCATAATCTACTGTTCCCTTTATAAAATAGGTAGAGCATCGAGTTTGTGGAGTTTTGACGAGAAAAAACAGACCTGAAGTTCTTTTCTTTTCATCCTAATTTCTTTTGCTCTAAAATTTTAAGGGAACTAAAGTTTCAGGATCTGATTACAATTTTTCACTTGAGATTTTTTTTAAGTGTAATTTAAAGGATTTTGTGAGGGTTTACTCAGGAGACCACTCTGCAAAATTGTTTTTGATTAATATAAGCATTTCTGAAGAATAAGCTCCGTAAACAGTTGACCTTGTAACTTAGCCACATTTCTCAGTGTCAGCAGGTTGTGACAGACTTTCTGTCAGGCTACAGTTCGCCAAAGAAAACACTCATCAACACACCTTAAAGCTGATTTAAGACTAATTTTTGATGCTGCTCGGCCAGGAGTTACATTATTTCACCTGTGTCTATTTCTATAACGCAATTTGAGATAAGTGTTAAAGAAATGAATAAACTCCTTTCTCGCATCCTCAGAGGAGAAAACCATCTTTACTCTGCTTCTGATGATAATTTTAATCACTCAGAGGCTGCAATATGGATCGAATTGTGTCCTGTATTGGCTAAAATGGGAACCAAGATTTGGCTGACAAATGCGGGACAATTTAAGAGACGGGTGGCAACCCTACAAGCCATTTAAACATGCCGAAGACGAGACATCTGTGAGCCAAGAATAGATCTTTGATCATGGAAACAGCAACAGAAACCAAAGTTTTGTTTTCTTGTCCGAGATGTGACGGGATTAAAATGTTAGTGATGGTTTGTAGACGCTAAAAATCCTCTATATGGCTGGTTTTCAAAGTGTGAGACAGAGGACCTCAGGGGAGGCTCTGAACAAGTAAGCAAACCAGTAAAAATTGTCCTGTTCAAAAAAATTGTTGCTATTTGCCCCACGAATAAATGATAAATATTTCTGAGGCAACAGTTTATGGAGTAAATTGTATAGAGAGGTCCAACCCACAACAAGTTTGGGTTTTTAATCTTAAAGTTCATGGCTACAGTCTGTAATTTACTAAGAGCTGTTGGCTGTATTTGCAGTAAATTAATAAAAAAAAAATATATAAATAATAATATATGCTAGATTTAAGATCATTATAGAATTTTTTTTTCTTGTTTGATTTTAAATAATGCAGAAACAAATGCTAAAAATGTTTCTAAAATTTTAAGAACATAAAAGAAAGGACAAAGATATTATGATTTACTTTGATTTTTGAATACAACAATTGTATTGTTTTTCAGAAAAGATCATTACCTAGAAAGAGAGAGAGATGATCAAGTGACCTGGGGCCTCATTTATAAAGCTTGCTTACGCACAAAACGGGGCTTTGAAGTGGCATAAGTCACTTCCCACACAAAGGTTGTGATTTATTAAAATAAACTTGGCGGGAGAATGTGCACAATGGTCATCAACTTTGATCTTTGCGCGCAAACATTTGGATACGGGGGAAACTGGTGGCTCAGATGACGAGGTGGTGAATTGGAGCCAGATTCATTTCATACATTTAATATCATCACATGTCAGACTTATAGACCCGCATAATCATGAACACCCGAGTCTGCAGTGATATAGACGTGTTCCTTTAGTGAGCCATTGCAATTACTACTGTATGTAATATTCATATACATACTTCCACCTTCAAATGATATAGAGCGGTGGATAGCACTGATTGATTAGTATTAACAAACAGTCCAATTGCTGAGTAAGCATATAAATAGTGCAGTGACACTCTTGCGTAATGTTGCACAATGGATGCGCTGGCACTGCTGGAAGATCACATAGACTGTGCATCAGGATGGAGGGAGTCTTTAGGGACCACGAAGATTTCCTGGCCTATGATGATAACTGACTAATTAGCCGATTTAGATACCACAGAGCAGTGCTCTTGGACCTATGCGCTGAACTGGTCCCAGTGTTAAACAAAACCACACACTGGAACTGCGCCATCCCGGTGCGTATACAGGTGCAGACCACTCTGGGGTTTCTGGCAACTGGCTCCTTCCAGCATGAATAAGCCGACAGGTGTGCGTTTGATATAATTAACAATATATAATGTTACATTTCTGTGTAAAGCCCCTTTTGGGTATGATGTAATACTGGGATATTGCAGCCATCCCTCAGCACAATAATACCATTGGATGGCATTATAAACATGACCAGTTCATACATCAGGGTTCCTTACACTGTGGACGAACAGGCCAACATTAAAAAGGCTCTGCACCAACGTTCGGTTTCCCAAATGCATTCGGGGCAAATGACAGTCTGCACTCACGTTGATATAAGAGCTCCGAGTGAAAATAAATTTGTTAATGTGAACTGAAAAAAATATGCATACAATCAGTGTAGAAATTATTTGTTCCTTAAACATGGTTTTCAGAAATTTAGTGCACGGTGGCCTGGGTCAACACATGACTCATTCATCCTGATGCACAGCTTCTTCGTCTTCTTTGGTTTCAGTAGACTATATGCATCCAAGGCGTATGGCTGCCTTCTCTGATGCACAGCAGCGTCAGAAAAAGACTGCAGGTAGGCGAAGCAAAAACATTTAAGAGATACTTTGCATTGACCATTCATGGTCACATGTGGGTGTGTAAGGGGTGGGATGTGAGGTGAATCCACTTGCACAACCTCTCAGGTGGACTGGGATTTATAAAGGAAAAAGTGCTTGCAGGTGTGCACATGCATTGGTTTATAAATCAGATTGTTTTTTGGCGCATGCCATTTTCAGCTTTTGGGTGCATGTAGACTTTTAGTATGGATCCTACGCAATGTTTTATAAATGAGGCCCCTGTGCTTTAGGCTGAAGACATGCGTATGTGTGTGTAAGTGTACACGCGTGTTGTCATCTGTAAAAGCCACAGAGCTGTCAACACAAGCTTAACAAACAGAAATATATATCAAATTGATAGCATTGGAAGCCAAAGCTTCACTAAATAAAGATGAAAAAACTGCTGATTACGTATAACTGTTGCTTTTCTGTGCTTAACCTCAAACGGAAACTAAGTTTTGTTTTCATTTAACAATGTAAAAACTTTGAGGGTCCACTTTCAAACTCTCCAAACCCACAATATCTCCCCCACTGTGTGTGTGTTCAAATGGTCAAATGGTTCATCAGAGGCAAATTTTCATGGTCCAAAACGGACAAGAGATGGGGGTGGGGCTGTCTCACAACCATAACGTGTATTCCCACCTTCCTGATCCATGATCAACATATGATCGTTGTTTCTACAGTCACTGTCTTCTTCCTGTTCTCAAAATTGTGACGCTAAATGTCCCAGAAAAGTAAGAAATACAAACCCATCCATTTGACGATCCATCACATCCTTCAGAGCCGCACATGAAAAGTTTCACCACTATACCTGGGTGATGACCCCTTTGTTGCTGAATCTGCCTGCCTTTACTTAGTTTTTTTTTTTCTGGTATTGCTGGAGATCCACTTCTCCTCTGTCCCCAGTCTTTTCTTTCTTTCGTGGGTGCTCTGGTGGTTCTTGGCATTTTCTCTGGTGAAAAACACATTAAATCACCTCAAGTGAGCCAGAAAAACACACCAGGAGCCAGCTCCCCTTTGTGCTGGCAGATTTGGCTCACACTACAGTCCATGAAAAGTGTTAAAAAAACATGAGCTGAACTTGGTGGATACTCTGAACTCTCCAGGGACTTTAGTCCTCTCAGTGGCTCACGTTACATCCCTTCATGGTGACGTTAGTGAATTTTCTTTCACAGCATTCCTCCACTATGGTAATTTGCCCATGGTTCCTACGCCATCAAGCCAACACTGGCAGCATATTGAGACAGATTGAAGTTGTCTGGCCTGGAGAACGGCTTGTTTGGAGGAAAACTAGGTTGTAGCTCACAGTCTTCATGACAGTGAAAAAAAAGAGGGTCGAATCAATGATTACCTTTCTAACTTTACCCAAGTAGCAGGAGGAGGTGTCAGCTGTCTGCAGCGATTACGTTCATCTGTTAATGATCATCAAAGTTTTGCTAAGAAAAATGAGTAAACAGTATACATACAGTATATAAAGACATTTTCCAGATTACAGCAAGGGCCAGAAATTACTACTGGTGGACCAGGTTTTGGCCGGGGGCCACTTTCGTTTCTAACTTGAAGTGCATTTCTATTCTTGAAGGTGTTTCCCTCTGACTGAACTGCCTCAAGCTGTTCAAGGCTGTTTGCCATTGTAAGCCACCTTGACATTTGTCTCAAAAATAAATGCACGTGCCGGTTGATCCACGAATGCACTTTCAACAATTCACAAGCAGAATTGAAGATTTACAAGTAAGTCACGATAAATGCACACACACACGTGTAAATCGTGGATATATTTGTGGATCTAGGAAACGTGTAAATCGTGGATATTTTATTTGCTTGATTTTGAGACAAATCTCTCCCCATAGTCTCTGAACACTAAGAGGTCGTCCACAAGGAGACGAATTCAGGAAGTTGCGCACAAGTTTTTAATCATTCAAGTGCTTGGTCCACACAAAAAGAGCGCTTTAGGGGCACATTTTTGAAAACAGGCAACGGACAATGAATATGGATAGCTTCAGAAACGATGATATCACAGCCCCATCTTTCCCTTAAACCACACGCATGAACCCTGAACAAAAGCAAATACAAAGGCATAATGTGGTGTCGCGTTCTTGCTGCAGAAGCTACTGAGCTTTTTTTGGCCTTTACAGGGAAATCTTCTGGACACAGACAGGAGCATACGGCAGTGTTTTTTATTTGTCATTTTGTAGCACACGCTCCATGTCTTCTCTGGTTTTGGTGTTTGCAGCAGCGTTACAACCCCACTTACAGACTTGGCATATGTACTACAGTATTTTCAGTGTTTTCATGTGGATGGACACATTAACTGAAACGATGCTGTCTTTACAGAGAATTTTCCATTCAAAAATGTTTTTGTCCTTGTGTGGACAGACCCTAAAATAACATTGCAGAGGAGCTTCGATGCTGATGTTTAGAGATGGTTACTTCCCTCCTCTGTCTGTGATGTCGTCCTTGTCCATCCTTCAATCTTGATGCTGATTAGCTGTTGGCTGCAGGCAAATTTGTGGCAGAGGTAGAATACTTTCAACTTCGGCAAAGGGGTGAAAAAGGCGAAATTCGCACTACTTATGCAACATTCCTTTGCAAATCATCTGTCCTGGGAACAATGTGGATTTCATTACTTCTCATTCACTTTGCGCGCAACAAACTGAAATTTGCGTTTTGTGTGAACACATAACCTGACACACCGGATAGACTGTTCAAATTTTTCTCTAATCCATCCATGAAGTGAGCCCATAGAATGTGTTTTGGGAGGGCAGAACCTTTCAGAAGCATATCCTAAAGATGATTAAAAGATCAATCTGTCCATAAACATTTATTATGGGCCAATCAGATAATGTGGTAGGCGGGCACTACTGCCTTACAGAACATGAGCCACTTTGTAAAACAAACTCATCAAAACATGCCAGAGGTGGTGCAAAAACATGCTTACTCAAGAGAAGTTTTTCGTGCTGTTATTTTTTTTCATTTCATGAAGAAATGCGGTCAAAGTCTGATAAAACTGCTACCGAAGCTGTTAGCAACGATGCTAATCTCCATAAGTGCAGTCATTTACTGCTATCATCTTGCTCATCCCTCTCACATCTTCCTGCTCTAAAAGACTCTGATTGGACCGTGCTGCTTTGGGCCGTGCACAGATGTTGTAGGTTGGAGCTTGGCAAGATGGACCTGCATGATTACACACACTGAATCATGCCCGTCCAGCTGCTGCTCAAGTTTAGTGAACACTGCAGGCACTGACCCGGGGGCCCTGTGTTTGTCTTTGTGTGAAAGGCTTTAACAAGCTCAAGGGTAGTTCATCAATCAGAGTGACTAAAATCAGTACGTCATCAGAACATCATTAACCTTTAATGGCTAAGACTTTCAGCACACAGAGGTGTTAAACAAAAAAACATTTTTATCGTATGATTCATCTTTTGCTTTCCCTTGATGTCATGGGTGGTTAAATTATTACACACTTTGAAAGCAGCTTATCCAGCTGTAATCAAGCCTTCACTCATGTTCAGCTTAGTCATCAGTATAATATAAAAGAGTTTATGTCTCTGACTAAAGAAGCCTGAAGCAAAAATCAGTTAACATATTTCTATAGGCCTGTGTATTTGTATAGACCTGTCCTCTTATTTCTGATTTTCCAGGACTGGCTCTTAAAACTGTTTACAAGGGCAATACTTGCAATTCATCTTTTGCTTTAGGGTTATTTATTGATTCCCATCCATCCATTTGGCAAGAGACAGGATACACCTTGAACTGTTTGCAAGTCAGAGAGGACATTTGTTTTAAGTTTGACGGAGCTCCATTAAAGAATTTTAGACGTATCAGGTTCACAGGAAAGGCATGGTTATGAGGCCAAGCATTGGACCCTATCCCTGTGTCTGAAAGATGCAAGGATAGACATCGTTTAAACTCATATCGACAATCTGATTTGGATTAAGAAGACTTGATTTAAATAAAGAACATAAACATAAATAGAAAGGTTGAACTAGATTATACACTCAAGCATAAAGCATGATCTAAAATGACTGGGTGTAATAATCCATAACTGTTTAAAAACCATTGATCCTCCATCCATCCATTATCTATACCGCTTTTGATAAATCACTTTTAGGGTTGCAGGGGCTGGAGACTATCCCAGCTGACATTAGGCAAGAGGTGTACACCCTGAACCAGTTGCCAGCCAATCGCAGGGCGACATAGAGAGAACAAGGACCAGTCATGCACTCATCCAGTGTTGTAGTCGAGTCACCAAAGCTCGAGTCCGAGTCGAGTCCGAGGCCTCAGTGTATATATGTGTATATATTTTTCTATATATATAGTCCTCAAATTTATTCATACCCTCCCTCCCATTAAAGAAGGGAAAACAGCTATCACTGAAATAAGTTGAAATTGACAAAAGAAATAATAAATAAAAATTAATGAAAATCATGACACTGCTTTTGAATTGTGCTTCAACAGAAATATATAATATATTGGGTAAACAGGCATGAGGGGACCTGTGAACTAATATTTTGTTGAATAACCCTTTGAGGCAATCACTGCAATCAAGTGTTTTCTGTAACTCTCAATCAGGCTTCTGCACCTGTTGACTGGTAATTTGGCCCACTGCTCATCAGCAAAGTGCCTTAATTTGTCCATGACAGTGTTATTTGTTTTTGTTTTTTAATTGTTCTTTTCAACCACAATTCAAAAGCAATGTCTGGGCTAAGCCCCGGACCTTCTTCAATCCTAAATCCTCCCCTGCTGATATGAGGACCTTATACCAGAAGACATAATAAATAAAAAAATAATAAAAATACAAAGGATTCATTGATAAGCCTGAGACCTCCGAGTCCTCCCCCGAGTCCTAATGCAGCCAGAGCTCGAGTCTGAGTTCAAGTCTGAGTCATCAGCGCACAAGTCCGAGTCGAGTCACGAGTCCCACAAATCAGGACTCGAGTCGGACTCGAGTCTGAGTCCTGGACCCGAGTCCTACAACACTGCACTCATCCATACCAAAGGGCAATTTACAGTCACAAATTGACTGAAAAGCTTTTTTTTTGGTCCGTGGGTGGAAGCCTGAGTGCCAGGAGGGAATCCATGCAGGCACGAAGACATGCAAACAGAAAGGTCCGGACTGACATGGGGATCAAACCAGCAATCTTCTTGCTGTGAGGCACGTGTGCTGCCTGCTGCGCCACCGAGCCACCCCGTTTCATTTTTTTAGAATGTAATTTCATGTAATTTGAATGTTTTTTTTCGGTTTCTGAAAAAAAAAAAACCATTGATTAACCTAAAAATAAGATAAATCGATAAATTAGCTTAATGTTAGGGTTTTGTTTGCCAGTTCTGAACTTAAACAAACACTAGTACTTTAATATTGTCATAGAAATACCTCAGTTTTTCATATTATACTGCATTTGACCTTTGGTCATGGTGTCTTTGTGGCAAATTACAGTGAAAATACTCCATGGCAAAAGCTGAAATTTTGAGTTGACTTGATTAATGGGTCTTGAGAGAAGTTAAGCATCCAATAGCAGCTTTCAGATACACACACACAAAGAAAAATCTCATACTGACAACACCCATGATTCCCTCTGCAGGAAGTGAAGAAATGCTGTAAATCAAAGATGTTTTCATGAATAGAAGTATCAATAGTTTTTTTGTCAATTCTTAAATTTAAAGAGAATGAAGAAGAAATTATAATGAAATCAATGATCTCTCCCAGAAACTCAGAGTTTATTATTTAAAGACAAGAATCAGGTCAAACATTTCTAACATGCAGTATAATATCGACCACAGTTCACTTTTTTTTTTTTTTTTTTTTTTTTTTTTTTGCCATCAATAGGGTAACATGATATGCTATATAGTATATCGGGGGAATAAAAAGGTTTAATCAGTTGTTATGATTGTTGGTTGTTAGTGGACTCCCTGAGATCATTAATACAAAATTAAAAATATATATTTTAGTGTAGGACAGGCTTGAGTCATTAATATTGCACTTTATGTTTTATTCAGAGATAAAAATAACCCGGTCAGCAAAGGTTCTAATTACAATCACACATCTCTGTTACCTTGATAGTGTCAGTCAAATAAATGATGCTTGATGGGCTTTAGGTACTGGAAGGTATAGACTGAGCTCTGCAGAGCCGTGTTAATTTCCCCTGATCCAGTCTCATGTAAACAAAGGCTTAAAGCCTGGACATGTAAGACCAGACTTTTCAATCCTCTGATCTATACCTGTGAAAGAAAAGTTGAAGCTCATTTTACTTGTGACAGAAAATTCCTCCTCAAGTCATACTGAATGAGAAGGACACGCTGGATTGTACCAATGCACAGATTTCATTATATGTACAGGAATAATGAACATCCATTTAGACTTTGGCAACACAGATTTACCAGATTTCTGTTTGCAAAATAGTTGGACATCGCTAAAACCAGTGGTTCCCAATCCTCCTCTATGCACCACCTAGTTAATAATCTGACACACTTGATGGACCGGTCAACAAATTTCACCAGTCCATCCAAAACAACCAATCAAAAGTGTTTTGGGAGGGCAGAAACTTTCAAAAGCATATACGGCATGTGATTGGACGAGTGCCCTGCCAATCATATCTATTAAGAGTCAATCAGATGATCTAGTAGGCAGGCACTACTGCAGCAGTGTGAAGGACAAAATGTAAGACACTTGGTAGAAAAAACTCCCTGCAAAACATGTCAGAAGTGGGTCACAAGATGGATCTCCCTGAATACAGCCATTAAATCTGCACTGCAAGATTACCTAGTTGAACTATAAGAAGGGTCAAGCCCTGTCTTGGACCCACATGAAAAAAAATTATGTATTGCCTTAACATCAAGGTTTACTCACATGTTTGTGCAAAGGTATTTGAGGTATGCCCTTAGTGTGCATCACTGTTTTAGAAAGTCTATGTGAACCAAATGTTGACAATCTCAATGCTGACAAAGCCTTGAACCCCCCGGGGGTCACTCTGGCACAACAGAGGACAGATTCCTCTAAAATTCTTTTGGAAACTAACAGGTACTGTTATTTCTCTTGTTGATCATTGGCTGCTTCTGATTGGATGGTCTTATAAAGGAAACAAGAGCAGCAGAAATCAGGCACATCTGCTCCGTCCATAGACTGACAGGAAGCTGTCACCTTCACTAAGGGTCAAAATAGACATCTACATGCGTGATTACAATGTTTTTTGATCAAGACAATTTGACAAAAAAAATCACTCATTACAAATTTATAACTGTGGATCCACAAATACATCATTTCAGAATAAACACTGCACTTATGGCAAAATTGAAATATTTTTGGAAAGAGATTTGACCTGAAGCCCTCTAAAGATTGTAAAAAAAGTGAGCTTCAAAACAAAGATTTGTTAAACAGATCCAGAGATAGAGGTTAACAATATTAGTCTTACTGCTTGAGGTCATCTGCAATCCCATGGCATCAGGAGAATTAATAAAAAGCACTTCAAAAAACAGAGGCCCGCTGTCTTCCAGCTCTGTTTCATTAAAAACTATTAAATGGTTCAACAAATGCACTGATATTAAACTGTGAAGTGCGTGTGTTGTGCCACCTAAAAGTGAGAGACGTGTTCAATGGAGTGTGTGTTTTCATATCATTAATGTGTTCCTATTTTCTAATACATCCTCTAAACAAGGGGTGCTTAGAGAGCCCAAACCTCAGCCCCTAAAAAAGTCCTGGATCAGCATCTGGATTCGAATCACAACTGAAATCTAATCATATTTTTTTCCATGTCATGACCAACATCCCATGAAAATGTCACCAGAATCTGTTGAGAATTGCTTAAGTTATCTATATTTTGGTGGTTGATCCAAACCTGGATACTGATGCAGGATTTTTAAAGGATTTATTTACATTGTTAGACAGGTCAACCTATTGCTGCAGATTTGTTGGCTGAGATGATTTGGGCTTCATGACATAGCGAGTCATCCTTCTGGAAGAGGCCATCAGATGATAGTGTGACCACTGTGGTCATGAAAGGGTGTGCATACCCAACAACAATGCTCCAGTAGGCTGTGGTGTTTAATTGATGCTCAGTTGGTGCTAAGAGTCCTAAAATGTGTCAAGAGAAAATCCCCCATGCCAATACACCACCACCACCTGAACTGCTGATACAAGGCAGGATGGATTCATGCTGTTATGTTGTAGATGCCAAATTCTGACCCAACCGTCTGAATGTTGCAGCAGAAATCAAGACCACACAACATTTTTCCAATCTCCTGTTGACCAATGTCGGGGAGCCTGCGGGAAGTGTAGTTTCAGCCTTTTCAAAGCTGACAGGATTTACATCCAGTGTGGCTTCCACTGCAAAAACTCAGACCAAGGCAAGTGTGTTTGTCTATTTTCAAGTCAAAAATATCCAAACACTTATTCTAAGCTACATTCACTTAACCAGTCGAGATAAATACCCTGGTTTAAGGAATGAAAGGCAGAAATAAGGCATTAAATTGCTTGTAATAAAGAGAAAATATCTGCCAATGAAATAAGCAAGTTTGACTCTGTGAGGGTCTTGAATCAAGGTTTAATATATGCCGAAGTAAAGTTTGTCTTGTCTTACTGGTAGATTATTTTACTTATTATTTAAAAGCAACTCAGGCTTTATTTGTAGTTTTTATATCTTCAAATAAAATCTTTATCCACACATGTAAGGAAACTGTGGATTAGAATGAATCTAGTGAGATCTTTTTGACTTAAAATTGTCCAAATATTCTCACTTTGATCTGAGTTTTTTCAGTGCTGTAGTCAACCTGCTTCAAGATTTCATGTGTTTTACATTCAGAATTGGTTTTCTGCATACCTTGATTGTGGGTATTTGAGCTCCTGTCACCTTTCTGTCATCTAGACCCACTCTGGCAATGCTCTTCTTACCTCAACTAGACGTTTTCTGTCCACTCACTTGACATTTACTCGCTTGTGAATCCAAAAGACAGCTGTTTGTAAAATCCCAGTAGATCAGTAGTCTCTGAAAAACTCGGACCATCTGTCTGGCACCAACAACCATGCCACATTCAGGTCGTTTAAGATACTGATCTTGATTGGCTGGTTAGCCATCTGCATTAATGAGCAGTTGAAGATGTGTACCTCATAATAAAGAGACCGGTGGTGGTATGCTTATCACTAAAGAAAAGAAACAGGAATATTGAAGCAGAGACAGGCGATGGAAATTAAATTAAAAATACACAAAGCTCCTGACGGCGTCTATGATGCAACAAAAGGTGTGACATGGTATGTTACAGTAAATGACAGCAGCACAGAGCGAGGGAAAAGTAAGAGAAGATGAAAGTGAGAGATAAGTAAGACAAGCGATAAAGAAAAGATAAGTGACAGAGCTGGAAAAAAAACGGGGAGGCTGCTGATTTGATGAGACGGAGAAAGAGAAGAAAGACAGTGAAGGAGGCAGAGAGGACGATGATGTAAAATGGAAAAGTAGGAAAAAAAGCGTCTGGTGGGGCTGAAAAGATCAAAGAAATCACACTTCCAAAAGAGTAGATGTCAGAAAATGGAGACCAATTTACTGTGGATGGCAGGAAGTCTGGCTCCACCTGTGAATTACGCTCTGTCAGGCCGAGCAGGGCCGAAACAATGGCGGCCGCTGATGAAAGAGAAAGAGAACATGATGGGAAATGACTTTTTACACGCAACCATGACAAAGACTTTACTTCCTCATTTCACCTCCGGCTCAATAACTTTGTATTTGGCTCACAGCGTCCGCTTTCATCACAGTATGGATTACACTAATGCAGTAATTATTGTTAATATTATATCAGGTACAGACAATCTATCATTGTTAGCTGCTCGGCCGCTGCCAGCTCTGCTCTCTCCAGAGGTGGACAAATCATTATCTCAGTCGAAGTATAGATCACTCCTGGATAAATATTACTCCAATACCGGTGAATGTTGCTCTGTTAAATTAAGACATGTTCAGGGGTGTTCAGGTGGAGAATCATCATCCTTCCCTGCAGCCATTGAGCTCCAAGGGATAGTGCGGGATTTTTGAAGTGGGGTTGTGTGAGGTACATGGTGTGAGCCTGAGTGTGCCGTAGTGGCACAGCTCAGTCCTCTCTTGGGACTTGGGGCAGAAGCTAATACTATACGATGCTCTACCACCATCTCTGAGTAATGAAGAGAATTGTGGGAAAAAACAAGCCACAAAACAGCGTGGGGTTTGTTTTCAACAACTGCCTTTTCCGCTTGCTAGTTGCTTTGATTAGGCACTATTTTGAGACACGGCACAGCCTGTGATCAATGACTCAGTATAAAGAATGATAGCAGAACCAGTCTCCATTGGTTAAGTGACAATTTTAGCATGAAAATTTGAACAAAAGTGTGTGCCAAAGTTGTCCCAAAACTTCAGACTCCTGATCAAAATGAAAAACACAAGCAAATTCATGTGGGCATTCTTCAACAAATTAAAGGAAACCAAAATGTTTTTTGAAGGGGTGATTACATGCAATGAAACTTGTGCTGTGTTTCATTTAAATTGGTGGTCCAATGGGGGAATTGGGAATGATGTCATATCCGAGTTGAAGTGCATAAACAAACTATTCCTTTTGATTTAGTGCTAAAACACTTTTTTTTAAGATCAAATACTTGAGACTAAAATGAAGTTGTCACATTTTGTGACACTTTAAATAAACATCAACCCATTGGAGCTCCAGCTGCAGTTAGCATTGTTAGCTCATAACCCACATAAACAGCACACTACAAGATGATTTCACACAAAAGCTCATATCACAATATGTCCACATGAAGACAGTTTATAAGACTATCAGTGAGATTGATTTCAATGCACAAGAACAACCTTAAGTTTTTATTTTAGGTAATAATGCACTGCTTCCCCTTTACAGTACATTCACACCAGAAGTGTCAAAATCGCCTGTCGACGCTCTAGACGCTCACATCGCGCCGCTTGGCAGTTGAAAACACACACAGCAGCACACAGGCAGGCGACGTGACGTGAGCGCCCGAAGGGGCGGGGCTTTCAAGCTGCGGTGCAGATGTGCTCTGGATGACCATGTAATGTCATTCTTGTTTTCACGCTTATATATCTCTATATATAAAGATTGTACTAATATTACACAAGTAAACACACATAAGCACAGGCTTGTGACATCTTAACAGTAGCCTGATTGTTATGACTTTACCCCCCTTTTTATGGAACGTTCGTGTAGCCCGTCTGGTCTGACTCTCTCTGTCGGCTACGAAATACCCTCTGCGTTGTGTTTGTTGGGTGAAGAGACGTAGACAGTAGGTTGGTCACTGGAGCAGGTTTATTTAGAGAGCAGGTCTGTACAAAATAAATCAAAGTTTCAGTGGACCACACTTCATGCATCTGTTCTCTTTCAGCACACTTCTCTCCTCATCATGTCCTCAAGGCATCTGAAATTTCCTGCTCTTCAGTGACATCTTTTTTATATATATATTTCATCAATAAAATATTTTTATAAACAGAATTCATTTACAATGTAACAGAAACAAAATACAATTTGACAAACAAAAATAATAAAAATAATTGAAACCAAAGCAAAACAAAGGCTCACATACCTGTACAAAATAAATCAAAGTTTCAGTGGACCACACTTCATGCATCTGTTCTCTTTCAGCACACTTCTAAAGGGAGAGCAGAAAGCATGTCGCGCTGCATGAGAAACGGCCCACGCTATAGCCTAGCTTGAGATCGGTAAATTAGCTCTTAAAATTATGCGCTGCATGTCACTTCAAACACTCCAAAAGTACACTTCTAAACATTCATAATGTCTGTATACAGTCTGTGAGCCTAAAACACACATATGAACAACTTTATAACCTGTTAACCATGCTTTAACTCATATTGAACAGAATGCAATGTGAAAACCTACCTCTCCTCATCATGTCCTCAAGGCATCTGAGGAGAGGACCGCGAAAGGTGCCGGAAATGATGCACCGCAGGTGACCATCAAAATAAAACAGGAATACATATTTAAACACGTACAAAGAACAGATTGAACATTAATAATAACTGAGGATGGACTTTTGGTGAACTATAACATGTTTTTTAACACACCCGTTACATTCGCACAAAGCGGGAGGTTATTTGGGGGGTTAGAAAGTGTACATATAATGTACACGGTTCCCTCTTTCACCATGGATCACACTTGGGAAGCTGGAGACAGCAATGATAAGATTTTCCTCCGTTGTTTTCTCTTCCTCCCTCTCAAAATCTTCCACATGGGAATCTAGATCGGCCTGCAATTGGCTGACGCCTCGGCCACGCCGCTGCTCATTTGCATAAAGTTGAGCTTCTCCCAACTTCAGCTCGACGCTCACAACGCTCCAATCGCGCCGCTCGAGGTCGCTCGTGACGCTCGCATCGCGCCGCTCATCGCCTCGATCGCCCCTCGACGCCGGCTCTCATTGAAAATGAATGGCAGCTGGACGCCGCCGACGCTCAGATCGCTTCTGGTGTGAATGTACCGTTATGCTCTGGGCAGCCATGTTGGTTGACTAACTCATGGTTGGTGAGGGTTGTCCTAGTTTCCCAGTAGGACCTCAAACTTTCAAGGGCATTTCAGATGACCTTTCCAACTGGGACTTTGAATTTCCAACATCGATGAAAGCGAATGCAGCATCAGATCAAGCAATACAATTCAGAAACAAAATGGCAGTCAGTGCTTTGGAAAACACTGTCATTCTCAAGGATGAAGAAAGCTCAACAAAGCAACCCAAACTCAAGGCCATGCTGATTGATTTCTGTGACATTAACACAAGGCAAGGCAAGTTTATGTGTGTAGCACCCACAATAATTTTTTTTTGAAAGAGAGATGAAAAGCTGAGCTAAAACAAAAATGTAAATGTAAATCATGTTTAAAAGGTACTATATATAAATAATTATATTATCAAATTGTCATATCAATCAAAGGCAAACAAAAAAGGCTTTAAAGTTGATTTTAAAGGTCCGACAGTTTCAGCAGACCTGTAGTTTCTCGAAAGTTTTTTCCGATATGTGGATTATAAAACTAAAAGCTGCTTCTCCTTGTTTGGTTCTGACTCTGATGACAGAGGGTATCATTTTGGGGGAGTGGGTGTTATGTTCTGAATGTTTTTGCTTCTGTTTTGTGTTGTTTTTATCCTGTGCTGTTCTTTTTTCCCCTCCTCCCGTTTTTCTCAGAATGTTTGGGGAAGAGGGCGTGGCTGACTGCCTGGTTGTCTCTCTCTGGCTGCGTTCGAAAAGTCCTTTCTGGGCAGGGACCTTCCTAACTGAAGAAATGACCCAGAAGCGTTTCATTGTCGGCCATGATGAGAGCTGTTTCGAATTTGCCAAAAGTTAAGGAAAGGAAGTTTGTTGCTTCCTTTATTATCTCCTTAAGCTTAGGAAACACTGGACCATACTTACGAAAGGAAAGGAGAGAGCAGTGCCCCATAATGCCTTGCGGCAACACCATATACAAATATGGCACCTGCAGAACGTTTTCAGAAACTTACAATGGAGAAAGGACGAGTTTTGTGGGACTATGAAGATATGTATATAATGCTGTGTAAATGTTTTTGACAGGTATAGAGAAAATGTTATGCTTCAAAGTCAGTGCTTTCAAAAATATAACCTTGAGTTCATTTCTTTTTAATCATTTTAAACTGGTGGACAGATAAACATTTACATGTTATAAAGCACTTACTTTAAAGCGTTTGTTTTTCTCCATATAGATATTAATAATTACAACATTTCTATCTTAATTTATGAAGTAAATCATGCCGATAATAAGACAGAACAATGGGGTCTCTAATAACATTTATTAAAAACAATAAAATACAATACAATACCTCAAATAACATGACAAATTTAAACTTTCAGTATCATATATGTGAATGAAAACAGAGAGATTAGTGTTCTGAAACATTCTGCATGTATTAGCAGACGTCAGGTTTTCAGTGCCTGTCAAAGATGTCAACATTTATAGATGCTCTCACCTAACCTCACAGCTGTGAGCAGAAAACACACACTGCATGACCAAAGGACAAAACACCTGTCACAGGTAAATCGTTTGATCATGGATTGTTAATGTTAACAGGTCAAGCCAACACAAAACAACGCTGTGAGGTAAAGCAGATGACGAAGACGCTTCTTGTAGTTCTCATTCTTGGAACATTGTAGTTCGTCGTAAGATATCATCGTTGCATAAATATGTCACCAAGTCAAAGTGCAGTTGAATTCCTCTTTTGCTGCAGTTCTCCGTCCTTTCCTCGTTTTCCCTCCTTTCCATGACCCTGTAATGTTTTCCATTGGGGTCAAGGCAAAGTGGATAGGAAAGGACTTAGGGAGGAGTTTTCTTGACTTTTCGAACGCACCCTCTCTCTCTCTTGGAGCTGCAGCAGAGGCACACCTGTGATCATCACTGAGACACACCTGCAATCAGTCTCCCAGTAAATCAGCTCCTCCATAAAAGATCAGTTAAGACTCCACCACTCTGGCAGATAATCCCATCCAGTTGCGTGTGCCCTGCTGCCCTTCTTGGGTGTTTCCCTGTGAGCCAGCCAGTTTTCAGCCATGAAGACATGTTTGAAAGGTTTTGGTAGCTCTGCTCCCCAGGGCTGTTAGAATGGGCAGAAAATCACTCACTGATTGACAGCTCAGTGCAGCTGGTCATGTGACTCACTGAAGGCGGGAACATGGAGTGTGTCATACACACCCATTATAAAGTCTGAGGAGAAGCAAGAAACACATCACTTCAACTCTGATACCTCTAAAAGGGTCGAAAAGGGATGAAATCCCTAAAATGGAGGTCGAACGGGCATGAGGGACAGGCGACAGAGCGAGGACCCGACAGATGCTGCTTGTAGCTTTAATTTTTTGTTTTTTCTTTCTGGGCGGGCGGAGGTTCTGATGTTAGTGTTATAATTGTGTACTGTATTTTGTTATATTTGTAAATATAATTTCTCTTTCTCACCCTTTAAAAAAGGAAAACTAAATATATAAATGTTCATTAAACTGAATTACTACATTAGTCTTGTTTTTTAATAGTCATACCTCTTAAACCATCACCTCATTGCCTCGTAGCTTGTAGTAAGCCTACGTTGGTTGGTTTTGCCATTTTGGCTCACAATCAAATCCTCTATGGAGAAACTGAGGCTGTCACACACATGAAGGCGGGTATTTTAAAAAAAGGTTTTTCTGTGCCTTTTGTCCTTCTGTCCACACATACATGGCATTTCAAGGTCACTGAAAATGGGTATTTTGGAAACTCCAGTCAAGGTGAAGAGTTTTCCTTGTTTTGGACAGTGTGGACAAAGAAAACAGGGAAAACTGCATCTTGGACCTTTACACACTATGCACCAACCTCTCCATTCTCACTGTTGTTAACTAGTGCTGCGGTGCATGTTGCAAAAACTGTTACTATTTTTTGAGTGTTGATTTACAGAGCACTTCTGCCCCTCTCCCACTGTTATGCTGGATTAAAAACACTCAATAAAAACTCGACCGACGTTTTGGACGGTGCTACTGAATCACAAGTGACCATGTTGACTGTGACCCATGGCTGCTTGCTCTGTTGTTGCCATAAATATAACAGTTCATGAAACCAAGAAGGGTACCCACAACATTTTTGAGTGACAGGGTTTGATTACAATTATCAGATGTGCCTCGAATGAAATACAAAGAAATATTTTGCACGACTGTTTTCACCAGTCAACGCAGCCATAAGTTAAACTGTGACACAAGTGGGACATGATGGTGGGAACAGATATGAAAATAAAACCACATTTGTATAGAAATAACTAAAAAGGTGCATATCATGGACATAGTAACAAGGTAAAAAAACAACGTTTAACAGTACAGTTATGTGCTATTTGTGTTTCCGTGTGGACGTTTTTTTTTAAAACAGGAGGAAAACCTCAGTTAAATAACCGCCTGAATATGACACCTGACATTGAATTGAACGGTGGTGAAGTTGAATGTAATTAAAGTTCCCTGAAGAAGAAACCTGATATTAAGTAAATTTACAATGTAACCATCTGCCACAGACGCTGTACTGGAACATGAAACAGATCATTTGTTCAAACTTTCTCTCCTCTCTGCTCGGTCGGCCTCTGATTATCATAATTACCATCATCATCACTCACGTAGCTCTTGTTCTGTTTGTTGTTCGTGGACACATCTTCTCTTGTCTTATGTGATGCAGCTGTAAACCTGCTCTTTTTTTCCCACTTGTATATAATAACTGTAATGATATTTATGCAAGTGTCTTTACTCTTTGTTGTCGTGGTATTCCAGCGTGGTCGTTTACCTCCTGGGACACAGCAACAACCAATCTTTACCTTCGGGAACAGAGACGAGGAAGAGGGGGAACTCAGCGAAAGCCGTCTCTCAGCTGGCAGCTTGACATTGAGCCTGTGCGCTTGAAGATGAAAGATGACACACACACAAACACACACCGCAGACACCACATGTTCTCAGGAGCTGAATGTATTTCACACATTAACAATGCACTGTGAGACAATTCTACAAAATTCAGTTTGATTCTCAGAGGAAGTGTTCATTATTTATCACAGATAAAAGAGTCTTTCCAAGCGTACTCTGTCTCCTTGTGGGTTTTTTTGTTACTTCCATTTATATAAGAGTCTCGTGCAGCACAATCAGTTAGAAAACACACAATCCTCAAGGACAAACAACCTTCAAGGAGTCAAGCTGGGAAAAAAATGTTTACTTGCTATCACAAAGATCACGGTATGTTTGCAATATGACTACACATTGTTTATACCGCTGTGAATACTTGATTGTGACTGTTTGCAGGATGCATATGAGCATGGCAGAGGCATGATAATGCCCCTGAAGGGAGTGGTTCTCAATTACTTTCTGACGTGCCCCCGATTTTAGAGCAATTCCTCTTTGCAACCAAGCTCAATAAACTGCCTGGGCTAAGATTCATTTCATGACAAGGATGTTATGAGGGTTCATTTAATAAGTTTAAGTGTGTGAACAAAATAAATAAATAAAAGGTATTTAGTCTTTTTATGTCTACACATTATCGGTACTTAATGTGCTACCACTAATCATATCTTATTCTAACCATAACCCTATCTTTAAAGGTCCCATGTCCTGCTGTGTTTGACTGTTTACATCAGTGGTTCTCAAATGATGTGCAGGGACACACTGGGGTGCCTTGGGCAAGTCCAGATCTGTCATGGGAATTGGAAGAACAACTTATTTAGAAAAAAAAGTTGATGAAAAATCAAGGGAACACCATCTTTTCCTTTTCACAGTGTTTAAAATGGATTATCTAATTCTAAAAACTATGACCTAAGCAGTCATTTGAAAAATTTGGAAATTTTACAAAAAAAAAAAAAAAAAAAAAAAAAAATAAAAAAAAAAAATATATATATATATATATATATATATATATATATATATATATATATATATATATATATATATATATACATATAAAATGGGGTGCTGGTTTGGTGAAGTGGTGGGCAACCAGGCACGTCCCATATACATGCTTCTGCTGGCCCGGGTTTGAGTCCTGTGGCCAGTTTGAGGAGTGTCTTCCCCTCCTCCTCTCGTCCCCCTTCATGGGCCTATCCGCTGTCTCCCTCTCTCCTATCAATAAAAAAAGCACAAAAATGCCCAAAAAATAATCTAAAAAGAAAAAAAAATTCTTCAGTAATTTTTAGGGACGTACAATATTATCATCATGATATCAGTAAAGGCAGAAAATTGCTTCAAAAATGCAATATAAGCAGCAGATATAAAAATTTCTGCCAATATTTTAGCCTTATATGTTATTAAAAAGGGCGGCACAGTGGCAAAACAGATAGTGCATATGCCTCACAGCAAGAAGGTCGCTGGTTTGATCCACGAGTCGGGCAGGGCCTTTCTGTGTGGAGTTTCAATGTTCTTCCTGTGCAATACTGGGTTCTCTCCAGGCACTCCAGTTTCCTCCCACAGACCAAAACATGCTTGTTAGGCCTCTCACCAAAATGCCAGCTGGGATAGGCTTCAGCCCCCTGTGACCCAGAAAGGGACAAGCTGTATAGATAATGAATGGATGGATGGATGTTAGTAAAAAGTTTATAAAATTTGTATACGTTGATTTTATTAGGACAGTAAAAGCTTAAAACATGCCTGTTTTATTGTCAGCTGGTTTGTAAAAAGCTAATTTGTTCTTCTAGCTATTAAAAGAGCAAATTGAGCTTATTTTACAGTTAAAAAAACTTAACATGAAAAATACATTTTGTGTTTAATGCACTTGTAGAAAAAAATTTATTGCTTGTGTATACCAGTATCAATATCTGTAAAATATTGTCACATTGGCAAATTTTTTTACCTGCCATTAATTTTACGCAAAAAAAAAACATGCAAGACGAAGAAGATATTAATGCATTTCTTAAGATTAGTTAAACAAAGCGTGCCTAGACATTTTCACTTGGTTTTAGGTGTGCCCTAGAGGCTTAAAAAGTTAAAAAATATGTCTTGTGGGGTCTATTAAGTAAAGATTTAATTTCACTTGAATAACAAAATGAAAAATGTCCTCTCTGAGAAGAGGATCAAATGTAACTCTTTTTCCCTCCCCTTTGAAAATACTCAAATCTGAGGGGGCAGTGAGGTTATTACGCAGAGCTCTGCACTAAATGGCTGCCCAAACAATGCCTGATTGGAGGGGGAGGAGGGGTAACAGGCCTTAGTGTAGACTTTCAAAACAGTCTTGATGTTTGTCTGTGGCAAGAAAACACACATGTAGGTGGAGGCTGCATAGCTATGACATCATAAACCCCAGGAAGTAAAAACAGAGTGTTTTTAGAGGCATTTTCTTTAAAAGGCATAGTGTATTTCTGAACTGAGAGTTTAGTAAAAGATGGGTCCACTGTTTCCACAACACAAAAAACACACTGCATCTCCTCACTGTGTAAATACTGTGTGTTACTTCACACTGTTGGACAGCTCAGTAAAGGCTCAGTAAATTAAGGCAAATGAAGTGAACGTATTAATGCAGAAGCAGGACCACTTCACAACCCACACCTCCAGTCTGCTGCCAGCCTGTTTTTACTCAACCATCCCTCGTTACTCCATTTGTCTGTGACTCTTCTACCCGCCCTCACGCTTTACTCTCCCTCATTTAATTCTTCTTCATCTTTTCCAACTCCGCTCCATGCCTGCTTCTTTCTAGGTGGGGGGTTAAGACCAGCTTGGGCAGGATAAAGCCTGAGATGGAGCCTCCATCCTGAGTCTCCCTCTGCCAAGCTTCTCACAACATATCTCACATTCACCACTCCCCTAAATCTTCATTAACCCTCATGTTGTGTTCATTTTGTTTCCTGGTCAGAAATGACCATTCCACGAAGACTCACCATAAAAAACTGTATTAATACACATTATCACTACTTGTTGTGTTAGATTGTTTAATTACCTCAAGTTCTAGTGAGTAAAACAAGTTTTGAACCTCTGTATGTTTTCAGTGGCCTGTTTTCCTCATTGATCTGATCTTACACACTTGAAAGCAAGTTCTTAAAAACATAATTTTGGATTATCTTGAGTATAAGAAATAATCAGATGACACATAGTATACTGTTTATTACAGAGTACTTTGGGTCAAAGTTATCAAGGACATTTGCTTTGAATCCATTAAATATTTTTATACAGTCACAAAAAGTAACACCCTGTTGTGTTCCCGGTCAAAAGTCACCATGAATATTTTAATTGTGTACAAAAGAAATTATCAATAAACTGCACTTGGCATTGTCACAGTATTCCAAAATCAATGTCTTCATACATTAACATACAACTATCAAGACAATAAAAACTAGAAAGCACTTAGAGAGCACAAACCTCTGCCAAGGTAGCTCACATATTGCTGTTACATCTATAAGCAATAGTTCCATGATGAAGTTACCATCATAATAAGATTCCTTGACCCTGAAAACCCACGCCTAGCACTCAGAATCATGTTGAGATCATTATTAGGGCCCGTTTACATGACAGACGGTTAAGACAGACTTTTCACAAACAATGGCAAGTGGATGCATGAAGACACAGGAGTTTTTTGTCTGCACAACAAATCTGACAAACAGAAGACAGTAAGCAGCACACATGTTGCTCAGTAGATGGCTGAAGCTGCTGCTGCTGTTGTTCTTAGGTACCAGGCACCGTTCTTGTGTAAATGGAAAGCACAAACGCAACAGGAACTCTCAGTTTTTGGTTGTTTTCATTGTCCTGTAAACAGCAGTTATACAGTTGATAGCAAAAATGATTGTTCGCTAATGGCAGTTATCTGGGTCACCACCAAAATCTAATCATTTTTATGTTTGGCAATTACCAACATCGCCTGAAAATGTCAGCAAAATCCGTCCAGTAGTTTTTGCGTAATCTTACTATCAACCAAACAGTTAAACAAACAGACAAACACATAAAGTAACAAACATACACCAGTAACAGCATGATCTCCTTGGGGGAGGTAAAAATCAGGCTTCTAAATGTGGTGGAGTGTGGACTCACACTTCAGTTGTGTTTTTTATCATGCAAATGTTGGACAATATGCACAGGTTGTTGCATGTCTCTTGCTGATATGTGCATTGCATATATGGCATGTTGTGCTTGTTTTGACATCTCTTGGTGCACACAGACTGCTCCTCCTCCTCTTATCACCTCTGTCTCATGGAACAAGTAATCTTGCTCAAAGCAAGAGAGACGCTCCACCCACTTGAACAAAACTGATCACTGCCAGTTTGTCCTGTTGACAATGGCCTGGTCTTGTATCCCGGTTGTCAAAGCGAATCACCAATGACAATGTGGAATATTTGGAGTGACATGGTGGCCCGAAAATAATTGTTGGTGGCCCCTCCTCTCCTCATTGGTGTGGTCCTCTCCTCATTGGTGTGGTGACCATCAATTATATAATCAAGAACCTCACAGTATATCAACCTGCCATGGTACTGCCACCCAATGAACTGTGAGCAAAGCCTCAAAAGTATTATATATCTTAGTTAGAGGAAAAGCTCAGTGTTACTGAGACAATGTTGCAAATTTCTGTGAGAACTGTCAACACAGGTGTTGGACCAAGGTGTGTGTGTGTGTGTGTGTGTGTGTGTCCATCTGAAAAATGTGGACGTACCTGAGCTCAGTTTTTACATTAATTGTTGTCTCCCTCATTCATTTCTAATGACCGGTCATTTTTGACCTAGAGCAGTAAGAGTGTACAAAAGTTGAATAAAACTTCCAAAACTGTATGCAAATTGGTACAGTTTGTTTTGTGTGTTCAAATCCTCTTTTTGGACAGAGTCATTGAATCTCAGGTCAATCTGAACAAATTAACTACAATTTTCAGGGATAAAACTTTTAAATCAGTCAAATTTGACCAGAACACAAGACTTTTTGTGGTGTGATCACTGCTAGTGAACAAACACATTGTATATCTTTTACGTCCTCACAGTGGAAGTCTCCCATTGTTAGTTTGTCAGGACACTTTTCAGATAAAAAAAAACACACTAAACAGGATACAGAGACATGAGCAGGCCGGACTAAAGAAACACACCCACTCACTGACTCAGGAGCTTCACCAGAACTTTGTCGACACCGATTCATTTTCTAGCTGATGAATTATATCCTTTTTATTATCATGCATGAAAGTCCAAAAATTCCTAATTCTTATCAGTGTTTCTCTTTTTGGGCACTAAAAGAGAAACACTGACTGGACTCAAGGATGGTGAAAAAAGTTTTATCTGGAAGGAGGGATACAACAGAAAGTAATTGAGAACCACTGCTCTGAAAGAAAGACATGACCATGACCATGATGTGACTGTAATTTCTTTCTGAGCAGATCTTGATTAACCTTGCAGTGCAGCTGAATCACCCTGATTCAATGTCTGTAATCAGACAGATCCTTCTTGCCAAGCTTCAATCTACAACGATTGTGCTTGGCCCAAAGCTAGTCGACCCAAACAGAGTCCTTAAGAGGAGAAAGAGGTGGAACCTACGAGCAAGACAACAGCAGGAAGTGACTGCTCATACAGAGGTAACAGCTTCACTAGTACTTTTGTCAAATCTGGACCACATGTCTGGCCTGTAATAAATGTGATTGACAGAACCATCATCCAGTCACCTGCCAGATTTGCTTTTGAAAGTTCCTGCCTGTTCTAGACACTTTCTATGGATTGTTGCCTAGATGGACCAGTGAAATATATTGTTCTGGTGTGTCAGGTGAGCTGTTGAAAAGTTCTTGTTAATTAATTGACTGATATCCTGCCTATTCCCTGAAGAACTTCAATGTTGGATTAATCATTTTAACAGGGCCTAAGAAGTTTTGGAGCACTTTTATAGGTCAAAGGAGAAGATTGGGAGACTGTCTGTATGTCCTGCTGTGTTATGTGTGTGCAGTGGAATTATTTATTTATGTTTATTAAGATGACAACTCAAAGATGTGCAATGTTTATGTGTGCTCAAGCTTATTCCCATGCAAAATATGATACATGTTTGTGCCGCAGCAGTGTGATAACCATGACACTTTTTCACAGAACCCACAATACTCATTAGCAGCTCTGATCAGATCAAACACAAATGATCTTCAGGTTATCAAAATGCAGGTGGATGGGGGGGGGGGGTTGAATCTCCATCACTACACATCAACAGGAAACAACAGAGATGCACATGATAGTTTGACAAGCAGGAAATGGCCTTAATTTTTTGGGCAACTGGGAGGGATTGCTTGGACAATGACTTGTGAAATCAGGAGTGTGATTTGTTTCTTTACCCCCACAAATAAATAAAATGTTTTTTACTGCCTTAAAATGAGTATAATCAAATTTTAATATCATAATCAAACATTAAACTCATCAGAGTAGAGATGCTCTGCACCAGATTATAGCTTTCTATCTAATTTCCATCCGCAGTCCCTGTGGCAGACAAGAGAGAAATTAAGGTATGAATAAAAAGTGCATTTGCAGTACAGAGAGTGCATGAAAGTACAGAAAAATACAATTTTGTTCATAGAAAGTACATACATCCAGTTATAGTGCAGAGAAGCAGATTTAAAACAGAAAAGTACACTCACTTACCACAAAGGCATAGAAATATAATTATTAGAAGAAATTAGTTTAAAGCCTAGTCAATGCTGACAGGCTTGATTTCTTATAACCCAGTCTTTAGTTTCTCTGGAGAAATCTTTATAGTTTGTGTTGGTCTTTAGTTCAGCTTGGAGCTTGTTCCATTCTTTTTTAGTTATATATGGGAAAGTTGTGGTTCGTAATGGTGTACTGTACTGCCATTGAGAGGCTGTTCTTGTTGCTCTGTTCATCCGTTCAGAGCTCAGATGAACAAAAACCTTAAGGGTTGGATGACAGAAGACCGTAGACAGCGCCAAAACGGGAGAATGAATCATGGGTAAGACCACGAACCCGAGCTGCCCACCTTGAAGAAGTATCTATTCAGGGCACATGCAGAAACAACCTCAAGGCAACCAGCACCCCGAGGATAAGAATATTTGAGGACTAGTATGAAGCAATATCTAGTCACACTAATTCAGTCACACCACATTCACACAATGTTGGTTTAGGCTACTACGGAATTATCCATCAGTATTAGCACAGAGGGCGGCACAGTGGCGCAGCGGGTAGTGTGTGAGCAATGGAGTAAAAACTCTCAACTCTTTTGAAATCGGTTGAGGACAATTTAAAAACAGTGATCAAACACAAGCTTTGCTTTGGTAGAACCCAGTGGTTTAATAACATAATTTTCTTTACAAAACCACCAGCATAAAAGTCATTAAAAGGTATTAAAACAGTCTTAAAATGTCCATAAAAAACAAGGGCCAAGAGTCTTTTAAAAGGGGTGAAGAGGCTAAAAAGTGAACGTTCTCACATCGCCTATAAGCAAAAGGAAAAGGGCTGCCAGTATGGTGTACATAATACCAACACCAGACGAGTCGCGCTCAAAGTACCAGAGTGTTACTATATCCCAAGGATACTCACCACACTGGCAGAGCTCCTCACTCTGCTGCTGCGTGTCCTTTGCGTCGCGATACTCTGGATTTTCCCCTGTTCTGCTGCCTGCCATCCGCTCCCGTCTGCCCTGCGGCGTCCTCCCCGTTGCGTTCTCTCTGTGGTGTCCTCTCCACCTCGATCGTGGCCTCTGTCTTGCTGCTTTTCTCTCTGTCTGCCCCACTTTTCTGGCCGTGCTGAGTCCTTCCAATGGCCACTGATTGGCTGCCGCATCTCCCTGCTGCATCTCGTAGGTGCTCTGATTACCCCGATGTGCAGCTCCAGGTGCGTGCAGTTAAAAGCCAGCAAGGCAGAATGGTTATAAAAACATGCAATAAAAACAATTCAACCAGGTAAAACCAACACTTCCATGAAATAAAAACTGTATAAAACAAACTTATAAAAACATGCATATCCATAGAACCATACCTCTGCCTTGTGACAAGTGCACATGCCTCATAGCAAGAAGAGTGTTGGTGTCAGTCTGGGCTTTTTAGTTTGCATGTTCTTCCCATGCATGTGTGCCTTCTCTCCAGGCACCTCAGCTTCCTCCCACAGACCAAAAAACATGCCTTTTAGTTTAAATTGTGACTCAAACTTGCCGTTAGGTATGATTGTGAGTGTAAATGGTCACCATCTTTCTATGTGGCCATGCGATTGACTGGCGCTTGGTTCAGGGTGTAGACCACCTCTCGCCTAATGTCAGCTGGTATAGGCTCCGGCCCCTGAGACCCCAAAAGGGATGAGCTGTATAGATACTGGATGGATGTCCTTCTATAAAACATATCAACATGTGATTGCAGGAGCTGGAGATCAAACCCCTAACTTTCTAAATAGAAGACGATCAGCTCCACCACTGATCCATCATCACTCCTGTTCTCATCAAACTTGTGTCGGAAGCTTAATACTCAGCAGTTCAACTGTTATGTATCTACTGTATACACTGAAATGTCTCACTATCTGCAGGAATGAAGCATCAAAGTAGTAAAAATGAGCATGAAAAGTAACCTGAGCCTGAATCTAATCTTGTTGTTCTATAGTATCTGAAGACCAGCATCTCAGGCTGATGTTTGTGTTTCATTCCTCTGTGGTGTTGTGGAATTGGACCCAGCTTTTACTCACACTGAAGCACAGAAGATTGGATTCTTCACGGTCAGCAATCGCCCCTCTCCAGCAGATGAAGGTAGCCTTTGTGAATGTTAGCGAGTGTCAAAACAGCAGCCTGAAATTGTTTATGACACAGCCACAGGGAGACAGAATTACAATGATGTACCACTTTTTCTCTGTCCAACATCCATGTGATAGCTGTTAAAGTGTCAGTGAGCTGCAGGGGGAGTGCTGTCAGGGTCATCGAATGACATCTTAGTACCTCCAAACAACCCCCTAAACCTCACCGATCAGACTGGAGAATTAGAGGAGCTCTGTCCGACAATTTCTGTCTCTTTCTGAAACTGACAAGCAAAGGCGAGAGGTGGAAAATGAGCAAAGGTTTGTTTTTGTCACTCAGGATTTTTTCCTTAACATAACTCAGTTACTTCTATCAAATAAAACTCCATGGATGCTTTGGAAAATGATAAGAAATCATGGGGGATATGGATAAATTCATGTCTTAATTTGATTCTTTAGGTACATGAGATATAAATGGTTGTCACAGTACCAGAGTAGAGTTGTGCAGGTCTGCAAAGTTCAAGAAAAAAACACCTTAATGTCTTTTCAATTTTCCGTCAAAATCAGATCATTGTATCCTTCATACAGCATTGACATTTTTGCTAACCTGCTACTGTACACCAGTGAAAAATTCAATACATATTTCATCAGTCCATCTGGGTAACAGCCCATAGGAAGTGTTTGGGAATTCAAAAGCATATCCCGCAAATGATCGGTCGATCGGTCCGTCAATTACATTCATTATGGACCAATCGGATAATGTAAAAGGCAGGCACTACTGCCACGGTGTAGAATACAAAACCCAAAACACTACATTAAACAAACTATTGCCAAACATGTCGGAGCGGAAATATAATTTTTATCGACAAATGTTTTCACTGTTGTTGTTCGTTCTTCTGGGAATAAGGAAAAGGTGTCCAGATCTGATAAAAGTGCTACTGAAGCTGTTAGCATATATGCTAATCTCTGTACGAGCAGTCACTCCCTGCTGTCACCTCTTCTGTAGCTCCCACTTGTTCCTGCTCTAAGGACACTGATTGGGTGGTGCCACTTTGGGCCGAGCACAACTGTTGTAGATTGGAGCTTGGTAAGATGGACCTGTCGGATCACAGTCATTGATTCAGATGGATCCAGCTGCTGTGCAAGGTTACTTTTTTGCAGAGTATAAAGGAAACTCTCAAAGCTTTAGAGTTGTTCTGTTAACCTACTTACAAGCACGTCCGCGGTGGTCTTCACATGTGCCGTGCAGTTTTAGTTTGGTATGTATTTCTTTTGAAAATTTCATAAATTGCTAATCACAGTTTAAAAATAAATAATGTAACATAACGCGGTAAAAAAGAAGTAACAACAGGCACACAGGACTGTTAAGATTTGCTGAAGAGTTTATCTGATGACTATAGGCAGAAGCAGGCTAACGCTTCCCATAGACTCCCAGTGTTTGAGCTAAGCTAATTAGCGGTGGGTGAGCTCTGCCCGTCTCTTCCTTGTTATTGCACATACAGTCGAAAGAATGGAGTGAGGCAAGACAGGAAAACAAAAAAATGTTGGCGTATCCTTTTAATACATTTGATTAGTTTATTCTTTAATTTAAATATTTATTTTAAATGAATATTAATGAAGCTTTTGATTTTGTATCTATTCAATGATGGCCTGATTCTTTGGTTTATTTCCTTTGAGTAGATCAACCTGCTGCATCTGCAGTAAAAGGAGTAGCAAAAAGCAAGCTGAATCGTGTCCAGTGTTCTCTGTCGATCTCCAAGCCTCCAGCGATTTGGGGTTGGCGCTGATGCCGGGAAAAGGGGAAAAATAACTCGCGACTGACAGAAAATTTACACTTATAATTATCAACAATTATTTCTTACAATATGTCCTCATAAAGTTTAATGATACAGTGTAGTAGAGGGGAAAATAAATGTGTCATTAACAGCAGACGGTTCATTATAGAAGCCCTAAATGAGCCAACAATAACAGCAGGAAGATTTTTAATCTTGAAATAATAATTTTCTTGTAGCCTCTAAAAATGTGGAATTAGAATGAGTAATAATTAAAAACCAGACTTAATCAGCAGAATTTGAATCTGAACCACAGTTGTTAACATCCTAACCTTAGTTATAGGTCAGTTTTTTGAAGGTGGAAAAGTAGTAAGTAACAATCTTTCAGAGACCGTTGTTCTTCAAGGGTGTTAATCATCAGTGTCATCACCATATGATATTGATTATTAAGCTAATAATACAAAATTGTCAATATTACAAAGTCAGCCAGGGTACAACATCAATGTGACATGATCTAAAAGCCTGTGACTGATATTTGATGTTATTTTATTTAGACAACATTTTTGATGCAGGGAAGAATTTGATTTATATTCTAATTTAATCTTAATTTTGTCAGATGGATGGGCTGATACGAAGTTTTGATGAACACAGAGTGGCTTCTGAACAGGAGGCGAGAGCCACTGTCCTCTGAATCATCTCAAATGTTTGATATATTAAATGTGACAGTCAAAATAAAAAAAAAAAAAAAACACCCGGTTCATCCAAGCAGACACCAACAGAGGCCTTCTCTCTTTTTATTAACCGACATGGTCTCTATCAGACGCTACTACAGCTCTATAAACAAAGGTAAAGGAAAACATATGAAGATTTATACAGAACTGTTATAATGAGACTTTTTTTTGGTTCAAAAAGGTGTATGATGTATCAACTCAACACACTTTTACACAAAATAAACTCAAATAATTCAGGCCTGAGGCATCAAAGTATCAACAAGTAATACAGCAAAGCAACAAAATTGCATAATCAAAATATTGTCCACAGCACAAATCAATCTAAATAAACAAAGACACTGTTTTAGTTCTTTTCTTTGTTCTTGTATTTCATTTACTCAACTGAAAACACTACAAAGACAGATATTTAATATTTAAACTGATAACCTTTTTTTCTTTAATAAATATTCACTCATTTTGAATTTGTCACCACAACATGTTCTAAAAAAGCCTGGACAGGGAAATGTTTACCACTGTGTTACATCACCTTTCCTGTTAACGACACTCAAACAAGTGTTTACAAACTGAGGAAACTATTGTTAAAGCTTTGTAGGAAGGATTCTTTCACATTTTTACTAGATGTACAACTTTAGTTATTCAACAGTCTGGGGTCTCTGTTGATGTCTGGACTGAAGGCAGACCAGACTAGTACCTGCACTCTTTGCCTACGAAGCCATGCTGTTGTAACACGTGCAGAATGTGTCTTGACATTGTCTTGCTGAAATAAGCAGGGACGTCACTTGGATGGCAGCATATGTTGCTCTAGAACCTATATGTACCTTCACAGATGTGCAAGTTACCCATGCCATGGCTACTAACACACCCCAATACAATCACAGATGCTGTTTTTGAACTTTTCTCTGATAACAGTCCTGATGGTCCTTTTCCTCTTCAGGCCAGGAGGCAATGACATTAATGATTTCCAAAAACGGTCTGAAATGTGGACTCGTCAGACCACAGCACACTTTCCCACTTTGTGTCAGTCCATCTCAGATGAGCTCAGATAAACCAGCATGCACCATCTTGAATGGTGGAGTTTTAACTTTCACTTTTAGATGATGTGACAAGTTATGTTGACTAACAGTGCTTTTCTGAAATACTCCTGAGCCCATGTGATAATATCCTTTACAGATTGATGCTGATTGTCAATGCAGTGCTTCCTGAGGGACTGAAGGTCAGGGGCATTCAGTGTTTGATTTCTCTGGATTCTCTGATCTGTTGATGATGTTGTGGTCTGTCTGTGATGAAATCCCCAAATTTCTTGCAATTGTGTGTTGAGAAACAATTAACACATTTACATAACAGCTTTAATTCCCATTTAATTCCAAATAAAACTTAAATCCTCTTTAAAAAGATTAAAAATGACCTTTAAGTCTGAATTAAATAATTCCTTGATCATGTTTACGTTCGAAGCAAGCATTGAACTCGAGCTGAGACAATTTATTTAATTACAGCCTTAGAAGATTTGGAAATAATAAAAAGAGTGGATGGATGTCAGCATAAAAATGAGGACCTTTTTAGAGTTATAGTGCCCAAGTTGGACGAGGTTTCCCTGACAGAGACGGTGGAGACGCTGAACTAGAGTTTGTTTTCTCCCGGTAGACGTTAATGCGTCACGTCTGCCCCCTGTCCAATCAGAACCATTCCCAACCCCCAGACCTTAAGCAGAATTGAATAACGGCAAATAAACATGTTTTCAAGGTAAACTTCAATTTGGAATTACTATTTCCATGTAAACAAGAAGGAGAATACTTTAATTCCAAATTATTTAATTCTGAATGCTTAATTCCAAATTAACTAACATCATGTAACCATGGCCATTGTTCTTCAGCTGTTGGACTATTTTGCTCACGCAGTTGCTCACAAAGAGGTGAACCTCGGCCCCTCTTTGTGAGCAACTGACCCTTTTGGGGATGGTCCTTTCATATTAAAATTATGACACTCACCTGTTTCCAATTTACCTTTTCTCTTGTGGAATTTTAAACATTTGGTCTTGTAGTGTATTCAACTGGATATAGGTCGAAAAGAGTTTGCAAATCATTGTATTCTGTATATTGTGTTTTACAAACCGTCCCAACTTCATTAGAATTGGGGTTTGTTAATATCCCCCTCATCTTTAAAAAGCTCAGGTGCTCCCTCTTATCGTCAGCTTTCTGCCAGCCTGATAAAAACTCTCAGGAAGTTGCACGGCTTGGCCAAGATCATCAGACGGGGAAGAAGTGAGTTTCAAAACAAATCGATAACCAGCAAAGGACTTTCAATTGATCTGATTGGATAATGATCAGCCAATAAATATATGTGTTTATATACATCAGTGTTTATTACACCCCTACTGTTTTCACAATGCTGTACTTCTCTCAGTCCACAGGTTTCTCCCTGAGAGAATGAAAACTATTAACATAACCTATAAACATTTTCCCTTCTTAAAGACACTTTATACAAACAACTGTTTCAGGTCTTTTATCAGTAAATAAGTTCAATCCAGAGCATCTCTGTAAAATGGGCTCATTGGAGGTCATAAATCAGCACAAAGGGTCATTTTTCTGTAATTTGAACCACAGTGCCAATGCTGAAGGAGCAGTCAGTATAGCATTTACACTTACAAAGTCTCTGCCAGGAAACAAGAGATGAGATTGGATAGAGAGGATTTCATGGAGACAAATTCAAATGAATGTTTTTTTCATTATTTTTATTGAGCAGTTTGGGTTTGTTTTTCTGTTTCTCCAAAGCTCTGTCAGCATTGTTTTTGTATTTGCAGTAGAAGCACTTTTAATCCTGCTCACATCCAAAATTTCTCCTCGCCCAAGGCTGGAACTTAAAACCATCAAGACAGAATTATCAAAATCAACAATGACTTTTTTGCTGTCTCATTTAGGGTCTTATGTAAATTACAGTCAGAATTTGGAATAAAAAATTCAGACAAATCTTAATCATTTACCTTTCCAATCTGATCAATCCACTTTATCTATGTGCCACATCTTAAAAAAAGGACCATCTGTTGTGTGAGTGTTGGACGATGAAAGTTCAGTGATGGGTCAAGAGGAACAGCTGGGATGATGTGGTTGTGTGATTCGTGAAGTCTTATAAACAAAAGGGAACAAAAGGCCACAAAAATTAAATCCAAATCCAATCAGTCCAGCCTTGACACTGGAGCAGAGTTTGTAGGAAACCCCTCAAGGCTTTTGGAGGAACGTGCTGTTTTAGGCAGCTACTGGCGCTGTAAAGAGGAGACGAGGGAGAAGTTCTGATGCTGCAGCTTCTTTTGTCTAAACCATTCAGGTAGTCATCTACTCTGCATGAATCAGCATCTCCAGATTGTCAACTCTTACTTAAAAACAGGTCAAAGGTCAAGATCCTCTCTGTATTTCAATCCTGCCTCTTGTTTGACTCTTTTGGTCTTTGTTTGACCTGAAGGCTTATTTTTTATTGTTTCCAGAGTTGTGTCTCTGTTTTGTCTGTTACAGCACAATGTCAACTTCTGTTTTTACACGTTTGAAATAAATACAGTTATAAAGTTATAACTATGTGGATTTGACCAAAATATTAATATTATTACAGTTTGTTTTAAACCTGGCCCTCAAAGTGGCTGCCTGGTAAAAAATAAATAAAAACCTTGTGCAAATGCAAAAAAATGCTCCTGGCATGGATGGTAAAATGAATGCAGAGTCATTGACAACATGTTGCCGAGCAGCACTTAACTTGCCAATTTTCTCAGAGTAAACCCATTAACCAGCTTAAGGATACTGGTGGAGAAGGGGGCCTTAAAGTGACAGGAGCTCTACCAGAGGGTTTCAGACAGACTGGGAATACAGGTGGATCAGGGGCCTCAGTATAAACTATATTGAATGGTAATGACAATAAACATCCTCTAGCAGTCATCAGAGTGAAATATATAAACTCGAGTTAAGGCAAGACCCTTTTAGAAAGTTTAAGTTTTCTGTTTATCTGTGTCCTCTTCCACTAAAAGATTGATCAGATTTTGGAGGTTCATAGTTCAAAGGTCATCTTGCTTCTTGATCACTGTTTGCCTGTGAACATAAGAATCTCAAAAACGCCTTGAGGAGTTTTCTTTAAATTTATCAGTTGGGTTGTATCAAGTACTTGACAACAGTCAGTGAAGTGGCTGGAAGGGCTCCAGCAGTGCTGTACCTTTAAGAATTGGCAGAATTGTGTAAGTTTCACATAAGAAGCCACAAAACTTTATAGGGTTGAATGTACAATTGGGCAAAACATTTCACATTGCTTTATTTTTCCTCTCGGAAGTCTCAGTGTTTGGCTTTATTTCGTGATGCAGCAAATGGCTGTGTTCTCCATCCGAAGCACACTGATAACACCCAATTAATGTCGGCCTGGAGGAAACGCCATTGTCACTTCAGTCAAAATCACTCATTTTTGGTTCAGTATTAGTTTCCTCTGTTGCCGTTGTGTCTTCCTGAGACTGAAGCCTGAAACAGCAGATCAGCAGAATCAATGCTGGTGGAATTAAATAGCCACTTGCTGCACTGTGAAAAAGTGGCAAACACAGAGGCACTGACATTTTTTTTTGGCCAACCGTAAATTTATCTCAACTTAGTTCTGTGGCTTGCTTTAGTGTAAAACTCACACAATTACGCGAAATAACTGTACCATCATCTCAGCTTTAAGCAGTGATTTACTTTATCTCGTGCCCCCCCATTCAAGATTAATGTTGCTGTACAAAGTTGCAAAGTTAAGATTTTCCAAACACATCAAAACATGTGAATACTGTTTTTAATGGTGTATTAGAGTGCAAATAAAGAAATCAGTTGAATTTATTTGACCTTTAATATCCACACTTAAATATAATTAATATTCTAACCCTCATTCTAGGGCTGGACGATATGGCTTGAAGTAAAATCACAGATTTTTCCTAAGAAAAGCTGAATTCTAATTGTAATCATTTTTGCCTGAATTTTATCAAAATATCTCCCAAACTAAAATAATTTCCCTCTCTTAAATAGAGTGCAGGCTGTAACTTTGTAATCAGTGATACATTATGTAGACTGGACGTAGGCAGGCTCATCTGCATCAACACTGAAAGCTGCACTACTTTCATAAAGCGCTAAACGATGTGAGAAAACAAGTGACTAATAAAGTCATGGGAAATAAAATGTTTATTTTTCAAATCTCCTGCAACATAAAATTGGATTAATCTATTAAATTAATATATATTTTACCTTGCCCTGTCCAATTCTGTCTTAGAAAGATGAAAATAACTAAGTGGCAACTGGTATACCTATTTCTTTCAAGATTTCAAATAAAAAAAAATCAGTCCAGAGTCACATATTCAAATTCTAAAAAGTTAAATCTTTCTTTATTAAACAACACTAACATAAAAAAGCCAACAGACGCCTGTTGTTTCACAGCCCATTTTGATATTACCTCTAACATGGCACATCACCAATCCCAGCACAGAGCCTTTGATTGGCGGGGCATCCCATCAAAAGCCAGGGGTTATCCATGCCGAAATTTGACCACGACCCTGTCCAGGCAAGTCACGCACACCCTAGGGTGTTGCCACTCTCCCCTTAGGTGTTACCTACCCCTATTAAAGAAACACTGCCTTTTAGGTGCAGCGCTGGGCCCTTTCAGCCACCTCACAGACTATTGTCAAGTACCTGATACAACCCCACATCAAAAATACTGAACTATCCCTTTAAAGGCAAATATGTAGGATTTTAGTGGGACTTCATCTGTTAAAAATTCTTCGAGGGACTTTTGATAAACTCAGTTCACATGTCTTCTCTTATTTAAGAGTAAACTGGTTTAAGGTATAAGATCTGAGACCAAGGGACCCTTGACTGTACTTCACTCTCCAGTTATGTTTACCTCATGGAGACATAAAACCAGATGCTGTATTTCTTGCTTTTATTTGTTTTTACAGCCACAGAAAATGAACACTAACACTTTGTGTAGGCTGAAGAAAAAAATTATGCTCTACCTACTTTTTGCTGCTCACAGACCCTGTGGGGTATTTAATTCACTTGGGATTTTTGTCAACTAAAATGAAAACATTGAAAGGTTGCAGTATTTCACCTTTAATGTTCCAGACATTTTACCTGTAAATCTTGTGGAATTCAACTTTAAATTTACTCAAAGTATGTCAAAGTTTATCGTCTTCCCTTCTCGGCTCCACCTGCCTGCCTGTACAGTCTGCCGCTCCAACTTCCACCGGCTGCAGCTCATCTGACAGGGTGCCACTCGTGTAGTCTGGGCAGCCGTCCTGGAGGCCAAGCTGTGAAGCTTCTCTATCCACGGGAGCCGGTTGCAAGTTGGCCGGCAGAAAGGCAACAGAAACCACAAAACCTGGCACGACTCCTGCACAGCTACTGGCCTGGAGCTGCTGGAAGAGTCCCGACAGGTGGGTTTGGAAGGTATTGCAGCAGAGTGAAGGTTATGCCAGGTTTCAGGAGATATTTGACAGTCTGAGATTGAAATACTCTCTTATATTGCTGTTGCAATGAACCCTGACATAAAAATGCAGAAGGCCCGTTAAAACCTTGAGTTCCTGGGATGAATGTGGCATCATCTTATTATTTTGTAGCTTTGAGCCCCTAAGATGTTTGAAATGTTTGTCTTTTTTAGCCAAATCCTTTCCATATCTGCTGCTTTACAAAGGCACAGGTATCTGAATGAGCGAGGGAAGTGATTTTTGGAGGAGCCTTGAAGGAAAGAAGGTTTTCTTTTTGGCCATGCAGGTCTTTGAGTAATGGTGTTTTTCATGGACGAGCTGGAGGGTTTAATAAAAGCTGAAGTCATTATTCATCTCAGAGGTAAAAAAAAAAAAAAAAACAAAAAAAAAAAACTAATTTGAAGTATTTTGATCTGTGACACCTCAAGAAAATCAACCACAAAGACTTTTTTTCTGGAAAACTTCTGATTTATGACACCATCATTGGGCAACTTTAATTACTCTCATCACCAGAAGGCCCAATTTTCACAATTTGAATGTAATAAAAGAAAAAAAAAATCACAAAAAGTTTGGAACCATTAGTTTGGTTGATTATTTCTCCCCTTAAATAATACCACTACACATTGTATTTTATATCGTTAGAGAGCCTGATTAGTCACCTATACAATGAAGTACAACTTATAAGTATCATGCATTTGTGGTATGAGAAACAAAGCTAAACATGAAGGTAGTGCCCCCCACATGGAGTAACAAAAATACATTTACCTGCCAGGGACCAGCTGGGGAATCTTATCTGAATTTCATGCTACTCTTTTGGCTCACAGTGTTAAATAATGAATGATAAAATTAATACATAACAACGGTCAAATCCCACATCAAGAACAGGGTCTTGATGTAAAAAGCTCATAACTTTGGGCTAATCAATCTTAACTTCACCATCAGGGGTGGACAGTAACAAAGTAGACTTACCTGAGTGGTGTACTGAAGCATATTTTTTTAGTATCTGTACTTTGCTTGAGTAGTATTTCTTTGTAAACTTATGACTTTTACTCCACTACATTTGAAAGACAAATACTGTACTTTAACTCCACTACATGTCTATGAAGGGTCTCATTACACGTTTTAAGGATTGCTCTGAAGTCAGTGGAAAAACTTTCTTTCTTTTCTCTTCTCTTCACAATGCCCTGACAATCACCTCACTTGTCCGCTGATCTTTGAAAGAAACTGTGGCAGGGGCAGAGAGTTAGTGCATAAAAGAGAAATGTGTGCTTAATAGAAACAAAGAAAGGAAAGCTGGCTGTTAACAAATACAGACTGTCCAGTTAGCACACTGCTAACAACAGATAGCTGTGAAACTTACCCTCATAGTCAAGGATATGACTCCAAATGCAGGGTTCAAAACTCCCCTGTTTGCTCTGTGGAGCAGGGAACAGGCATATAAGGTGAAAAATCGTTGATGTTCAGTTACAGTAAATCCTGCAGGCACCTTGAGAAACTTGCCATCCTAAAGTACTCAACTCAGGCTCAACACAGTACAGTTGCCTTGTTTTGAATCTTCAAGATATCCATGATCTGGATGAATGAAAATCTACACAGACCGAGAGTAAATGTAGATGGAGACAGACATAAAGGAAGCATGTTGTCAAGATCATGCACAGAGTCTATTGGATTAAGATCTTGGCGGCCCCTAAGGTAAAGTGAACTTATTTTCATGTTTCAGAAACCATTGAGATGATATGAGCTTTGTGACATTAGGTGCTCTTCTAGTGCAAGTAGCCATCAAAAGGTGGTCAACCTTCACACTGTGAAGCTGTGTAAGCTGTGGTGTTCAAACTTTGCTCAGTTGGACCTAAAGGCCACAAAGTGTGGCAGGAAAATATCCTTCACACCACCACCAGGCTGAACTGCTGATATAAGGCAGGGTACATCCATGCTCTCATGTTGTTTACACCATAGTCTGACCGTACCATCTGAATGTTGAAGCAGAAATGGAGACTCATATTTAAAATTTACCAATTTTGGTGAACCCATGTAAATTGTAGCCTTAGTTTGCTGCTCTTGGCTTACAGAAGTGGCACTGGATGTGGTCTCCTCCTGCTGTAGCCCATCTGCTTCAAGATTCAGCAAGTTGTCCGTTCAGAAATGCTCTTCTGAATACCTTGGCTGTAACAAGTTATTTGAGTTGCTGTGGACTTTCTATCACCTCACACTACTCTGAATATTCTCCTGTGACCTGGGGCATCAACAAGGACATTTCATCCAAATATCTGCCACTCACTGGTGTTTTCTCTTCTCAGGATTGTTCTCTGTAAACCCTGGTTTGTGTGTTAAAATAGCAGCACATAAGCTGTTTTTAAAACACTTGGTCCAGCAGCCATTACATCTGTGGTCAGATCCCCTTTCTTCTCCATCTGATGCTCAGTTTGAACTTCAGCAGATCATCTTGACCACAGCAACATGAATTAATGGACTGAGTTGCTGCCATGTGATTATGCCATCTGATTTGCTGTTAACAAGGTGTTGAACAGGTGTACCTAATTAAGTTCCCAGTGATTCTGCTTTATTAACCTAAAGCATAAGTAGGAGTAAACTCTTGTTGTACACTCTTTAAGTCTTTAAACCTAACAGTCTCTGCTGTGCTGAACCACTAATACAGAAAGTTTTCATAAATTTAAGTTTCAGAGGGACCTTTCAGCGACAGTTACAAGAAGTGTAATAAAACAGTTTTACAGCTGTGACTACATTAGGCACACTAGGCAATGCAAAACCCTAGCACATCTGTCATGGACTGAATCAGCTGCATTACTGAGATGGAGAAAGAGAGTCTGCGAGTTGCACATTTGAAATAAACAGAGCAGAGTAACACTCCTTTCTTATATTTTTCCTGTACATTGTGAACTGTACACTGTGTGCCGAACAGCTTGTTTGTGTTATCGCGGGTTCAAAACTTTATTTCTATCTATCTGCTGTTATTTCTCCTCATCCTGACCTGTTCCTGACCTTCCTGATGTGTAGAAGTCTTTCGGCCTTGTGTGCGTATGATTAAGAATTTGCTCTCTTATTGTTTGGACCTTTATTATGACCCATATTCATACATTGTCATGAGACCCATGTCTCCCCTAAAGGGTTATAATTATTGTTAAAGATACTGGGGTTGCAACAGTGCACTGAGCCCGTAGTTCAGAATATACCGCAATGCATTGGCTGCAGTTTATGGTTTGGTTCACTCAAAAATCTAACAAGTTGGCCTGACATAAAAAAAATGTTGGAAACCAATTGCCTTAAGAAAGGTCAGTGATTTGATTTATAGTCTTAGATTACGTTTACTTTATATTTACTTGTTTTGTGTACTCAGAACCCTGTTGTATGTACTTAATTATTTTAAGTTATTTTAACTTGGATTAAGAAAGTTATTTCAACTTAGAAATGTCAAGTAAAATCAACTCTGCTACACCAAGTTATTCTGACCTCCATGAACAGTACTGTTTACTTAGTAGAATCTAGGAAACCAATTGCCTTAAATAAATGGCACTTTTCTAGTCTTTGGCTACTCAAAGCAGCTTTACACTGCAGGTCACACTTACACATTCACACCCATTCGCTCTCACTTTAACTCACTGATGGTTCTGAGTTTCTCTGTAAGTTATCCATCAGTATCAACTACCACATTCACACCCTTTCATGCCCATTTACACACCACTGACGCAGCAGTGGGTGCAACTTGAGGTTAAGTGTCTTGCCCAAGAACTTGTCACCATCTGTCATTCAGAGCTGGGCTCGAACCTGCAACCTCCTGATTACCGACCAAGCGCACTATCCAACTAAGCACAACTAAAGATGGTTTGTACACAAGAACCAATTCTTTATTTTTTACCAAACTGAATTCAAAAAGCCATCATATGGTACAGTCAAAACATTGTCAAAAGAATGGAGTCTATCAGCTTGTCGTGGACTCGGGGCAGAGGCAAGACACGAAAAAAAAGTTGGCGTTTCACTTCCGTTGTGGCTTAATGTTGCCTTGTTGCAGCTTAATAAAGACGTGTTAAATAACTCGTTTTGAGACTAAGAGAAATTCTGCGTCCTCCAACATTGAAATCAATCTGCAGAGTGGTCTCCCGCCTGACTTTACTGAGCATGTGCAATCCTGAACTCAGTGTTCAATCACCGTGATAAAACATTTAGAGTCCAGCTTACACAGTTGTATTATTCTTTCAAGCTAAATGGTTTCCTTATTGATATTGATTGAGTTGAATCAACAGGTTTTAAGATTTCAGTAAAGTGCACAAATGTTATTTAAGTAAGAACAGTTATTACATTTTAGAGTGTTCAATTTTGAAAACAATGACCATCTTTTTTATTCTATTGCATTTAGAGAAGTTTTTGGCACATTTAACCAGAACAGCAAGGGGATTTTTGAGGAGAAAAATCTCTTTAAAAAAAAAAAAAAGAAAAAAAATTCGGACACAATTTTTTAAAATAATTTTAAGAAAAAGCATTATAATAAAAAGTCCTTGGTGTAGTGTATGTAATGAACACTACTACAGGACTCTTCCATTACAATGGCTGAAGCTTGACTGACCACACAGCATCGCCATACTGAAGCTCCAAGACTATCTTCCTCCATGTATCATCTTTAAATTTATTTCCCTTGTTTTTTTTCTGACTTTTGTCAAATAAAATGGGGAGCTCTGAAACAAACACATGATGAAATGGGCCGTCATGTTAGAAGTTTTTACTGTAGCATACTTGCCAACAGCAAGTGCTTGAAGCTTTCAAAGAATCAACCAAAGTCCGAAAAATGAAAGCCACAGTTTTGCTGTGAGTACCCTGTTTTCATCCAAGTCTCCTCATGTATCCAAAACCAACGGCGGTCATAATCACTGGGAAGAGCACCAAATTATCAGACTGTGCAGTGGTTGTTTTTCCTCTTTTGAGCCTCCCTGTGAGCAGCCAGTCCATTTGCTGTCTGACTGCTGTGCAGTGGCTGTTTCAGTCCAGTCTTTACCTGTTTTTCTATTTGTGGGTCTTCTTAAGGCAACCAGACAGCTTCAGAGACATTTTTGTTTTGTATTGATGATGCTCTCTGTTAGTGGCTCAAAAATGCAATTTTTGGCTAAAATGCATTATAATCTGTCCACAACAAGGATTCATCTGCCATCCACAGAGCTGAGTGACATCATGTTATTCACATGTCTGCTGATGGTCATTATTTAAGTAAATCGTGCTGAACATGGGACACCCACTTGTATCAGAACAACTCTCCCAGTCCATCTAGGCATGAAAACCATCTCAGTTTTGCCTTTGTGTCACTAAGTCTCTCATGCCGATCTCTGCCCTGAGGGAACAAAAGCTGCAAACCAAAACCACCAGGAGTAATAGTTGTAGTTTCAATAGACCTCAAAGTTCTGCAAAATGAAATTTTGCCTAGCAACAAGAATCAAGAGGGAACAGTCTGTTTCACACTTCTTAACACTTCATTAAAAAATCATTTTCAGTTTGTTACAGTGGAAAATTGGACAACCTTTAAACAAAGCCTACCTGTTTTGATCTTGAACTGATTCGTTTAAAATGTGATAAGATGCAATAATTACAGATAAATAGAAACAGAAAACAAACAAACTGAGCCAGCAGGGTATCTCAATGAATCAGATGAGAAAGTGCACCTTTTCTAATATGATTTCAGCTGCAAACACACATGAAGCTGTTGCCAGACTGAAGCCATGAGATTAGGTGTTAAGAAGAATTTTGATGGATTCGACTCATTCCATGCATGATCGATAAAAGGGAGTATTTAACCCGCCATAAAATAAACATAGGAGGCAAGTTTACAAAGCTCTCTGTGGCCCTGAAGGTGTTAGAAAATGTTCCGCTCGATGCAGCCGTTGAAATGAGGCTGATTTAGCCGGCAGTCGGGGTGTTTTACCTGTTTTTTCCTGCCCGGTTGGAGCTGCTGCTGCTGTTTGAAACATCTTGTGCTCGTAGGCTGTGTTTGACTTCTGGATGGTTATTTTGCATTTGAGATCCAGATGTTATACAGTACAGCTAACATCTGGGTGTGAGGGTGTTTGCTTCATAGTTTAAACACTGTAATTTAATTAGCACTCTTACTCTGCATAAATATCGTTTAATTAGGGTTCAGGCACCGAACCAGGTTAAAAACAAGGTGTTCTGCTTCTTACATCTTTGCCAAATTAAAACGCATATTTGGTTTTATGCCTGAATTCTCATAAATCCTAAATTCTGCATCAGTGAGTCTGTTACCAAGAGCCTTTTTCTGCATGTGTAATGTATAAAACATAAAAATATGATCTAAGCTACCCAAAGTTAGTGCAGAGCTACCCTTTTTTTGAGGGACTAACGACAATGGCACTTTGTCCATTCTTTGACCAGCCAGTTTTCCTGCTGACTTATGATGGCTGTTATCCTCTCTCACTTGTTAGCTGCTTAGCTTAAAGCTAGGGTCGGTAATTTTGGAAAACTAGCATGAATTTGAATGTAGCATCGCCTCAGTACTCCGCCTAGCCCCCCCAGGAGCTCCTCAAAAACTACGCCCCTTGCTCACATGCACGAGCACCGCTGATTCGCGGCCATATGACTAATTCAACTCAAAACTGGTCCTCAGCACATTGTATTTGTTTTGCACCACACCAAGTCATGTCTCAGTCAGCGGTAAGAAAACACCAAAACATTATCATAGTAAAGTTAAAAAAACAAACAAACAAACATGGCAAGTTAGTTAGTACTCACAACCCGATGTTGACTTTCGTTTTTGCCCTGGCTTTGTCCAAATTCTTTTTTGTTTCGGCCTTCTCTGCCTCCATCTTTCTTCTCTTCCTCTGTTTAGCAGGAGGAGTGGTAATCGGGGTATAGGTAGTTTCTCTGCCGTTCTCCACATAGCTGTCAAGTCTCCCGTTTTGGCCGGGACAACATTCTATTGCCTCCCCAAACTGAGCTCCGTCATTAGCCTAACAAGGCGGTAATGCACCAAAATGATGGATGCCAACCGCCGTAAAACCAAAGAAGAAGAAAAAGCCTCACAAGAACTGCCACCTGCAGTAGCCTGGGTGGCAGTTGTCGCAAGATTAGAGCCCAAAGCGGCAACAAACCAAGGAAAACAAAGTGTTTATTTTAGATTTCTTGGACACCTGTCTTAAATGTAAGGGATACTGGAGCTTGGTTGGGGTTGTGGGACAGCTCGCAGCGGTCTACCCTTATTTTCAAAGCCAAAACTTGACAGGTAAGCATTCTCCAGCGTACTTGGATCCCTCTCAGCTCGGCTATGCGCATTGAATCAGGGTCAGCGTACGCCGGCAAAGTGTATGTGCAGAAGGTGAGCAAAACGGCAGTACGGGATTTGATTCGTTAAATAAACTCGGTACTGGTCGCAGTGATTGGTTGGTATTTTCCGTTTTAGTCCTGTTGTAGACAGCGGCTATTTTTCGCTCTCTTTTAAAAACACATCATGCATTGATTGCCATCGGGACATAGCGATCATTTTAACCAGTATAACAAAAAGTGTATCTAAATAAAATTACCAACCCTAGCTTTAAGAGTGTGTAACAAAGACCTTTAGTATAAGAACATGATAAAAAATAAAGAGAAAGAAATTAAACTCTGTCACTTATTGTCTCCAGTGTCTTTGGTCCTTGCTGTATCATCATGTGAGGCTGTCCACCATAAGTGAAGCTATCCATCTATCCATTATCTGCACCCCTTGGAGCCTATCCCAGCTGACATTGGGCAAGAGGCAGAGTACACCCTGAACCAGTCGCCAGTCAATCACAGAGACAAAGATTCATGCTTACACCCAACCAAAGGGCAATTTAGAGTCACCAATAAACCTAATGACCATGTTTTTTTGGTAAGTGGGAGGAAACTGGAGTACCCAGAGAAAGCCGAAGATTGTGTAGAGAGAACAAACCCCAGACTGAAAGGCCTTGGCTGACACGGGGTCCGAGCTAACAAGCCTCTTGCTGTAAGGCACACGCCCTACCTGCTGTGGCCCCATGCTGCTATGTGAAGTCAATTAAAGCCAAATAATCAAACAACAAAACAATTTAAAGCACTGTCATAAAAACTGTATACCTAAAATATACTGACCAACCACTTTGCCTGTGCAACTGCTCAATAATGCAAACAGCTCATCAGCCAATCACATGGCAACAACTTGATTCTTTGAGGCATGGTCAAGACAGCCTGCTGAAGTTCAAACTAAGCATCAGAATGGAGATTTCAGTGGCTTTGAATGTGGCATGGTTGTTGGGCAGCAACAACTTTGCCAAGGTTGTACAAAAAAGGATCAGAATAAGAGAAAATATCTTCAGGGGAGGTGCAGAGCAAGTAAGCAAACCAGCTCAAAAATTCTCTGCTTGGCTATTTTCCCCACAAATATACAACATGATAAATATTTTTCAAGCAACACTTTCTGGAGGACATGAAGATGTTATCATTTACTTTGTGTCGGGATATGTTAAAAAGTAAACTAAGAAAAAACAAGGAGAAGGACCCAAATGCAGATAAACAAAAAATCCTTTAATATACACCAAAAAGGCAAAAAAAAAAAAAAAACCAAAGATAAATCCTTTACAAAAAATGTCAAAAAACCAAAATAAAAGCTCTTACAGAAGTACCAAATGAACCAGGCTACCTAAAAAGAATAAACACTGGAGGCTAAATTCAAAGTACAAATCAAAACCACCACAAAAAGTGCAAGAAAAACAGACGGACTAACTACAAACACTGAAGACACTGGAGACACTGGAGACTTACACAGGGAGTGAGACATGGAAGTCGAATTAACTGACAAAGACAAGGGGAAACAGAGACTAAATACACTGGGGAGTAATCAGACACAGGTGGGACAATCACACAGGTGGAGAGAATCACAATCAAGGCACACAGATGGGAGGGCAGGAAACACCACATGAAACAGAGGGGCTTCAAAATAAAACAGGAAACACAAGAGACAAGAGGTATAATAATCAAAATATCATAATATCAAACAATTGTTAATTAAACCATTTATTTATAAAAACATGCCTGCAGAGGAGGCACTCTGGCACACTTGAAAAAAACCAATTTCTATTCTACTGTATTATTTTTTCTTCACATTTGGCCTGAGTGAAAGAATATAAACAAAACTAGAAACAAGAGTTTTTGCAACACTTTCTGTTTATGTACAGGCACACGCCCCTCCGATCATCTTTCCCGTAGCTTGCTGGTCTCCATCCAGGCATACCAGAGTCCTGAACCCCGGCAGAGCAAGACTGTTGTCATCAACTGTAGCGTTTAACCACGTCTCAGAAAAACAAACATCTAGCATTGTATCAACACCACAGCCTGCCTGAGTATTGCTGATGTCCATGTCCGTCTTGTGATGGCTAACCCAAAGCTCAGATCATCTCAAACTGTTTTTTTTTTTTTTTTACATGAATATGAACTCATTGTACTTCACTGACCTCCAAAAACACCAGACCTAGATCCAATAGAGCACCTTGGGGATGTGGTGGAGCTCATCTTGGGTGTGCAGTGGGCTGTTTGTTGCTATTTTGTTCCATTGCTGCACTAAAGCCCTAAAGGCTGCCTTAATTCTTCATGACAAAAGGAGGTCCAACTTGGTACTAGCGATGTGTGCCTAATGAAGTTGCCAGTGAGTTTATATTTGTGTTACTTAGATATTATGATATATTGTTGTACCATATTCTTACAATCTGTCTATAACTGACCCTTTGCAAAGCTAAGCTCCTCCCTACTGTCCAATCCTACATTAGCAACTGGAACTATGCACGAGAGGCCTGTCAAGCTTTTGGCAGGAAACAATATGCCTTAGTGGTGTGCATACAGGACTAGCAAGTCCAACAATCAATTTCTGAGAAGCTTGGAGGGTGGTGTTGATTTTTTTTTGCCCTCCCCAAACCCAAGATGCAAGAAAGAAAAGACTGGGTGTGGATAATGCACAAGAACACCTAGGTTTGTTCTAAAGTAAGGTGCTAACTATGTTAGCTAACCATAGCTCTTTGTGTCAGGTAAGATAACATAAGCAAACAAAGACATCTCAATATTAGGTTACTTGTGTTATTTGAGTAAAGAAATACTAGTAACAGATAGAAACAAGTTCTGACGTACTGATTTCTTTTAGTATTTTGTGAATGGACGCCCTAGAAATGGGCAAACACAAGGAATGAAAGCTAACTTAACATTAATTTCAAGTTAAACAATATATATCGACTAACCCTGCTGTACAAGAACATTGTTGTTCTTGATTGGTTTGAAGTGTTAACACATGGGGTGCTTGACGCTTGTGACCTGAGTGCTTTACCCTCTTTTTTATTGTCCTCTTCATTTGAACTCTGACATTCGATTTGATGAATGCATCTTTTAAAAGCATACTGGAGACCTTTCTGTCTGCATCTTTCTCATATCTCTTAAGAATTTTTCCAGAAATGTGCAGATATTTCCTGAGGGATATCACTCACCAGTATCGCTAAAAACATATTTCTCAATCTAGGAGGGAAAGTTTGACAGGCGTAGCCACAGTAACCAAGAGGGGCGGGGCTTAGTGAAGGGTCAATTGCAGTATTGTTGTATCTTGATACCATTGATATCATAGGTTTTTATCGAACTTTGTGAGATACCCTGTGATCCCCAGCCCTACTGTGACACATTCTTTTAATGAAATACTTCATGAATAATGCTACAGTCCTGGTGTGCCAACATTTTCCCAAACTTATTGCCATATTAAAAACTCTAGTGTCCCTTAATAGCTCTCTAAGTGTAATTCCAACACTAAATGGAGACAAACAGGCATTATAAGACTCTTCCCAACAGCAACAGATAGTTTCTAAAGGCTTCTGTCCATCTGTTAGAGAAATGCACTTCACTGCTTGAATGCTATGATGCATCATTTGCATCCGTGGACCCATTGGTCCGTGGATCTGTAGATACCAGATGCTTTTGTAGGTTTAAACAAGGCGTCAGGATGCTTCTGTCTCCTGTCTGTCATGATTACTTTCTCAACTGCTGTGTTGTTATTCTTGCCAACTGCTTCTTGTGACAGTGTGATGCTGTTGTTCGGGAGGGCACAACGAATAAGTGGAAGGCAGTGATGAGGAAAGTGTTCAGCTTAAAGGCAAATGAAGCTTGTAGGGTACGTTCGAGCATAAAGACTGTTGTGTATTTATTCATCCTTTCATTCATGTCTCTCCCTGTCTCCCAGCACTAGTGATCCACTGTAGGGGCATTTACTTACTTAAACAATGAACCAAGCAATATCTTCTACAGCCTTGTTGGACGAATCATCCTGCTGCTACCTCATCAGTGTCCAGGTCTGGCTCCTAAGAAGTCCAGTCCTCATTGTATCCTGTGTTCCTTTATCATTGCTAAAACTGTTACGACCTCCTTAAATAAACCAGGCTTAAGGAAGAAGAAATCCCGAAATATGTAAAGGACACCAAACACAAATCAAGGTTGGCAAGTTTGTTGAATTACGTAAATGCAAAAATGGAAAACAAATAAATGAATCGAAATGAGCTTTGGTGATAAAAAAAGAAAAAAGTGAGCAGAACCACCAGGCTATACACTGTTTACTACATATCATATATAGTATTTATTCACTGCTCAATTAATTTAATACACCTTGCTAGGGATGGACAATATTGGATTTTTGCAGGTATCTAGTATTTTCAAACCCATTTTTTACCAATACAATTATCCATATATGGACATAATTGGTCAAGAGCACAAAAATATCTACTATACACCAATGACCAGTTTTTGCCTTAGTGACATTCTTGTTTTTGTTAAAACAAACAAACAAACAAACAAACAAAAACAATGTTAAACATGAAAAAACACAACTGATTCTTTAATAAATCAACTGTTTTGTATCTTAAATGTGGACACTCAGTGATGATAAGGTGGAATGTTTTGATACACACATTAGCATCCTGCCAATATTACAGTTTTTATATACTCCTCAAGAAAACCTTTGGAAATGTTATTTTACTCAATTGTTTCTTCCCTTTATTTAAACAAACTAATATTGTATTTTATTTTGTTTGAAAGCCTTATTAGTCACAGCTACAATAAGGTAGAATTTGTAAGGATTGTGCATTCATGGAGTGAGCAAAACAGCTAACTGTGTGGGTAGCACTCCCAAAAAATGTGCCACAATCTCCTGTGCCCCTGGAAGAAAGCCTATGGCTCCTCAGTGAGGCAATGGTGAGGAACTGGTCGTCTTTGGGTGCCAATTTCGTGGTCTGTCTTTGACTTCACCAGTCTCATGGAACCTGGTCCTAAGTTTAGAAATGGTTTCAGGGCTGACACCAAATAAAGCTGCTACTCTGCTTACAGGAACACCAGCTTCCAGTTGCAGGAGATTACGGCACATGGTTTCCAGGTCTACCCATTTGTTTAACTGAGTTGCTCATTTCACGAATGCAGGGTCCTTACAAGTTGTATGATGGTTTTAACGGTGTAGTATGTAGAAGTTGGCAGCATTTCGCCAAACAGAAACAGAATATAGGATATGATGTTTCTATTTGTCTGTAAAGTCCGTCAAAATAGGTGTACAATCATCCCCATAAAACTTTCGTTTTCTTTTTATTGAGCCAGAAAAAGCTTTTTATATTTATGTACCGCGGGTTTCCCTTTGTGGAGGCTGACATAATGATCTGCCATGTTGTCTACTGGTGGGTTTTGGGGACAAAAAGAACGAAACGCGATTTTTGAATACGCTAATTTCTGCTTGTGTTACTAAAATTTTACAAAACCTGTAATCATCATCTTAACTGACCCATAATCTATAAAAATAATAGTTACAAATATGCATTTAAATAACCCTCACCTCAAGCTGTTGTAAATGATGCCCTGTTCACGATCCTTTTTAGTCTTCACTGGCTCTCGTCGCTTAAGTGATGTGATGTTTTAGTAACGGACGGGCTCATTCCAAAATCCAAACACTAGATGTCGCTAAAATGCGAATTTCTACACACTGCACCTTTAAATATTTACATTTAAATATTACCTAAATCACATAAATTCTGATATTGCTCTTTTAAAGCAATCAATTGTCAGTGCTGATAATATTGCACATTCCTAGCAGAATCAGTCATTCATAAAAACTGGACTCTCAATTTTCTGAAAATTCTACCTCTTTATCATATCTTCAAGTGTTTCCCAATTTAAATATTTATATCTCAGACTTTATCTGGAGCTCACTCTCAATTTCCATTAAGAACCATCTCCGACACATCAATACGTCCATCATTTGTACTTGTGCTTTTAGAGTGACTCTAAAAGTGGCACCATGTTGTGTCTCCAGTGACAACTTGTGATCTAATCTCACTTCCCCGCTCAATATGCTAATAAACGCAGACCATAACTTACCCTCATTAGCCTTTTAAAACATAAAGTGATGAAACTTGAAGCAGACTGAAGACACAGTGAGAGCGGGCGGTCACACGGATGACCAAGATGGAGGGAGTGGGAGAATGAGGACAGAAGAGACGACATGAAATATAAAATCTTATGAAGCCTGATGTTAATCTACAGAAGTGAATTTTATCAGCGAGTGGATGAACTTCATTAGAGACTTGAGAGTCTGGTAACACTGACAAGGAGACAGATCTATAATATATGCTCATCTTATCTATAAGATGAGTGTGTGCAGCATTAAGAAGAGCTCCTTGTCTTTGTAGAAATGATCCAGTATTAAAGACAAAGAGCTCTGTCCCTGGGTGAATGAATTTAGGACATAAGTTGTTGAGTCTTCTTGTGTTCCTGCATCTGTCGAACAGCAGTGAGCAGTGGTTGATTTCAGCCCTTGAAAAACATTAACCCATCAACAAATAAAATCACAAGCACTTACATGGTTAACAGATGGACTTTTGTTGTGTCCCATCAGTTTATTACAAGAGAGCTGGTACCACTAACTAAAGATTAAGTGTTTTATTTGGATGAAAATTTTACCTGATGGACAAACTCTGATTTCTTTTCATGGTCAGATGCTAAAGAAAGTTTTGCTTGTGTGGGCGTCTTTCAAGAGACTTTCCAGAGATGACTGAAGAGGAGGAATAACTACCATAGCTTTATTTAAAAGAAATTAATCGTTATTTCACAGTTAAAGAGTGCAATGCCTATCTCTTTCTTTTAATCCAAAATTTACACCATCTACAGCAGCTTCACCCCCCCCCACCACCACCTCCCTCTCACCCCTAGCAACTTCATCCCCATGCTTCATCATCCCACCTGTCTCTCAGTTCACCACCGTCTCCCCGACTGAAATAACCTCATTAATTGCCAGCATGAAAAGCTCTTGACCCAATCCCATCCAACCTCATCAAAAACTGTCTCCCTGCCATTTCCTCCCTCATAGCCTCCATCATCAACTCCTCCCTCAGCTCTGGTTCAGTCCCCCTCAAACTTGCAGTTGTCACCCCCATCCTCAAAAAACCTGAACTCACCCCTGACCACATATGTCCAACTTCAGACCCATCTCCAGCCTCCCTTCCTGTCCAAAATCTGGCTTCACATCACAACACAGCACAGAAACAGCTCTCCTGAAAGTCACAAATGACCTATTCCCCTCCTCAGACTCTGTCTACCTAACCCTCCTCATTCTTCTGGACCTCACTGCAGCCTCTGACACCATCAACCGCCACATGATCCTCTCACATCTGGAGTGCTTCCTCAATATCACCAGCACCACCCTCTCCAGGTTAACACACGTCATTCATATTGACAACTGCTCCTCTTCCATTGCTCCTCTGTCCCGAGGTGTCCCCCAAGGCTCAGTGCTCTGCCCCCTACTGTTCTTTTTCTATTTCCTCCGCCTCTGCAATAACCACCATCAACATGGTCTCCAATTTCAATGTTATGCCAGAGATGTCCAACTTTACATCTCCACTGAAGTAAAACACCAGAGGTGTGATCATTTCCTCACATTAAATTATAATAAATCTGACATACTGTAATTTCTAGATTATAACACGCACTCGAATATAACACGCACCCACATTTTGCCCAAACCTTACTCTCTCAAACAACTCAGAAATTACCTCTATTCAAAGTTTTAATCAATGAAATTTCAGTATTTTCACAACAAATACCATACAAGATTTTCTCTCTCAGATGGATGTGGAAACACCTTTGTCTTCACGCATGCGCAATCACTCGATTTCTGCCCGAGCATGCTCAGTCGTAGTGTACTGACCAATCAGAGAGCAGCTATCAACATGTCAATCACAGCACAGCTATTTTATGTTCCCTTGCTCACAAGATGGCATCGCCCTGTGTTTGCTTGTGTTTTTGCAGAGAAAGAGAATATTTTGGCTTTTTGTATCAAATGTTTTGCAATCGCGATGTTGGCGAGACAAAATATGGTAAGTATTTTGCTTGTACTCGTGTATACTATGCACCTGAAAAATAAGAGCTTATTTAAGAAAAAAAAGTGAATGTTATAATTGAGACATTATGGTACTCAGTCCCAAATCTCTCACCAAATCCTCTTTCAAAATCGACAACACCACCTGATCTCCTTTGCCCCATATCCACAACCTCAGTATCATCTATGACAGTCACCTTTTCTTTCAAACAGCACATCATCCAGCTCACAAAAACTGGCTACTTTTATCTAAAAACCATCACCCACATCTGCACTTTGCTCCCCTTCTCTGACGCTGAAACACTTATCCATGCCTTCATCACCTCCAGACTGAACTACTGCACAGCATCCTCTATGGTTCATCATCTAAAGTCTCTAATAAACTTAAATACATGCAGCTTTCTGCCACCTGTCCCCTCACCTTTATCAGCTCATGCATACACATCACCCCAATCCACTAAAATCTCCACAGACTTCCTGTCCCGTAGTGCATCCAATCTAAAATCCTCCTCCTTACCCACAAAGCCTGAACCACCAGGCCTCCTGCTGCCTCAATGACCTCCTCCACCATCAAACTCCTGCCCGTTACCTCCGCTCATCAAATGCTGACCTCCTCAGCCTGCACCTCAGAAACAAGTACCAGACCTGGGGGGACAGGGCCTTGCCCCCTCCCTCTGGAACTCTCTCCCCCAAAAAACTGCTCTGACGCGTCCACATTTAAATCACTTCTGAAGACTCACCTTTTTGAATAAGCTTTTAATGTGTGATTGTGTTTTAATATGTCAATGACTGTGTTTTATGATTTTGTGTCCTTTAATGCTGTTATTTGATCTTTTCCAGTTGTACAGTGTCTTTGCGTTCTAAAAAAGCACTTTATAAACAAAATATCGTGTCATTATTATTATTAGTATAAGCTGTGGTTGTCAGAATCAGAGCATCTCTAATAATATCCATCTGCTTTTTTTTTTCACACTGAAAATGGCATTAGCTGTAAAAAAAACAAAAGGAAAAATATTTTTGTAGTGAAGTTTGGCCTGAGTGTTGAGGAAGGTGGTAGGAAGGCAACACAGAAGACTTCTTTTCCCACCAGATGTGTATTTATTTAACAGTGAGTTTAAAATAACACGTGATTACAAAACCAATAAAAGATCAAAATGAAATAAGGATGATTAACTCATAATCAAATCAAACTTAGGCATGTGTTTGAGGCAGCAGAGCCTCCTGCACCCCCCCCCAAATGCAACACTCTAAGATTTATAGCCTGCATGATAACTCAGTTAGTTACAGCTGACGGTGTGACATGGCTTACAGTCAGATCTTTTAGAGTCCTTTAAAACAAATAAACAAACTCTTAAATTGAACAAAGGTTCATTTACTAAACTAACTAAAAAAAATGTAAGCAAAGAAATCACACACTTTTAATAACTCAAAATGCATTAATTAAACCTAAACAAAATGAATCTCCAGACCAGAAAAGTCAGACAGTGAGAGTCTGAAAAAAAAAAGTGTTTAACATCTTTAACATAAAGATAAACTTTCATTTACGAACAATCATCTACCAGAAGCATGGTGTATGATTATTGTTCTTATTTCAATATTTTTTTTATAGATATAAACACAATAAATATTGTTCATGACACACTGAAAATATATGCAGCCCATATATAAAGCACAATAACTAAAAATCTGATTGTAATAAAAACTGTAATGATCAAAACAAATCAAATATTAAAACAATAAACCACAAAAAAATTTTTATAATCAGTCTGCTGGTTCTTTACATTTAGGAGTTTATAATCCGGTCAAATAAATAGACAAAACACGTAAATTTTTTTTCTTCTGTCTCTGTCGAAGTGTCACCTGATGTTAGTGTGACGTGTCCTTTTTCAGCTGATATTACGGAAGGCGTGATCATCCTGTCAGATTTGACAGGTCGACCAAGCCTCCTGCTGTCTGGTCACTCCTCCAGGACGGCGCTCCAAGTGTGTAACATCATGTATGCCCCCTCGTCCCGGTTCATTGTCCTGTGGGCATGCTTCCTGTTTCTATCACACTAACACACGGACGATTTCCGTCGAAACATGTAAAGGTATGAACTTACAAACCTTCTCGTCTTTTAAAAAAATCAAGTATAAGCAGAAGCAAAGACGTCCTCTGCCTAGATTCCTGTGTCTCTCCCATGAGTCTCTGGTGGGGGGGCCTAAGACTGAGGAGGAGACCCATGCCTCAAAATAAGAAAACCGGGATGCAGCAGAAATCATCTCAGAGCAGTGCCATGTGTGTGACTGGTCCGGCTCAGATGTGGTAAACTTTTACACGCTCCTGCATTGCATCAGTCTGTGCTGACTCATTACCTCGCCGTCAGAGGTACTGAGAGCCTCTTTAAGTTTCTTGGATTGTTGTTTCAAATGTTAAAGACCAACATGGGCTTTAGAGAGTTCTCTGGTAAATTAGGAAGACCAGTCCAGTTTTTGTGTGCACGGTGGTTTTATTCACCTTCTCTAAAGCGGGGTCCACACATAAGGATTTTCTAAAACAGAAGAGATTCTTTATCTGTTAGAAACCCCTCACATGAAGATAAAAAAAATCAGGCATGAACAGCTTTGATCGTACTGTGTGTGGTGTACGACTCTGTCCCACCTCCGATCTAGAATGTAGTCCTCCAACCCAGAAATCTGCTCAAAAGTGACCTGACAAAAAAGAAGAAGAAACATAGCAACAACCATAAACGTATATGTCTCTGGTAACAACCGGAAAACACAACATGCAACATGGGAGAGGACATATGAGGAGAGGGAATGAAGGTGGTCTTTGGAAAAAAGAGAAAAGACTGTGGAAAAAATCCTGAAGACAGCGTGAACACGTGACCTGGTCCTCCATTTCTGAGGTCCACCGAACTTTATGTTTATGTTTCAGGTCGACCATGCTTGTTTTCACTTACGCCTGCTTCCTTGTTCCTCAGTCAGCTCGCTTCTTGATTGGCTACATTCTGTTCCACGTCACAGTTCATGGATTCATGACTTGGGAGTCATCGGCTTTCCCCACACGCAAAGATTTTTGGTTGTAAATATTGAACAAGTTTAATATTTACGATTGTCGACCTGACCCATTTTGGAGCCGATTATTGGGACAAATTCACTCTTAACACACCTCAGCCCACAGGATAATCTTATAGGATAATCATATAAAACAGAAGATAATCTGGCGTTTGCCGCCATGGTCGGAAAGAGGGAAAGTCGGGACAGCCCTATAATCTTTATGTGTGTACCCTGCTTAAGCACACCCAATCAAGAGTTTTTAGTTTGGGGGTTTTAGCCACTTCTTTGTGTTCTCCTTCCCTCTCCCAATAAATCCTTTGAGATTTTTAGAGGCTGTTCTGCTGGAATAACCTTAAGAACTCTGGGGCTGCAATCGTGTCCTATTCCCCGACCTTCTGACATGATCAGCACCCAGTTTTTCACTTCTGCATTAGCTTCCTATTTCCACATCTGGGATTGCAGCTTGTAAACAGTCATTATGTCACAACTATGTATATATATATATTTTTATTTAAGCGTCTGTTTTAGACTAATGTGATTGTTTATGTGTTGAAACAGTTGTGATGTAATGCACAGAAGCACCTTTCAACCACATAAACAAAAGGGCGTGGTGCAGATCAGCCTCTAGTCTCATTATCATAGGAAACACGACTATTCAAGATATCATCTCAAAGAAAACTGCTCTCAAAAGTTTGCTCATACATAATAAAAAATACTTGAAATGCAACTGTGCTTTTGCAGCCCAGACAGAAAAAGGGGGCATTTAAGGTTTCCCAAAACAGATGTTCACTATCACACTAAAATGTTCCTGAGCAAGCAATCCTCGACTACTTAAAAATATGCGTGTTCTTGAAGTTTAAGAGGCCTTCGAGTCTGGGCTGTGGTGCAGCATAAATCCCATCAAGGTCTCCTTTAATTGAGACGCAGCACATTTTAGCAGTATTTCCGGGTCTGCACGCGTATGATGTTTTAGAAACATCTCTTGAAATGTTGTGTAGGTGGAAGACTGGGTTGTGAAATATAATGCAAAGCAAATGCAGAACCATCTGGGATAAACTAATTAGGCTCCCTAATGTTTGTTCAGCCTGTGAAGAAAGGGCAGACTCTACAGAATCAGTATTTTGGATGTTTTTTAATTCCCAGGATTAGATGTAATTAAGGAAGAAGTAAATTATCCAACAGAATAATGAAACTCAAATAAGATAATCAAATCTAAAGCCCACATACAATACATTAATATGCAAATCCAGCACATCTTTATGTCGTGATGAGCTGAAGAAATCTGGATGTGAAAATATCTGAGCTGACCCTGAACACGCTGACTGACTTACACTCGGCATTCATTAGACATCTGTGAGTCAGATTCTGTTAGAAAAAGAGCCAAACTTCACTTCATTCAGCAGCTATTAACAAGAACGAGAGAGAAAATCTGTATTTTTAATTTCCACAGCATGATGACACAAAGCGTAAGATGGTGAGGTCGCGATTGATGGCATTTTAGTCAAATCCAAATGTAGCACATATAATCCATTTATTCAATCTGCATCTTTAGAGTTTATTCACTGAACTCTGAAGATGAAACGAGTTGAACTGAGATACAGAAATTATTATTCCATGTCCTTTTTTCCATGTTGAAAAGGCACAAAAATCTATTTTCCAGTTGCAGCTCTTTGAATTCAGATATTCTTTAAAGAGCCCTTTGAGTCAGTGTGTTCAACATGAACATGTGAAGAAGGACTTCTATAACAAGACAAAAAGTCTGTGACGTCTCTCCCTCTCCCCCTTATTACTGCAGTAGCTGCCAAAAATGTCTCTTCCCCTAGCCCCCATAGTTATGGTGACAATATGTCCTCTTTTACCCAGACATGTCCTCCTTTTTGGTCTTAAAATTATATCCGGGGGGATTTTATAAAATTCCCTGAAATGTCTGGGTTTTGCTCAGCTTGTTCTACAGACGAAGCTGTCGCCGGTGACAGAAAAAGACGTGCATGATTCAAACTACCGTAGCTCCTCAAGTATTCATGCTATCTAAATAATTCCAACGGATTCTGAAAGCTGAGAATCAACGCTTTCCAGTGATATACATTACAGTAAAGGCTGGATTGTCTGGGAGGGAGGTATGGGAAGTGAGCTAACTGAGCCAGAGAGCAGAGAGGGGATTCAGAGACAAATAGGTTAGTCATTTATTAGTGGTTTATCAGTATGTTCTGTGTAAATAATGTAAAAATATGGTAAATAATGACAGTTCAGTTCAAAACAATAGGGAAAATGATCTGAGATTGCAGTCTCCAAAATCTCTTTGAGGAAGACTGAGAGCCCAAGTGAAATTACAAGGTCCAAAGTGTGTCCAAGGTGGTGTGTTTTTTTTTTTTTTTCCATTGACTGAATTAAATTAAAACTTGCCAACAGACTTTTGAAGTCAGTGGCGAATTGGTCAGACGGACAACAAACATAAAAATTAAAATCACCACGAATCAGGAGCTTGTCATATTTTTAGAGAATGTCTGCCAAAAACTCAGAAAACTTCTGAATAAAGTCTTTATTACATTTCAGAGGGCGATAGACAATGGGACACAACATGGGACTCGCAAACTCCACCACAAAAAGTTGCAGTTCAAAAGAGGTGTATGCATCTGCGGAAGAAGCCGGCATTTAAAACTGTCTTTGAACACAACAGCAAGCCCTCCCCCTCACCCCGACGCTCGCAGAGTTGAAGGAGGAACAGCTGGATGGGAGGAGCTCAGAGAAGACGCTGTTGTCACCTGGGCCCGGTTGTTCAAAAGGTAATCCGGTTGGATTTTGGATAATGGGTTGGATCAAATCTTGAAAATGGGTTGTTCAAAGCCAAAAACAGTTGGCTATTGGATTAGATCACGTAATCCAATCCTGGTTTTAGTCCAGATAAAACCCTCAGTTTGTGTTGTTCAAAACTTTTTTGTAGGATTGGGATAATTTTGATCCAAAAAATTAGGATTATTCTGATCCCAGCAGTTTGGTGGATTCAGGTTGGATTTCAGGAACAAAATGTAATTTATATCAAATTCTAACTGGTCAGATAAAAAACATTCATCATGCAGTAGATACACATTTATTTTTTGATATTTTTCAACTGATTTTCAGACCATACAGTTGAAATTATAGACTACTTTACACTAAAGACCAGTATGGCAGAAATAATATAATCCCCTCAAAAGCTGTCAAAATCAAACAATATAGTATTCAATTCTAACTCTAATTGGAAACTAAATATTTACAGACATCCAGAAATCCTTGTTCAAAAATACTTTCTGACAATGGCATCCCTTACTGCATGTCCAGTCTCTCTCTCATTCTGAGAGAAAGTCGGAGGAACGTCTTCATTTTCAGCAGCTCAGGTGCATCGTTGACCTCATCATAGAGAGGGACATTTTGCTTTGTAGAAATATTGTGCAGGACAATACAAGCAAGTGTTATGTTGCACGCTTCTTGGGGTTCCACTCGCAAGTAGTTGAGGCATGCAAAGCGCTTCTTCAGAACTCCATTTAAACGCTCAACAGCAAACCTTGAGATCCTTGTCCTGAAAGCAAAGCTTGGTCATTCCTCAGAATAAGAAGCTGAGTGTGGGTGTTGTTTTGTTTCCTTCAGTGTTTATAGGTTAAAATTTTAAGTTTGAATTTGAAGCACATTGACAAACTGGGATAAAAGTAAGATGGATTACGTGGTCCTGGATAGCAAAAAAAGGGCCCTGGTTTCAACCACTTTTCAGTCAAAAGGAGAAAATCCAAAGAATGAGATGCAAAAAAGTCATTTAGAATAAAAGTTTTATTTATGACAGACCTGGTGTTGATCAGAGCCATATGAACCAAACTCTGATCGGTTTGTCAGGAGGCACGATCAACTGAGCGGAGTATGTTCGGTATGCAGCCCCATCTGCTGATCGTCACAGGCCGGCAGCAAGGAAGTGGGTACCTGGCCTCCGGTACTGCTGGCAGCAGCCACCGGTAAGAGGAGCCGGTGCACTCCCTGGAGACACCAAACAGCGGACGACGAGGGTTGTACGTGGAGGATGAAGTCAGGTGAGCTCTTAGCCGGCATATTGCTCCACCTCTCTTTCCATGTCTTCTACATGTTGCGTAGCGACCGAGCAGGTAGACAGCGACGCCACAGGTAAGAGGATATAGACGCCAGAACAGGCGGCGGTGGCTTAGGCTGTCCATTAAAGTCCTGGATCGGTAGTTTGTCCACAGAATCGCGGATTTTTAAAAGACTCAGGTGATCATACACCAACAGAGATGACACTTTACTTGTCAGAATGTTTTATTTTTACCTGAAAAAAGGTGCAAAATAATCTACTCAGAGTGCATTTCTGGCACATTTATTGACAAAAAAGGCAAAAAAAAGACCAGGCGTTTATATATTTATTGTAGTAAAATGGTTAATATTGATAATGAAGTGCTGCACTGGATTACTGCATTATTCCAGTGTACCTGCCTGTCAAGATATGGAGCGTGCATGTCGCATGCATCATGAAGCAACACATGCTGCTGAGGGTCCTCTTTTTGAGTTGTCAGAATATGGTCACCCTACCCAAAATACATCTATACCAGAGTGATGCCCTACCATTGTTTTGTCATCAGTTTAAGCCCATGGGCTCAGGGTAGTGAGCTCAGTGCAGAGCAGAGACAGCAGGATGAATGAGGAGTTGCTGACAGTTGTCTCTGTTTGTTCTTGGTCCTCATGATTTTGAAGTTCTCTGGTTTCTATGTTTTATGTGTTTTGTGTCATTTCTACCTGTTTTCACTATGCTTTTTGGTTCTTAAGTTTCTTTTTTATTGTTTAGTCTTATATCTGTTTTACATTATTTTATTCAATTACACAAAACGTCATTGTTTTAAAATTGTACTACACAAAGGAACTGGACTGGACTGGACTGTTCCAGTAACACATTTGTCATCAGACTGCCATGGCTCCCTGGCTGCTGGCGTGGGACCTTGTTAACCAAGGCATCGTCAGAGCCATTGTGACTCTAGTTATAATTTTGCTCATAGTTCTATGGCAGGTTCCCACTGGAATGCCATGCCCTGACAGGGATTTGCACTCCTGATCTCCTGCTTAGTGGATAAGTGGTTTATACATACCCTTATACATACATACAAGTGCTTAACAAATTGATTAGCACACCACACGATGTAAGGTTTATGCCACAGATACTCTAAATTAAAAGCATTGGTAATTACCAAAATCATTTTTTGTTTATGTAATGGTTCTTACACCATAATGTAGATGAAAATGATATTTTTAATGCTAAAATATGAGTTTGTGCTGCCGAACTACCCAAGCAGATTTACAATGATCCAGTCATTCTTTCAAAATATAGTACCATTTGGTCTCAGTTATTCAAATAAGGGTAATTATAGTATAGCTTTTCTTTCTCTGCAACTCAGTACCAAATGATCTGTGGCCTGCTATCACTGGTTTGGGATCTCCGCTGTATTATATATATAAAACTGTCTATCTTGTGTGTCAGGAGAATACTCCTTATTAAACAAAGGTTTGACAAGTGTTGTGAATGACATGATGGTTAAAAGCACTCAGTGATGGGCAATAACATCACTACAGAAGTGTCGTTACTACCTTAATTACATTTTCCAGCAACTTTTTGAGTTTGTTTTTGTGTTGATTACACAGTGTAAGGATGTGTTGTTAAGACAATCTAAAGACATTCTGCATTTTTGTTTATGTACTGTTTTTAATTTATTTGGCAGTAATTTAAGTCTTTCCCTCTAGAGAGTGACTGCAGGATCAAATCAGACTCTCAGATGCAGGTAGAGGCGGGGATAGTAGAGCTGAGGCAATAAGTAGGCTCAGAAACAGGTGTGTCACCCTTTTGTCACACAGACAGGGTGTTTGGTGGCATCAATGCGCAGAGACCCCAGAGACGCCAGTGGTGAGAAAACTTTAATTTTATCACACTGACAAATGAAATAGATTTAGTTTAATAACTGAGAGATTAAAATGTTTGTGTTCATTGATCATTTAAGCCCTGTTCACTTAAAATTAAGTGCTTAATATTAGTATAGAGGCACTGGTGCTTTGAGGATTCATCTTTATTCCCTTTTCATTGTTTAAACTTATATAGGCAATCTGATTTAGATTAAGATAATTTGATTTGAATATAGACCATAAACATTAACATTAAGTGTGGATATATTTTCATCATTAAAGTATTTAAAATGAGTTAAATGTTGTAATCAAAAGGAGTAACATAAAGCGAGCTGAGTTGTGTCCAGCGTTCTCTGTTGATCTCCAGGCCTCGAGCGAGTAGGGGCGGGAAATGATGCCGGGAAAAAGGGAAAATTAACTCGACATGTTTTATCTGACTGCTTTCCCAGAAAATATAGTTTTTGCTCCTAAATATATTACATCATAAGGCATATATTAAATGACAAAGTTAAACCTCAATGATTTAGGACGGGTAAAACAGTATAGTTGTCTCTATCATATTAAATAAGGGTGATTTTAGAGGGTGACAACAGGATAATCTCAAAATGTATGGAGTAATAAAAAAAATGATTAAATAATAATAACTTGAAAAGCGCTCAGAGAGCAACAGACTCCCGCCAAGATACAATACTTGATCACCACGCGCTCCGATATGACGGCCGAGTCTCTGCTCATGTCTGTCCATGTGGAGAACTCCTCCACTGGCATTGCGAGGGAAGCTGGGTAATGTAGTGACATAGACTTGAAAAACACTGATGTGAGTTTGCAAATAAACTACAATCCCCATCATAACGTAAAGGGGCGGAACCCACACAGCAGCCGAGGAAAAATGGAAAAACTTCAGTGGTTTTTTGTGACGCCAATCTGGTTTGGATTCAGCTGAAATTCACCTTGATGATAGAGTTATATTATATACATTATTGTGTAATTTTGAAGCAAATCTATGAAGTGATGTCAGAGATATGATTTCTTAAATATGGCCCAATGTTAACTTACAGGATTTTTCGAAAATTTGGGGATTTTTTTGCATCCAGACAAATATATCGATCACCACCAAAATGTAATGGCTTCTTCCTTGGACCAAACAACACCCCGGTTAAAATTTTTATGTAAATCCATCCAGTAGTTTTTGCGTAATCTTGCTAACAGACAAACAGACAGACAGACAGGCCCTGGTGAAAACATAACCTCCTTGGCGGAGGTAATGATAGCAACAACTATTATTATTATTATTATTATTATTATTATTATATCTGATTAAAAAAGAAAAAAGCTTGGATGAATGAGCTACTTTTATCATGTCGCTGTAACTTATCTTAAGGCTAAAGCTTTAGTGTAGTGAAGCGGATTTTTTTCACGAGTTACTACCAACTTAAACATTTTCGAGTAGCTTGCCCATCACTGAGAGCACTTTAAATAGTCAAACCACCTGATAAGGGCTGTACAAGCTCAAGTTTTTTCACCATGTATCTTAAATATTTAAGCTTTATGTGACCTCTAAATCCTAATACATAAATACAGACGTGACTGCCTTGGATGCCATAGCAGCAATATCAGACACAGTGTAACAGATATTATATAAATATTCTTATCCAGCCTGTGTGAGGGACAATGTTCATATTTAGCCTCCTCTTCTTCTTCTTCACCTCCACCTCTCTCTCTCTTCAGCTGAATCTCTTTCTTTCTTCTCAAAGCCCGATATCATTTACTGAGAGACTCTTTGCCAGCTGGATGAGTGACAGAGAAAACAAGGAGCCGAGAAGAAAAGCTAAATAACAATGCCTCCATATATGGTCATTTGCATTCACACAATTGCTCTGGCATGAAGCCCCCTGTCACATTCATACCTGGACTCTCGCCACCAAACAGACACAAATATACCATCTTTGTGGTGATGTCTGTCTGGGCCTTTTTTTCTTATTTTGAAGGCAGCAACAGCAGCTCTTCAAATTGTAAATGCCACATGGAGAAAAAAAATGGAAAGGAAGAGGGAAAGGATGGGGAGAAGGGGGAGAGGAGGGGAAAAAGAGAAGATGACAGTGCCTGAGGGAGCAAACATCACCTCCTGTCTGGCTCTCTGACAGCGAGGAGCAGACAGGTGGAGACGGGAGGGGGGCGAGCGGAGGGGCGTATGTGTGTGTTTGTGTGTGTGAGAGCATCTCTCAGCCCGGAGAGAAGGGCATCTGTCCATCTCCCTCTGACTCGCAGAGTAGCGTGCAGCAGCTGTCTGAGTGTCGTGCTTTTAAACATTATACCTGGCCAGTGTCTTGCTGTGGAGCTGCACTACCACCATGCATCTGTCCGGCCGTCTGTTATCCTCATGCTATCTGTCACTCCTCCCGTCCGTCCTGGTGTCTGTCTATCTGAAGCTGAGCTGCGTCCTCCTGCACATTTATCTGTCTGTTTGCCCACCTGCTTGTCGATCTGATGCAGCCACAGCCGTGCTGCTTCCCTGACACTCTGCATGTAAGCTGGAGCAGGGACAACAGGGACTGAAAATAAAGCCACGATGTCCATTTAACTATATTGTTCTCTAAAAATAAATCACAAATGGCTGTCAAAATAATCACAAACTTTGACTAACCTGAATCAAAAATCAAAAATCAAATTATGACCATCAGAGATGCCGGTAACGCATTACTCTAATATGACCTCTTTTTTATTTTTCGTTGATGCAGACACAGCATATCCTCAAAAACCCTTCTCTCCATTTAGTATGATTCTCATAAACAGTGCTATTGGTCACCTTCCATGTTGGTCAGTGAGTTTTAAGGACAGTTTAACCAGTTAAAGTACAAAAACATCATTTCTAATCAGGGCAGTACAATATTTAGTTATTCAGCTGTAGAGGGTTTTTTTTTCATCTCCTGAAAAGGCTTTGGAGATATAAGGTTCGTGTCTGACAACAACAATATTAGTACAAACAATTCTGGCACTGAGTATCTAGATATTAACTATGTTAACATTTAAGTATTTTTATTCATGAAGAAGGACACTGCACTGAAAAAACTACTTTACAGTTTGATGCCAGCTCCACATATACTCCTCGATTGTTTCTCCCCTTTAATAATAAAAACTGGTTTCGTATTTTATATTGTTAAAAACTCTGATTAGTAACCTTTACTGCAGGGTTCAACTTGTTGGAATCATGCATTTGTGGAATGAGCAACGGCTAAAAGTGTGTGTAGAGCCCGCCCAAAAATGCCCAAATCCCCTCTTTCTGTTGAAGAAAGCCTACGATTCCTCAGTGAAACAAGAGTGAGGAACCAGTTTTCTTGCAGTGTTGTCGTCCTTGGACCCACACTGGTCTGTCTCAGACTTCATCAGTCTCACACAACTTGGTCCAAAGTTTTGAAATGGCACCAGGGCGGCTGGTAATGATGCCACCCTGTGTAACAACACCAGCTTCCAGTTGCAGGAGTGCCAGCCACACACTTGGCTGTGTTGCTCATGCTACAAATGCACTGCTCATGTAAGTTGTATCCTGTTGTAAAGGGTTTTCAGGCTTTCTATTGATATAAAAAATACAATACCAATTGGTATTAATAAAAAGGAGAAATATTCAACTAACAAAGTTTCCAAACTTTTTTGAAGAGTACATTTACTAAGGTAAGTAGTAATTAATAAATCAGTTTATCAGACATTATTGCATCGCCCTTTTATGCAACAAAATGTGGCACAAAGTACGTTACATAAACAAAAATATACATTGCCCAGCATAAATGAGTACACCCTCTGTTAAAAGTAATGTATTAATCAATATCTAAATGAACAAAAGAACAATTTACAAAGTTTTGACAAAGCTGAGTTTAACCAAACTATTTTTTTTTTTTTACCATAAGATGAAAATAAGGGTAATATGATAACTAAAACTTAGCTTTGCTCCCACTCCTTTAATTGGGATGTACTCATTTTTGCATCCTGATCTTTAATTGAGAAAAAAAACTTTTTTGTGTGCAACTTAAAAAATCTTGTTTGCAATAAGTGGCCCACATTTGGGGGAGTATATTGTGGTACAATATACCATAAAAAGTGTTGATTATGAAAGGAAACTAAAGGTTTTCTGACAAATCTGAAGGGCTGTACTCATTTATGCTGAGCACTGTATACATATTCAAAACCCTGATTTGTGTGTAAATTTAAATCCACAACACAAATTAAACAAACACTGACCAAATGTTTAACAAGAAAAAGGAAAAAGAGCTAAATTAAAAAAAAAAATCAGTGAAACAAGAACCAAGGGAGTTGGGAACCAGAAAAAAACCCTCTGTCATGAGTCCATAATGAGGAAAAACTGGAGGTACAATTAAAAATGCTCAAATAAAAGACAGAATTCTAATGATAAAATGACAATAAAAAACGTTCACAACAAATATAAGTGACTACAAACTGAGGTTATAGTAAAATCTTTGATCAACAAAAACTTTAATATTACAAAGGGATCATAAAAACCTTTATGATGAAATAATGAGGATGAGACAAAATACTGAAAAACTCGTCAGAATAAAGAGGCCAAATAGGCTCAAATATCTAATTCAATAAAATAATTTAAATATAAATCACTGAATGAATAAGAGGAGTTCCCTACGGTAATACCGTTTCAAAGTGACACTAAGAAGGTCGGTCATTAGTTTGCTTTTAGAATATTGATACTCTTTGCTCCCGCACTCTTGTTAAGTTTTGCTGCTGACCATGTCTGTGTCAACCTCTCTGTGATCCTCTGATGGCTTCTTCCAGTTTAATTAAATACAAATTTTATATGTACTTCTTATGATAGAAATATAAAGGAAATGAAATGAAATTTAAAAAAGAGTATGGCATTGAACTACTTTTTTAAAAGCGCCTTGGGCTAGCATTTGCTTCAATTTGGAGCTATAGATTGATTAAAAAAAGATTGATTACTTGATTAGTGATTTTTACTGTACACGCTAATTTCACTGATCATTATGCCTGGCATCTTTTTCTATCAAAACAGTTCATTTAACCGTGCACTCACTAATAACACAATATGGTCAGAGTTAAATAAATGAATGAATGAATAAATAAAAAGCAGCATGAACTGTCTTGATCTAAATAATATATTTTTTTTTATCCCCTAACTCATTTAAAAACACATCTTTGTATCTAAAATCTGAATATTTCCCCTTCTATCTCTGTTGCCAGTGCATATGCAGTGCTCCCTGTGGATCTTATATCCTCACAGATGACTGGAAGATATACTGGGATCAAAGCTGTGGAGATGCTGCAGGGAGTGACCCCCTCCTCACATAACAGTGGCCTTCAAAAATACACTCACGCTGTCAGGCTGCACACACACACACACACACACACACACACACACACCTCACACACACACACTCACTGGTGCGCTCAAAAATGAAGCACGTCAGGGAGCAGGGACAGGATCGAGAGGGCAATGCATAAATCAAGTGTGCATATGTGTGTGTTTGATATATAATTTAAAGAGCCTGCTCAGTTAGGCCTCGTCCACATGGAGGTGTTTTTAAATGGAGCTTCTCCTCCTCCATTGTGATAATAAGTCTGCCCTCACATGTACATTTTTCAAAAACATCATCTCCATCAGGAAAATGCATCACTGTTGTCAGGTATTCATATATGTTCTGACCCATCCCCTGCAATGACCACTTCATTTTCAACGTTTTCTTATTAACTAACCCAAAGTCCAACTTGTGTTGTGGTCAAAACTGTTTTTATCTTTACTGATGTTCTTTGCAAAGGGTTTCATAGGGATGCACGATATTGGATTTTTGCCGATATCTGATATGCCAATATTTTTTAATCCATTATTACCAATACTGATGTTTCTGGTCAAGAACACAAGCTCTGTACTTAACAAAAATGGACTTGTTTTTTTCAGTGTTACAGTATATTTTTGTGAGGAACAGATGTAAAACAAGAAAAACATAAGCTTTGAAATTAACCCACTTACAGGTTAAAATAACTAAAAAAATTATGACATTAGCTTGAGAATCTACTACAGTAAGATTCTTTACAATGTTTAACTTTTTCTTTACAAAGCCTCTCTGTTCAGAACTATTTTGTGATGTAATGAAGGGCTACATATCCAGCAACTCCCCTCAGGTCATAGAGCTGCAGCGGGGTCAGGTAGCAGCCACAGTAGCAAAAATCAGATATAAATCTAACTCTCTTGGATATTACAAAGATGGATCACTCCTGTATTAATCCCAGATACATAAAAAAGCAAAAAGCATTCTGTATTGTGACGTTGCATGTAATCATTACTTGAGTCAAAATTACTCATTTTTAGATCAGCTTTTGTGAAGTTAGTGTTTGTAGTTTCTCCTGACAACCTGACCAGCTGATGGCTGAGGGATACTTAACACCTCTATCCCAAAATACAAAATATCAAACACAGGGGCTTTGTCGAGGAAAAGGTAAATGCTGTTAAGAATCTTACCGTGGTATATTCTCGAGTCAATGTGGGTTTTTGAGCAAATAATCAAACACTTACAGAACAATGTTTCTCTATGTTCAGTCAAAAGGAGTTTAGGGATGTCATCATCTACAGTCCATAATATCATCAGAAGATTCAGAGAATCCGGAGAAATCTGCATCTCAGTGGCAAGGCTGAAAACCAACATTGAATACCTGTGACCTGCTCAGGCACTGGATTGAAAATCAACTTAATTATGTAAATGACATCACCACATGGGCTCAGCAACACTTTGGAAAACCATTGTCAGTTTACACAGTTTGTCGCTGCATCTACAAGTGCAAGTTAAAACTCCACATGCAAAGCAAAGGCCATCTATCAGCAACACTCAGAAACGCTGCCAGCTTCTCTGGACCTGAGCTCATCTGAGATGAACTGACGCAAACTTGAAAAGCGTGCTGTATTCTGAGGAGTTCACGTTTCAAATTGTTTTTGGAGATCATGAAAGCCGTGTCCTCCATGCATGAATGGGAACTTGGGTGCAGAAAAATGGCAGCAGGTGCTCTGGACTGATGAGTCAAAACTTAAAGTATTTGGCGGTGGCAGGAGGTTGAAGAGTGGAACAAGGACAAGTGTCTGCAGGAAACAGTGAACATGGTGGAGGTTCCTTTATGCAAATGAAGGTTTGGATTTGGTCAGGATTAATTATGTCCTCAATGCTGAGAACCACAAGCAGATAGTTATCCATCATGCAGAACCATCTGGGGGGCGTCTGCAGCAAACAACAGTTTAGAGCATACAGCAAGTGCCATTAAAAACTATCTTCAGTGTGAGGAAGACCAATGAGTCCTGGAGGTGATGTTACAGCCCCCACAGAGCCCTGAATTCAACATTATGGGATGTGTCTGGTATTACTTGAAGAGACAAAAGGATTTGAGCCAACCTGCATCAACACAAGATCTGTTCATGTGAGACCAACACCATCCATCCAGTTCATCAGGAAGAGGAGAAACCACAACCCCCAAGGAAGATTAAGAAAGGCCTCCTACAGACAGCACCATCATGAGAGATGATGGTGGACCCGGGAATGAAAATACACTTTCCCCAGGTCGTCCACACCAGACACAGTCCTAAGGTGCGTTCACAACAAACGCGACTTGGGCGACTAAGATCACGTTCCCCACCTGAGCTGCGTTATCTGTCCATAGCTCATTTTGTCACCGTTGCGTCGAAAAGTGACATCACACCCGCTCGAGTTTCACCGCGATCGTGTCATATCATATCATATATTTGTATGTATTAGCTGACATTATACCACTTGTATCCATTTCACTCACCAACCAACCGTTAAACACTGCAGCTGCTGCAGAAGAGGAAGGACAGGACCACAGAGAACTGCCACTTCTGTTGTATAGGGCAGAACTAATGTACTCACTAACTGATGTTCCCACACGGACATGGATTGTCACTCTGATTTCATCTGGAATAAAAACAGTCTGTCTCGGGTGTCGTCACACACCCACACAACGCTGATTGGCTGTCGTGGCACAGTCACACGCGATGTCACCTGAAAAGTTCAAATTTTTCAACTCTGGTGACCGAGCGCCGCAACCTGGTCGCATGTCCACAACGACCCCAAGAGTGCCCGTCTGCAGGGACAAGGCCACCGTCATAGGTCTCCCAAGACGTGACCAAGTGGCCCAGATCACGTCCGTCGCATTGCGTGAAATCTGGTCGTACCTGATCGCATCTGACCGTGGGTGTACATTGACTTTGCACGGAGAGTGGTCACCCAGGTCGCCCAGGTCATCTAAGTCCCGTTTAGTGTGAATGCGGCTTTATGGTCTGAGGAGGCAAAGAGGATCATCCTGATTCAATAGACGGTCCATGGTAAGATGGGTGCGTTTGAGGCCTTGGAGAGAAGAGCCGCCAATTACCAGACCCTAGTCCAACAATGCAGGGACAAAGGATGGCGGGCTTGGCTATTCCCTGCCAAGGTCGGGCGTAGGGGCAGCACAGTTTGTGTGGAAGATGCTCACAGCTCTGGGATTAGCAAGAAGGGACATGTAGACAGTTGGGAGAGGCAGCAGAGAGAGCCGCTTGTTGGTCCTTGAAAAAGAGGGAGGAGTTAAGCTGGGGGCTAGAAGATGAGAGCACAGCTAGAGGGCGTTGTGGTTCATGGTCAAAATGCTACATGAAAAATGGACGCCCACTAGTAAAGCTTTGGGTTTTTACTAGAAGCATTTTTTAAGTGTATTAGTGCTACTAGAACTAAAATTGTCTACTAGTAGATGATTTTGCTTTACTGGTAACGTCTACTTGTGCACTAGTGCACAAAAAAACCCTTTTTACTTGTAAAAAAAAAAAAAAGTATACTAGTCCTTCTAGTAAGCTCAAAACAACTCACTAGTAGTACTACTAGACTGTATTTAGTCAACTAGTATTATGAGTAAAGTCAAAAGATTAACTTGTAGTACTAGTAACTCTAATGCAAATGAAGTAGGAGGGATTATAACCAAATCCAGTCAGCACCCTGATGGTTGTAATATTTTCGAAAGCCAATGAGAAGCCTGAATTTGCTTTTTGCTTTTTCACCCCCTTTTTAGCATATAAGACTTAGCAGTAGTACTAGTGAACATTTTTCAGTCTACTAGTAGTACGCGTGACACTTATTGCTTCACTAGTAAAGTCTACTTGCGCACCAGTTGACCAAAATTAAGTACATGTACTCCAAATTTGAGTACTAGTACAGCTGAACTATGGTTGATATCAAAGATGTCAATTTTATGCCCATACACACTAAGTATTAATTTTCTCTTTTGTTAATTTGCATTGACTTCATTAAATGACAGAAAAAAACACTTATATTTGAAAAAGCATTAGTACTTAACAGTTTTGACAGCTGCCGCAAACTATTGGACTGCCCTGTACCCAATGTCTTCATAGACAAATTTCTTATTTTTCTTTAAAGAGTCTTTAAATAAGGTCAGTTTGTCTTCATGTGCAGGGCTTGCTTTAGTTAAGATAGCCTTTGCATCAAGAGCTTTGTATGGAGGTATTGGATTCATTAAAGTTTTACCTTTATCAGTCCCTAGTTAAAAGTTCATGTGATCATAAAGTCACTAAAGATGCAACATAAGAGACACAGAAGTGCCTGAACAAACTTGAGCTCCGGTGAATGGGATGTGGAGCTCCTGCCGTCTTTTGAAAGCTTGATTCTGACTCGTTCTTGGCTTGTAAGAAAAGTCAAGGGTCACAAAAATCATTAGAATTTGTCCTCTGGAGACCACAAATGTCTGCACAGAATTTCGCAGCAATCAATCTGGTAGTAGTTGAAGTATTTCAGTCTGGAGCAGAGTGCTGGACTTGTGGGACAACAATGACATCCCTAAGGCATCACTGATAGAGCGGCTAATAAAAGTGTTCACAGTGAGGTCTGTGGGTTCTGCAGAGAGGGCCGCTTGACACAGAAAAAACACTTCCTTATTTTATATCCGTGGTGACAGGTATCACAGATAAGACGGTCTAAAAAGAAGGTCGAAATGCTTCAAACTTTGGTCATGATGACAAATAAAAGGAAAGTTCTTTTTCTGTAGTTTGTCTGCAAAGCTTTCTGTCAGTGCCGTGGGTTTGCTCTGTCTGACTTTGCGAACTACTGCCCACCAGGTTTGTTGTTCATGTTACCTGGTCTGAGGTTGATTTGCAGTTTACTTGGTCCCTGGTTTGACGTGTCTTCTGGGGGCTACCTGTACATTTAACTGTGTTTCTCAATCCACGAATACACGGTCCTTACAACTTGTACATTGTTGTAAAGGTGACTAATCAGGCTTTCCAACAAAATAAATACAATACCAACTGGTATTAATAAAGGGTTTGAATAATCAACCAAAATATCATTTCCAACTTTTTCTTAGGAATATATATGAATGGCTAAATTGAGTCTCTATTGGTTTGATTCATGTTTCACAGAGAACACCCATGTCTGATCTATTCATCCTCTTTGCACTGGAATTGTGCTCCATCAAGATAGCATTAAATAGACCTAAACTGCTGTGCACCACACACTTTTAAACAACATGCTTCATGCCATCAAGAGATCAACCGGACTTGTTCCCTTTTTATGCATGATCTGTGGTTGAAAAAAAAAAAAAAAACCAACAAAAAAAACAAACTTCTAGTCACAAACAGAGGATTTATACCACAATAAGCCCTCTAGCTTAGTGTGTTACAAGCTCTCTCTTTACACAGAAGCCTAAAAGCCTCACAGTGTATTTTCCTGGTGCTGTGTAAACTACATCTAGCTGCTGCCTGGTTCCCTCGTCCTCGCCAACTGATTTTTTCTCTGCCAAACACATTTACGGCAAAACTGATTCTTCAGGCTGTGGTAAAGAGCGGCACATCCAGGCAGACGTGCTCTCTGGCCCGAATAAGAGGAAGAAGGAGCACTCAAAAGCCAGACAAAGTACGACACACAAATACACACACAGCGTATTTACGTTCAATTTAATAATGCACACGCGGGCTCTGTAATAAAGAGAGCAAAACAGGCCGCTCTTTCTTTCTTCCATCCACTCAGCTCTCCACACACAGGCACACATTGAGAGTGTCTCCCTGGTGGATAAATCAGTCCTTTCATGCTCTGTCGTCTGCCTGGCCCTGTTCTTCTGTGTTACTATAATAGAGAAGGAGCAGTCCCTCTCTTTTTACTATTCCAATGGTCACACATACGTCTTCCTCTTCCTCCCCTCTGTCTCTCGTCTTCAAAGGGTTTCGGCTCGAGTCAATCTACAAGTACACTGTCGACTGAAGATAGCGGACTTACAGCATGTGTAATGACCGAGGAGCCTAATGAAATGTGTGCAGACTCGCACGGCACGCGCAGGAGTATGTGTGCAAAGATGTGGGGTATAATTTGTTCTTAAGTGATAAGGGTGGAGGTAATAGCTTTTTGAAATAGGAGCAGGATGATGATGAAGATGGTGTGATTAACACGAGTATAATAACGTTATCGCAGTGCTGTAATCAGGCGATGGCTCACTGTTGATAATGATAATCTTAATGAAGATGATTGTGCCCCTGTTGAAGGCAATCTGGAATGATTCAAATGGGACATCTTTAAAGATGGTTCTGCGTAACTGGGGTACAAGAGAAGTGTGTTTTTAAGACCCTGGTGGTGTAAATGTTAAAGTTGCTCATATGAAGAAAAGATGTTCTGTTTACACTCAGTAAACAGAACAATTGGCAGCGCAGTCTGATAGTGCACGTGGTCAGTAATAGGGAGGTTACGGGTTTGAGCCCAGCTCCTGGTGTCACATGCAGTATTAATATTGACAGCACCTTTTAACTTAGTTTAAGTTATAGTCTTTTGCCTAAAATATTTTACTTCTAGTAGGAATAAAGTCATCTAAATTGTTTTAATATTAGTCTAGTTTTAGTTGATGAAATTTCACAGCATCTTAATCAACAAAATCTACTGTAAATTTAGTCGATTAAAATATGAAGTGTAAAGTTTAAGGCATTTTTTTTGTTTCCTTGAATTCCTGAAATCATGTTTTACACTTGGATAAAATGAAACATCTAATAACCCTTTGCTGAATGCTAGTAAAGTTTGAATGTATAAATTAACAGAAACAAATTGAACTTTTGTGTGAAATGCAGTCACCTTTATTTAGGCTACCTGACAGAGCATCTCAGTTACAATACCAGAACTGACAACAAACAGTGAACCTGCTCTACATGAATATATCAATTCATAAAGAGAGGAGCTCTGATTGGATCACTCCCCAACTTATCCCACCACCATGAAGCTAAGGCAGCTGTGATTGTATGTCCCTCTTAACTCATCCAACTTTTCCACACAACCAAAGTAGCTGTGATTGGATATATTCCTAACTTGTCCCTACTTTCTACATGACCAAATTAGGTCTGATTGGATTAAGTCTCTGTCAAACATTTTTGTCTAGTTTTTACTTGTTAATGAAAATGTCAGTTAATTTAGTTTTAGTTTTTGTCCATGTGCACTTGTTTTTATTAGTTACTGTCTACTTTTTGTCAGGGGAAAAAAGGTTGTTGACGAAAACTATGACAAAAATAAAAAGTCGATAAAATTAACACTGGTCACATGGCGATGTGTCCTTGGGCAAGACACTTAACCTCAAGTTGCTCCCACTGTGGCGTCAGTGGTGTGTAAATGGATATGAAAGGACGTGAATGTATTAGTTGATTCTGATGGATGACTAACATAGAAACTTCAACCATCAGTGGGTGAATGAGCAGATGTGACCTGCGTGTGAAGCTGCTTTGAGTAGTGAAAGACTAGAGAAGCGCTGCATAAGCTCAAGTCCATTTACTGTTTAATCCACAGCTGATTTGATCTGAAAGGTGACAAATCTCTCATTTCACCTTTATTATAGTCCCCTGTGGTCTAACTGCAACATCTGTGTTTAGCTTTGGTCAAACTATATCTGTCAATCATCAAAGGAGGTTTTGACCCGTGCTGTAAAATCAAGCACAAATGCACATAATGTTCTGATCTGCTTTGGGTTTCAACAGATGTGCGTTAAGTTGAACATATTCTAGTTTGGAGACTTGAACATCTCCCTTATGTTTGAGGAGTTCCACTACCTGAGAGTGTTTCAGTTTGGGCTAAAATAATTAGTTTGCAGTGGGGAGTGCTTCATCCCTGAGGGGAGATAGACTGGTACGGATGCCAGGCAATATGTAGCTGTCAAGGGTGCCACCAAAAAGCCTCGTAATTACTGCACTGGTTCAACTAGTTCAGCAGTTCAGGTCAGAATGGTCCAGAGGTCCAGAAGAAGCATGGTTACGAAGACCCACTTGTGACAGCACTGGTCCTCCAAGTTTGTGGACATGGGCTCTGAGGTGCATGGTATTGTTCAGGAATTCTGTATTTATGGATCCAAAGTAATAAACCTTTCATTTAAAAAAAAAAAAAAATGAATCACAACACCCTGCAGTTTTGATATTGGACCTCAATTTTGACCCTGAGAGAAATCGAAACTTCCTGTCTGTCCGTTAAATCAATTGGATGTCTTCTACCTATATTTTTAGATGGTAATGTCCATCAAGAGCAGCCAACAAAAGATAAGATAGAAACCTATCCGTTCTTTAAAGGATCAAAAAGAAAAGTTTATCTGATGTGGCCCATTGAAGCATCTGAGAGAGAAACTGTCTGTGAAATCTAGCAGTCTTGCATTAACGCTTGCTACTCCTAATCACTTAGTCATACATTTTTCAGCTCTGATTTTACAACAGCTTCAAAACTGATACACACATGCTGACATGTATAGCATCCTTTTTTGTGATTTGTGATTTATGATTGCTATAAAACATTTAAACACAAAAATAAAACATGAAGACATACCTGATAAGATTGTTTTGCAGGCTGTGTAAATGCTTGTAGGGTCAGAGAGACAAAAGGTTACCCTCAAAGCCAAAACAAATGTTCTTCCTCACTTTCTTGAGAATTTGATGATACTCCGGTGGCCAGATATGACGCTTTGGGGGCCTGATGTGGCCCCCGTGCCATCAGTTGATGATGACTGCACTAGAGGATTAAACCAGACTGTGAGACCACATACCCAAGGACGGACTAAAGATCTCCCAAACCCACAGAGGAGGAGAAGCAAAAGTCAGAGTACCAAAGTATAATTTGCTGTTGGACCACATTTTTATATGATAAAGAAAAAATGGATCACATTCTGTATTATTCTCTAATTGCTGTTATATGCCTCCCTCTTTTTTGTAACTTTGGTAACAGAGATGGCCACACTTATAGTTTCCTCACTGCCATGGGGGCCAGTAAATATGAATAACTAAAAATTTCCCTTTTACATTTTAGCTTATTTATCTCAAGAAAGGACAGATATGGCATTTACGGGAGTTTTAATGCTAATATTTGGTTATTTAAACTTAATACAAATTTAAATGCTTAATTTAATGAGCTGAACACAAACTTCCAGCCATTTCAAGCTACTTTTTTTAATGCAGTTATTAATTCTTCTTCTTATGCATTCGATAACAATGTATTTTAAATCATGCTTTTAGTGATGCATCTTTAAGAGTTTTGCATTAAAAGTGCGTATTTTACCTTGAATTTCTTGCAAATAATTACATAAATACTATAGATCAAGGGTTATTTTGAAAATCTTTATATTGTTACATTTAGTCATCTTTTGTTGTCATATTTTTTCTTTTTTTGTCATTTTTTTTTATGTCATTTCCTCATTGTCAGTAGTGAGTTCTGAAACTAACTTCCTGACCCAGCTGAGTGAGGGGGGAGGCTACATGAGGCCCTCTGGCCGAAGATTTCCCATCCTTTGCTCAAAGCAATAATACTAGAATTACTTTGTTTTTGCAGTTTGTTTTCTTTTGTCAAACACATAGTGGCTGAGTGATGCTGACACCCGGATGATCAGTGTGCTCTGATGTTCTCACATGAGTTTCTGAATGAGAAATAGAGAAAGTGGCTTAAAGGGGAGATCTCGGCCGAAAGATGGGGGCATGGTGCGCATGTTTGCTCTTTGTTTGTGAGTTTCTCAATGGGAATTACCTTTGTGGTGCTTCCTGGTCTGTTCGATCCTTTCTCTGTTTTTAGCTGGAATATGTTTGTTTGTTTGTTTGAGAATTGAGTTACAGCTTATTTTTTAAACTTTACATTATATAGCTGCAAAATACAACTGCAGAACAAACTCTTTTTACTGAGGGATATTGTATGTTTCTGGGAAAATTACCACTCTCTGCACAGTATATTACAATATTTATAAAGTGAAGTAATTGATAATGACCTCACCTTTCACTGAGTGGTCACTGTATATGGGAGTGTTGTCAATCAACCAATCAATCAATCAATCATTCAATCAATCAATCAATCATTTGTATATCACCAGTTCCTGACAGCTCATGTCATGGCACTTTACAATAGAACAGGCTGAAGCCAAATGTATGTATATATATACATGTATATATACATATATGTATGTGTGTATATATACATATATATATATATATATATATATATATATATATATATATATATATATATATATATATATATATATATATATATATATATATATATATATATATATATATATATATATGTATATATATATATATATATATATATATATATATATATAGAGAGAGAGAGAGAGAGAGAGAGAGAGAGAGAGAGAGAGACAGAGAGAGAGAGAGAGAGATTTATCCATCCAGGCAGAGACAAAGGGACTAAACATAAGAATTTATGATAGCGACAAACCCATGGATGTCCAGAACATAAATCTGTCCTTATCACATTTGTCTCTACTGAATGTAGATTCAATTAATCAATCTTTATTTGTATAGCACCATATTTGTCTTTGTTGAATTTATTTTTTTAAATGGTAAGCCCCTTGAGATGTGCATCTAATTTTCAAGATGGACCTCATGTCTATATGGTTGTAAAGATAGTTTCAGTGGATGTATAATCAATACATCCGTAGAGAGATAAAACTAATATTAAAAGTAATATCTTGAATGAATATAATCTGGAGAGGAATATTGTTTAATCTGCATTTCCTGCTCTTTCATATAAGTTTTTAAATTTTTCATCATTTATCATTACTGTTGGGACTCAAAAGTATTTCTTGTTTTATTTCTAAGTTTAACCTGTTGACTCAGTCATAACAGCACAAACTTTGACATTTCCATAGCACATCTCTGAACCACATCTGTGGTCTTCGAGGTGCCGTGACGTTGTCTGAGAGCAACCTATCGAGTGCTGTGACAGTAAACTCAGTATCATTACAGTTTGTTGGTATCCTGACAGCACCATTGTAGATGGAAAACTTTAAGTAGTTAAGCCTTTGGATTGTTTTTTTAATCAGCCTTCTGATGCTATGAAATATGTAGTGTGAAAAGAAATATCCAGAAAACTCAAAATTTCAAGGTAACTGTCTGCAGTACGTTTTTGATTTTTGGGTCAAAACTCAAATTTTGAGTTGAAAGAACAACAGCTTAAAATAAAGATTTCACAGGTGGAATTTGTGCCCAGACCAGTTGCAGCATGTTTTTATCATGTATGTTTGGTTTATTACCGCACCAGTCCAACATGCAATAATATTTGGTCTGTATACTGTATGAACCTTATGGTCAGAACTTGGCCTGACCTTAAACTGCTTGTTTTAAATTTTGCTGACTCAAGTCAAGGAATTAGCCAAAATTTACATTAAAAACTTCATAAGGTTAGTTGCGATAACTCACCAAAAAATATTTTAAGGTACCGACACAAAAAATATTTTGTTTTGTTTACAGAAAAATTCATTTGATGCCAGCAATTTTAAGTTTTCAATATTACAGTGTAATCAAGTATTATACATCCCAAAAAAACATGCTCAAGTAAAATGGTTTAAAACAAACTACTGAAAAAAGCACAATAAATAAAATAAAGTTTATCTGGAACTAACTCACTCACGTAACATATTCCTCCGTGCAGCGCTGCCGCGATGCCAGATGAACTTTATTTTTCTGAAAAGTTGATGCACTCAAAAAAAATTCTAGGTAGCGTACTCTTAAACTGAGGTATTATTTTTTGATGGGAGTTCTTGTAGGTGGAGAAAATACCCTTTATATTTGGTACACTACTCCCTGTCTGTGGCTGCTTCTGCGTCACAAACGTTTACAGACTGTGGCTTACTGAGGGAGAGGAGAGAACTTTCTACTGCATCTAATGTACTTAGTGGCCATATGGAGCTCATACAACCCCACTTCAAAAAAACCGAACTATCCCTTTAAGGCTTTTTCAGCAGCCTGTCTGATGTTCTTGATGGCTCTTTTTCACAGCTGAGCTTTCACTCCAAGGAGTTTGAGGGTTGAGTACAATGACAAAACCCCGGCACCGAATTTCCACGGGTTCACCGCAGACTTTCCAGCCATTGTCCCTGCACTCCTTCACCAGTTTTTTGCCCTCTTGTGCTCGTTGGCCTCTTCAGTCCGATCTTCCCAGGAGAAAAGTATGCGCCACAAGGACCACTGCTTGTCTGGGTGGAGTGAAGTGGCTGAGATGCGTTCTGGGAACTTAAGCTACCTTCCCAGGTCAACTTGGAGCTGCCAGTGCCGGGCAGAGTGTATGAATGTACCATAATGATTCACCCAGTGAACCTGGAGTCCTGCAGACACAGTGCATACATTTTAATGATGGTATATAAATATTTTAGTGGCAGTAAAACTGCAACAGTGATAGATGATTTAGTGTCTGCAATACCAGAGTTTTTAAAGTCAACGATGCAAATACTTTATACTGTTGTTCTGATACTGATTCTGATGAAGACACCAACCAGATCTTAAAGTGAGTTTAGTTTTAAGAAAAGTCCAAAGAAAATAAATAAGCAGATTTCCCAATAAAGGCTTTAGTGACACATGTTTTTTGGATGACTTGATATTTATTCCACAGATAATCAGATAAAACATCCACAATAATTTAGGCCTGTGTTGCACTAGTTAATATATTTTTTGACCAGACATAATTGAACCTACATTATTTCGAACATGACTTTAAAGGGATAGTTCATTTTTTTTTAATGAGGCTGTATGAGCTCCATATGGCCACTAAGTACATTAGATGCAGTAGAAAGTTCTCTCCTCTCCCTCAGTAAGTCACAATTTGTAAAAGTTTGTGACGCACAACCAGCTGCAAACAGGGAAGTATTGTATCAAATACAAAGGGTATTTCCTCCGCCGACAAGATCTCCCATCAAAAAATAATACCATAGTTTGAGAGCCCACGACCTAGAGGTTTTTTTTGAGTGCATCAACTTTTCAGAAAAATAAAGTTTATCTGACATCACGGCAGCGCAGCGCGGAGGAATATGTGACGTGAATCGGTTAGTTTCAGATAAACTTTATTTTTTCGAAAAGTTAATTTAGTGGCCGTATGGAGCTCATACAACCCCACTTCAAAACAACTGAACTGTCCCTTTAAGGCATTTGTTTGGGTAACAATCTTTTTCTTTAACTAAGTGATAATTTTAATGCTAAAATATAATTATTATTGTTATCCATGAATTTCCAAATTCACTGTTTTTTAAAAAACAACAACACCAAAAAAAAAAACAGAAAAGTAAACATGCCAGATTACTCATTTCTTTCTGTTGTCCCTGATAAATTCCTTGGAGGAGGAAGAGCTAAAAAAAAAAAAAAAACCCACGATAATCAACATTACACCCAAAGAAAGAGCAAAAGTAAATAACTTAAATGCAACTTAATTTACTTGCATTCCTGAACAGAAACTTTAGTTTTAGTGGTTGAATGTGATGCTTGATTATTTTCTTACTTCTAACAGAAGCCCAGTGAGGCTCAAATTTGGGCATAAAAAGGTGAATTCACTTTGGAATTCCTCAGTCGTGTACAAAATTAATGTTCAAAGCAAGAAGATTTTCAGTTTTAAACATGTTTTTAAAGATTTAAAAAATATTCTTTTTTTTCTGGTTTTTAAACCTAATATTATCATTTATCCCTGATGTCAGGCACAAACCTCTTGCATTCAAAAAGGCTGCTTTTCAGGGAAGAAAGAGTAACGCTCTGCTTTTGAGTGTCTTGTACTAATAACTCATTATCTTTTATATTACGATTTAGTAAAAGTTATTATAGTCACTCACCAATGTAAGCTGACCAATGACACTGTTTTATGAAAAGAAATGAAAATCATAATAAATGGAGATAGGAGGTCTGGACCTGACACTGACAATATCATCTGAGAACATAAATGTACTGTTTATATATAATTATGATTGAATCAGAGAAACTTTGTTCATTCTATTCACAACGAGAAATTGGGTTGTTTCTGTTGCTCGTATACACTGAATAGCCGTAGGAATATCAAACAAAGACATTAAAATAGACAAGAGCTTAAAACTAAGTCAAAATTAAGTCAGCAAGTAAAAAGTTAAGTAAGCAGGTTGCAAAATGCAGAGTCAACTTCCTTATGAAGTAAAAATCAATCAACTAAGTAAAAGTCAGACTATAAACAAGGCAAAGGAATTTACACTATAAACAAGAAAATATTTACATATAAATATTTTCATGTTTATGAATATAAACATGACAGCACTGTTTGACACCACATTCGACTGAAAGGCAAAGGTTATTGCACTGGATATTACATTTTTCCGTTGGCTTATTACAAATATCTATCTATCTATCTATCTATCTATCCTGTCGAATGTCTGTATTCTCATAGATTCAGAGTCATGTCCGGACTTTCAATGTTTTGCTTCATAAACAGAGCACATTTTTAACAGCTTAATTTGTCAGTAGAATTTCTAATGGTTTTAAATTTATCAGCTTGCAGTTCCCTTTATAGTTTATTTTCCTCTTTTTAACTCGACTCTCATGAGCTTTAAATATATTATTAGCAGCCTGGCGAGCTCCGTTTTATCCTGCATTTATCTCATTGATGTATCCATAAAGCACCAGTCCATTATTTACTCACCCTCAATCTGGAAATGATCATTTATATCATTAATTACATCGAATCAAATCTTCATGAGGTGCTGAACTTGGACAAAGTCGCTGCAGTCAGATCATGGGCTCTTATTGGGTTATTACAGAGAGATCAGAAACACATGTTCTGCACACAGGATGGATTAGCACATGAATATTATGCTAATGAGGGGCTGTATTGATTTCTGAATGCCACGATGATGATGGAGATGATGATGGTGGAGCTGGTGTTTGAGGAGGCAGCGGTGATGATGAGTGATGATGGACATGATGGCAATGATAATCACTTCCGAGAGAGAGAGGGAGAGGAGAGCGAGAGAGTGATGAAGAGATCAAGAGAGGGAGAGAGACAAAAGCGAGAATTAGAGGAGAGCGGGAACGTGCGTGGAGATTTTTAAGAGTCACGTTATTATTGGAGAGAGAGAGAGAGAGAGAGCGCGCCGAGGAGAGGGAGAGAGAGGGAGCGATAACAGCGTTTGTCCTTCTTGGACTCAGTTTTCTGACCGGCTGACGGAGCGGCGGTCGAACAAACTTGAGGCTTCACACTGAGCTCCAGCATCCAAAGGTAAAGCCAGCCTCTGTGTTTGTCCTTTAGAGATCACCCTCTCATTGTGTTTGTGTGTTTGTTCCCGGCGGTCAGGCTGACTGGAATCAGACCTAGTTTCCTCTCGCTTTGGTGTTTGGGAATTGCGTCTCTCTCTGGCTGCTCTGCTCTTTGGCACCGCTGCCTGATATTCAGCTGAGATCTCATCTCTGTCATATTCATCCTGGAAATACTTGATAACCAAAGCTTGGTTTCCTTTAAATTTACGCACGGATTAAGAGATGGCTGATTCTGACGCCAAATCGACTCCGTGCGTATTTGCGGACCCTCGGAGGGTTTTCCTCCCGGTTTTAAACTCCAAAGCTTGATGTTGAAATATGTCTGATGTGTATGAAATATCACAGCTGATCCAGTTTCATAATAGACGACAGTGAAGTCCTAATTGGAAGCCCTTGGTCAAAGAGATTGAGGACCTGTCCGCTGGCGCACACTCACATGGGGATTTGATGTGAGGGAATTTAAGCCATAATAACTGTTGTACACATTGATCGATTCCTTCATTGATCCGTGCATCGATCCGCAGAGATTTGTAGCCCTTGTCTCCCTCCTGAATACAAGGTGAGGCTGTCACTTTTGTGCAAATTGGACGCGCGCGGGGTTTTTTACGCGTGCGAGACGATCCCCTCGTTTGTGCGTATGTGTGCGCACTCCTCCATTCCGAGTCTGTCTGCGCGCGGAGCTCACCGGGGGGACGGCGGGGGGCACAGACTGACAGACAGTCACATCGCGAGCGCAGACACCCCGGGGCAAATATTCTACCTGCGCGCGGTCCGTATGCGCAGTTCCTCCCGGTTCAGCGCGTCTGTAATGAGGTTGATCGGCTCCGAGCCGCTTCGGAAGCGCCGCTTAATTGCGTCCATTTATAACACGACCTTAAAGTCTCAGATAATAATAACTGTTTGCTTTTTTATTTGGGCTTCGGCGGCTGCGTTTGTGCCTCTCTTTTCCTCTCCTCAAATGTGTTTCCCACTGCCCTTCTGGGAAATACATTTGCTTAGATTTATGACCTGCCCTCTCAGGTTATATCGATTATTGCAGCCTGCTGTGTACTATATTTTTGTAAGAGCAGGAAAAGTGGGTCTGCCACGTCTATATATAATTTCTGGATGTTGCAGGGAGCACAGCGGGCTCGTGATACAGTCGTCTCTGCAGCTGGGTCAATTCTCAAGTGGAAAATCTGTTCGAGACCCTTGTTGTCGTTGCACATACATGAATGTGAGGGTTGGATGGGTCCAGAGGCGGCTTTATCATCAGGCAGAAGGCAGAGAACAGCCAGGGGCCTCGTGCTTGTTGGGGCCACATGATGGAGTTAATATTAGATATGAGATAAATGGATTAAAACATACAGTTTAAATAAAGGGAGTCAAAACTTTTTCATCAAGGCAGGGAAGCTGCCAGAAATCTTGGGCCCCATGAAGAAATATCCCATTGGACCCCACCCTGATCCAACTGCACAGTTTCTGGACCCACACATCCGTCCAGCAAATAAATAAATGAATGAAATGATGGACTGAGCTGTTAAAAAGGACTGATTATAATTGTTACAGACAAGTTATTCTGCTTGAAGACTTAAAGCTTCTTTAAGAGGAGAAAAATGCATTAGCTCAGAATTATACAATAAATGTCAAATTGAATCAGGCGACTTGCTGGCATCTGGACCATTTTAAGCATTCAGCATGATTTTACTCATCATTTACTTTAGAGCTACCATCTTCCTCATGAATCTGACCTTTTCTGTCAGTGATTTTCAAAATTTTGCATATCATACATTTTTCGTACTCCAACCTGTTATTTTATGGAGCCAAATATTTTAGTAGGCCACCAGGGCATTCTTTAAGATACTTAAGAGCAACTAGTGTCCTTGAATAACTGCTTTAAATGGCCGCTTTTTAAAATAATTGTTAATTCTTAGAGCAGTGGTTCTCAACTTGTCTGGCTTTGGAGCCCACCATCATCCCTTAATGACAAGCTGCGGCCCAAATTGAGGAAAGATTTCAACTTCTCAAATTGATATAATAAAAAGATGTTGCACTCTGAACCTGAAATAGTGCAGACTATCACATTATGCCACCCCAAAAAAGTTTAATGAGGAAACAGTGCATCTCAGGGACACAAGCTTTCAAGACTATAAATCTAACTGTAGCTGTGATAACCCTGCATCAGTGGATTCTGAACAGCCCTATAATAATATTATTCAATCAGTAGCAGTAAATAAGCCATTGATCATGAGGCTGCTACACAAAACACTTCAGTAACTTCAGCCTTTTTTAACAGACTCAAAGTTTTTTTTATGCTCAAACGTGAAGTTAAAAAGTGCCGCTGCAGAGAAGTTGTTTCAGACAATCTTAAAAACATGTAACTTAAGCTGAGTACCTACTGAATATATAAGAAACACATTTTTTTTTAAAACGTGTCGATTAGCAATTCAGGTATTATCACTACCTATTTTTTAGGGGTGTGAATAGGTGGAGCTCCACTACATAAAAAAAAAATTCCTGGCAAAGGGCCCCCTGAAAAAGGGTCCGCGACCACTTTTGGGTCACAACCCACCAGTTGAGAATCACTGTTTTAGAGTTAAGACATACAAAATATGCCTGAGTGTTGCATTTTTCCAATAAAAAGCATAAAGAAAATTTTAGTTTTTGTAGGTCTCCAAACACCTATGGAAAAATGTTGCTTACTCTAACATACTTCCAGGGGTCCTAGAATTTTCTGAACCTTTCCCTCCATTATGCCATTGAGACGATTTCATGGTTTGTGCTGCTATTTAATGCTGTAATCTATTAGTCTTCATTCATTAGAAAGCACAAGCTTTACAAACGCAAAGCATATTTTATCTCTTTTTTAGGATTCACAGAAGGCGAAGTTGACCTCAGGCTGAATTTGTTCAGCTGTTCTCAGTCTGTCTAAAACACTCTGTTGGACCCCCTGGCCCTTTAAGGCCCTCTTCCCATGAGGGCCTGGTCTGTTCTGGCTGGTTGGCCTCATGTTGGTTTTCAGCTGCGCTGTGTCTACAGTCTGTACTCTACACTGTGCTTGTGACCATGAGCCAATGGGCTCTGGCAAAACAGTGGTATGATGTCACACTGGTAGATTCATTGAAGGGGGCCAGGGGAACGAGTTATTCAAGGAGCTACTGGCAATACAATCAGGGAAAGGGGGAGAAGTCCTGATGTGGTCTGACTTTTTGTCTTGTGCACGATAGTGCTCTATCATGTGGAGGAGACATGTAAAACCACAAATGGGCATGTTAAACACCTGAGAGTTTCATTTGTGTTCTCTAATGGCAGTTTCAACAAAAGAGCTTGAAATTTTATCCAAAGAAAAGAGTTTCTTGTCAATTTGATTTCCGTGTCAGTCAGGGCCTTTCTGTGTGGAGTTTGTACGTTCTCACTGTGCATGCATGGGTTCTCTCCATGCACTATGGCTTTCTTCCTCAGACCCAAAAACATTCTTGTTTGGTTGTTTGGTGACTATCGATTGCCCTTAGTTGTGAGTGTGAATGGTTGTTCGTCTCTCTATGTGGCCTTATGTGATCAGCTTGTGACCGGTCCAGGGTGTACCCCGCCTTCCTGCCCAGTGTTAGCTGGGATAGACTCCAGCCCCCGGGACCCTGAAAGGGGTAAACAGTGTCGATAATGGATGGATATCTTCAAAGAGGTCATGTTTTGTCTTGCATATTTCATACACACTTGTGTGTGTTTAGAATGTCCCCTCAACATAAGTGGAAGTGAGAAGACTTTTTGGCTCTTCCTTCCCAAGGTCTAAAGTCAGGGAGATTTTATAATATAATTCTGGATAAATATCTGAAGGTAGTGAGGACATGCAAACAAGATTTGATGTCTTCATTTTTTGAAACATAAAAAGCATCTGATATTGACACATTTTTGATTTTGATGTAAGTGTCATTGTATTTTTAATTGAATGGTTGCTAACCAACTGTTAAAGATCACAAGAGTGGCCAGGGACCCTGATGATAATACATAACTATGCATAATAAATGACAATACATAGACTATAGCCACGGCCACTGGCCCCAGCTTGATGAGGTGTGAGGAAATTATCTGACAAGAGCTAAAACCAAGAAGGTTTATGTTACAAGTGTGGTAAAAGATTCTAAGTTGAACCACCATGTTGTAGTTCCATAACAGCTTGATAATAGCTTTTTATTCCCACCAGTTATGTTTAAGTTGAAACATTAGGTTTATTCTTAAGGTTATCTCAATGAACAAAATGTGTAAGTTTCATGTTCTTTTGTTCTCCACAGACTTCATTATCAGTAGTTATCCAAGAACGCATTGTGAAATCCAGTAGGCTTTTATTTGAGGAAACCATTGCAATGCTAACTTTCAGGTTGGCCTAAAAAGACGTCATCCCTGCACCACTCTATGCCTCTGTCATTAGCCCAATCACACTGCTGTTTCAAGGTGTAATATTTACATCCCTGTGATGTTCACCAACGCTGTGAATATCGTGAGGACAGAATGGGGGAACGAGTGAGGTAGTAACAGAGGCGTGGTATTGGAGAGAGGGTGGCACGTTGACTCAGCAGGAGACAGGAGTGTGAGTGTCTCTGCCTTTGTGTTTGTGGGGGCAGTTGCCATGTTGTGCACATCCAAGCTTTATTGCAGAGTGAATTGACACAGACTCACAGTCTCACTGTCTGGCGGTGTCAATATAATGGGGCTTTATTGTGCTTTTTCTCATGCTATAGGACAAGCCATGTAAACAGTTTGTAAAGACCAACATAAAGGGTACAATGACAAAGATGCTCACTTGTACAAGCTGCCACGTGTAAGCCCTTTGTAATGAGTAGTAAAAAGAAACTGGCATATAACAGCAGTGGAGAACTTAACTTCTGTCAGTTATGTGTAGAGACATGCTGGGACAAATCTAGGGCCCATTTATGGGGCTTTTCAGGGACCCAGCCATGTCTGTTGGCACCAGAAATAGACATAAACATACTGCGAAGATAGTAACAGAGGTAAAGAAGTTTGAAAACTCTGCTCTCAATTTTGAAATAAGTTGGCAATCTTTAAAAACGTTTGTGATACTGACGAGGACTGTATCCTTTTCTCATTGCCCAATCCCGTCACTTGTCCAAACAACCATAATAACTGTCCAATTCTTACATTGCTTTCTCTCCTTTTAGTGAAAATACATTCACCATTTAGTTTCTGTACCTCCACAGCCCCTTAAAGTGCCTCAGATTATTATACCACACATGATTGCTTTTAGCTAAATGGGAAAGGGCCTTGTAATGGCCTCTGCCTTGGGCCTCCAAATGACCAAAGCCGGCCCTGCTCTAGTTACACAGAGACATAAATGTGAGACTTGAATGGCCCTCAAACACTCATTCACACACAAACACACACTAAGACACACATGATGGGCCTTAAGCGGCTGTAATGGCTCTGATCAGGGTGAACCGTGTTTATGTATGTGGAGAGCTCATGTATTATACATCACTGTTGCACCAAGGGTTTATGGGTACAATCAGAGCAAAGAATGTGCTCACCACAGCTCTGTATTTGTTTATGTGTCTCTGTTATGATATGTGTGTCTATTTCTGCATATATTTATCATTGTGAGTTTCACTGTGTGTTAGTTTCTCTGATTGCACGAGCACTTTTCTGCAATTTTCCCCAGACCGGCTGTGGCAGCGCACGGTTTTCTTATTTAGGGGAGATAGAAAAATAGGACGAGGGAGACGAGTGATTGGGCACACACACTCTCCCCTCTTTTAATGTGGTTAAGAGAGAGAGCAAGAAAAAGAGAGAGAGAGAGGCAATCTGTGTGTCAGCATCCTGTTAGCGATTGTGAACCTGCAGATAGCTCCAGCATTTACTTTGCAGATTGCGGAGGAGATGTGAAGGAGAGGAGATGAAGAGGCAGGAGGAGGGAGGAAGAAGGTTAGGAGACATCAAGGGGAGGAAGAAAGGAGGGCTGGTTAGATCGACAAAGATGGAGTAGATGAAAGGTTGACGGCGGTAGAGGTGGGGCAGGACATGAGAGAAGATTAGAGGAGAGATGGGGGAATGAGTGGAGGGTAAGAGGACGACAGAGAAGACGAGGACGAGGGCGTGTGTTGGAAACAGACAGGTTGTACCGAGAGGCTGACTTATGCCGGTGATAAAAGTGTCTGAAGAGTAGGAGCAGGAAAAGGATGGGTTGTGGTTGTGACAAGAGAGCGACACGTGGAATCTCATTAGTGGACATTAATGTGTTAATGTCGATAACAGAGGAAGACGTACGGGATGGATGCAGGGATACAGACGGAGGAATGGGAGGATGGATGAGAATGACTGCGAGAAACCAGGATAGAAAGATCTGAAGGTGTTTATGTGTTTAGGAGAGAAACTAAAGAATTTGAACTCCAGCCTTTCTTTCAAGATTTGCTTGCTTTAGTGCTACAAAGTTATTTCATACCACTTTTATGCCAACGACACTCACGTCTACTTTTCAGTTAAACAAAATACCATGAAGCAACTGTCCAATCTACAAAACTACTGACGGAAGTTGGATGTCTGTCCTTACTCTGTCCTTGCAGTGCAGCTGGATCCATTGAATTCAATGTCTGTAATCAAGCAAATCCATCTTGACAAGTTCCAATCTACAATGATTGTGCTCGGCCCAAATGGCACGGCCCAATCAGGTGGCAGGAAGAAGTAAGAGCCTCAAAAGGTGACAGCAGGTAGTGACTGCATGTACAGAGATTAGCATAGATGCTAACAGCTTCAGTAGCAGTTTTATCAGATCTGGTCCGCACTCCTTTTTTAAACAAAAAACACACTTCTCTGTCGTAGGGATGTTTTCGCCTCCACTTCTGACACGTTTTATAAAGAGTTTGTTTTCCAAAGTGGCTACAGTATGTGATTGGCCTGTAATAAATGTGATTGACACAGTGGCAGATCCAGGGTTTTTCTAAGTAAGGGGCCTTCAAGGGGCCACATTTCTCACTGAGGTGAAGTGTTTATCCACCATGCAGTCACATTTCTGATAAAGCACACCCAGTCACACCTATTCAAACGTTTTAATTAAAAAAGTGTAGACAGTAAAACTCATTTTCAGTTTCACATTTGATGTGAGAAACTTCATAGGAAATAAAATAGTATTCAAAAATATGTTTCACACTTTCATATTCAAAAACATGCACTTTTTATCTTACATTTTGTGTTCATTCATATGATAGTCTTCTTCTGTCAACTGTGTGGATGGTCGACCTGCCTAACTGGTGCACTACTGCCACCAACAGTTGGGCCTGGAATTGCATTCAACTATAATCTGATTGCCATTCTCTTGCAAAACTTCAGGGGGTCAGCTAGATTTCAGATTGGGCCAATGCCCCTGTGGCTCCGCCCCAAGAGCCGCCACCGAATTGACAGAACGACTGTCCAATCACCTGCGGGATATATTTCTGAAAGGTTCTGCCCATTCCCAAACACTTTCTATAGGCCTTTTCCAAGATAGACAAGTGAAATATATTGAACGGTTCATATGGTGTGCAAGATTAGTTTCTTGATAACTACAATAAAAAAAATGAAAAAAAAACTGTCGGGCACATAACTCCTACGTACATTTGTATGATTTTGATTTTTTTCATAAAACACTGCTATTGGTCACCTTGTTGGTGATTTTTTTATATAAGCTTTCAACAAAATTAAAGTACAGAGATCATTTTTAGTCAGAACAAAAAAATATTCATTCATTCATTTAGTCTCAGCGTATTTCTTCATTTCACGACAAAGTAGCAATTTGTGCCTGACAGCAACGATAAGTTAAATATGTAGGCAAAAATTATCACATTAAAAATAAACCAGAGGTGAACGCGAATGAATCACAAAATCAAAACATTAATAAAAATGATGACTCAGGCTGTGAAAGAAATAAAAAAATAAATAGAAGCCAGATTTAAACAGTTGGTCTGTAAGTTTCCTCAAAAAATAAAAAGAAAAATGGGACCTTGGCATTAAAAACATATATTGGTCTGATTTGAACAATATGTCCTGGACTTTTGGTCAGCTTTGACAAAAATGGGCCACAATGGTTTCTTATTTCTTTGAAAGGAAGTTTCCAGAAGAACATATTTTCAGCGTTCAGGTAGAGAAGGGCCTTTAGTCGTCTTTTTGTTAATTGTGCCTACCTTTGGGAATCCAACATCAGGTTCGTTGCTGTAGGGGCTTTAACACCTCCCACCCTCTGTTATTTCCCTATAACATTTTTTTTCCCCCAGGAATGCAGATTTCTAACAAACAGTGTTCCAGGCTCCTCCGCCTTTCCTTTCTTCAGAGATCCAATCAAGCTCCATCAGCAGCATGTCTTATAGATGATAGAGATGCTTCTAAACATGCTGATCACCCTCACATGTTGTGAATAAATGGCTTCACATGTCACAGCTCCTTCGGGAAGCTCGCAGGAAACACGGTAAACGATCAGTAAGCCTCCATTTCCTTTTGATTCCCTCCTAATGAGAATGGGGGAGCCCCCCAAGATGCACACCCACAGGGGCTTTAACTCTTCCGTCAGCGCGTGGCAGTCATTGGACACGTAGCATTCATTATGTGACAATTCAGTGAAATGAATCAGACAACATGGCCTCCCAGGGATCCTCCCAGAGTACAAGGAAATAAATGCTCAGTGCTCAAGACATGTAGATTCCCCAGGGGCCTCGCTGGCTAAGATAATGCATAGGCAGAAATCCCTTTATGACTGTTTCAGACAGGAAAGGAAACAAGGAGCTGCCAGGATCCATCCTCCCCTCCTCATGCTTTCCTCGCTGAAAGAGTGAGCAGTAAAAAACCTTCAGCAGGGCTCTCCTTCCTGGTGTCAGTCTCTTGAAGGTGGAGTGAAGCAGCGGTGACTCTGCTGTGACTTTGCGCCGAACTGAATCTAAACTACATCATCTCCAATTACGGACTCAAGGCGAGTGTCTGACGAGCGATTTTTCATCCATACGTAATGCCTCCTTTTAAAGTGGGGAGAGATGTGAAGGATGGTGCGCCGTAGCTTCCCTCGGTGCCCTTTGATGGAGATCATGCATCAAAGGAGGTGAAGACACACGGTTGCTGATGCTGAGGTTTTCAGACCGGGAATGCTACGAGCGTTTCTCGGGCAGCATCTCCCAGGAAAACAGAGTAGGGTTTAGCTTGGAAAATCCTTCACGCTTTTCCACCCAGTGCTCCCCTGCTGCAGCTCACTGTCCCCAACCTCTCAAGATTGAGGTTAATGCTGACCCAAGCTGGAGCATTACTATGTCCTGACTTAAGATGGGATGTAGTGGAGGTCTGAGAGTGGAATATTATACCAGGACTCTAGTCGTGATATGTTATTATAGCCACATAATGAGAATCAGGAATAAGATAACTTAATATATTCTCTCATTTTGAGGGCTGCCTCTGGTCAAGTAAGTAAGTAAAATTTTTGAGGCCCTCTGCACCTTGGCTTCTCCTGCATATGTGACAGCATAAATTTCGGCCACTCCTTATGGTGTTTGACCACATAATTACAGCTAGTGTTGAAACATATGAAACATAACTCTGCCTGAATTAAACACTGCCATTGGAAGAGGGGTACACTGTGGTCTTAAAGGAATAGAGAAGTTCAACAGCGATGCTCAGGTAGGCTGTGGCATTTAGATGATGCTCACTTGGTACTAAAGCAGGAGACACAGCGTATTTTCTGTTAATGGAGCAGACGCACAATGGCTGCCAAGCGTCCCTTGCATTGGTTCAGCATGTCTGTTGTGCACATTGTCCAGAATTAACGTGATGCAGACACAAGCTGTAGTCTACACATAATAATAATAATAATAATGATAATAATAAAAAAATCACATCTTGCCTTCCATGACACTCAAGGACACTGTACAAAGTTTAAAAAAGTCACAACAACAAACACAACAGACAAAACAGATGTGGGGATGTAGCTGGCAGGTTGTTGTTAAATGGAGTATGCAGTCCTGAACAGGTGGGTTTTGAGTCTGGGTTGAAGAGGGCTAGAGAGTTCTGCTCCCCGTGGTGCTGAGGCGGGCAGAGGGCACAGTGAGGTGGATGGAGGAGGAGGATCGTGGAGGAGGTTGGACAGATATGAAGGAGCGAGGTTGTGGATGGCCTTAAAGGTGTACAGGACCAGCTTGAATTCAATTCTTTGCTTGACTGGGAGCCAGTGGGAGGTGCTGTAGGATGGAGGTGACGTGATGGTGTGAAGGGGTCTTGGTGATAATGTGGGAAGCTGAGTTCTGGACTTGTTGGAGTTTATGGAGGGACATCACTGGTAGGATCGGTTTAATGGCAGAGGAGATATTTCAGAGTGAACATAGCATCAGAAACAACTCGAGCAAAAAGTATTGAGACAAACTGATAGATCAGGTCAACAATCATCAACATCTGGATTAAGTGTAAGACTGCTCAGAACCAAACATGACTGTTAATCGAATTAATGAAATTACTTCACTTTTAAAATTCAGGAAATAGGGAAACAAGTTCTGTGTATTACTTCAACAAGTGACCATGTTAATTGGTGACTTTGTGTTATATTCTAGTTGGCACTATGGTTGACGTTTGTGTTAGCTTAGCTTCTTTGGCTGGGTTTTCTGACATATAAACTACTAATTTGTAGCTTTGTTACGCTCAAACTACAACATCTATCAGCGCAGCTGGCCGAAAGTCATCAGTCTACATGGTCACACTTTAGATCATAACACCGAGACAATTATGACAGTGCACATAGGAAAATATTGTAGAAATGGAGTGAAGAGGGGGCTGATCACTGATCATTAGCTGCAAACAACTATTTAATATTGATGTTTATTAATGGTGTTTATTTGTTACTTTTACTCAGAATTACTGCCAAATTTGCAGTTTACCTCGACACAACAGGTAGTTGCATAAAGCCCAAGGTCTTTTTCACCCTCTAGTCTTCTGATGTTGACCCATCTGCCGCAAGATTAGACAAGAAGTGGTGAGGCACAGAGTACAAGGAGACACAACAGCAGATTACAGCTCGACATCAGACTGAGGTTGAGCATGCGGGGGCCTAATTACTGGCAAACATGAAAAAAGTGTGAACTATTTAAGGAAAAGAAACTGATGAAATGGTGTCTTATATCCTCCTGTTTACAGGAATCTTGTGTTTCCCAACTGCATTGAATGAGTCTTGTGAACCCACCTCCTTTGACCCAGATTGGTGGATGCTCATTGTCTACATAGAATGCAGGTGGCAGGAGGGACCAGCTGAGGAAGATAACAGGCCCCCTCACCAAAAGTTCAACAGAGTGGGTGACAAAGTTACTGAAACTACAAAGGTGCATGATAACAGGAGCTTTGACATGTTTTAGGCAGCTCCTGGTGCTGAGGGCTTGAGGGAGAAGTCCTGATGCAACAGACTTCAGATCTTAAAGGCTGAGCAGGGATGGGCCTAGTACTTGGATGGGAGCATGCCTGGGAATACCAGCTGCTGTAAGATTGGGCATTGGTGGCTTAGTCTGCCTGCTCTATTGTAAAGCACCTTGAGACAACACTTGTTATGAATTGACGCGATACAAATAAAGATTGAATGGTTGATTTAATCAATTGGCAGCACGGTGGGGCAGCAGGTAGTGCACTTGTCTCACAGTAAGAAGGTCGCTGGTTCAATCCCCTGGGTCAGACAGGGCCTCTCTGTGTGGAGTGTGTGGGTATGTGTGGATTCTCTCCGGGCACTCCAGCTTCCTCACACAGACCAAAAACATGGCAATTAGATTGATTGGTGACTCCAAATTGCCCTTAGGTATGAGTGTGAGAGTGAATGGTTGTCTGTCTCTCTATGTGGCCCTGCGATCGGCTGGTGACCGGTTCAGGTTGTACCCTGCCTCTCGCCCAATGACAGCTAGGATAAGCCCCCCCCCCCTCCCCCTGCTGCCATGACCCCTAGAGGTATAAGCAATAAGCAGTGTAGAAAATGAGTGAAGAGTGAATGCCCCAAGTTGGCTTCCACTGCTGCGTCAGTGGCGTGAATATGGGTGTAAAAGGGCGTGGCTGTGTCAGCTAATACTCATGGACAATGTACACAGAAATGAATGTGAATGAATGTGAGAGCAAATGGGGGTTAATGGTGTGATCTGTGATGTAAAAGTACCTTTAGTCGTGACTAGGGCTGCAGCGGTATACCGGTATTGACAATAATTGTGGTATTTAAAAACAAAATTTCATTATTGTGACAAAAACGTGCATACGATAATAACATGTTTTGATCCAGTGCCACTTGAACACAGTTTGTTTTCTACAGTCGCCCCTGTATTCTTCCGCCCTGCGTCGTCTCCCTCCTGTAGCAGCCCAACAACCCTCCCCCTTCCTCTTCACACACAAACATGACACAGCTGCCGCAGCCTGGCACAGAACCTAGCCAATGTGGCTAACAGGTAATGTGCGACGCAGCGCGAGTGACTGTAAACATGTCGTTGGTGGCTGACAACGACTGCGAGGCACTTTATACTCACTTGTCGACTCGAGTTTTTCGGGTTCCGAAAAGTGGAAGCAGGGAAGTTTGACGACATGCCAGTATGCAAAAAATGCCTAGCTGAAGTGCCAGCTAAAGGCGGAACACCTCGAACCTGTTCTCCCACCTTCGTCCTCTTCACCCCCGAAGATTTTGCTACAGCAGAGAGTGAGTTTCGTGAATAGGGAAAGTTAATGCTACAGTCAGGTCTTAATAGTTTTTTTTTTAAGTTAAGTTGTGATATCATTGGACTTTATAGTGTTTTCTGTCTGACTAAATGTTAGTCAGCCTCACAGAGGTGACAGAGTGTTCTCCCTCCTGGTCAGCTAACACTGTTTCAGTCAGTGGAGAAGAAAAGAAAGGCAGACATGGCTTGTGCATGTCAGGATGAAGCAATCATTAAATCAGTGGCTTACTTCATTCAGGTACTGTGTTCATATTGTCTCAGTACGTCCTTAGACAGGAATTTTGAGTGTAATTAATCCTCCAAAAGAGAAAATACAACATATATAAAGTTGAAAAATAAATCTGATTGTCCCATCATTATTTAAAGTTTTATTGATATCGTGCTAATATCGTTATCGTGACATTCTTTGCTCACAATAATCGTGAAGTGAAAATCTGATATTGTGACAGCCCTAGTAGTGATAAAGACACACTTAACAGCAGAATTGGCTCTTTAAATCCTTATTTCTGTGAAAAAAATTGACAGAAAAACACACTGCTTGACTTAAAAACGTTTGTTTTGAGATGCTCTTTGGATTTAGATCCATCCAGTCATGAAGCACAAGAACATCTCTGAGACACTCTTCTTTTAAATGTTTAAAAAGCCTTGATTTTTCATGGCATGGTCATGCAAACCTTAAAACTACTCCTACATGTTTGGCATTGAGCCCTCACTAGGGAGCTGAACAGATCTGAGGCAACAGCAGGCTCTTTAAAGCAATACTCCACCAAAAAGGCATTCTGGCATCCATGCATTGATTTGATATTTCCATGCATAATGTTTTAACACTCAGCTTTATCTATTTGTTCCTCCATTCACTGTGGAGTCATTGAGCCACTCTTTCCCTGATGGTGATGGGAGGGAGGGGAGGAGGGTTGGAGAGGGGTCATTTGGAGAAAATGGCGTTGTCTAGCGGTGCAGTGTTTTTCCTCGGTGGAGGCCTGTGGGATGGTGCTGCAGAGTCTGTCACGGTCTGATTGCTCTCAGACTAACGTTGCTGTTTACCCGTGTGCATGAGGTGACGCAGGCAGGTCTGAAAAACACACACGAGCATCCACAGAAGTTTTTAAGAGATGATTCACACACTTGTGAGCGACATAGAAAAGTCATACGTAATCATTGTCTTTTAGGGGATTGCACATGCACACATTCACAGACCTGTTACTCTGATTTTCTTCAATTTTCTCCCTTCGTCAGAGCTTTAAAGTATGAAGGCGCGTTCGCTTTGTGCACCCAGCAGGGGGTCTATATTCCTGCCGGGGTGGACTGAATTTCAGAGCGTGGTGTTGGATCCCAGCGCGGTGGTCGATGGCTGTTTGGATGGGTGTGATGAAGGAGGACTCCAGTGGAAGAAAGTACAGCAGCTCGCTCCACTGGAGACATTATTATACACGGAGACGGGAGGCTGCTCCGGGCTGAATGTGTGTGTCCGCGCACTTGTGTGTGTTTTTGTGTATTTACATTTCAACCCCACTGTGCCGAAATGAGAGAGGGCGAGGGCAAGAGAGACTGACATTGACAGAACGAGAAAGCTTTTATGACTGATGGTTGTAGGCCTGTGTGTGTGAGTTGGTTATAGACTCGCTGCCACCGGCTGAAGTATTGAAGCGGTGGGCTAAAATGAATCTCCGGTTATTTCTGAAGAAAAGTTGAAGTAGAGCCAAGAATCGAGCGCTGGAACATAATGCTGAGTGTTTCTGTCATATCTTATTGGAAATGTTTCAGGGTTTGCACGCATCAGGTGAACAAATATTAAATGTAAGCTGGTGTTGAAGGTGGAAGAACAGTGTAGAAATGATTAGACTGGCAGGAACCCTTAAATTAAAGGAAAATACAGTGGTAAAAAGGCTGTGATGGAAGATTTTAAACTTGATGTGAAACTTGGAAAAAGAAAAGAAACCTCTTTTGATAACAAAGCAAATGAAATATAAGTTTCAGGCTGTTTTTGTTTTAAGTGTTCATGTAGGTCATGCTGCATTTCACAATAAGAAAGCTTTAAGCTGCGGGAAACAGGATCAGATTTTTGGACCTAGAGTTTCAAAAATGAATGGCAGGGAGGAGATATATTTCTTTCTTTCTGTCATGACAAATCCCAGTTTCAATGAAGTGAGGTCATTGTGTAAATAAAAACAGAATACAGTGATTTGTAAATCCTTTCGACCTATATTCAATTTCAACACACTACAAAGAAATATTCATAGATATGTAATGTACAAACTAATTAACTTTTTTTATTCTTTTTTAGCACATATTAAATTTTTTCCCAAAAAAGCCAGAACAGGGGCATGATTGTCAATGTGTTACATCATCAACAACACTCAGTAAGCATTTGGGAGCTGAGGACCGTAATTGTTGAAGGTTGAATTCTTTCTCATTCTTGCTTGAAGTACGACTTCAGTTGCTCAACAGTTTTGGATCTCCATTGTCATATTTTGCTCTTGATAATGCACCACACATGTTCAATGGGAGGCAGGTCTGGACTGCAGGCGGGCCAGTCTAGTACCTGCACTCTTTAAGACAAAGATGAGCTGTTTTTACACGTGCAGAATGTGGCTTGGCATTATCTTGCTGAAATAAGCAGGGATGTCCCTGAAAAAAGTATTGCTTGGATTGCAGCACATGTTGCTCCAAAGCCTGTATGTACCTTTCAGCATTAATGGTGCCAAGTTACCCATGCCATGGGCACTAACATAGCCGTGTACATCACAGATGCTGGCTTTTGAACTTTGGATAACAGTCTAGATTGTCCCATTCCTCTCTAGCCCAGAAGACATGATGTCCATGATTTCCAAGAACATTCTGATATGGAGACTTTTCAGACCTCAGCAGACTTTTCCACTTTGCATCAGTCCAACGCAGGTGAGCTCAGGCCCAGAGAAGCTGGCAGTGTTTCATGGTGTTGTTGATATTTGGCTTTGCATGGTAGAGTTTGAACTTGCACCTTTAGATGAAGAGATGAACGGTGAATGATGTTGGTTTTTAATGCAGTGCCATCTAGAAGAACCAGTCCTCATAAAGGTCAATTAGCATTTCAATCTGATATTTCTGGAGTGATTTGGTGTGATTAATGCATTTGATTTCTTAAATACAGAATGCAGTATGCTCTGGCTTAGGTTGTCCACAATCCATTTTACCGCACAAGACCAGAAATAACTTCAAGTTGGGAAAATTGGCATTTACAGACTCCAAATTCATGAGGATTCGAAGATTGTATTGTCCTTTTTTCAAGTTTTAGTTCACATTAAAAATGAATACTAACAATAACTGTCTATCATTATTGACTAACGAACACAGATGTGTGCCCAGCTCTGACAGTCAAACTGCAAAACACTGACACAGATTTGCAAACAGTGATGCAACAAAGAAAGAATCTAAACCTGGAGACTCGCCTTGACAGAAACAGCAAAGCCTAAAAAATAGAGGTCCATTTGAGGTCTGATTTAAAAGCAGGCAGAGTGAGGAACCCGCCATGTGGAGGCAGAGCTATGACCTTGGCTCAGCCGGAAGCAACACTGGATTTGGGAGTCCTTCATAAAAAGTTGTTGTTATGAAAGGTCTGAGAGAAAGGTTGGAGCAGGCCCATTTAATGATTTAAAGGTTAACCATAAAGTCTTAAAATCAACTCCAGACACAAATGGTGGGAGGTGAAAATACTCCCATGTAATCTTTTTTAAATATCTAAAGGATGAAAAGGACGTGACCCTAGATAATAGCAGGAGATTGAGGATCTTGATCTGACAATGGAGTTGATCAGTCCGTCTATTTTTAAAACCCTGGTCCTTTTAGCCCCTGATTTGTCCCAGATGATTGGTAAAAGGATCAAAGGGGACAGGGCCATTTTGGGTCTGTTATGCCATCATTTGATTGAACAATGAAACCTTTGTGTAGCTGATGTTTAGCATGAGGATATTTTCTTTAAAAACCAAAACATGTAATCATTTTCTGTTCCTGTTTACTGATCGTCTGTTATTATTCTGACAATTTCAGAGTTGCCAGAAGTTGTCTCTTAAATGGGGTTCACATTGTGAGATGATTTGGCTGATGTTCAGACGTCTTTGAGCAGAGACACCATTTTCTGATGCCTCTAAGGATTAGCTCACACCGTTGCCAAGTTTGCTTATTATAAGCAACAACAGATAAGTTTTTTCCATTTTTTAATTTTAAAACATTTTCAGCAGAGGTTTGAATTTTTTGGCTTGTCTCTGAAATTTTGTGTCTAATTTTGGTTTGACTTGCTCCCTGCATAAATTTCCATTGTTTGTATCTCAGCTCCCTAAACTAAAATAAGTCATTTGTGTCCTTAAATGTAGGCAACATTGTTTTAGTATAATCAAGTAAAAAATGTATAATATCCTCCAAGCATAATGTAAGTCAAGTGGTCTGAGACAAGCAATAAGTCTCTGCGCCTCACCATGGCTCTACGTTCAGCCTCTAAAGAATCAGTATTGGGACGATGTGCATCAACCAATCAAAGGTCAGCTCAGGCCACTGCGTTCCTATTGGTTGTTCTACTGCATATGCGCGTTCCCGTGCCACCAGCAGAAGGAGAGAGCAAGCGGCAGTGGGGGACAGTGCACCAGGTAAAATAGCTATTCCAGCATTGGCTACAACTGCCTACACGGCTAAACAACCCAAAAAAAGGAAAACAGAATTAGAAAAGAAAGAATATAAAAGAGAGGCTGACCAAAAAAGGAATCAACAAATGTAAAGACTTCAACAAATACAAAACAATAAAAGACAAGTAAAAACACAACAACAAATAACAAAAAACAACAAATCCAAGTAACATCAAAACTCAAACAACACAAATACAAAAATGCAAACAAAAACACAACAAAATGAAAAACACAACAAAATTTAAGATAAAAAGAAAGCATAAGAAACCCTAACAAAAAATCAGAGAGTGACAAATAATTAAAATGTTAACTGTGAGCTGATATTCTGTTATTGCTTTAAATGTTGTTGTATCTTTTATTCTGGTTTGAGTTTTGACATCTTGTGTTTTTCATTTCCTCCAGTGTAATTTAATGTGTTGTTTTATTTGGTTTTATTTTGTGTTTATGGATAATGTGTTTATGTTTCATTTTGCTATTTATGTTGACTTGTTGTATTTTTGCCTAATTGTTTGAATTGTTGTTTTAATAGTTTTTGTGATATGTAGTTTTGTACTTGATATGTCCTTGTGATTTTTAATGTGTTGCTTTTTAATCATTCTTGTCTATTGTATAATGTTGTTATGTTCTGGGTTTCTGTATGTGATTTGTTGTTCTCTTTTTGAAATGGTCTTGTGTAATTCCGTTTGTTGTGGTGTTTTTAATACGTTTATGTGACATTTGTTTTGTTTAAGTTTTTGATCTGTTTTCTTCAATTTTTTTGTCATGCGTTTTTTTTTTTTTTTGTTCAGCTTGCCTTTTCCTGTTGTGTGTTGTTTTGTCTTCTCAACTGTTGTTGGGGCTTCTATCTTGTCATTGTTTGTCGATTTGTTCCTCTGTGTTTTAATGTGTTAAATTATTGCGGATTTCGATACCACATTGATCTGTGACGTATGTGACATATTTGATGTATTTGTCATTGATCATCTGATCTGATCTGTTTTCCTTATGTGTTGTGATGATTTATCAGTTTTTGAGTTATCTTATGTGTTATGTAGTCTATTTTTTGTCACTGTGTTTGGCGATTTGTTGTATTTTCCTTTCAATTGCTGTTTTTGCACTCCAGGGCTACCATAGCCTTAGATATCACATCACTAATCAGTCCTTAAAAAGCTCTTTGTTTCTTTAATGACCCGTAAGTGGACCTAACTGGTTACTCTCACAGTTACTTTTCTTATACATGTCACCGTAGCATCACCTCACATGCTCTGTCACTTAATTCCTGGTGTCAAATATAGAAAGTCTTTTGTTTGCCCACATCAGCACAAATCCCTCTTATAAGGAGGCTGTTCATATATAAGATCCCCTTATATGCTCCTTTACAGAAAAAGCAGTGATGAGTGAATCAGCCCATGTCAAAGGAAATGTGTCAAGTAGGCTCCAGCAGCATGCGTCTCGATGATGTTTGCTGTTAGAAGTCGCTGCCTTAGACCATACAGGTTGTGAAAAATTACACCAAATGTACCTGATGTCATGTTTTTGTCATGAGTGTAACTCTGGAGATGTCACCACATAGATGGGTAGTTTAGAAATGAAGGTTTCACTTCTGTGTTTAAAGTATTATATCAGGGGTGTCCAAGCTTTTTCCATCGACGGCCACATATCAAAAATTATAAGGATGACTGGACCAATTAGTGTATTTAAAGGGATAGTTCAGTATTCATAAATGTGAGTTGTATCAGGTACTTGACAATAGTCAATAAGGAGGCTGAAAGTGTCCCCAACAGCATTTTATCTTTAAAGAGAATGAGCTCAGACTACCAGCAAGGTACGCTGCTGTGGGCAGGTACAGTTATTTTGCATAATTATGTAAGTTTTACATGAAAAGAAGTCACAACACTATGATTGGTTGAATATACAATTGAGTCTCTGTGTTTGGCACTATTTTACGATACAGCAAATGACTGTGTTCTGCATGTGAGCATTGATTTTGCCTGCTTTTGAGTTAAAATCACTCTTATTTGGTTCAGTTTTAGTTTGCTCTGCTGTCTTCCTGAGTTCAACGAGCATAACAGCAGATTGGTAAAATCACTGAGCACGGATGGAGGGACACCTAGCCGTTTGCTGCATCCTAAAATGGTGCCACAAAATACAGAACGTTTTCCCTCAATCGTATATTTGACCCAACATAGTTTTGTGGCTTGTTTTTACGAAAAAAACTCACACATGTACGTGAAATAACTGTTCGTGACAACAGTGCCGTACCTTACTGGTCATCTCAGCTCATTCTCCTTAAAGGTATAGCGCTGCTGGAAGCTCTCAGCCACCTCACCGACTGTTGTGAAGTACCTGATACAACCCAACTTCAAAAATACTGAACTATCCCTTAAGTAAAGACTTTTGGATGTAAGGACTCTCTGACCAGGCTTGCAACCACTGGGTCTGATGAGCAGCTGATAATGCATTGTAAACCTTCATATGGGGCAGATGGCAGTTGTTGTCATTTGTGTTTTTGTCGTAATTGGTTTGTTTTGCAGCATCAATCACGCAAGAAGATTCCTGATCAGTGTTATGGTTAACAGTGTGACCATGTGAACTGGTGTCAAGTGGCGATTTTTGCCTTTGTACTTTACTTGATTTTAATTCTCATATGTTTTAATATATATCAGCTACTACTGATATGATAATGAAAAACCTGAAGTTCGCGTATTTAACTGCCCTTCTACTAGTTTTCACTGATCCCTGATGTCAGCAGAAGGCATTTTTTCCTGACAATAAACCCCCCTGTTTCAGCCCTGCTCTGAACTGGCTTGAGCTGAATCTGACCAAGACATGGACGTGGCTATGACTCTCCTGCACTGTGCTCTAATGTTTACTGTGGCCACACAGATAGACTACAAATAGTAAAAGTAATGTATGTGAAAAATACATATTTAAGGAAGTAAAGTGAAAGAAAAGTGGAAAACAGGAGTGGGATGTTCAAACAATAAGTGATTTGACACAGAAAATTATAAACAAATCACAACATAAGTAGCTTGAAATGGAAAATAAATTGTAAGACTGATAAAACAAACACCTAAAATATGTGATTCAATAAAACACATAAAATGGATAAGATAGCTAGAACTGAGCAAAGTAAGAAATATTCAAAAGCAAGATTAAAAAGGTAGCTCATAAGTTTGCTCTTGAAAATACTGATACCCTGCGCCGCCCTCAGGTCTGAAGGCTGTGTCAATTATTTTAGCTGTAATAACTAAAAGCTGCCTCACTGTGGGTCTTTGTTCGAACTGTTGGCACTACCTAAAGACCACTCCCCGAGGGTCTGAGGGCTCTCAAAGCCTCATATGAAAGCAAATCAGATAAATAAGCTGGAGCAAGACCATTAAGAGATTTTTAAACTAATAAAAGGTCCTTTAAAAAAAAATTCTTAAAGATTTTGGTGGCCAATGCTGAGACTGAAAAGCTGTTGTGATTGGGGCTCTCTTTCTGGTCTTCATCAGCAGATAAGTATTTTTGTTTCTCTATGGCCTGGTACCAAATGATCTACTTGTGGTTGGGGAACTCTGCTCTAGACTGCATCTGTCTTGTGCCTGCCAGGATAACTTCTTTGATGTCTTTGCTGTTGTTTGTGCTGACCGCCTCTGACTGAGAAGGTGACCTCCTTGATTTGAAAGGCATCCAGAATTTAGTAGAAGGGACTGATAATGGAATTACTGAGCCAAAGGAAAAATGATATTGATGTCCTAAGCTATCTGTTATCAATTCTCACCTGAAATTTGTTTTTGACTCCCATCCCTACTTCAGGGCCTCCATAGCTCCGTGCAAAAGGATGTCTAATTACTTTTTAGTCTGTTTTATTGAGGTTCTTGGTAAGTTTCCCGTTTCTCTGAGGGCTGGATACTGTAAAATGAATGTTAGGATGGCTATGTTTGCTTTTAGTGATGTAAAGCTGCCCTGAGTAAATGCTACTTGAAGGACAGATTTTTCATTCTTAAGTAAGTTGTCCAAGACTTCGACATTTCCATAATGTTCAGAAATTGCTTGTCTCCAGATTAGCTTCTGGGAGTTATGCTGCACTTAACCTTTCAGCTTTACATTGTAGCACTTAAGTGCACAGAGGTTGACTTTTTGACCTTCTTATATTTCAGGACATTAGACATCATAATCTCCAACCAAGTAAAGTTCTTGTTTCATACCACACTTTAATATTCGGTAGTTTGTCTGATCAGGACTTGAGCTTTCTTTAAACCGTCCTCTCAAGTCTTAACTGTAATTGTATGGCCCTAACATTACCGTGACATCCACACTGCTGCTGTGGCTTCTGAGAAGGCAGTCACTCTATTATGAATCGAGGTGGGGAGAGTTTACTGAAACAAATAGGATTTCTTTTCAGTTTTTGCTCCCAGCCACCTGCTCCTGACCCTGCAGTAACCCTCCCTCAGGCGTCCTGAGCTGACTGATGCTTGACCTCCTCCTCACTCTTTCTCCCCGCTTCACACCTCTTTTGTCCCTGCTTGAACCTGTTGTGTCTCTATCATCCCTGAACTCCGAAACTGGTCGAACTCGATGTAACTCACCTCTGTACCAGGTTCTCTCTCGTCAAACTGGCCTCCACAGGGATCAGAAATTGGAGCATTAGCTTTATTTGGGGACGTAGGAGTGCAGTTTCATGTTTCTGTTTCACCTTGTTGCCTTCATACAAACATCAGCATTTCTTTCAAGAAGAAAAATATCTGTCTATTTGGGAACATCTAGAATCATCACATTATCTGAGGAGCAAATGAATTATGAATATGTCATGAAGTTTTTACGTCTGCCAAAGAGGTTATGTTTTTGCCAACATGTTTGTTAGATTGTGAACTGGATAATTTAAAAGCTGATTGGGGTGAATTTTCAGAGAATGTTCGTCATGGCCCAAGGAAGAAGTGATAGGACTTTAGTTGTGATCCAAATTTAGATGCAGATCCACAATTTTTTGAAACAGTTTGTTGATATTGGAAGACGGGGCAGTTTTTCACATTTTCGCAAATAACTCAATAAGTTCTCAATGGATTTAGATGAAACTTTCAGGCAGTTGTGGTCATGGCACAAGCAAGGAGTGATTAGATTTTGGTGGTGATTTGAATCCAGATGCGAATTTTTTGTTTTTGAATTTGTTGACATTGTGATGCAGGGCAGTTTTCCACATTTTGGCTAATAACTCAAGAAGTTCTTGACAGATTTTCATAAAATTTTCAGGAAATGTTGGTAATAGCACAAAGAGGAAGTGATAGGACTTTAGTGGTGATCCAAACCCCTATACAGATCCAGGAATTTCTAAAGGATTTCTTATCATTGCATGGCAGTTCCATTTTCTACAAGTCAGTAAGTTGGTTTTCATGGATTGTTGTGACATTTTCGGGGAATCTTGGCAAGGGACAAGTGATCTAAATCAAGATGTAGATCCAGGGTTTTTTTTTTTCTAAAGGATTTCATAACATTGCAAGATAGGGCAGTTTTCCACATTTTTGACAATAACTCACCCAACAATGCGGTGGTTTTAACTTTGGAGCACTTCTAGTTTTTCAATAGTTTAAAAGAGGCTTTATCATTCTTGTTCTAATTTCGTCTTTACTTTTGCAACACTTAGTTTTGACCAGTTGTCTGCAGCACAGACTAAATAATAGATGTTACTATGGTTTCACTTATGAGATTTTCAACATTGTAGACAAAGATTCAAGGTCAACATTTGGGTAGCAGTTGTGAAGAATAAGGCTGGAGACATACTTCCTATTAACTACGAAGATGTGGAAGCAAGATGGTCCCCTTTCTTTCCCTGCATTGGTTCGATGCGTCAGTTGTGCTTGTCCAAAATGAACACAATGGAGACACAAGCTGATGTCTACACATGACCAGTAGACGAGTGTTAAGGCAGAGGACATGTGAAAGTGCCATCTGGCAGCAGAATCAACTATAAAATAAACATTTAAAGACAAATTGGTGAAACAAGCCATCAGTCCTCAGCATCTTAACAATGTGGTTTAACAAGTGACCATGTGTATTGGTGAACTTCAGTTGATTCCTTCAGTGGGTGTGTTTGTGTTGACTTAGTGTCTATTACTGTGTCTTTTTACATATGAGCTACTGACTAGTGTTTTTTTTTTTTATTTTGACCTTATCCTTTCATTATGTCGCAGATCTTGTGTTTCTTTCAAATACAGATGGAGCCACTTAAATTTTCCCTACTTTCCTTGACTGAGTCTTGACTGGAACTTGCTGGGACCTTCCCACTGCCATTACTGTGATGAGATCCCCTGCAATCACATGGCAGGAAAGTAGTGACTGGTTAATGCTAACTCTCATATAAGGACAAGCCCATTGGATGTATTCCTGTTAGGGAAGCACCGTGTTTATGGTGGACTTTGGGCACTCCCATTGGCTGGAGGTTGGCAGACGTGCACAGGAGAAGAGTCTGTGAGGGCAGGAGGCGCATACCCTCCAGGCTTCCTCTTTACTGAGGAGCTAACAAAGTCAAAATTCTTCTTAAGTGTTCAAAAGGAGTGGTAAACTTGAATTGCAAATTTATTTCTTTTTAACTTTTTTCACCTTAACATCTTGGCAGAACTTTCTCATCTTTGTACTCCTGACATATAAGGACAAGCCCATTGGATGTATTCCTGTTAGGGAAGCACCGTGTTTATGGTGGACTTTGGGCACTCCCATTGGCTGGAGGTTGGCTGGTTATTGGCTGGAACTTGGCAGGCATTTGGCTGGAAGGGGAAATTGAAGTGACTGCATCTGAATCTCAGACCTTTTTTGACACCACAGCTGTGAAAGAGACAGTGAGTCGATGAGTGAGATGTTGACCATAAAGACACAGGTGTGGACATGGCAGGCAGAGAATAAGGTTATTTTCAAAATAAGTAACCCAGCAGGTTTTGTCAGTCAAAAAAAGTAAATATTATTGATTCTTCATAGTTCTGTATGGCCTACTGGTCTGTGGCCCAGTGGTTGGAAACCCCTTGTTTGTAGGTCTTGAAACTTGCAGGAATTCCCTTTTTAATGGCACAAAACCTGAGTCATGGTGGCACGAGAAGAACAAGGCGCAACAGCGAGGAACAAATCAAAGAGCAGGGATATCAGTCACACAGGCCAGATTACATTACTTACATGCTCAAGGATAAAGGGGGTAGAATCTATATGAATTTATAGATATGCTGAAGTAGAGAAAAAAAAGTACAACTATCAGTGTAGCAATGAAGTCAGAAATGATAACATTCTTCAACAGATTCAACTCTCTTCAGGCTGCACACTGAAGTGTTTCATTTGTGTGAAATCTCTAAAACAGGTGATGGAAAGACAGTTTTCAATTTTACAGCTTTCACTCCCTTGTCTTTTCCTCGTCCTCATTTCTCAGCTCAAGAGCAAACGTGAAATTGAAAGCACTCACCGTAGCTACTTATATAATTTCATCATGGTTGTTTAACACAATTTAGAAAGTCTTTAATAAGCTTTGTAGGGAAAAAAAGGTGCCAATGACTGTAACTAGAATTAAATTTAGCCCATCAGTCTCTGGAAATTAACAATAATTTTGAACAATTGCTTGTACAGAAGGCAGCTCCATTTGTGTGCGCCTTATTTACCACCTCAGTGTTTTTGGCTCGTCTTATTTAAGGCTGAGAAACGCTGAGAGCCGGAGGTAGGAGTGACTGTGTAGGTGTTTGCTTTTGCTGGTGGTAATGTGCATCTGCACGGCTTGCTGCAGACGTGCTTGTGTATGTGTGAGTGTGTGTGTGGCCGTGACAGAGAGAAACCTACATCATAAGCTGCCACCCCTGACACAGGAGTCCTGCAGGAATGGAGTAAATCCTATTGTAAATTTGCCTACTCCATGAAGATAATTGGCTTATTCCTGTGTTAAATAGCCGCTCCTGCAGGACACGGACTGGGCTTAGCGTGCTCCGTGTAGACACTGTGTCTGTTCCTCTGCGTCTTAGGGACTCAGAGCCACATTACATACTGAATTACTGTATGACAATGATGAACTGATAGCTGCAGAGAGCGGCTCAGAGCTCCCGAGCACAGGCAGACGTGCACAGGAGAAGAGTCTGTGAGGGCAGGAGGCGCATTCCCTCCAGGCTTCCTCTTTACTGAGGAGCTAACAAAGTCAAAGTTCTTCTTAAGTGTTCAAAAGGAGTGGTAAACTTGAATTGCAAATTTATTTCTTTTTAACTTTTTTCACCTTAACATCTTGGCAGAACTTTCTCATCTTTGTACTCCTGACATTACGTTACTTTCAGGTGAAATTTAAAAGTGAAAAAGAGGTTTATTAAAAATTTGCACAAGATGAGACAACAAATAATGCACAAAAAATCATAAATCTGACAATTTTAGATATTAATGGACACTTCTTGGCCACTGTATTGGGTACTCCTTGCTAAAGTTTTATTCAACCCCCATTTTTCACAATTTCACAGCTTTGGATCAATAAAATCTATCCATCCATCCATCCATCCATCCATCCGTCAATCCATCTGTGTTAATTTGACAGCACTTTTTAATTTAGTTTTAGTCTTTGGCCTAAATTTTTTTTTAGTTTTAGTCATAATTTAGTCATCTAAATAGTTTTAATTTTAGTCTAGATTTAGTTGATGAAATTTCACAACATTTTAGTTGACAAAATCTACTGTACATTTAGTCGACTAAAATATGAAGTGTAAGGTATTTTTTATGTTTCCTTGAATTTCTGAAGACATGTTTTATACTTGGATCCCTCCAACATGAATCCAAGGCAGTTGTGATTGGATGTCCCTCTTAACTCATCCAACCTTTCCACACAACCAAAGTAGCTGTGATTGGATATATTCCTAACTTGTCCCTACTTTCTATATGACCAAATTAGGTCTGATTGGATTTAGTCTCTGTCAAACATTTTAGTCTAGTTTTTATTTGTTGACGAAAATGTCAGTTAATTTAGTTTTAGTTTTTGTCAATGTACACTTGTTTTTTTTAGTTATAGTCTAGTTTTTGTCAGGGGGAAAAAAGATTGTTGACGAAAACTACGATGAAAATAATTGGTCGGCAAAATTAACACTGCCATACAAATTTATTTATCTATCTAATTTGTCCTCAGAGCTGTATTAATTCTTTATGGTACAGACTCAGCACACCATCAGATGGTGGGATGGATGTGATCAGTAGGCTGTTGCATATTAACAATGCTTCATTAGTACAAAGGATCCCAAAGTATGCCAAGAAAACTTTCCCAACACCATTACACCAGCTTGAACTGTTGATACAAGGCAGGATGGATACATGCTTTCATAATGTTTACGCCAAATTTTGACCCTACCATCCAGAGAAATCCACTCTCCTCATATCAGGCAACATTTCCAATCATCTACTGTCCAACTTCGGTGAGTCTGTGCAAGTTGGAGCCCTATTTTCCTGTTCTTAGCTGACAGGAGGGGCACCCTGTTGGGTCCTCAGATGCTGTGGCAGCCCCAGGGCCACATCAGGCCCCCACCTAAGGCCCCCCACCCAGCCCCCTGACTATCATCATGTATTTAGAAAATGTAAGGAGGAACAGCAATGCTTTTGATTAAGTGATTTTGTTGTGAATCCCGGCTATTAAAGAAACTCTAGAAACTGAAATTGAATTAGTTTTATCAGAAATGACTTCACGGCCTGTTTTACAAAAATTAACCAATCAGATATCATTAATGAATTGTCAGCCAATTTCAATTTATTTATTTATTTTTTTCCGTCAGTCATTGTTTTTAGTGTTTTGTCACATATAATTTCTCTTATTGCTTGTTCTTTAATTTTGAATGGCAGTGTCTGAGTGTTTAGGTTCAATGATTGCATGAGGTGTGTGCTGTAGAAACAGTAAATGACAGTGTTTTGACTGTTGCTTCTCTGTCATCTCAAACTACTCTGGTCTGTGGCATTAACATGGCCGGAGAACTCCTGCTCACTGGAAAATATCTCGTTTTTCCGACCAATTAATTCCAAACCCTAGGGATGGTTGTGTGTGAAAATCCAAGCAGATCCTCAGTTTCTGAAATACTCCATGTGCTTATCTGGCACCAACAACCGTGTTACGTTCAAAGCCACTCGAATCCTCTTTATCCCCATTCAAGTGCTTGGTTTGGACTCGAGCAGGTCTTCTACTGACATACCTAAATGCATTGAATTGACACAAAAGCCATCATCAATTAGTAATAACATCTGTTCTCTGCAGAATGATGATATAAAGGTTGGGGAGTGTATATCTACTTGTATCAGTATATGAGTACTTTTGGTGTCTTTTCTCCTCAAAAAGACTTTGGAAACATTATATTGGTTGATTATTTCTGCTCCTTTAATCATACCAATTGTTATAATATTTTATATCATTGGAAAACCTAGTAGGTCACCTTTACAATGAGGTACAACTTTTAAGGATTGTGCATTTATAGAATCAGCAACACAGCTCAACACGCAAGTAGTCCCCCAAAAATGTGTCAAAAACCCCACTCCCATTAGAAGAAAGCCTTTGGTTCATCGGTGAAGCAAGGGTGAGGAACCGGTCCTCCTGGGGCGTTGTTTTCTGGGACACCTACTGTGGAGTCTTTGACTTAAAGGGTTTCACAGAACTTTCTAAGTTTGGAGATGGTACCAGGGCTGAAACCAAATACTGCTGCCACTCTGCTTACAGGAACACCAGCTCCCAGTTGGAGTGGAAGGGGGGGTTTTGGCACATTTTTTGGGGGGTGCTACCCACACATTTTGCTGTGTTGCTTATTCCACAAATGTATGATTCTAACAAGTTGTACCTCGTTGTGAAGGTGACTAATCAGGCTTTTCATTGGTATATTATAGAGTAGCAATTGATATTATTGTAGAGGAGAAATAATCAACCAAATGCCAAACTTTTTTTTGAGGAGTATATACAAGACTCCTGTTTCTTTATGTATGTGAAAGTCTTAAACAGCCCTCTTTAGGAAAAGTCTAACATCCAAATGCAAGATCCACATTTCCCCGTGTCCTCTCAAGTGCTCAATTTCTGGTTTTCATACAGTAGTTTTGACGGTTTCGGGCTTCTTTTGAGCTCAGATCAGGAGAAAGTGTGGCTCGGCCTTACCTAAATCATTACCCACACATCACACGCCATCTGGGTTCCTCGGCGTCACTTTGAAGATCTTTCCTCATCAGCCTTGTGCCTAAAGGAAACATTTCAGAAAAATGTGTGTGTGTGTGTGTGTGTGTGTGTGTGAGCTTGGGCCTTTTTATGCCTGTTTTAACCCCGTAGTTGCTCAGTAACCGCACTAACAGCGGCTGCTTCCCTCTCTCTCTTCCTCTCAATGTGCTTCAGCCTCTGGGCATCTGCTCCGTGATGAACCCGGCCCCAGCTGATCCAGCAACTCAGACAGGGGGAAAAAAGGCACCAAAATGCTCAAACCAGAAAATGAGAGATTCAGAGATGGATGAATTGTCAGCGGATGTGCAGCTGTTTCTGTCGGGGTGTGTGTCTGGGAGTGTGTGTGTACGTGTGGGAAAGCTAGATCGCTAGAACGGATAATTCTGGGACATGACCGAAAACTGTCTAGTTAGAGTGCATCAGGAAACGGATGAAAGGGAGAATTCCCCACACGTGGTGGCAGGAGAGAGATGGAGCTCGTCTGTGCCAGTCCTGATGGCTGCTAAGGCTGAGCAAAGACAGCAGAGACACACTGACTGCCATACCTTTTTTCCTCTCCTTTACACCAATGCTCCGTCTGCGTGAAGACATGCTGGACATGCTGCGAAGGGAAATGGTTGAAAGCTTCTTCTTAAAGGTTGAGTGATGATATTGAGCAGATGAAATGGCAGCACCTCGGGGAAGGTTCTTGAAGCTTGAAATTTGAAGGGAAGAGAATCTTTGTCATGCTTATTTCAGCGTGAGGAAACACCACAAATACAGTGATTATGGACGGCTTCAGCAACAGCCAGTTCCAGTATTTAGCTTTTGAGATGTCTTACATTTGTCTGTCGGGTCATGCTTGAGGATGGAATATTTGAGAACAGGAGGACAGTAAGTGTTCCCAAAGATTTCACAATTTTCTAACTAACCAGAGGATGAATTTGTTTTAAACATCATAGGTCAAAGGTCAATGTCTTAGCTCATATTCATTGTAAGCTTGAGAAAAGAATATTTTAAAAGCTCTGGGATTTGTTTTTAGACTTTGCACAAATGTCCACTCTCACGCTTGGATAATCTTGTCAAAATTTGAAGGTCATAGGTCAAGGGTCAAGGTCACTGGGTCTTATATCCATCCTTTTGTTGTAAGTTAGACAGCTGATGAACAAACTGGATTTTCTTCAGTCTCTGCTTAAACATCCCTTCTGACGATGACGGTTTATAACCTCAGCTTGAAGGCCATTTGTCTTTATGTTCATAGCTCTTTTACCAAGATATCTACAAATGGAGTTGGAGGTTTTCTCTAAAACTTTGCAGAAATGTTCAGTGAAACCCAGTCAAATAAAAAAATGAAAAATGTTTCCCCCTCCTATCTAATTATCTAGATAACTTCTGTTTCTGGTCTGGTCTATAGGATAGTTTTTTAGACTTTGCGCAAAGGTCAGCTCTTACTCTAGGATGATCTTGGTGATATTTGAAGGTCATGGGTAAAGGGTCAAGGTTACTAGACCTTATATTTATCCTTTGCTTGTATATAAGATATCTAATTAACAAAAAAACAGGAATTTATTCAGTCTCTGCTTAAATGTCCATTCTGACTTTGGGGATTTTAACTCCATTTGGCTTTATGTTCCTAGCTCTCCAATCAAGATGTCTACAAATGGAGTTGAAGTTTTCTCTTAACCTTTGTAAAAAACATTCACTTGGACTCAGTCAATAAAAAAAAAAAAATAAATCATAGTTCCCTCCCCCATCCAATTATCTAAATAACTACTGTTTCTGGTCTGGTCTATAGGATTTTTTTTTAGACTTTGCGCAAAGGTCCACTCTTACTCTAAGATAATCTTGTTGAAATTTGAAGGTCATAGGTCAAGGGTCAAGGTCACTTGGTCTTATGTTCATCATTTGCTTGTAAATAAGATATCTGATTAACAAAAAACAGGATTTTCTTCTGTCTTTGCTTAAACTGGTTTGTAACTCCAGTTTGAAGGTCATTATGTGGATAGCTCTCCGATCAAGTGAACAAATGAAATTGGAGGTTTTCTCTAAAACTTTGCACAAATATTAACTTATGCTCAGTCCAATACGGAAATAAATAATATTCTCTCCCCATCCAATAACTTAAATAACTTCTCTTCATTAAAATAAAAGCAAATAGTAGCTCAGTTAACTGCTAGCACTGCTAACTGAACATCCATTAGGCCCTCTGCCCACAGGCAGTGCATTTTGTGCTGGCTGGACATTTTCACTTCAAAACGAAAACAAATGGCAAATGGTACATGGACTTGAGCTTATATAGCACTTGTATGGTCTTTTAGTACTTTGACTACTACAAAGCAGCTTTACACTGCACGTCACATCTACACATCCACACCCATTCACTCTCACATTCACTCACTGATGGCTGGAGTTTCTATGTCACTTGTCCATCAGTATCAACCAACACATTCACGCCTTTTCATCCTTATTTACACACCACTAACACAGCAGTGGCAGCAACTTGGGGCTAGGTGTCTTGCCCAGGTGACACCTGGTGCTGAGCTTGAACCTGCAACTTCTTGACCAAGAACACTATCAGACTTGGCCCTAAAGTAGTCCAGCATTCTTAGTACTCAGTGCCCTAAGCAGAAAAACAACTTCAACATCATCTGCTTTTTGTCACCGAGTTCTCAGTGCTCTCAGCTGAACTCTGACTAAGTGATGCGCTCACAGTGACTTTTGCTTTTGAACAAACTGATTAGAGAATCTGCAGGTTTTTAATGAACACTGTGTTTGTTCCTTGTTTTTGGCAAGACACCACAAGCACAACAAAAGCAGTTGCATTTGAACTTTGTTGACATATCCCCTCTGAAGTTTGGACTGATTTTATTTTGAATTTAGATCAGGGTTATTGTTTTGTTAAAAAAACAAAACAAAAATAAACTTAAACCATTAAAGATATACGATTCTGACAAGTCACACTTGATGGGAAACACCCAGCCTTACTTTCTCAGCTCTCAGAAGTGTACAGCTGCCCGGCCATGGCCCCATTTTTTGTTTGCTTTGTATTAAACCAAGCCATCTCCTCAGACTCCCTTCAGAAGCGAACAAACATGAGTCTAGGTGTGTGTGTGCATCTATGCGTCTCCTAGCTTCTTCACAATTACACAGGGCGAGCTGCGGAGCGTGAGGTTCATCAGTAGTGTAATTAATGTTGTGCGGTTCACTTGTCACACGTGATATTTCAGCACAGAGATCTACTTGAGAGGGCTTTTTGATGAATGGCCAATTAGAGGCAGACTCCTCAAGCCTGGTGGCTGACTGATCTCTTTTTAATGGCGCTCCTGTTTCTTTGATAAAACGCAAAATGAATCATCGATACCCCAGTCCCCCAGGGAGCAGCCAGCACTGAATCTAATTGTAATTTGGTGTGTAGCAGCAGTTTGGGGTCGAGGGAGGGTCTGTGTGTGTTTAAGAGAGTTCTTCTGTGGTAATGGTGGTCGGACCTGGTTGTGCTCTGATGCACTTGGCTGATTTTCAGACATATTATGTTTAATTCAGTACTTATGCACATTCATCTTTACTCTTATGGCTACATTGATCTGCCTAATGTACATTCAGCCTCGCTGTCTGAAAATGGCTGCCCAGCTGTTCATGTTAAACAGTACGGCTGAGCGTACAAACTCTACATCACATGTTCGATTTTTTTGGCTTGGTTGCAAAACATGATACACATCTACTTTTTCGTTTGTCACAGTACCAGAATATAAATCTATGGTATTGTTTTAGTAGAAATCAAATACTAATGAAGTTTTTTTAATACCAATGCAACAAAACAGCAGTCTTGACATTAAAATGGTACTTTTATCTTGTACTTTCATTTAATTAAGGTCTTATGAAATGGGGAAAAAAAGAAAATAAATGTACAGATCCAGCCACTACAATTTTCCCCTCCCTGCCTGCTGCCTGCCAACTTCCAGCCAGTTACCAGCCACTGGAAGCCCCTTACTTCTCTGAGGTTGTGCTTAAAATCCATTGAAAATGCCCATTCATGCATTCGCAGGGTGTCTGAGATGGTGCTTCCCTCACAAGAAGACATAGCCTCAATCTTTTCCTTGGTTAGTAAATCAGCTGCCCAGCAACTGAGAGCAAACTTGACACCAAAAATTCCCCCAAATGTGGCCCAGAGTTTACAATCTCTGACTGTCAGGGTGGGCAGGACCTATCAGGGACCAGCCAAGACCCTATCAGGGATATTGGGGAAGTTTTAAGTGGCTGCATCTGTATGTATAACCAGACAGGCCGCTAAACTTTAACAGTCTTACAAAGCTGGTGACTATGAAGGCTCGGTTATGCTTTCTGCATGGACGGACACAAACTGCTGCAGACACGCTCTGTGGTGGAATTTTCCCTTTTTTAATCTTTTTTCTTCATTATTCAAGTGTTCTTCAAGCGAGGCTATTGCTGTTAACCCAAAAGAACCCCCCTTCCTTGAAAACCCCACTTCTTCACACAACGGTGCATAAACTTAATTATTTCTTTCTCAAATGTATCATGCATGCACTTCTCATTTGGCGACACAGGCTCATATTCTTAGCTGCTTTAGACCCCATCTCCACGTGAGCATCCCCATGGATACTGCGTGTCACTTTTGTGTAAAATCTGGTCATTTTTCTGGTCTCCCTGAGACTATAGGTCCCTGGCCTATGCGGTATTCCTCGAATACCTTCCTGACCGTAGTTGGATCTAACCCTTATGAACCTCTCTTAAGTAGCACAAATGAAGGTCCCATACCTCCCTGGTATGCCCTGAATACCCCAGCAGCGGTCTGCGAATATGACTGGAATCATTGAACATGAACCAAATGAGAAGGCATGCTTTGTAAACTTCCCTTTTTTCTTTCTTTTTTCTTTATCGTCTCAGAAACAGACCATGGTTTTTGGACTCACCTAACAACATGGTCATTGATCGCTTTGATCTCAGCAGTGATGGTCCTCCTGCCCAAAGTCCAGTTAGTTTTCACTTTCTATGAATACGACAAGGTTTGAGACCTTTTTTCTTTTTTAAGGTTCAGGGTCATCAGCCCCTGGCTGTCTTCAGCAGTGTTTATTTTGTCGACTAATTATTTTCGTCATAGTTTTCATCAACAATCTTTTGTCCTCTGACAAAAACTAGACTGTAATTAAAAAAAAACAAGTGTACATTGACAAAAACTAAAACTAAATTAACTGACATTTTCGTTCACAAATAAAAACTAGACTAAAATGTTTGACAGAGACTTAATCCAATCAGACCTATATTTGTCATGTAGAAACTAGAGACAAATTAGGAATCACAGCTACTTTGTTGTGTGAAAAGGTTGGATCAGTTAAGAGGGACATCCAGTCACACCTGCCTTAGCTTCATGGTAGTAGGATCCAAGTGTAAAACATGACCTCAGAAATTCAAGGAAACATAAAAAAAATGCCTTACACTTTACAATAGTCGACTAAATTTACAATAGATTTTGTTGACTAAAATGTTGTGAAATTTCATCAACTAAAACTAGACTAAAATAAAAACTATTTAGATGACTAAATTATGACTAAAACTAATAGATATTTTAGGCAAAAGACTAAAACTAAATTAAAAAGTGCTGTCAAAGTTAACACTGTCTTCAGGCAGTTGGACAAACCACTTGTGAGATCCCTCCTCTGCCACCAACTTGTTGCTGAAACTTCGTGGTCTGCCTATAGAAAGTCAAAAAACAAGACTGTAAAGATAGCAATGCACCAAGTTTTTATTCTCATGAGAGGGAACAATAACAAGAACCACACAGCACTAAGCAGTTCAGAGTTTTGCCCCCTAAACCAATGTTACCCTCCCTTCTTCTACCATCTAAACATGCCCCTGGCCCTCTGAAAAACTACACAGAGCTTCCTCACCACATGTGTACCTCGATTGGGATACAATAAAACGGATGGAGTTAGGAATTAGGAATTAACAACTAGGTATAATTTCCTGTGGTGATCAAGATCTCTTCCTGTCCTCTCCTCTGTACCCAGAGGGTGATTTTACAGTGGGGTTAGAACAGAAGGGTTCGACGGGTAGAAATACAAAGCATGCAAAAATTCCATCACAGCTCCATGCGGCTCTCCCCAACATTCTCCTAAATGTCCCAGGGCAGTCGAGACAGCAAAGTCAGTCGCAAAAGAGTGACGCTGGTTTTGGTCCACTAACGGTTTTGAATTTCATGAGTGCCCCCGGCAGTATGGTGTGAACCAAGGCCAAAGCAAATGTTGGTCAACTTTGCAGCTCCCTGCTGTGAGCCATTTTGTTGGCTCCGTGTTATTTTTCCCAAATTTCATTTTTTAGTTTTCCCATATTCCATTTTTTTTCAGTTTTAATTTTTGATAATTCAGTTTTGTAGTTTTTTACGCAAATTTAACCCAGAGACACAGTATGAAGTAATGAAATATAATCTCTTACTCTTTAAGTGGTCCTTATACGTACCTTTACGGGTCCAGTCAACAGTATGCCCTGTACTTTGGAGTTAGATGGGAGTTTTGTATCTTCTTTGCCAACTTAGCAGGTGTCTCAGGCGGCCGCTTCGACATGTTTATGTTGTTAATGAGGGGAGGAGGAGGGGGAGAGGAAGTGAAGCGTGCATTGTCCCCAGCCTTAGTGACCCCCTGGAGCATTTTCCCGTGAGATACGTTTCTTTTTATGCTAAAAAAACAAAAAACTTTTAAGTAAAATGTTGGCTATTTCTGTGATTTTCAGTGCGTATATTGAATTCCGCTTTAATGTCGAATTCCGTGATTCTTTCTGTGATCCCATGATCGCGGATTTTATAGGACCCGAGGTGAACCTCACATCTCTTTAAGTGTCAGCTCAGATAGGCTCCAGCCCCCCATGACCCTGAAAGGGATAAGTATAATAAAGGTAATGGATGGATGGATGAATGTATCACTGTCATGCTAGTTCTGATGGACATCTACCATGGAAACAATCAAATCCATTTGCACATACATAAGGGGGTGAATGTGTCTACATGGGTAGTTGTGATATGCAGTATGCAAAATAATGCATTTTTAGTCAGACCAAAAAGAAAAGTGCTACATAAGCTATACGAGCTCAAATCCATTATCACATGCCATTTACATAAGAGTCTGCAGATGAGATATTCTCTGAAGCATGGAGACAAAGCTGTCCAGCAAATAGTCCACACTATGGCTTAAAAAATGCCAGCACTTAGCATTGCTACTGCTCTGCATCAGATGAGAAGAAAAGCTCTAACTCAGTTTTAGAGGATTTGTGGAAGTGATGGTGAATGGATGAGAGGGATGTGCTTTTGTATGTTCAAGCCAGCAGCAGACCAAGCTGATAGTGTCACTGCTGACAATGAGATACTACAGTGCCATGGTGGAGGGCTCATAATCGGACATGCTGAACTAAACACAAATACTGTACACATTTGAGCGGCCTATTTTACCTCAGAAAACTTTTTACGATTTCATACAGGATATCACAATTTATTAAACTATACAGAGAATTTCCTAAAGGACATATTTGAGCCAGATTGTGACTTGAAGATGACTTAAGGAGCAATAAATGTGTGAAAAAGCTTCAAACTCTTCTTTTGACTTCATGACCCCTTTAAAGAACTCACTTTTTTTCCAGCCCTATGTTGTCTTTACTTAAAATTTCCTTCTGTAAAACTGTCCTAAATTAGTCCTGGCATGCCCCCTCTTCTTAAAAAATCCATGCGTCAATCCTAGCTGTGATCTCTTTTTAAATACATAATTAATGTAACAGAAAAAGAAAACGAGTGGCTTCAAATACACATCGTCTTCCTTACTTGTTCGTTTTTCTCAATCGATGGCCGAGATGTATTTGTGGATCCTTAGGAGGGGGTGTCATGGCAGGGGAGGGAGGTTGTTTGAAGAGAAGCTGTGAAAACCCACTGTGTAACAATCCAAGCATGCAGCTGGCATCTCCAAAACCAAAGGACCCACCAGGAGCTTGTGGACCACCCAACGGGCTGCAAAGATCTTTTCTAGGATGTTTATTTGGGCTGCTATGTTTTTTTTTTGTTTGTTTGTTTTTACCCGGCTCTTAGCCACTGGAGGTTTCGCTGCTTGGCTGAACAAACAGAACAGGTTCAGAATAAGGTGATAAGTGTTGTCAAAATGTCACTGCATCCCCCCTACTGATTTAAAAGGATCGAGACAATAATCTTATAACCAGCTGTGGAAACTGTAACAGCATTCCTGCAGACAGAGCCTACTCTAAAACAGAGATTCTCAACTAGTCTGGCATCAGGACTCATCACCACCTCACCAATGGAAAATCACAACTTAAGTTTCAGATAATTATCAACCACTAGAGTTTAAAACATTTAAAATGATCCTAACTTTAAGATAATAAATGAAACTAAAATGGCAGAACAAAGAGATAGATATAGCAAAACTACAGAGGAGGATAACAGACTACAGGAGGAAGGACAAGCAGTCAATCACATTATCATCAAGCTGTTGATGTGGCAACTGAATACTATTTAGAATTCTCATGTAATAGATACTTAATAAGAGGTAACCCATTTGATCAAATCAATCAGAGAAAATCCTGAGAAAAAAAGGCCATGGCAGTCACAAGTTCCTTTCTCCCCTACGCTAAAATCAGCTTCTCCTCGTGTATTTAGCTCCTCATTACCCGAGTGCACGTCCCCACTCGCCTGTCCACGCGTTCTGCTCATGAATTCAGCAGCTGGATGGACACTGGGGGCGTAAAAAATTAGGGTGAATCCCAATTGTACCTATTAGACCTTGTCTTAAGTCACAAAAACAACAATGCTACTGGAAAATGTAATTAAGCTACTAACATTGCTGTATATGTAGATCACTGCCTCAGACGTCGTTGGCACAGTCTGGTAGTGCGCTTCGTCAGTAATTGGAAGGTTGTGGGTTCGAGCTCAGCTCCGGCTGTCACATGGCCTTTGTCCTTGGGCAAGACACTGACACTGCTGTGTCAGTGGCGTGTAAATGGGCATGAAAGGGTGAGAATGAGTTAGTTGATACTGATGGATACCTGACATAGAAACTCTGAACATCAGTGAGTGAATGTGAGGGCGAATGGGTGGGTATGCGCAGCTGTGACCTTCAGTGTAAATTTATTTTGAGTAGTCAAAGACTAGAAAAGCACTATATAAGCTCAAGTCCATTTACCGCTTATCAATGTACATATATGGTGGTGAAAAGACAAGATGGGTGGGGTTTAGTGTACTGCAGCCCACCCCTAACATTTTAGTTTCATCTGTTTGGTTGGTAAAATTTTGATATATATTTTTTGTTTTTATTATCATTGATTTACATCTTAGCCATTTACATTCTCTTCCATCATAAAAAAAAAAGACAGCTGATGAACATTGTTGTCATATTTTCATTCCGGAAATCACACCATCTTAAAGAGCAAAAGCATATAATTGGTCCGCACTCTATGATAATGTTTAGTTTAATAGAGAAGGGCCTTCATGTTAGTCTTCGCCTGCAGCTGCTTAATCAGTGAAACAGCACCCGTCTGTGCATAGAGGAAATTTGACCAGTTTTGTTCTTCCCTGCTCACAGTCACAAGCTCCTATAACCCACTATTTGGACCCACATTTCCTCCTGTACCCATGTGTACCTCCCTCCAGCACAATGTGACGTGTCTGCCTGCCCAAATTGCGAGGGAGACCTTTCACTCTCCGTCACAATGGAGGCTTGCTTGGCAGGTAGGCACTCAGGGAGATACAGAGGGAATCTTATTTGGTGGATTTAGACTTCATAAACATCATTATCATCTCCCCGACCTTGAGTTGCTGCGCTGTTCAGCTGCGACCCCAATTTTGTCAGGAACCTTGAATGGCGATGCACGCGGTCTCTGGGGCAATCGAGTTGACAGAAAGGAATTTTCCTCAACTATGTGTGTGTGTGTGTGTGTATTCATGTCAGCAAGTGTGTCATGTGTGTCCGGGGAGGAGACATGCTCACTCAGTAATCTCTCACCTCTCTTCTACCTGAAATCGTCAGCATCTTTCCTTCCAAAGAAAGTTTGTGAGTGTGCCGCTGCCAGATTCAAAGTATGTCGAACATTAGTGTAACAGCCCACACCCTCTGAATACAGATTTGTTCTTGAGCGCTCGCCAAGCGGCCTCTATATTTTATGAGCCTTCTCTCTACTAACATACCGTCTTGAGACTAATTATCATGGTCGCACTCAAACGCGAAGCTCGTTCATTATTTCATTGACATCACATTTGTTTTGGCTTGGCCTACATGGCAGCGACTTCACAGTGCTACCACGCTAGGATTCATGCTTTGAGCTTGACGGAGCGGCGTTTGGATAGTGACTGTGTTCATGTTGCCTTGTACGCCGTGTCAGGCAATAGTGTTGTTTGTTCTTCAGTCTTATCACTTGTCCACTTTAAGTGGACTCTTTCTTTCTCTTCTTTCCGTACGTGCAGAGCTGCTGCACCATGTGAGGAGCTCACTGGGGAGCCAGGTTTGATTCTTAGGAAGCCGTTCTCTCTGTTGGTCCTGGCCTAGAAATGCCTTGATACTTCTATTATCATAATACTCCCCCCCTTAAGCATATTGTACTCACACTGGTTCCAGCTATTTTTACTCTTACTGCCTCACTGGTAATAAAAGACAGAGCATATTGTCTGGAAACAGAGATGCTATAATAAGGAGTTAAATATGTAAAGGATCTTCTGCTCATTGTTGTATATTAATTTTCCTTCATTACTCCTTTTTATTTTCTAGTTAGTGTTTATGCAAGCTTATGTAAGCCTAAGGTGATACATAAAAACCCACAATACCAGACATCAGCTTACTTTTAGAGGAAATCAGCGGTAGGATGACTTTTAAACTGTCACGTGTTGAAAGTCGAGTCAAGGTCGACTAGTCAGTAAAGATGTCATACACAAAACCACATGGGAAGGTTCAGTCAATACTATAAATGGTGGCTTTAATACATGTTTAAGAGCAGAAACAAACAGCAACAGGTTGTCATTCAGCTGCAATTTATAGGCACATTTAACGCTGCAAAAACTCTTGTTATTTTTAAGACAGGTTTGTACATTTTGCAAGTTACAGTGGTACCATTTTCGTTTTTAGTTAAGTATTTCCACAAGCCCTGAAGCACCGCTGCTGGCCTTGTGCAGGGACACACATTGCTCCATGGCTGCCTTCTCAACCAGAATTTGATGCGCTGCGCCACGGCAGCCCAGGAGCTTGCACCAAATCCAGCCCCCACAGAGTGCTGCCCAGGCTTTTGTCGCAAGATCACCAGATCATAGGAGAGTTGCAAATTCATGCAAGAGATCATGCAATAAAAGCCATGGGAATGGCCTACAGCAAACAGAGAAGACTCACCTTCGAATGAAGTACGTTTGTGTTGCTGCAATATTGTCATGGAATTCTTTCATCTTGGAATTTCGAAGGGTGATGACGTGTCATACAGACTCTTAAAAAAACTCATCATCCATGGTGAAAAAAACTCTTTGCGTGACGTCTCATTAGGCTTGAGGGCTGATGCAACCAGAAATAATGTATTTGCAGAAGACTATAAACAGTTTCATTTAGAAGGCACCGGATGCTCCGTGTAGTTTTTTTTGTGGCTGCCATTGCGCGGCACTCTTGGTGGAAATTTGGGGTCAAAGTCCATGTTGTCCATGATTTATCATGTGATATGTGACTAGTTGACCTCAAGCAGAAAGCACCATCATGTGGCCAGGGCTGTAGCCAGGGTTTCAAAATTGGTGAGGTCCAGACTTGGACCCCCCCCTTCTCTTCTTCCTGTCAACTGCATTCAATTTCCCTGCGATTTCAGCTGGTAGGCTAGGTCAGATAACTTCCTGCATGCTGTGGTTTCAAAATAAAAGTTGTCCGGTGTGTTAATATGTTTGACATGCCGTTTGGGGCTCGTTTTATTTTTTTTTTCTCTGAAATTTTTACCGAGGTCTGGACCTCGGTGACCTCATAGCTGGTTATGGCCATGCATGTGGCAGCAAGGCCTACAGGTTGACTAGTCAACCAGTTTTAGCAACCCCTAATGGAAATCAAGCAGTTTTAGTGTGGGGTAAGGGTGTAACCTTTCCCAAAAATCAAACTGTTTTCAGTTTTTGAGTGTACTCATTATCAATAAGATATTGAAACTGAAACTGAAACTGAAAGGAGAGAAGTAGGGATGGAGGGATCGATATTAAGTATCGAAGTATCAATTACTCCCCTAAAATATTGATACCAAATGAGTTCTCTGACTGTGGAGACCAATCAGATCTATCAAACAGATCAAAACATCAATGGCCTACAATAGTGTAGTCTTTTCATTTGTATTTGTATTTAAAAATAGTAAGAACAGTAAATATCAAGTCATTCAAAAAACATTTGTCATTTAGGTCTTTAATGTTTTAATATTTCCTGAGTTTATTTTCTTATGACTAAGACTTAATGCTAAATTCACTTGTGATCTAAAGGTCTAGAGTAGATGCTTTCTTTTTGTGCTTTTAGTCTTTGAAAAACTGCAAATTCATAAACATTATATATATACATTGAAGGAGATGATTGGTATTGGTATCAGATAAATTACAGCAAAAAGTATTGGTATCGCATCAATTTGAAAAAGTTTGCCCATCACTAGAGAGAAGGCCTCTTGTCAGTTCCACTCATGTTTACAAATTTTGACGACTAATTAGTGCATTCAATCTGTGCAGGCATTAGCTGGCAATTTGTAACAGTCAAAACACTGCTTTTCACAGCTGTATCACTTGTCCCTTTAAAAGTAGGCTGTTTTTTCAACTCAGAAAAAATGTATTCACTCACAAAAACAGGCTACTTTTACTCTGTCTGCATCGCTATAAATGAAACCCAGAACAATGTTGTCTGCAAAGGCTCTTGTAATTGATGTATTTTTTCTCAATTCCTTTTTGTAGCATGTCTAATTATGAGCAAAGGATTAAAATAAAATCTTTAATACCGCAAAACAAAAAGCCATGCGTAACAGATCTGCCTTTTTTGACAGAAGGCAATTTACCAATCTACTGAAGCTTCAACTCTTCATTTAACATGCCAACTTACTCCTGTCAAGGGTCGCACATTCTCCAGAGCTTTTCCCAGAATGCACCGGGCAGAAGGCAGAAAAAATCCCTGGGCAGGATGCCAGTGTATCACAGGGTGAGAACAGGGAGACAAGCACTTGAACACATCAATCCACGGATGATTGAGACAGAGTTTAAACTACGATGCTTTCAAGTGTGTCTTTAAAAACACAGCTTTGGATTAATGTGTCAATAGATTTTAACACTCAGGGTGTAAAACATGGACAGAAGGCTTTGTGGCTAATGGAAAATCGAGACAAATAGAGAAAGAGGACTGCAAATCTACAATGAAGTCAGAGAATATACAGACTCCAATGCCAAAGAAGTTGGGATGTTGTTTATAATGTAAAAAAAAAAACAGAAAACAATAAATTGCAAATTCTTTTTGACCAAATACTTTTATTTTGAATTTGATGCCTGTAATACATTCCAATAAAGCTGGGACAGGGGCAATGAAAGACTGGGAAAGGACCTCTTTCACAATACATGTAATTTTGCCCACAGCCCAATTTTTTGTTTATTGTGTGGTATTTGTATTACACCCAGAGACTCCCAAGAATATACCTTTAGAAAATCCAAAAGTCATCCAGGGCCTGTACTATGACCTATTTTATGATCATTGCCATAGGTGTGAGCCAGGGTGCACACTTTACCCCAAAACTTACTCAAACACAAATAATAAATCATCAAATTGGGTCAAATCACCTTCACTGAAGTCTGGTGCATCTTTTGAAATCAAATGTAAAGCTAAGTATTACAATTGAAAGAAGTTATTGAATTTTAACTGGAAAAAAAGTCGTTTTTTTTATGATTTTTTCAACAAATTCAATTCTTTGGAGATGTGTCTGACCAACTTACAGTTGCTGTACACCTAAAATACTTACAAATTATTTGGCCACATATATATTCTCAAAGTGGGAAAAAAATCATCAAATTCTGAGACCGGTAAAGTTGTTCAATTAACAGGTTGGGTTACTGTGGTAGAATCAGGATACTGTTCCATATCTTGTATATCAGGGAACCTTTAAAGATTTGTTCAGAATTCATCCTTTAAGTATGATTTCTTTTAGAATTTGAATGCTAGATTCAAAACAAACATTTCACATGAAATGTTATTCATTTTAATATTGAACAGCCACAGAGGGCCTGTATATTATGCCTTTGTGATGAGATAATAATGAGCCATTGATACAAGTAAAAACCGATGCAGTTTTGGATTGTTGTAATCAGATTGTATATATCTACAATGACAGCAATACATAAACATTACTTCTGTCAATTTCTGTTTCTAGTACTTATATATACATGTAATCTGTTTTATGGCCTTCGTGTCTTTTTGCATAGCAACGGCTTGGACAATTTTAATTTGTAGACTGGAACTATAGTGAGGGAAAGGGGATCTGAGAAATCCATAAGATGTATGATTGGCTGGTTATTTCATAGAATGGAGTCTTTGAATTTGCTTGTGTATGGTTGGAGGGGTTTCTGATTTTGAAAATGTTTATAATATCCCAAATAATAGATTACAGATGCAACATGTGCACACATGCCAGAGGTTCTCTTTCCAGCAGGACAGAGACAATAATACGCCTTCACAGGATCATCTGATGCATTCTTGTCAAATTGAATCCAAACATTGTATTTTATATATATATACCATAATTTTTTTTTTCAAAATATCTGCAATTGTATGAAAATATCTTGACAGTGTAGCTTGGGAAAGATTAGTAAGCATGGTCATTTGATTCCATGAAAGGTTTGAAAAATAAAACACAAATATGTCACGTAGAGCTCGTAGTGAATGGCAGAAGCTTGAAGCATCTGATATCTCGTTCCCTCATGTGGATCTGGAATACCTTGAGACCATAACATGCGGTACATACCAAATCAAACAGTCCCCTGGCTACATTGCTGAGCATCAAAAAAATGATGGTGACTATGAGATTTGGGTTTACCAGCATGATGCTGATCTCATTAGGGGACAGATTCATTCTCGTCACAGATCTCAAATAAAATACAATGTTTGGATTCAATTTGACAAGAATGCATCAGATGATCCTGTGAAGGCATATTATTGTCTCTGTCCTGCTGGAAAGAGAACCTCTGGCATGTGTGCACATGTTGCATCTGTAATCTATTATTTGGGATATTATAAACATTTTCAAAATCAGAAACCCCTCCAACCATACACAAGCAAATTCAAAGACTCCATTCTATGAAATAACCAGCCAATCATACATCTTATGGATTTCTCAGATCCCCTTTCCCTCACTATAGTTCCAGTCTACAAATTAAAATTGTCCAAGCCGTTGCTATGCAAAAAGACACGAAGGCCATAAAACAGATTACATGTATATATAAGTACTAGAAACAGAAATTGACAGAAGTAATGTTTATGTATTGCTGTCATTGTAGATATATACAATCTGATTACAACAATCCAAAACTGCATCGGTTTTATTTGTATCAGCTCATTATTATCTCATCACAAAGGCATAATATACAGGCCCTTTGTGGCTGTTCAATATTAAAATGAATAACATTTCATGTGAAATGTTTGTTTTGAATCTAGCATTCAAATTCTAAAAGAAATCATACTTAAAGGATGAATTCTGAACAAATCTTCAAAGGTTCCCTGATATACAAGATATGGAACAGTATCCTGATTCTACCACAGTAACCCAAGCTGTTAATTGAACAACTTTACCGGTCTCAGAATTTGATGATTTTTTTCCCACTTTGAGAATATATATGTGGCCAAATAATTTGTAAGTATTTTAGGTGTACAGCAACTGTAAGTTAGTCAGACACATCTCCAAAGAATTGAATTTGTTGAAAAAATCATAAAAAAAACGACTTTTTTTCCAGTTAAAATTCAATAACTTCTTTCAATTGTAATACTTAGCTTTACATTTGATTTCAAAAGATGCACCAGACTTCAGTGAAGGTGATTTGACCCAATTTGATGATTTATTATTTGTGTTTGAGTAAGTTTTGGGGTAAAGTGTGCACCCTGGCTCACACCTATGGCAATGATCATAAAATAGGTCATAGTACAGGCCCTGGATGACTTTTGGATTTTCTAAAGGTATATTCTTGGGAGTCTCTGGGTGTACTACAAATACCACACAATAAACAAAAAATTGGGCTGTGGGCAAAATTACATGTATTGTGAAAGAGGTCCTTTGAGGAATGCTCAAAAATCACCTGTTTGGTAAATAGGTTAATTGAAAACAGGTGAGTGTCATGATTGGGTATAAAATGAGCAGCCCCGAAAGGCTCAGTTGTTCACAAGCAAGGGTGGGGTGAGGTTCACCACTTTGTGAACAATTGTGTGAACAAGTAGTCCAACGATTTAAGACCAACCTTTCTCTACATTCAATTGCAATGAATGTAGGGATTTGATTCCCTACATAATATTATTAAAAGATGCAAAGAATCCAGAGGAATCTCTGCACTCTTGAACTTTAACGGCCACATCAAATCAATAACATCAGCAGCCTTTTACCATCTAAAAACATTGCCAAAATCAATGGTTTAGTGTCTAACCCTGACTTGGAGAGACTTATCCATGCATTTGTCGCTAGTAGGTTAGACTACTGTAACGGCCCGCTCACTGGCCTCTCCAAACGAGCTGTAAGACAGCTGCAGTACATCTGTTGCACAACTGAAGTTGTACATCAAGCAAAAATGGGAAAAATTCCGCCTACAAAGTTTCAACAATTAGTGTCCTCAGCTTCTTCTTGAGTATCGTTAAATGGAAAGATGATGTAACACAGTGGTAGACATGCCCCTGTCTCAGCTTTGTTGTGACCGTGTTGCAGGCATTGAATTCAAAACGAGTGAATCTTAAAAAATAAAAACAGTTAAACTGATCACTGTGAACATTACACATCTTGTCTTATATTCAGTTGAATATAAGTCGAAAACAATTTGCAAACCATTGTTCTTTTTCTATTCATTTTTACACAAAATCCCAACTTCAGTAAAAACAGGGTTTTTAGGATGCATATAAACTCCAACTTTGCCTGCCTGCTGAACTTTAAAAAACTAACATGATGTGAAACATTGAGTACAGTATTTGAGTAAGATTTTTGAGTGCACGTCCTTAGCTTTGTATCAAACCCGATGCATCAGAATTAATACAATTTGTATCTGTCATATGTCATACAGATTCAGAAAAATGTGCTTTGAACCAGTCATCCTTGGATATCGTTTCACAATGCAAAGGGCTTATGTATCAGGTGACGGCATCATAAAGAGAGCACATGATCAAATGATCTGCATGCCAAAATAACCTTGATGTTAGGATAAGTTAAGATAATCATTTATTGATCTGCAGAGGATTTTCAACATTAGAGAAGATTTTAAAATCTCAGCTTGAAATATTGTGCAGTATCACAATGAAGCCCACATCAGAAAGGAGTCAATGATCGCACACACAGCGGTCATCAATTTGCCATTAACCTCATTAATTTAAGCAGCCCTGTAACATCATTTGCTATTAGCTTTGCAACTGCTAAGGTCAACCCTCCTCAAACTGTAAACTATCTGAGCTTGGTCAAGCATACATGACTGTGTAGAGAGTTTTATTTGAGTAAATCCTTTGTGTTCTTTTGATCAAGCTTTGCCTACGAAACTTTTCTAGCCTAATTTAGATCAGATTGCATCACATATGTAATGAGAAACCACATGTATATTAGTTTTTTCCTCTGATCTCAAACAATGCACGGAATACAACAAAAAAGCAAATCACACACTAAAGGGTATTAATTACATCATCATATACGCCAGTGGGGACTCATGTCCCACTTACTGTAATCACACGTGATCTCTTGAGGAAGAAAAGGCAAAAAAAATCAGGATAAATAGGGTACAACTACTTATAGCATCCTGCATTTAGTACTGAAGAGGAAGGGCTGTACTTTAAAGAGAACTTGAATAGTTTGGGGTTGGGTTGCCTTGTTTGGTGGTCTTGGAAGGGGCTTTCTAGTTTCTGTACTAGAAGACCATTTCTAGAGCAGAGGGCGGCAAACTGGTGCAAATCAAAACATATTTGCCAAGTTATGCACAATATTATCAGAACAATATCAATACCTTCAGATTATAGTTTAAAAAGTGGATTTTTGGTATAGGCAGCTATTAAAAAATGCAGTTTCATTTACTGGGGAGTCAAATGTTTTTCTTGTATCACATCTGTTTCTAACACAAACAGACTCACAGATGGGCCTGTGCTTTTGAGGAAAAATGTATATATTGGTTTTAATCACAGAATCAAAAATAATAGGCATATCCAATGCCACAAAAATCCAGTATTGTGTAAGCCCCAAAATATCTGTGGACTCTCAAACAACCCTACAACATTGGATGAGGTGTTTTGTCAATCACTTGCACTTTATGGCAGTTGCAGAAAACAACCAAATTATCCAATAACTTAAGATTATGAATATCTTCCTCAAATACAGTGTGGTAAATGCTTGGGAAGCATGATATTATCAAGCCAATAACGTCACTGGCATTATTTGCCTAAAAAGTTGATTACTGGTATCGGTAGCAAATTTTTGCTGATATTTTGACCACAAAATTGGCCATTAAAATCCCACATATTGGCTGTCATAATAGCTAAATGTACAATGTACCACAATTTTTTTTACCTCATTATCAAGCAATAATCGCTTTTGTTCATCAAAAGTATAAATCATTAAAGAATAAGATGTACACAAATGCACTGCAATTGTGGAAAAAACAGGTCAATTTTAGTCAAGTAGAGACTTTGTGTTCTTTCCGCAAAATATTGGTATTGGCGAAAATGAGTTTAGAAATGTCGGCATATCATGTATTGGCAAAGATCCAAAGTCCAAAGACCAGCTAAGCAGAGCACACACTACAAGAAAATCAACCTCAGTTGACCAAAGTAAGCAAAAGTCTCATTATCTTGTGGTCCTGAAATGATCTCACCTGACAATTCTGTGGTGTGAAGTTTGATAAGAGCCATTTTATTCTCTTGAAAGAGGATAAGGGTCGCCCCGACTTGAACATGTACAGTATTTATGTGTGGAGAGCACCGAGGACAGCTGAGTATGTATTCTGTGCTAGCTGGCTGAAGCAGGAAGCAAACAGTCATAGCAATGACAGTAACATGCAGGTAGATAAACATCAGAAATGGAGGACCAACTTGCTGATTTGTGACAAAACATGAGCGTCTAAACAGCGTAACCTGTAAATTATAACAAACTGGCAAAAAGAAGAGCTGAATGAAAATCACATTAAGCTTCAATTCCTCCTGATGTTGTCTGTCATGGTACGAGGGTCGGATGAAAAGTTTTGAGCCTAACTATGAAGGAATAATACAAGATCAATGAAACTTGGCAAACATGTATTTCAACTCTTCTGATGACTAACTACCCTGTTTATTTTCACTTGCTGTGGGTTTTGCTGCTGAGACAGGACTTGAATGTTGACGGTTGTGAAAATTTCTGAAAATGGACAAAGTTGAGTATCGTGCCGTTATCAAGTATCTGACTTTGAAAGGGTTAACTCCAACACAGATTCATGCTGATATGGTTGGAATATTAGGGGATAATGCTCCATCTTTTGCTACAGTGAAATGGTGGGCAGCTGAATTCAAAAGGGGTAGAGAGAGCATCCAAGATGACTCGAGGTCTGGACGGCCATCATCAGCTGCCACCATAGAAAACATTGACCGTGTGCACCAAATGGCGATGAATGATAGAAGAGTGACTCTTCGTTACATAGCTGAGACTGTCGGCATCTCCCATGTGAGTTCATCATATTCTGGCCAACAAACTTGGAATGACAAAGGTTTCAGCGAGGTGGGTTCTGACTCCTGATCAGATACGCACTTGGCTGGACATGTCAAGGGAGAATTTAGAGCTTTTTGAAGCAGATCCAGATGATTTCATGGAGCGATTTCTGACTATTGATGAATGTTGGGTCCACCACTTTGAGCCTGAGACAATAAAACAATCAGTGCAGTGGAAACACACTTTCTCACCACCTCCAAAAAAGGCCAAGGTGGTGTCCTCTGCTGCGAAGGTGATGGCCTCAGTCTTCTGGGATGCAAAGGATCTTGTGTTCATGGATTATTTAGAAAAGGGCCAAACCATCAACGGAGAGTATTATTCTTGTCTTTTGAGGCAGTTACGGGAAGCTATCAAGGAAAAACATTGAGGAAAATTAACAAAAGGTGTCTTGTTCCATCAGGACAATGCTCCACCCCACAAGTCAGTGGTTGCGATAGCAACAGTGCATGACTGTGGCTTTGAACTTGTTCCCCACCCACCGTACACTTCTGATCTCGCTCCGTCGGACTTCCATCTATTCCCAAACATGAAGAAGCATTTAGCTGGGAAGCATTTCAAACCCTAGGATGATAGCTTAGCAGTCAAATTACAGACAGTAGAAACAACTTGAATGCCTAAGTGCTTTTTTATCATTGTGTTGCCAGGTAGACAGTAACTTGTATTTAAGGAACCTGATTATACAATCTGAGTCACGTTTTTTGCCCTTCCCAGAAAAACCTCAAACCTTAAAGTGCTGTAAAACTCTCTGTCCAATTGAATGATGAAGTGACACACAGCCATCATGTCTGAAGCAACTCCATTCTGATATTTTTAGAATATGATGTATTTAACAAAAAAAATCTGTTTTTGTGTTACAGAGACTTTGAAAACTTCACAGACAACAGCAGCAGACTTGGATTAAAAACCTACATCTGAAGTCTGGAGAAGTGGAGTCAGACATCACTCCCGTATGCAGTGACCACTCAGAGAAAGGTAAGGAGGTTACATTTATCAATCTGCCTCTGTGTTTCCTAAAAAATAAACTGTACTCAAGCAGTTGGAGTGCCAGGTTGGAGGTGGTGTAGTCCTGATATCCTCCAATCTTTAGGTTTAGGTTTTGTATGTGGTAAAGCCACTTTCAATGCTCTATAAAGTCACATATAATATGATATGAGGAGGCTTATTATCTTTGAGATAAAGTATTTCAGTCATGTCCTCAGAGTGCTGGAGTGCAGGGGGATATCAGAAGCAAGCATCTGCAAATAAAGCCTAAACAGTGGCCTGTAAAGCTTTGTTTTTTGAGACATTTTTGCTCAGTTGGTGCATTCACAGCAGCAAATATCATTCTTGGATGTGGATGGTGGTTATGTAAAGACTGTTGTTCAAGAAATGGTTTAGAACATATATACTTAAGAGGATATAAAATACCTTTGTGGCCCAAGTGTATGTGCAGAAGATCCTCTTCTTAACTTTGAAGTTGTGGTGAAGATGTAAAGAAATACTCATCAGAGTGGAAACATGTCCATACGTGATCAGTGTTACTCAGTAGAGGAGACTTTGTTCAGCAGCCTGCTGTGTTTCTCCTGCAGTATAAAACTGTACTTAGGAGTTGGAGTTGTGAGGTTGAGTCTTCTCTTCAGACTGCATTGCTCAGGTTTATTTTTGCATTTTTTGTGTCTTTGCTCTCTGACAGCATTCATAAGCAGAGCTTTCTATGAAGATGCTTAAATAGTATTACATGCACTCCTGAACTCAAAACTCAGTGTCCCATTATCACAGCAGGTGAGCTACATGTGTAAAGGCAGTTTGTTGATGAGGTTTGTCGCGACTGCCATCATGTAAAACAGTGTTTCTCAGCTGGGGTGCTGTGGCACCCTGGGGTGCCCCCTGGCTTCATCAGGGGTGCCGACAAAATATATAAAACTCATCCAAATGTGGTTATGCACACCATTAGCTAATGAACTGAGACACAATTGTCTCATATGCCCTCTGAGGTGTCAAAAATAATATTTTAATTGATGCATTGTTGTGGATGTAGATGAAGATGCATCGATGAAGAGACAGTCAATAATTGTTTAATCTTTCAGAGGACTCTGCTGGACTGCAGTATCAGTTTTGTTTCTAAGGAAGGAAAAAACAAGTAAAGGAAGATGAGACCTGCTGCAGTTGATCTCAAAAAGCCATTTCTAATTATTAAATAGAGTTCATTTGTCCGACTGCTTGTATTTTTCATCTAAAAAGTAGCTTGGTGTATTAATATGAAAAATCAAGGCTACTTCTCATCGTGATGCATCGTGATCGTGATCAAATGAATCATCAACTAAATAATTCCCATCAAATTGACACATGAGAAAAGTGACGATGCACAGTTCTAATGCACTCTCTCCTAAAATCCCAACTTGAACATCTGGGTTAGTAAATGAATAAGCTAACATCAGATCAGATCAGATCATTTCATCAGATCTAAAATAAATTGTTGTAGTTTTGGGTGGATGTGCTTCCCAATGCTTTGCTAAATAACACAAATAAGTCTCATTTGCAAATCAGCCAAGCTTTTTGTTTTATCATATTCATTTTTATATCTATCTGTTTGTAAAAGAACAGAAAGCAGACTCACTGCCAGTGTTGGTTTTACTGTTTTAATCACACTTCATTGTTTTTCTTTATCTGTTTGTCTCAGCTGAAGTCATTATGTTTATTGATATGAATTGCATCATTGCATAAAGAACCGTTTCATCAAAATCAATTTAATTTTTATATAAATGCATATAAATTCACAAAAACTGACACTTTCCTCTTTAGCTTATATTGGCTGATAATGTAGCTTTGACTCATACAGTACAGCACAGATGTTTATCTACTTCCAGCCAGTCAATGTGGCATCTATCTTAGTCTATGTGCATCACATCATAGCAGGGCATAAAGCTCGCACATCCCCTTCCTTCCACACACACACAGCCCCACCCGTCTGCCACAATCTTGGATTAAGCTGTCAAAAATAATGATGTTAAACAATAACTTTAATTATGTCATTGCTCCTTATAAGTCTGTTTCCTACCTGTCTACAGGTTTGTTTATGTTCAACCAGCGACGCCATATGTGACTTAAGAGACTTTCTTTGCTCACCATAAACACTGTTCTGATCACCACTACAGCTGCTTTACAAGAACTGAAAGCTCAATAGGAGTTCTAGAAATAGAAAAAATACTTTCATGAATAAGCAAATTGCATCAAAATATTCTATAAAAATGTCACAATACTTAGAAATACACCAACTTTTACATAATTAAAGTTTAAAGTGCAACTGATTATGCTACAAAACTTAGAAATATACAAACCTTTATACATTAATATAAAAACATCTGACTTGAAAATTAATGTAAAAAGTTGTGATTTTAATTGGACAGTCAGAATGTCATTAGAAACTGGATCTGTTCAAGTGAGCGTCTAAGTCAAACTTCTTTTTAAATCTATAAATTTAGAATATAACATCAAACTCAAAGTAATAATATCCTACAGAAATGAATGTATAAGTCTGGACAATAATGTCTTACTAGAGAAATCTAAAACAGTGTAAAATTTGAGTCATAAATGAGAGGATGAGGATGTCAGCATGTCACCTGTCTGTCCTCTCTGAACTCCGGACAACCCGCAGATTCATTATAAACCAAGATGAACAGCTGCGCTATAAACAGTGCAAATTTCGTTTTAGCTCAACAATTAACACCCTGTTAATTAGCTTAACCAGCGTGCTGTGTTTTTGTAAAACATGCCGACAGACTTTGGACAAAGGAGTTGAATTTTTGCTTTTCATTATCTGTGTTTGCTTGTTGAACAAGTGGAGTGATAAAGAACTTATTAGGTGTACAGTGTTTTAATACACTTACTTAATCGCCATCCTCAGTGCTGTGTGTGTGTGTGTCTCTAAGTGTGTGTGCGCGCAGCAGCCACGCCAGCAGAAACAGATTGGACCAAACCATTGCGAGGACGGCGAGTGGGTTGGGGGGTTGTAATCTTTCAATAGATAAAATTGTCAAACAATGTGTTTTTAAGTAACATGACTTGTATTGTACTGTCAACAAATGTTACTAGATTTTTTTTTTTGTGTTTACAACATTATGCATATAGTATAATCCCCTGCGTTCAACGCAGGATTATACTGTGGCACAGCTCATTTATACTGGGGCACGTGGCCCAGTAAAGGGGTCTTGTGACGACCATGCTTTAGAGCCATGCCCGTTTAAGGCTCATTGCCCCTGTGCATTACTTCTTATGCACGGCAGATCACAAAACAATGAGAGACTCAGGAGTTCTGGTCTTGCAGCTCACCTTTTAATGTTGAAATGCTTCTCCAGCATTATGTGGATCTGCAGCACCATCACATCGACCATCAATCCCACTTTATTGTCCATCCTGACAGATGTTCATGTTTTAGCCTTTCATGAGCATGTTATTCTAAGACAATAGTCACAGTGCAAACTATTGGCCAGGCTTGCATACTACATTGTTTTTGTCTTTTTTCTGGATCTGCATGCTCAGCAGTTGCTATCAAAACATTGTCACCTGAACACAACACTTAATTGAAAAGAAAAACAAAAACATGGCTCAATTTTCAGTGAATTGTTTCCGTGTAAACAAGGCTTTTGTTTACTCATTTTCATTAATTCCCAGTGACTGACAGCTGCTGTTATTTACTTCCTGCCCTCTGTCTGACTTGCTTTCATCACCAGGATCATGTGACTGAAAACACACAACCCAGCTGTCAAGTAAAACTCACGATGGCAGGATGACACTTTTTTGTTGATGGTTTTGAATCAGTCAAACCACAGAAAAACACAATCACTGTCTTATAGGTTGATCCCTTTTTGATTGATATCTCTCATTAGTTCTGTTACACCACACATTATTTCTCTCAGCTTTCAGACCTTTAAAAGTACACGCAGTTGAGGGACTTCAGAAATCTCAGTGCACACCTTAGGGTTCCTCTGATCTAATCATCCACAATAAGTGAAAAACACCTGTGTGGGTGTTCAGGGTCACTCGGGCTAATGTTGCTCTGTGAAATATCATCGTTATTACTCAATGCCACCATCAGCCGAATTAAAACAGAACACACACTGCCATATCTATTTCTGGCAGCACTGGGGTCGACTATTACCATCATGCCAATAATAAGTTTAATCTTGTTGCAAAGGTCAAACCATGCAAATTGCATTTAAAGGGTAGAAGGCTGTCTCTTCCTTCTCTGAATATTCAGAAAATGCACCTTCGGGAACAATAATGAGACAAGTTAATGGAGGTCAAAAGCACCAGCAGTTTGTAACTCCGGCTGCTGCACCTGAGGCCGCTGCTGACCTTGGAGGAGTAAACACTATTTCTGTGTTGTGTTGGTTTGAGAAGAAAAGTGTTGTGAGGCCAAGAACTCTGAATGATTGACCACAGTTTACTCTGAAAGACATAGTGAAATAAATCCTCCCCTTAAAGAGTAACTAAACCCTACAGCAGGGCTGAATGATATGGAGAAAAAAAAGGGTTGCACTATTTTGGCATCATTTGGTATATTTTATGCTTCTATTTCTTTTTTTTTGGAAGGAATATCTCAAAGCAAATTATATCTCTTTAGGGACAAAAATTTAATCTGCAACTTGGTTTTCTATATACTCACTCATTCTTCTTTTACCCACTGCAGCCCTCTACCAGGGACTGTGAAACACACAGAAGACAAATTTTTGCAACTTGTGTCTTTTTATAGCCCCAGAATATTGTGGCTCACTTTTTGCCTTTATTATTAATCATTTCTGACAATGTTTTAAAGTAAGTTCTCCAATTATAGCCTTGTGCTTTTGAGTTCTGAAGCTTACTGTGGTGTTGGGCTGACACCTTATGATCGATATTGGAATATCTATCTGAGTTTGGGGGTAAAAGTCCATATGCAAACTGTAAATATACATTGAATTGAGAATATACAGGACATAAGCCCATTAGGGCGCCTGTAGTTGTGAACCACTTGATCCAACAGAGTGTACTCCCAGCATAACCCTTCCATCAGTTTCCCTCATAACCTCAGCGACGACGAAGTAGTACTTTGAGAAAATGGAGGCCCGGCAAAGCCACTGCATGGAAGCACTTTGGGCTCCATACCACTGATAGTTAAGTAAAAACCAAAGACTGGGCAGTGCAAGATGCAAAGCAGCTGGCTTACTCCTTGTCCAGAACAAATGTGTGGGCCCAATTGTCAGCCTTCCAACCAAATGCCACTGCATTTTCCTCAGCAGGCCGCCAACCAGAAGTGCAGCAAAAAGGCCATCATGGACCAGACTGAAAGAGGCAAATGCAAGAACATGCAGAAGAGTTAAAAAGTAAAACAATCCAATGGAAATGCCTTGTGTGCTCTAGCCTTGATGGAGGGAGGGCCAAATGCCCTCAGTTAATAGCATACATGCTCAAAAACCAATCCGATTTGATTTTTGGGAAAAGTGACAGCCCTATTGTGTTGTGCTGCTAAGCATCTTTGATACTGCAGATAATACAATACTTAAAGGTGCAGTGTGTAGAATTTGGCAGCATTTCGCCAAACAGCAACAGTGAACATAGGATATAATGTTTCTATTTGTATGTCAAGTCCATCAAAATAGGAGTACAATCATCCCCATGAAACGTTTGTTTTATTTTCATTTAGTTAGAAAAAGCTTCAAAAAAATGACATTACTGCAGGTTGCCTTCATGTAGGCCGATATAACGATCCGCCATGTTGTCTACGGATGGATTTTAGGGACAAAAAGAACGAAACACAAATCTGTCCGCCTGTTCTGAATTCTACCTGGAATGCAGGTGAAGGAGAGGAGAGAGGAAAAACAACTGACCTAAATCTGTACCCTGTACCCTAACCCTTTTGGTCTTCACAGCCATCCGTTGCTCAGAGATGTGACGTTTTGGTTACGGTTGGGCTCATTCTAGAATCTGAACAATAGATGTCGCTCAAATGCCAAATTCTACACACTGCACCTTTTAAAGGCAGACAGTGTCCTGAGCAATGTCTTAATTTAGTTGTTCAGCTTAGTCACACAATAGGTGTTTTTATCAATATGACTGAAATGGTCAAAGAAGGGGAAGAAAATCCTGAGGGTCTCCAAAAACACAGCCACTCCTTGAACTGCAGCACTGCTGTAAGTGTGATGAAAGTCGTCTTTTGGACATTTTACGGGCAGGAGACGAGCTCTGCATGAACCAAGGTCCTTTCACAGTAACCTTTTCAATGTTGGCAGCAAAAGAACTTTGATTGTAAATACTTGTGAAACATTTGGTTTTGGTCTTCATCAAACAACAAACAAATGGCAATGTGATGTGTTTTGAGTGGGCTTTGCAAAACCTGGGATCGACCATTGAACATGCACGTGCGATGTTAAAATGGTATATACAGAGGTGCAGGAATGGGTCCAAATATGTGGAAGTGAGTAAGTATTAGAAATTCCCTGGTTCGTGGATTTTCGTGGATGAGTTATTAGCCAGCTGCTTTGCACATAATCAACACACAGCCTGTTTTTTTATTTTTTTGTTGTTGTTTTTTTGCCAACAGCAGTGTGGAGCCCAAAGTGCTTCCATGGTGTGGCTCTGGTCTTGTCGTCAATTTTCTTGAGGTAAAAATGAATGGCATTGTATGGTCAGGTTGTGCTGGGGAGAGTGGGTAGAGTGGAACACTACTTCAGGTTCTCTAATGTGCTGCTTAGCTGTATTTTTTTTAAATTATAATGCTCATTTATAGTTTGAGTATGGATTTTAGCCCCTTGCCTAATTCGTCATTCAGATATTGAGTATAATGTGACAGACGTGTTGGGGCGAGTGAGAACTTGTCTAATTGTGAAGTTAGACTAAGGCCAAATACTGCCCCCCACCACCTCTGTTTTGCTCAATGACAGGCTTGTTTTTTCCAGTTGAGGTTTTGTTTTCAGTGTAGTGCTTCTCTCACTCTGAACTCTGGAGTATGTATAGTGTTTGTAGATACACACTAGATATATGTTCATAGAAATATGCGATAGGCTTTCTCAAAATGAGACAATAAAAGATATAACTTTCTGTGGATTTCCTTCAACAGATTTAAACAAAGATTGAATAGAAAACCCTCCTACATATACATCTGTTATTTATTATGACATAGTTGCACCTCCAAGTTGAGTTGTTGCTCCCCATGTGTTGTTCTCAGCTCCCCTGCAGCTCCCCTCTATTTAAACCCTTGAATGGCACTTCACACAAGAGCCTGCAGCGTACATGGCTTCCTTTAAAGCACAGCAGGAACAAATTGTTCCTATAGCTGCTCAACACCTTTCCTTACCCATAGCTAAACAAGGCTGCAATGTGTATGCAGTCACAGTGTTAACATGTTATATTTGCTTGCTGATGAAGAGGTCTGTTCACCTGTTTTGCTTGAGGTGTTTTAATTGAGGGAGGCTGCACGCTGCCTTCTGTCTTATCACTTATCGGAGGCAGTGACGACAACCACGCCGCTAATGTTCGTCTCACTCCCACAAATCCACTCGTAAAATTTATAGCCCTTTGTGTCTGAGCACTCCTAAAATAAAACGTTTGTCCTCGATCTGGCAGATTAAATGACAGCGAGCTCTTGACGGTAACTTCTTCGCCGAAAATTTGTGGTCTTCTCCATCTTGAGGAGGGATTGCCAATAAAACTAAAATGATGATGACGTTGTGATTAATTTGACATTGACAAAGATGTTTATCTTTGGATTGTGTAACATTAGGTGTTTTGGGGTTGTTCTTGATCCTGTTTTGACAGAATGCTTTAAAAACATTTTCTTCAGACTTCTGCAGTCTGCAGTGATGTTCTCCCTTTTTTAAGGATGAACTGATTTAGGTGCCAGAGGACAAAGGTCAAGATTCTCTGGCCTCAATGTCAGGCTTGCTTGTCAGCTTTGCTCGAAACAAAATATCCTGTAAACACTACACAGTTTTAGTCCAACTTTCCTCAAATCAGAAGCACATAAAACTGGAGGGTTTTGTGTTTAACTTTACGAAATGCCCCCTCCTCCCCAAGGATAAATAAATTGGACTTTGATGGTCAAAGTAATCAGAGGAGTTATACTTTGACCTTGACCTGTAAAATTCACATCCCTAAGCCAAAATGGAAATATCTGCTCAACTGAAAAACAGGACTCCTGGCATTCTCTTAAGAAGTTGTGTTTTTAGGACTTAAGGTTATCATGATCTTGACATTGTGCCTCTAAAATGCAATTCACATCTCAATCACAGAGGACATTTGTAGAAAGTTTAACCCCTTATTAAAGCCGGAAAATACAAATTATAGCCAGAAAATTCTAATTTTTGGGTTATTTCACTATTAAATCCAAAAAAGAAAAAAAAAAATCCATAAAATTTAACATATATATTTTTTGTATCTCATTTGATACATTAGGTGCTTTTGGCAACTGATAATCCACTTGAGGACATTTTTATAATTTATCTGTTTGTATTCAGATGTTTTTTTTAGTAATTTGTTGATCAGATTGATTAGATAGAGGTATCATAAAAGTATGTATCAAATATGATACAATAGGCTTTAGGGGGTTAAAGAAGTATCCAGAGTTTTGCACATCGTATTTTGTTTACAATCAAGTGATGACCATGAGAACCCATGACCTTGAAACATGACCTTGAACACAAAATTTAGAACTCATCCATCAGTCAAAGAGGTCATCAAATCATCCATCTATTATCTTTTCCGTTTATCCCTTTCGGGGTCACTTGGGGTTGGAGCCTATCCCAGCTGACATTGGGTGAGAGGATCGGTTGCCAGCCAATCACAGGGCCACATAGAGACACAGACAACCATTCACACACACACAAATAGCAAAGGGCAATTTGAGTCGCCAATTGACCTGATGAGCATGTTTTTGGTCTGTGGGAAAGTTGGAGTCCATGAAGAGGACCCATATGTGCCATCCCAATTAAATCAACGTTATTGAAAAATACTCCAGAAAGCCTCTTGGGATATGATGTCCACAATCAAAGCAAAGACAGGAGTGGAGATTTAACCAAAAGCTTCAAAATAATATTAACATCATTGTGTCAGGGTGAACATTTTTGCCAAAAAAAAATAAAAAAAAAGACAAGAAAAATAACAAGAAAGGAAAAAAAGAAAAAAAAAGCTGTGCTTGAATGACTCTCTTTACTGGCAAGAAATAAACAATGACTCGCATGGAGCTCTACCCATTACCCATGACCCCTAGAATCTAAATTATTATTATGATTTTTTTTCAAATTTGTGCATCATTTGTAGTAAATCCTTTAAGCCTCTGGGAACATGAACTACACTTTTAGAATTTTCACAGAATATCAAAGTTCAATATGTCATACCTTTATCCTTGAAAATATGAAGTATTAGAAAAACTTGTACATTAATTGTTAATTTGACAGTTAACACAATTTTCTGTGGGCTGTGTAGGTATGGCCACTGCAGCTGCTTAGTATTTTTTTTTTTTATTACATTATAATTGATTGTCTAAAGCCCACTGACTCTACATCCGGTTTCTGAGCACCTTCAAACTTAAATGGTGAAACTGCTGAAAGCAAAAATCAGTCCTTAGTATATGTATATAGGATCATAACTATCTGATGAAGAAATTTTGAGTTGATTTGTGATCCAGGAGCTTTAAGATGTTGTATTCACAATCAAAAGATGGACATCAAGCTCTGTAACGTTCACATTATAAGCTCACAATCTAATTAGTTTGGTGAAAAACAAAGTTGTTAACTGTACATAGTTTGAAGAAAATCCCTCAAAGTGTTCTCAACACTTTCACCATAAAGGGATGATCATGGGGCCCAATAACCTTGACCTGTGACTTCCAAATCTGAAGGTTTTTCTAGGTGGAGTTTACAAAGTCTTTCTGTGCCTGAGTGGATCCTCCCACAGACCAAAAACATGCTTGTGTAGTTAATTGCTAACTCTGAATTTATGAGTCTGGTCCTGACATCGGCTGGTGAACAGCTCAGGGTGTCCTCTTCCTCACTCTCAATGTCAGCCGGGATAGGCTCCATTCCCCCGTGTCCTCAAAAAGGCATAAGCGGTACAGATGATGGAAGGATGGACAACTCATAAGGTATAAGGTATAAAAGTATAAAGTTTGTGACTGACAACTGTGGCCCAGTGTCATTTTGGCCACACTTTTCAGTTTAAGTTTTAGTCTTTTGCCTAAAATATCTTTTAGTTGTAGTCATAATTTAGTCATCTTAATTGTTTTAATTTTAGTCTAGTTCTAGTTGATGAAATTTCACAACATTTTAGTCGATGAAATCTACTGTAAATTTAGTCGACTAAAATATGGAGTATAAAGTGTAAGGCATTTTTTATGAATTTCCTTGAATTTCTGAAGTCATGTTTTGGATGAAATGAAACATCTAATAACCCTTTATTGAATGCTAGTAAAGTCTGAATGTATAAATGAACAGAAACAAATTGAACTTTTGTGTGAAATGCAGTCACCTTTATTTAGACTACCTTGGCAGAGCATCTCAGTTACAATACCAGAACTGACAACAAACAGTGAACCTGCTCTACATGAATATATCAATTCATAAAGAGAGTAGCTCTGATTGGATCGCTCCACAACTTATCCCACCATGAAGCTAAGACAGTTGTGATTGGATGTCTCTCTTAAGTCATCCAACCTTTCCACACAACCAAAGCAGCTGTGACTGGATATATTCCTAACTTGTCTCTACTTTCTACATGACCAAATTAGGTCTGATTGGATGAAGTCTGTCAAACATTTTCATCTAGTTTTTATTTGTTGACAAAAATGTCAGTTAATTTAGATTTAGTTTTTGTCCATGTGCACTTGTTTTTACTGTCTAGTTTTTCAGGGGAAAAAAAAAGGTTGTTGATGAAAACTATGGCGAAAATAATTAGTCAACAAAATTAACACTGCTGTGGCCTTTCCAAAACATCTCATTTTTAGGGTTCCATTAAAAAGATACAGTATTAGGGAGATTCAAGGTAATGAATGAAACAAAAACTGTCTTTCATTTGAACAATTATATTGTGACTCTGGTATCTATTTTCTCCTTACCCTGATCTTCTAAACCGGTCTCAATATGTCACATCTACCGGCTCACCTCCACCACTTCCTCCCTGTTAAACATGTTTTCAGCGTGTCACCCTGACATGTTCTCAATTGTTGATTCATTCCCGTGTACCGCTCGTTCGACATTTTCCACTGCTCTACTTTTGTCACCGTCTTTTTGCATACATCCACGCAGATACGCAGTGACATCTGCAATATGGCAAATGTCAGCCGAGACTAAAGAACACACATGAACTGATACCGCTATCTGCAGAGCTAAAGTGCACGCCTCTCCCCCGTCGTGTCGGGGGGAAACAGCTGGAGATGGCGCACTGTGTGGGGAGTGTGTGTGTATTCTGGTGTGACACATCTGGGTAAAGCAGCACGGGGGGGATCCTGAAAGATAGGAGCTGAGCGGGATCCCATTCCTGTTGTGCTCTGTCACGTTTAGGCTCCTTCCACATGCTTGCCTCCCAATGTCTGCTCCACGCTCCCGTTAGCTGTTAGGTAACCTGATGCTAGTGTGTGTGTGTTGATACCCTTATGGTTGAGATCACCACTGTGGCCTCGGACATGAGTGTGTGTGTGTGACGTGACATTGGGTCCCATGAAAGATGGAGGGTGAGAGATTAAAAGGATGCGACACAAGGGCGTGCGTGGAGGAGGGGCTTTATGTCTTTGCTTGTGAAATGGGCGGTGGGTTTCAGTTGATGAATGAGGGCAGCGGAGCAGCACCGTGTGACCATGGCGGTGACAACGAAGGCCTTGGTGGAGACAACAATTTCCATTTTGTGTAAAATCCCATTTTCTTTACCGCCATGTGCCTCAAGGTTAGCGAACAATCGGAATTTGGAGTATGTGTGTGCTGAAATTTGACATTTTTGGACGGTGTGTCGGCTTGTTAGCTGTACATGTGTGTGAGCAGGTGTGTTTGCGAGCTCCCAGTGGAGATTGTATTTCGGTCGGTCAAGCCTGACAGATAACAGTCCACCGTGCTCGTCACATCTATTATTGAGGGGACGGGAAATTGATCGGCTCTAACGGTGAATGTTACTCAGCCTCAGTTCCTCTTTCTCCTCTCTGCCCTATTCGTCCTCCATCCATGCCTTCAACTTTATGCATCTTTCTTTTCACTCCTTTCACCTTTTGCTAGGGATGCCCTGTTTTTATTTTTTTTGTGTGTGTTGCTGATATACTCACTTGGGTGACCTTCTACTGGTGGTGATCATAACCTGATGAAAGGAGCACAAAAAACATGCTTTTACTGATTTTGTTCAACTGGGCAGAACAGAAGCTCCAAAGGAGCTCTGCAACAAGTATCCTGAAGTAAAGGGAATTTACAGCCACAGTATGTAAAATGTGGCCACCAGTGAGTCAAGACATAGTGACACAATCACCCACCTTGCCTGTATACTGTTCTTTAACCTGAGGATCAGTCAATAAGGACGTCACTTTGTGAGGCGTGTACACTAAACAGAAAAAAATCGGTGTTCCAGTATCACGGAAAAACTTCAGATGTTGAGAGAGGAAAATGGCGCTCGTCATGCCAATGAAAGAAATTTCACTTTCAGTTTTTTCTCTCTTGATTGGATATTTGTCTTTGAAACAAAAATGCTGGTTAGCTGTGTAGTGAATATCCCACATGAGGGATGTTTTTGTCAACCAGAGTCCTCAGTTCTAACTGAAATTGGCCCAAAAAACAATATCCAAATCTATTGTTAAATGGCTGGATCCGTGCTTTCATTTTAATTATGCCAAACTCTGATCCCAACTTAAGTTGTCAACAGAAATTGAGCTTCATCATCTAGGCAACCATTTTCCAATCATCTATTGTCCAATTTTGGTGAGACCATTTGAGTTTCAGCCTTAGTTTCCTGTTCCTGTCTGACAGGGGTGGCACCCGGTGTGGTCCTCTGATGCTGTTGCCCATCTTCAAGATTACCTGTGTTGTGGTTTCAGAAATGGTCTTCTGTAAACTTTAGTAATAATAATTAGACCACAGGGAACTCTCATGAACATGAAACTTGACTGAAAACACAACATTTTGCTGGAGTAGAGGAATCTGAAATTTAAGTAATAAAGTAATAAAGTAAAAATGAAACACAAGAATAATTCAGCTGCAGCTTCATAGAAAATAAATATACTGTGATGAAAATACTCCTTGGTAAGTTGTAAGAGTTACTTGTGAAGTAATTTTGATGGTGGTTCAGCAAGTAGTGCACGTGTCTCACAGCAAGAAGATCACTGGTTCAATCCCCGGGTTAGTCAGGACCTTTTTGTGTGGAGTTTTTATGTTCTCTCCTGGCACTCTGGCTTTCTCCCCTAGACCAAAAACATGCTCATTAGGTTCACTGGTGACTCCAATTTGCCATTAGGTGTGAGTGTGAGTGTGAATGGCTGTCTGTCCCTCTATGAGACCCTGCAATTGGCTGACGACTGGTTCAGGGTGCATCCTGCCTCTCACCAAGTGTCAGTTGGGATAGGCTTCAGCCCCCATCCGTGATCCCAAAGAGGATGAGAGGAATAGATAATGGATGGATGGATGGATGGATGGAAGTGAGGAAAAAGTGACATTGATGGGTTTATATAGAATAAAAGTTCACTTCTGTTTGTTGATACATGTTGTATATTGACTAAAACATAGCACAGACTTTTCATTTAGACCACACAGGCCTGTGAAAAAAGGTGAAAAAAGCGTCACTCACCTGTTTTCAGGTAGAATAGGCAGATAATGATCGGTTGCTGACTGGGGATGGACGTCTAAAATCAATTTCTGTTGAGAATCACTAATTGTTCCCTGAAATAATGATGATCATTACCCTTTTTCCTAAAAAAAAAATCTTATCAAGTCCCTCCACTTTGATCTGCAATCCTTGGAAATCAAAACTGCCACCCTGACATCAGAGGAAGTCATCAAAAATGAAAACAAGAAGTCAAAAATATAATAATGGCAGACAGGTTAGAACTGGTCAGAACTGTAGCTTAATGTGATGGACATCATTGCCACTGAAAACCTTTGAAGGCCAACTTTTGCCCACACAGAAAACCCACAGGAATCAAGATGGGAATCATTAAAGAATAAGATTGACTAGCAGAATCAATCATGGAATTGGCATCTATAAAGTTTAATCAACTCCCGTCCCTATTGCTGTTCAATCAGAGCGTCTACATTCAGTTTCCAGTTTGTGATTCGACCTCCAAACCTCCATGCCTTTACTATTTAAACAGCTGTGAATTTCCCATCTTCTCTTGTCCTCCTACTCTAAAACCTCATTTTCTAAGTTAACTCTAGGATGTAGACAACCACGCTGTCTCAGTTTCTCAATTGCCTGCATAATTTGACTTCTTGTTTCCTGGCACGCTCTTCTGTTGTTGAGGTTGTTGTTCCTCTGTGTATCAACACAGCCGAATCCTCTTCCCACTCCGTTAGCAGAGCCCTTTTCAGCCCCCCCGTCTCTCCTCTCTCGTGCTCTCTCCTCATCTCCCCTCTGTTCTCATCATGGCTCACCTTTGATCACTTGCTCTGGGAACTCTTCATCGCACAAAGTCAAACATTTTATCTTTGTTGTGTGACAATATGACTGTAGAAGAGACCACGTGCTGCCAGCCAACACGGCTGTTTGCGCCCTGAATTCATGCCGCGGGGAAGAAGAAAGCCTAATTTGAGCTCAATTCATCATGGCAAGATTGCCCTGCATTTATTGATAATTGCTTTTTTCCGTTTAAAGGGACGGCGTTTAAACCTTCAGTGGTGTAAACATGAGAGATGCAGCTGTTGCCGCAATTAACTTCTCACTTTCCCTAATGAAAGGATTAATCCGCCAGCAAATCTCTCGGCTTCCTTTCAAATGCCAAGCATCCATTCAACGTGCTGCCAGGGGAAGAAAGGGGCCCCGTGTCGAAACAAAATGGGACTATCTGTAACTAGAGCCAAAAGTCACATTCATCTGCTCGGCCTGGTGTCCCATCATCAGGCTTCCTTTACTGCTGAGGAACAAGAGAGACCCTCGACCAACTGCTGTTTGATGATTTCCTGAACGCAGTTTTCTGCAAGCGTCTGTTTCCCACCACCTATGCCGCCTCCATCTTTCTTCCATCTTCCATTCAGATCGAAAAGCATCTTTGCTCCCCCCCCCCAACCCGAAAAGATGCCATCACCACTGTCAGAGTCTAGCAGAACGGACGACGGAGAGCTCTTTTCCTCTTCACAGGCGTTTGAAAGCTTGAAAGTGAAAAGCTGTCTCCTGTTGGCGTGAGATGCGTCTGGGCAGCCAACAGTGACTGACAGCCCGTTGAGAATGGAGCAGAGCTTAGGCAAAATCTTTGAAGGCATCGATTGCATGCATTGATCAGTTTCCTCTACCCTTTTTTAACACTCAGACGGGGGGACAGGGTTAGAGATGGCTGAACAGATTTGATCCATGACAAATGCCAATCATTCTTCCTTTTCAGCTCATGCTATTGATCATAGAGGAGAACAGTCTTCGTCATAGTCAACATTTGCTCAAGCGCTGCACCCAGATGTTAGTTTAGATTGTGTGCAAAGTCTAGCTGAAGTCAATTTTTGTCAACACTGGTTTTTGAAATGGACAAAAAGTCTGTTTTGAAGGCTGATAAACAAGTCTAAGCCATGGCGGTACACTTAATCCAAATGAAATCAAAGAAGATTTGCAAATATTCCATCAAATGTGTAGCCTTGCATAGCAGACAGACCTGACTGATTCATTGTCTGGACTCCTGCATGTCCGCCTTGCCAACCTCTGATTGTCCAAAGACTTCACTCGGCTAAATGCTTAACGGCCCAATCAGGGGAGAGAGGCGGGAGCTGCAGATGTGACGACAACAGGAAGTGACTGCATGTTTGAAAACAATGGCGGCTTCTTAAGCGGTCTCAATATATGTAGTTTTTTTTTTTTTTTGATCAGAAATGGACTCAATTTATTCTTTGAAAGAGGAGCAAAGAATGCCACTTGAGGCTTGTCTTACGAGAAATCATGTTTTTGCTCTTCTCCTGACCGGGGATCACTGGGAGAGAACGTGGAAATTCTTGACGGACATGCCGGTTAGTCTATGGTTGTCATGGTTACTCAGTGATACTTGGCAAAATATGCTCTCCTCAGAAGTTTACCGGGAGAACTTGGCAGGGATTTTCTTTGACGAGGTCCGTGTTAAATGATACATCTGTGTGGTATAATTTAATATGAGACGATAGTCTAAGGTAGTTCAAGCTAACGGCTAACAACAGCGCGAGCTGCTACGTCATACATAGCAGCGTTGCTTGATAGGGATTGGTCTGTGATGAGTGTGACGAGCCGAACGATCGTCCAATCACAAGCTGCTGTTGTTTTTGAAGGTTCTGCCTCTGAAACCATTTTCGAACGGCTCTTTCCCAGATGGGGTGAAATATTTCAGTGGCGGATATATGTAACTGTCCGTCCGGCGTGTCAGGTTATCAAATGTGTCTAACCTTTTAAATGCAACAGTGAAAGAGATGGGGATGTCATCTTCTTTGAAATTATAAATTTAAGCTATTCATTTTCATTCAATTTAAAATAAAGGTACTTTGATTGTTTCAGCACCAATCAGTATTGGCTGATCTATAGAAAAATATGATTGGTTGACTGGAATTAATGCCTGTAAACACCAATACCTACCACTGATCACCTTCGGATTAGCCTCTTGTTTACTTGTCTGCTTCTTCTGATGCTTTGTCATCTTCTCATATGAACTCTAGTAGAGTCTCCAAAACTTTGTCTTCAGTCCATTAAGTCCAATTTATTAATCCAGTATTTAAGTCTGTACTGATATTTATGCTAAGACCAACAGGATAAAAGCTAATCAGTGATGCATTTGAGGTCCAGCCCGAAACATTGTGATGCATTCAGTTTGACTGAGTAAAATGAGTATTTGACAAAACTAAGAACATGATTTGTTAAAATTTAAATTACAGAGTTGAAGATTTAGATTTTGGCTGAACCTTTAATACTTATTTTTGAGTGGAGGTGAAATATGTTTTCTTGGCATCGAGAAACAATTCCATCAGTTACATTATGTTAATGAGTTCATATTTTTAAGTGTATTATTTTTTATTTGTTAAACTCTTTGCAGTGTTTGCCTGTTGGATTTAATTAATATTTTTAATTAAGTCTGTCAACAATTTTGTTTATTCACAGAATAAAAACAAGTGATGAATGAGTCTTTTTATTGTATAATTCAGATTTCCTTATACATATATATATATATATATATATATATATATATATATATATATATATATATATATACACACACACATGTATATATGTATATATGTGTATATATATGTATATATGTATATATATATGTATATACATGTATATATATATATATATATATATATATATGTAGAGAGAGAGAGAGAGAGATATATATATAGATATAGATATAGATATATAGATATATATATATATATAGATATATATATAGATAGATATATACATATGTAGTTAATAACTAATGATATAAACCTAGGTAATTAGGAACACCTGTTGTTACCACAATCAGCTGAAACTGTAGCATATTGAGCCAAATCTGACAGATGCAGTGGTCTTAGGTGACCAATAGATATCCAGTCTAAAATGGAAGACATTAAAAACAACATAATCATTAAACATATCTATTCTGCAGTGTATCAAGAAAAACAAGGCCCCAAATGCAAGATAGAGTCATCAAGCCAATCAGTAAAACCAAAAATTAAACCAGCATCCATCATCAGTATCACATAATGTATGATGACCTAAATCATAAAATATTTTTTCATCCTGTTGCCCTTTGGTAATCTGTATCTGCTGCCTGAGGGCAGAGGCTTTAACTCACCGAATAGAGGGTGTCAAGGACACAGTGAGATGTCTTAAGCTGTAGCTGCTGGGGGGTTTTAAGATTTTCCTAATGACATTTAGGAGTTCCTCATCTCTGAAAATAATTTGTGTATCATCAAACTCTCTACTGATTCATGCCCAGTAGAATGGTAGCTTGAGTTTCATGTATCTCCCTGACAAAATTTATAGATTCCAGACTATTCTCTTAATGTGCCAACCCCAAATTAAAGAGAACTTAACAGTCTTTTTCCTGATGTGAAAGTGTGACCTGGACTTCCTGGAGTTAGTGCAGAACTCTCCAGTCCTTGGGGGATGTGTATGTGGATGACTCATTGTCAAGAAACACTTCGTGCTGCAGCCAGTTTGGCTTTTTAATGGACAATGATGGATGTATTTGCCCTGTTCAGGTTAAGAGGGTTCAAAATAAACCTAGAAAATTAATACCATTAATTCAGTCTTCATTCGTCTCCAGTGTCTTGTATCTTGGCAGCTTTTTCAAGTGAATTGCTTTCCACTCCAGCCTGCCTGACCCAAGTGCAGCTTACAAAAGCTGATGAGCTAAAGCCACCACAGCCCCCAAATTACAACATCAACGCTGACCCTGCATCTCTGGTATACCATCTACAGTATTCTGCTTCTAGACAGACCAAATTAATCCTTTCAAGCATCATCATAACCTATGAACCCTGGCAGAGGAAGTGTTTTGATCCTGTTTTTGTATGTTTGTAACTGATCCATTTCTTAGCAGCAGGTTTGACTGTGAAAGGAAAAAATGTCTCAAAACTCTCCAATGTTATAATCCAACAACAGTCACATGCAGTTCTTAGTATTTTATATTTATAACAACATACTCTCTACATACTCTAACTACTTTGTTAGGCCCACCCAATAAACTGTTTGTTGACACAAATATGTAATAAGCCAATGTCAGGGCAGTGACTCAATGCATTTAGGGGATGTAGACATGGTTAAGACAACCAGCTGAAGTTCAAACTAAGCATCAGAATGAAGTCGACTGGTGATTTAAGGGACATGGAGACATGGTTTTGACGTGCCTGAGGTCAAAAGGAGAATAGTCAGAGTGATTGGAGGTGATTGAAGGCAACAGTAACTCAGATAACCACTCTTTCATCTAAGGTATGTAGAAAGCCATTTCTGGATGCATAAAACGTTGAATCATGTAGCGGATAGGCTGCTGCAGTGCAAGACCATGCTGAGGGCCACTCCTGTCAGCTAAGAACAGGAAACTGAGGCGTGTTGACGAAAATTAGAGAATAGAAGATTGGAAAAGTGTGCTCTGGTCTTATAAGTCTCAATTTCTGTGGCAATATTCACATAGTGGGTCAGAATTTAGCTTGAACAACATGAAAGCATGCATTATTCCTGCCTTTTATTAATCACTCAATCCATCTTTATTTGTATAGCGCTTGCTCATAACAAGTGTTATCTCAAGACACTTTACACTAGAGCAGGCATATATGAATATATACAAATACATACAATAAATATATTTTAATATACACATACATACATTTGCTGAATTTGCTGAATATAGAATCAGTCAGTCAATCTTCATTTGTATAGCGCCATTTGTGTTAAATATAAATTCATTTAATGTAAGCCCTTTGAGATGTGACATCTCATTTTCAAGATGGACCTCATGTCTGTATGGTTGTAAAGATAGTTACTATGGATGTGTAATCAATAAACCATGGATTGAAAGATCAATCTAATATTAGAATTAATATCTCTAATGAACATAACATATAACCATTGTATCAGTGGTTCAGCTAAGTTGTTGTGGTGTTATGGTGTGGGGGATATTCTCTTTGCACATTTTGTGCCCAAACTGCTGCTGGTTTCTTGCACATGACAGTAAGGTCACTGTAGTCCGGTGACCTCCACAGCTATCAGATCTCAATACAAAAGAGCACCATTGGTATGTGGTGGAACAGGAGGTTTGCATGTTGAATGTGCAGTTGACAAATCTGCAGCAACTGTGTGATGCTGTCATCTCAATATGGATCAAGATCTCCAAGGAATATTTCCAGCACTTTGTTGAATTTAGGCAATGAAATAACTAGAAAGCACTCGGAGAGTTCAAACTTCCTCCAAGGTAGCTCACATATTGCTATTAAATCTATAAGCAATGGTTTCACGAGAAAGTTACCATCATAATATGATTCCTCGACCCTGGAAACCCACACCTAGCACTCAGAATCATGTTGATATATTATTAGTTTTTTTATTAGTTATTATTATTAGTGATATTATTATTATTAGTTATCAGTTAGACAGTTATTGTGCAAAAATGATCATTCGCTATTGGTGATTATCTGGATCACCACTAAAATATAATCATTTTTAAGTTGGGCCATTACCAACATCTCCAGGAAATGTCAGCAAAATCCATCCTGTAGTTTTTGTATAATCTTTCTAACAAACAAACAAAAAGACAAACAAACAAACTTATGCTGGCAAAACATAACCTCCTTGGCAGAGGGAATTACAGCAGATCTGAGGACAAAAGGGGGTCCAACCCAGGACTATCAAGGTGTACTTTATAAAATGGCCAGTGATGGTGTAAGGCACTAGCACCTATGACAAGTCCTTCCCCTTCTGTCTGTGACAGAAACCCAGAGATATGCAGCACAACATCCACTCTGCTAGCTGGGTGTTTAAATCCTGCTTATATATGATGATTTTAATCACTTGTATATTTAATGGATCTCGATCATCGGCTCATTCGGCAGCTGTGCTGCTATCAGTCTTTAGTCACAATTATCCAGGTGTGCATCACAGTAATTATATCCTAGATACCACCACTCTGCTGATACTGTCCTGTAAACATCTGCTGTTACAGTCCCTCTTGCGTGAACAGTCTGTGCTGTAGTTCATATCCCCTTGATTTAACAAGGTTCATTCATGTTTTTGAAGGGGAATTGGTGCATGGATAATCTGTATTTTTCCAGAAAATCTAACTTCATATCATTTGCTTTCATGGTTAACTGCTTGACTTTAGTGTGTGTTACAATCCGAGTTAATTAATGTTCTCTGAGGGTAAAAACTAAAATAACTCAATAAGAGCACTATCGCTTGTGACTTCCACTTGACCATGTAAATAAAAAGGAATAAAACACAGACTTCTGAAAAAAGTGAGGCTGCAAGAAAAGCTATGTTTCATTCAGTCTTGTATGAGTGTACTTGAAGAATACATGGAAAATTGAATGTTATTTCCAAGCATTATTCTAGTCATCCAGGGTTTCACACTGCATGCCACGTTTCACCTTTTACAAACAGTCATACAGTGATGATGGAGGCTGCTATGTGAGGTGCTGACCTGCCTCATTCAAGAAGGCTCAACCTTTGGGAGAAATTTTGTTAAGAAGGTATGCAGAGGTACCAGCATGTTGATGTAGGAGTTTCTTCTCTTCAATGGAACCAAAAATGTGAGTTCAGCTTATGACTTTAGGCCTTTGAGTCTTCTTCTCCCTCTTTTTCACTCTTTTTATTTTCTTCTAGCCATTTATTTGAAAAGAAACACAGCCTTAAGGTCCATTTGTCCTCACTCACTCTGCATACACTAGCAGCATGCATTGATTGTGCCACAATACAGCATGCAAAGTCAGCAGCAAAAATAACCTGGATATGTCAGATGAAAAATCAGAAGTACTCACTCACTGGCCTCTCAACTACGGGTGGGAATCGAAAACAAATTCCAGTTTAGAATCTGTAGTGGCTCCCTAAAGGAACTGACATTATTAACACTTTTGTTGATCAGTTCCTTTATCAATTTCTTCCACCAGCAGGGTCAGAAATGGTCAAACTGCACAACTTTCAGTAACTTGCAGCAGCACTGATCCAAGCAGCACAATAATGAATCAGGAGTTTCATGTAGGGCCCTATAAAATCAGCAATCATGTAGTCGCAGACAGAATTGGACATTAAAAGCGGAATTCAACATAAATGCGGAATATCACGGAAATGGCCGACATTTTACATAAAAGTTTTTTTCGGAATAAAAATGAATGTATCTCTTCCTCAAAGGGGGTCACTAAGGCTGGGGACAATGCTCACTTCACTTCCCCTCCCCCTCCTCCTCCCCTCATTAACAATGCAAACATGTCAGTCTACGAAACTCCAGACTAACTCCAAAGTACAGGGCAGAGCAGTTTCCCAACAATTATTATGTGTCAAGTGATCAAATGTTTTGCAATTTTTGTAAACAAACTGTTGACTGAACCTGTGAAGATACATGTGAGGCCCACCTGAAGAGTGACTGATTATATTTCATTGCTTTGTGCAGTGTCTCGGGGTTACATGTCTGTAAAATACTAAAAACTGAATCCTAAAAAAATTAAAATGGAATATGGGAAAAATTAAAACGTACTTTGCAAAAAATAAAACAGATTTTATAGGGCCCTATTCATGTGTTTGTTATTGTTGTCAGTGAAAACCTACAGGCCAGCATTTGCCATGTAAGCAATGTAAGCTGACATTGTTTTAATCCAAGAATTGCGTAAAGGATGAGCTGGGGAGGGGAGGGTTGCAAAGCAGCTTGCAGGGAGAGCAGTGACGAGTAGGCTGGTGGTCTGAGTGCATTTAGCCAATGGCAGCTTAGAGGTAATCAGGTGGCTGTTAGCAGTGGTGGGTTAGCTTTGGATCAGCTGTTTAACATCGAAATGCTGGCATGTTAGCAATCCTTACTCTGTGTCCTGCCAAAACTAACACTAGGCTCCATTTCTGCTGTATTGAAACTGCGATCTGGCCCCATATATATGAACACAACACAGCAAAGATCATTACTTTCCTTATTTTGGATCAAATCTACAAACACTTTAGCCTAAATGTGCATAGTTATTTTGGTCATAGCAGAAAGTGATTTCTGTCCCTTAAACTAATGTAAATAAACCAAACTGCCCCTGTAAGCCTGGAGTAGCCTTAGGACCAGAAAAAAAGGTCTGTTATGAGTCAGTTTAAAAGACCCCTCACCTTTCTCCTTCTAATAATGTGTTATCTAACTCACTTGTACTTTTACCCGAGTCTTTCCTCTGGTTATTAGTCCGTTTATTGATCGTAAGCGCCTCGGCTGAAACAGCATTTATTGGTCCGACCTCGTGTTAAGTGGCTGCTCTCTTGTTTAAATTACCGTTTCTATGGCAGAGCACCCACAGCAATTTAAATTCATTATTCCGTCTTATTTGTTTTGCTATTTTGGGATGTGCAGCCTATTTTCCTCATTTCTGTTCAATTTGCATACATCATTGAAACAGTCTATGCAGCGTGTGCTGTTTACAGAGGTAAACATTACAGGTTACAAGTGTGGACTGATTTTGTTTAAAGGCAGCTTCAGAGGAAAGGACTTTTATCTGAGACAAACACTGTGTTTGTCTTTATTTATGGCTTTCTGTGGGTTTGTGTCTGGTGTACAGTTTGTTCCGTTCGAGCTTAATGAAGTGATATTTGAAGGGGGATTAAGTATCAGCCGGTGTGCGGATTCATAAACAACTTATCATCTTGATCCTCGACTCTAGGTCTCCTTTATCTTCGTCGTGATTTGTGTCTCCGTGTCGCTATTTTTCCCACAATCCCTCAGTTATAATCTCAATTTAGAGCTCCTCCTCTGACCGCAGCAGTAGCCAACTCATTTTAAAGCCCAAGATTACACAACTGCCCTTCTCCGTATCTCTGACTCCTCATCTCTCCAGCCCTCTACTCGCTAATCCGAGCATCTTATCTCCCAGCTCGGACTGCCTCCCAACTGTCCACCTAATTCCCCCCAGTCTCTCCGTCCATCTCCCCCTCCTCCTCTTTCCTCCAGCCTCCTGGACTTTGCACACCCTGCACCTCCCTGTCTCCCCTCCTTTGTTTCACATTCAGGCCCTCAGACTGAGTTTATTGCTATGACAGGCGATCATCAGCAGAAGCTACAAAATGTAATGGGTGCACGCAGCAGAGCATGCATCCACCGTGCAGCACAGAGACATGCATGGGGTGGACGAATGCACACACGTACACACACACTAACACACATTTTCACAGCTGAATGAGCATTCACTCCCTGCGTGCTCCATTCGCTCTGTCTGCAGAGGCAGCTCAGACGAGAGGAGTGTTCAGCTCGGACCTTCAAAGACAGAAACTAATGACCGTCTGATTAATTCATTAGTGCAACACTTTACCGTCTCCCCGCAGGAATCAAAGCTGTTTACTTTTTTATTATAGAGTACGGGTGAACACTGTAAGTCAACAAGTGAATTCATCTGTAAGGAAGAGCTGAAAGGATTTATTTTGTGCCGGTAGAATATCTTTACTTTTTGTTTTTAAGCTTTTCATGGTTCAAAAGTTTTTTTTGAGGAGCAAAATCAACCAAGATGGTTTCCATCCATCAGTCCATTACCTATACTGCCTATTTTCTTTCAGAGATTGGGACCTATCTTAGCTGATAGTGGGCGAGAGACAGGGCGCACCTTGGACTGGTCTTCACCCAATCATAGAGCTAATATAGAAGAGAGACATTCAGCCCCACACTCAAAACCAATGGCATTTCAGACTAACCAAACAACATAATAAGCATTTTTTTTCAATCTATAGGAAGAAACTGGTAACCTGATCTACCAGATAGACTGTTTTTTTAAGACAGCAAAACTTTTCAAATACACATCCCAGATATGATTGGACAATTGCCCTGTCAATCATATTAATTGCTACTGCCGCACAGTTAGGCCCAAAACATGAGCGAATTCAGACAGCAAAGTCTCAACAAAACCAGTCTGGAGAGGAGGGAAACTGTCGTCTTCATGGAGAAATGCTTTCAGAGTTATTCTTTGTTCTTTATTTGATAAAGAAATGGTGCCCATTCAAAAGAAAACTGCCTAAAGCAGGTAGCATCTATGCTAATCTCTGAAAGAGAAGCCACTGTCTACAGGCCTGCAGATGCCTCACTGCTCAAAGCTCTCACCTCTTTCTGCCTGATTACAGACATTAAAACAGACAGAATCAACCTGTGTATGATGAGAGAGAGAGACAGCATCATTTCAAGAAATGTATCTGTCCAAATAAAAACACTAAAAGTGCTGTAGTATATATGCCAGGCCTGGAAGTGGTGCTGTAATGCTGCTGTAGACATACACTAAAACAAGAGTAGAAGACAACGAGCATATGCACATATCATGAAAAATAAACACTGGCTGTTCTCCATGAGTGCCATTGTTTCTGTTGATGTCAGAGTTAGCGCATGTGGTTTAAGGGAGAGGTGGAGCTGTAACGTCATTGTTTCTGAAAAAAATGTATTCATTAGACACAGAAATGCAAGGGCGGCGTTTTCATATTCCACTCAGGGACTGGCTTTCAAAAATACGAGTTTGCAGGCACCCAAAACATCGTATCTGTGTGGACGAAACGCAGATACGATTAAAAACTTGTGTGGACAGACCTGAATCTGTCTCTGTGTGGATGGCTCCTCATATAATAGACCACCTTTGAGATGTAGTGGAACAGGAGATTCATGACTGCTGTTATCTTGTCAACATGGACCAAAAGCTTAGAGGAATGTTTTCAGCACATCAGTGCCACAAAGAATTAAGGCAGTTCTGAGGCTAAAAAGGATCCAGCCTGGTACTAGCAGGGTGTAGATTTATTATTTTCTTATCACTGTTTTTGCCAGCTGGGTTTAGTTTAGCTGAAGTAGGAAACTACTGATACAACCACTGACTAAATACAGAGTCAAGTACAGCCTTTGTGTAGACCCTCCCTGTGTATTCACTCAGCTCTTGACACACTTCTCTCCCTCTCACGGTTTCTTTTTCACTCTGTCTCCACAGCCTAAGAAATAATAGCAGAAATGATGATGTTTTGAGCCAGGCCAAGGCAGGATGATACTGTGGCAGTGTGCTCCTTGGCTGGCCTTCATGGTCTAGTTTTTTCCTCATCTCCGTCAAATCCTTTGTCTTACTGACAAGCTCCTCTCTCTGCCGGCCAACTGTTACTGAGGCAGAGTCTTACTTGGCGGGGGACTAGTGAAACCAGGACCTCTTCCCTTGCAGTCCCTGGTGATATCAGATTGATCCACCAGCTGATTAGCGATTAGCCGGCCACTTAATTCTATCTTTAGTCAAACCTGGAAAACAGTACTTTTTTAGGGCTGCCCAGTTGGCGGCCAAGTTTGAAGAGCCAGATGAAAGAGCAACCGGCTGTCAGATGGGGGGGCTTTCCATCGCAGGGTTGGAAGTGGAGCAAATGGATTTGAAGAGTCAAAAACTGAAGCGTCGGAGGGGGGAGAGAGAGCTGTCCTAAATGAGAACAGTCACCTGTGGGTAGCGATAAAAGCTGACAGATGGATGTGGTGATAAATAGACAGATGGGTAGTTAGATAGATGGAGGGAGCTGATTTTCTAAGATGGAGGGATGATGGCAGATGGGGTAAAGAGATACGCTAGAAGACGGGCAAACTTTCTGTGAGCACTTGAAGGCTCACTGTTGTCTTGAAGGTTCACTTTGCTATTCACTCATCCCTTTCTCTTCTCTTGTGCCTGGTTTGGCCTCTGTCATCTACCGTTAACAGTGTTGCCAGATCTTGGGGAAGAAAGAAGCAGCCAGGTGGAAGAAAAAACAAGTGACTTAGCTCTACATATGTAAGGGCTGTCTGGTGATTCTAATCTTAATTTATATCTAATTTGATAGTTATCTTCAGGTAGTCACAATTTTCAGCTCTAAAAATGTTTTGCAGGAAGCACATGAAGGCAAACATATTTAAATCATGATACTCTGGTCTGGAGCCACGACTTACCCCCAAAATCCACATAGTTAGTGGGCAGTTAGGACATCAACAGTAAGGACAAGGCAAGGGCTGAGATTTCAGGAGTTTTGAGGGTGATTGGCAAGTTTAACCTGCCAATCAGTTGTCACATAAAGGCTTTTGAAAGAGCATGACTCAAACAAGTTCTTGTAACAAGCCTTTATTGCAAGGTGCTCCAGTCATGGTGGATTTATGTTGGATCTGAAATAAAAAAAGACATTTTACAGCATTGACCTACATTTTCAAGGTCAAGTGTATTGAGATAACATTTGTTTATAATTCAGGGCCATACAAACAAAGACTGACTGACTGATTTGATTAAACTTTAAATGTCCCATACCCGCAGAATTGACTTTCTTTGCTCTTAATGTTGTTCGAATGGGCTTGGTGAGCAGAAGGATGTTACACCTTCAGCCAACTCTCAGTTCATGAAGAAGTGCTCTTGTCATGGCGTGAAACCCAAATAACTAACAGAAAACAAGGATAAGGACCAAAGAGCAGATTAACAAAAAAGGCTTTGTTAAAAAATTAAAAAAAGGATCAAAAGACAAAACTAATTTTTTACAAAAAAGTTCAAAATGCAAAGTATCAAATCAAAAATTGGTCAAAGAAAGAAAGAAAGAAAGTACTAGAATCTAAATACAAAGTGCAAATTTAAGTCACTGAGAGAAGTTCAACAACAACAAAAAACCAGAAACTACCTACAAAACAGGAGGAACACTGGAGATAACACTGGAGGAAACTCTGAGGAAACACTGAGGAACACTGAGGATGCTGAAGATTCACACATGGAGTCAGACTGGGAGGACGAATGACCCAACACAGACAAAGGGGAACACAGAGATTAAATCCACCCGGGAAACATCAAGCATAGGTGAGACAATCACACAGGTGGAGGGAATCATCATCAGAGGCACACAGAAGGGAGAGCAGGAAAACACCGCATAGAACAGTGGGATTTCAAAATAAAACAGGAAACACGAGAGACAAGGGAAACAAGAGGTCACAAAGACAAAGAACACAAGGAAACACATACTGAATAAAACAAAACTAGCCATATCATAACAGCTCTATGCCTCTTTAAAGAAAATGCCCCTTAAAATGCTCTGATTTTTACATCCTGGATTTATTATGTCATAGCCCATACAGCCTCCACCTACATGTGTGTTTTCTGCATATCACAGGCAGACACCATGACTGTTCTAAGTCTGCTGCGTGGCTTGTAACCCTCCTCCACCCTTCCATCAGGCATCGTTTGGGCAGCCAATCAGCACAGGGCTCATTATTGTAGCTTCCTGAAGCCTCCACGCTCCCTCAGATTGAGTGTTTCCAAAGAGGAGGGAAAAAGAGCTGCGTCTGATCCTCAACAGAGATAACATTTTTCATTTTTTTAGTCAACTTAAATCACATCTTTGCTTAATAGACACTCAATGGCTTGACATAAACGGTCAAACACACCAGAACATGGGACCTTTGAAACACATACTTTGGACTGCTTTTTGTTCTCACCCATGGCAGAAGCAGATATTCACTGATTAATATTAATTCAAACAGCAAATTAATTCAAGAAGAAATAGCTCAGTGGTCCCAAACCAATCTTATACCACAGACCAAATTTATTTCATATAAAATAGTTGCAAACCAGTCCTTGAGGGGGAGCTGGGCTTTGAAGAGTCTTCTTGAGCCAAACACTGTATTGCCCTGATGGACTTGAAATACTTCACATAGTTATGTGGATAAGTCCATTAGTTTGTCATGTTAGAGCCTGTAAGATGGGGAAAATGGTTATGACTTGTGGTTTTGACAGGCCCGTCCAGAACTGTTCTGGCACCACGCCTGCACCAACACAGACTTCTGACATTAGATGCAAAAGGTCACTAAGCAATGAGAGAGAAACAAGCCCAAAATGGCTTAAAATAAACAGACTTTGCAACACTGACCATGACTTGCCCTCCTTTTCCATCTTTCTCTCCCATCTCACTTTCCCCCCTTTGCTGTCTTCGTCTACCTCACCGCTGCACTCATGGGATATTTTTAATAGAATTAGGCTGCTCTTGTTATCAGTGGAGCGGGTAGCCACGGAGTGAGGCGAGATTGAAACAGCGATTTCCAATTTGAGATTGTGTCACACACATCTCCCTGCGCTCAGATAGCATCGACGAATCACCACCACCATCTTCCTCACTCGCTCACTTTGTCCCCTTTTGCCTCGCTTGGGTATTTTAGCCCTCGCCCGGGCCTTTTATTCTCCCCAGGACCAACATCTAAATGCATACATGCTCTCCTCACTGTCGCTCTGGATCCGCCGGTTTCTCCTGACACTTTATCTCCTTGTCTCTTTCGCTCTTCGTCCGCCTCGCGCACACTAACACATCTCTCTCTTTCTCCTTCCGAGTCCTGTCCGCGGACTCACTTAGTACCTCCAAACGCAGCTCTGCTTTCACTCCTTTCCTCTCTTCTTTTTTTTATGTTCTTGTCTCTTCCACTCTTCCCACACTTGCTCGTTTCTCATACCTCCAACTGTCCGCTCTTTCCTCCCACACCAACTCCTCCTTTCTCCTCCCACCTTGTCCAGCGTCGCTCTCTCTGTCCCCATCGAATGTCCCCCCTCCCTTCATCCTTCATCCTCAGCTCCCTCTCCTCTTCCCTCCTCCATCTTTCTCCCTCCAGCCTGCAGGCGTTGGATCCCTTTGACTTGTCTTGTCAGGTCTTTGGATTTCTCTCGTACCTCTGGAGATATATTGTGTGTGTTCATGCAGCACAATCCTCGTAGCTTGTGGCCTTGTGTGTGCATTTGTGAATGTGAAAAGGCCTGTGTTTGAGAGGCTGGATTGATGCTTTGTGTGTGTGTTTGTACATGTGTGGGTGTTTGTGAGCTCCTTTAGTGGTTGGCCTGAGGTTTTTTTTTTTTCTCTTTACAATAACGCCATGTCTCCACCCTTTGTAAGAGTCTGACTGAATCACAGCCCTAACACTCGGCCATCTTTAGTACCTTGATGCCCCCACTCTTCTCTCAAAAGTTTACTCCACTAGCATTCCCCTCATTACAATAATTGCCAAAACCACGATGTGGAAACATTTCTTCATTACACACCCTCTCAACTTTTTTATGGAGATGAATGCAAAAATTGACCGGTATTTTTCAGAAGTTCAGACCCCCCAACTACGAAGAAATCAGTTTGTTTTTTTGTCTCTCACATCCCCAACTTTACTCTCTGTTGACACTAAGAAATCTTGGCAGACTTAACTGTTGTATTCAAGATTAAAGTTTATGCAGGGAGCATCAAATCTGAACCAAACAGAAGGACAGGTCTCAGGGTCAACTCTGCCGTGTTATTATAAGAGCAAAGAGAAGCAAAAGCCTGCTCAGGTCTTATTGAATTATTCAACATAAGGGTTAATAGTTGAAAGACTTTATGAGAAAGTACATTGTAGCACTGGGCATACTGTACACCCACACGCATGCATGGATATACATCTTGGCATGCAGCTGCAGAACAAAGAAGATATTTTTTTGCTGATTTGCATTCATATACCCACAGGCCAAAGCAAGTTTCTACACGAAAGATTTCTTGAGGCATTTAATCCTGTAGTTTGAGAGCAGGAAAAAAGGCAACAATGGAGTCTAGGTTAATGAAAAAAGCAGAAAATAGTGCTTCATCTTAGGGCTTGATATCAACGATAGATAGAGCAGCTACACATGATTTCCCGCACAGAAAGCTTTGTTGATCTTCGTAACGCTGTGCCTCTCGCTGCTCCGCTCGCTGCTCCGCTTCCTTGTATTTCTTGCATCCAGCGAAAACGGTCAATGTAATTTACTCCAGCCCCCGGCTCTCCTACGTGTACACCTCCTGCCATGCCCACTCCGCTGTGATTGGTCACACCCCCGAGAACTTCCGAAGGGCTGCCAAGCGCTGCCGAGCCCCACCTTGAGAGTAAACGGCAAATTTAGAGAAACTGTAAGAATTTGTCTTTTAAAAAATTTCTTGTTACTTCTTCTCTTCTGACTCTTCAACACAAACAAGTAACGTCGGAAAGCCATCGTCCTTCAGCCCCAATTAACCGGCTAATCCAGCTTTGTATGGGCCGATGTTGACAAAACAGTCCTGTGTGAAGTGCCGCAGACAGACAAACATGGAGGTGTTTTTCTATTGCTGGCTGGGAAATTCAACTCTATCCACTTCTGCCAGGTGCTTGCCTCTTTAGGAAAGCTAAAAAAAACTAACTGTCCTTTACACCCAAACAAACATTTTCTGGGAGCCATTGCTCAGCGTGCTAACGCTATGAACTCGTTGTAGACAGCAGAGCAGCACACAATGATGTAACTTTTGAAGCAGAGCGGGGGAGGGGTAGACCTAGAGCATGGGCATGACCACGTAGGTTAGTCCAGCAAGCATTGACGTCAATGGGACTGAACTGTTAAAAAAAGGACTGGAAAACACAGCGTTCAGAGCCATCCAAAACAGCTTTCAAGGCTCACCTCCAAAAGCATGAACCTCATTATTTGATGCTTTGGCATTGTTTAACACAAGTGTCCGACATTGTAACAACATTTACAGGGCAGAAAAGAGGAAAAGCATAATAGTTCCCCTTTAACTTCACATTAGGCCTGATGTCGATCATTTAAATCAGATCAGCATCTGATATCAATAACATTTTTATGTTGGTCTTTATCCTCTTAGAATAAATCCTCAAATCTTGATTTGCTGCCCAGCACATTTTCAGCCTTTGCCTTCCTTTAACTACAATCTTTTTTTGTTTTCTGACCTTGTGCAGGTGCGGCTTCATTTGTTACAAGTTATTCCAGAAACTTTAATTAATTTGAAGTTCAGCGCTTCAAGTGTCTCTTATTTCTTTGAATCACTTGCACTCTTCAGTTTTTGCTCACATTGAATTCTTGGTGTTTTTTGTTCTGCAATGTGACAGAAAGACCTTGAGTTTGGATTGTTTTTTTTAAGTTTCCAGGGTCAAAAGTTCTTTTAAGAGTTTTGAATTATTTTTTTTTTCTTTAAAAGTAAGTGAGCCTGAACAATACCAAAGGGAACAGTCGAAATTTTGAGAAACACATTTTGTGTTTTTTCTATAAATGTGAAAATCAGTGTCTGTATGATGTTTTCCAGTTACTGCTAAAGGATTGGGTTTGCGAAGGGAAGAGAAGGGAAATGTTTCTTTCATTTTCAGCATTTCCATGACAGCTGCCCCTCTCCACTAATAGATGATATTGGCTGAAAAGGGAAGCAAAGAACAGACAGCTCCTTTAAGTGGTCCTTATATATTTAATGGGGGCCTTATTTATAGGTAGCTGTCAGCCGTGGTAAATTTTGAGCCATTACCTTGACACTCTGTTGATGCCTCTGAAGTATCAGTTAATGATGAAAAGAAGAGGGGCTAAGATAGATAACATCCTGAAAGAAGACTGTTAACAAACATCCATCCATCATTATCTGTACTTCTTATCCCTTTTGAAGTCACAGGACGTCTGGAGACATTCCCAGCTGCCATTAGGCGAGAGTTGTTGGACAGTCAAGCAGTTACCCTCACACTCATACTTGTTGGAAATTTAGAGGTATTATTCAACACAGTAAGCACGTAGATGGAGGAAATTGGATACCATCCCAAGGAGATCCTGCCTGCATGCAGGGGGAGGAATATAAACTCCACCCAGAGGGATCAGGATTTTAACACGGATCCTTTCTGCTGTAAACCTAAACAGGGCTAACCTTGGCACCACTGCAAAGCCCAAGCAGACACTCAGAATGTAAAAACACTTTTTTTGTCCATACAAACATTAAAATGAACTTCACCTCTTCCCCTTTCATTTAGTTCAGTGACAGTAAGTTCAAGGTAATGTTTTAACCATGGGGGACCATCCCAGATCGGACTCGGTCACCAAATTGATTCATAATACTTTTACTTCATGAAGTTCTGAGGTGAAGCCCATATTCTGTTTTTTTTTTTGTTTTTGTATGTCATTAAGTGCATTTCATATGTCTCCTCAACAAGATGGAGTATGTGTGGTACTTTGTACATATATATATATATATATATATATATATATATATATATATATATATATGTATACTTATTCACATATGGTATTTAACCGGGCATTGAATAATCAAGCCAATGGTGGCTGGTGTTTTTTTTTTTTTTCTCCAACAACACAAGAGTTACAGTCATATGAAGTTTAACTTTTTGTTTTTCAGTCCAGTCCAAGCTCAAACCAGAGGGATTTAGTGAGCCTCCGTTGGACAAAATATAACACAGTCCTGTCTCCAGCTCCTTAACATTACTTAAAGCTCTAAAATAAGACTGGCATAGATCAATTCTTCAAAGATTCCTCATGGGATAAACAGTCCCACCTTTGTTGTCTCAGCCTTAAAATTTGAGAAAATTCTCACATTTGCATTTGCCCAAACTCTTTTAATCTAAACTTAATTGGATGTTATGTTTACTTGTTTCCAAGTTGGCTTAGAGCTCATTTGCATTTGCAGTCCCTTGGCACGTCTCAGTTCGAACATTCACACAATGATTTATGACAGTAAACAAACAAGATAGGCCACTTAATGTGATCATATACTCACACTCAGTATTCACACACATACACACTAATATACTGAAGTGAGCTGTTTAGTCATGAGTGATGAGCTTCTGATGGGAGCGATTTGATTACACCGTCTGTTTGTCCTAGGATATCTTACCCTCCACCTCTTCGTCTCCCTCTCTCTTCTCTTTCCTCCTCCCACAGCGCCAATCCATTTTCCCCTGAAAGTGACACTTTAAAAGGTTGATAGCTCTTTGGGCACGTCTGCGGGCCTCAGATCGATGGCTGGCGGAGGGCGTCTTTGCTGTACTGTGTGCATGTAGCGTCTTGGGACACAGGAGTTGAAGTCAACACACCAGGTGAAGACGTTGTTCGATTTGTTGCCACCACATGATTCTGTGGTCCTTGTAGACAGGAAATAGCCAACCAATGGCAATTTAGCTTTTACTTGGTGCTGAGTAGTTTAAGTTAGAGGAAAGACAGATGAAGGTGAAGTAAACAGACCTGTGGATGAAGTGGAAGTAACTCTCGGCACTTAAATGTCTCCATGAGATATGTGGCTGTCATATTGTTAAAGTCTAATAGTAGATCAAACTTTAAAGCTTTAAAAAAGGTGACAGTGTAAGTTCTTGTGGGATTAACAAAATAAACACCAAAAATCAATGTCTTAATCATAGTTGCCAGATCTGCTTATTATAACCGACTTTGGGCTTCGTTTTTTTGAAAAGTTGCTTGTAAATATAGGCAGTTGTTGGTTGTGTTTTTTGGACTTGTTCCAAAAGTGGGGTTTTGAGTTTGTTGTGCTCCCAGACCCAGGACTCTACTACCAATATGAACTCAATTCAGAACTTACATAAACTATTTTGTCCCACTTCAAACACAAATGTAAATTTTACTGTAAAAAGAGGGGCAAAAATAATGTTTCCACTAAAAAATAATCCTTCTATCAGAATTACATTTATTACTAATGTATTTATTACTGTTTTCACCATAACAAAGCTGAGGATCAACATAAACCTTAGATGAAATCCTAATTATGTCTATGTGGTTACAAAAATCAAGGTTAGACAGACTGTTTAGCGATAACAGAGTTGTAAATAACAGAAGCCCCTCTTTTCACTTCTGTACAAAGAAAAGGATGTGCCACCTCCAAACAAAAGGATGTTGAATAAGTAAATTAAGGAACAAACAAGAAAAATTTTAACTGTGAAATTGAAATGACATGTAGATGAAAATTAAATATGCTTTATGTAGATTTCTCTTTAAAAAAAAAAAAAGTAATGTATCACATCAGGAAAAAAATAGCTGGAGGTTGCTTGTTTTGGACTTGTTTTTATTGACCTGGTTGCTTATTTCAGGAGAAACATCTGGCAACACTGGTCTTTATCAAATGTATGTTGGCAACTGATGGCCTGTGGTCCGACCTCATCAGCTGCCTCGTCTGCACTCCATTCCTACAGTTTTTTCTGCCACACACAGTTGTAACTGTCTTGATGTTATGGTCTAATGAGTGACCATGTTAACTGATGACTTCCAGCTGATTGCGCTGGGAGATGGTGTGCTCTCCAGTGCTTTCTCTGTGAGGTGGTTTTATCATTGTAACGAAAACAGTATCAGAGTCTGGAGACTGGAAGGTGGCTAGTACAGTTCTGAAGCGAACAATATTTGGCAGTTAGGTTGGTAGCTGGAGAGGTGCCAGCTACAAAACTACCAAAGTGCCCTTGAGCAAGGCATTGAACTGCAAAATTGCCGGTAGGACTTCTTTGGGAACAGCGAGCCATCACTCTGGCATCTCTCAGTTAATGCTTGATTGTAGGACCTGTTTGTGCAGTTCAGCTCATGTGTATGTAGCATGTTTCAGCAATAGTGTGAAGAACTGAGGGACTATAAAGTATTTCTTCTTTTTTCTTTGAAACAAAGCTAGCATAAATACACACCAACAGATGGGAGTCAACTGAAAATCACCAATTTACCAATTTATACTTCCAAAAAAATCGTTCCTGTCTTTGAAAAGAGTTTACGATCATCGCTTTGATTAACAGACATGTTTTTATCAGTGCAGTCTCACTCATTGTTGACCAGTTTGTCCTGAAAACGTTCTGTGATAGACGTCTTGCTGCTGTGTTGATGATGACTCACATCCTCTGCCTCTGTAATGATCTTATTGATCATATGTAGACTGCACCTCGCATCTGTGATTAATAAAGTGTTCAACTGCCACGTTGAGCTGACGCAGGGGAAGCATAGTGGCCATCATCAATCAAAACCTTTATTTGAATGGCGCAAATCATAACAAGTGTTATCTCAAGACACTTTACAAAGAATCAATGCAATACTCTTCATTTTACAACTATTTTTATTGATTTATTTTTTTATTCCTAAAGTTATTTTTAATTTTTAAGAAAAGTGGATCACTTTGTGACAATTGTCAACATTAACAGTTGCATACATACGTTTAAATTTTGTTTGATAGACATGTACACTTGTTTGGTGTACATATGTATTATTTTGCATTGACTTGGTTGTTTTTGTTGTTTGTTTGTTTTTTTGTTAAGAAGAGAAAGAAAGAAAGAGAGAGATTCGCGGGAACTATAATGTATTTTAGTTGATAGATTACTCTGAGGTTGATTTGTGACTGGGAGGATTGGATGCATTTATGTAGTTAACTGCAAGCATATCTGTCTTTAAAGGCACCCAGCCCCTTGCTATTGGCACCAGAAAGGTGTTAAAACAATAACTGAGTAGGTGCTGTGATGAAAACTCATAATTCCAGCGGTGTATTTTAATCACAGGGGAGCTTGTTTATGGTAAAACTACACTAAATCTCAGGATTCTCTTCTTGTTTTGCAGATAAAGTTCTCCAGTCATCTCATTGTTTCCCCTGCTGTTTCTTATTACTTTACAATTCCTGGGCGAAACATTATTTTTCAATCAGAACTCTCATTCCGGCTGCTATAATTACTCCACCTCGTCTGTTCAGTTCGCTGCGCCTGAACAAAGTGGAACTGAAAATGAAGCCCATTTTTATTTTGACACTGTCTGCCGAGGTGTGCGGCTGATTGCACGAGGCTGACGATGAAGGAGACATGCAGTGGAGTGTCGTTCTGCTCACTTTGCAGATGGTATGAATGTTTCCTACCGGCCTGATTGTTACAAACACTCCATCCACACCACCTGGCCTCAATTCAGCACCAGACTAAGCCCCCACCCCCAGAGGTGGACCTCCAGCCCAGCTCTGCTGTTTCCCTTCCCCATACGCACCTCAGATTTTTGGCCTCTGTATGCATCCAGCTTGGCCTTGAGGGAGCCAAGAGCTATGGAGCATGAATGGATTACTATCCAGGAGTAAAGCCCACCTTGGGGTGCTGAATGCAGCATGGGAGTCAGGAAGAATAGCCCCCCTGGAGGTGTGGAAGCAGGAGTGAATCCAGTGCAGTCAGCCAAGCCTGTTTCCACACCGGCTCTGTACACCCCCGAGGCCTGACATATGATCAAACCGTGGAATCAGAGACAAGAAGCAGGGAGAGGCACAGGCTTCCCCATTTGAGACACAGTGTCCCCAAAGTGTGCAACTTTCTGCTCCATACGTTCACACATGCAGTATCAGCAGCTGGGCTAATATGGCAGAGCTGAGATCAGGCTGTTTTAAAGTGTTAACGGTATAAATATTCATCAGTCAGTGAGCAGCAGTGTGGAGGAGATGATCTCAGAGGAGGGAACTCAGATTTTCCTTTTTTGAATCTTCACTGCTGTGAAACGGGGTATTATTGTGTCAGAACATTTGCTCCTCGCAGCTCCAAATGTCATCTCTCTAACTACGAGGTTCAATCTGTAACAACCTCTTACAAAAAGAACTCCTTCTCATCCACTTTTACTTAAAAAAAAATAACATAAGGCTGGCCTTCCTCTTGACATTTTAAAGCTTAATTTTGGGCCTGATTTTTCCCTCTGAATGTTCGGGGAAGGCATTACCTGGTTTGAAACCTGTTGCAAATAATTATGTACAAACAATCCTTGATGTGGTGTCAGTTTGGGTTTGGAGTTTTTTTGAAAAAACTTGAGTGCTCCTTTATTATCTCACATTACACAACGACCTGAGGATAGCTCATTTTGTTGTCTGTGGTGGCGTTCCAGTGCTTATAATCCCAATTATTAACAGCATAACAAGAGTAATGTAAGGCTTTAGCTGTCCCTCACGCCAGGGCTGAATGTATTTTTACATTCTCGCTGGTACTACTAACAGTACTAATTGTGGTAGTTTGTGAGGTATGACTCCTGAGTCCATTGCCCCTGTATTTCCAAAAGACAGAATAATGCTGTAATACAATTTTATTAAACATAAAAGTTTTTCAGTGTCTTCAGCCAACTGCTGCATGTAGGTCTCCACTGATCAAAGTAGTGTAGCAAATCCTCGTCGTCTTTTCTGAACTTCTGACACAGACTAAAAACATGTTCCTCTGAGTACAGATTTGATCTCAGGAAAAGAAAAAGTCACATGACACTAGATCAGGTGAACAGGAAGGACGATCAAACACCATGAGTTGTTTTAGGGACAGGAACAGCTTTACGGAGAGCGCAGTGTGAGCTGGCATATTGTCTTGGCAAAGACTGAAACCATTTTTCCACAGTTGTGGCGTCTTTCTTCAGACTTTCTCAGTTTTATTGGAACTTGTTTTTGATAATGTTGATTTTCTTTCCTCCGAAAGAAAAGAATCAACATGGCATTTAACTTGGACTTGCTTTGTCGAGCTTTCCTCATCCCTTGGTGATGATGGTGTTTTCTGATTCACTGACTGCCATTTTTGTCTCAGGATGGTATTTGAAGATCCAAGTTTTATCAGATGTAGTCACTCCTTCCAAAAAGATTTGGTTTCCTGCAGTTTGTTCCAAATTGCATCCACAAATCTGCTTTTCCTTTTCATCATCAGTCAGAAGTTTTGGAAAAATTTGGCACCCACTTTTGTCTTGTTAAAATTTTTATACAAAATTTGCAGAAGCGTCTCTTTATTGATGGAGACCATTTCTGCTCTCATTCCAGTCGTCAGTTATTTCAATCAATTTGTTAAATTTGTCAGATGTTTTCAGAAGAGTTTCCTCTCTGCCTCCACAAAATCTTTTGTACCACCAAATACACATGCACCTGACATGCATTGTTCCCCAAACACCTCAGTTAATGTTTAATGCTGAATTTATATGTACAACGGCTTAATTTACCAACTGAATAGATGTAGAGATTTTTCCTATTATTTGTGTCACATTCGCTTTGTGGGCCTTTCTTTAGTTTGCTGTTGTAAAACAATGACTCACAGAGAGTGTAACTACATTTTCACAGACATCTTTAATATCTCATTTTATATACAACAGGGAAAATTGTTACTCTGTCTTTATATTACAGTATTTTCTGCCAAGTTTTATCATAAACTAGTACAGATTTCTGGTTGACTCAACACATTCCAGCTGTTGTCCTTTCACTATGCCACGGGAATCATACACTCAGGTATTTGTGTATATATAAATTAAATACTATCTGTTTTTACATAAGTAGATCCATGAAGTGCTATTGCGCTTGCACTTTACTAAAGTTTTATCAGAGTTACTGTGCTTATATCATACTCTTTCCAACCCTGCATCTCTAATATCGTGTTTCATTAAAATTTAAGATGAATGAACACAAAAGAATGAATAAAATCTCCTCAGTAACATTTGTAGTAATTGATAAGATTTAAAGTTTCAGTATGGAAAAGTATAAAGGGTTCAGTGTATCAACTGTCATTGAATAAGTATCTTTCTTCAGAGTCCACCCAACTGATCTTTAAAAGTTACTTAATCACTCTCAGGTTAATTTTGTTTTTTAAACACATTTTACAGCCATGTTATGTTGTTTAAAGACACAAATACCTTAAATGTGAGTAGAACATCTCGACTTCTTCTATTTTTAATGACACCAAAAGTAATAGATTTATATTTTCATTTTTTTCTTTTTCATAAATTTCAAACAATCTGTATGTTTATAAGACAAAGATAAGAACAGAGTATTTAAGAAATGTTTTTAAAGTGTCTCCCAGTCATGGTTTTAGTCTTTTTTGTTTAGAAAATATTTCCTTTTGTAACAAATAAACATAATTTTAGGTTTCAGAATTCAACTTCAGTATTTCCAAACTTATTTTAGCAGATACTGATATTGATACCAATATTTTCTGTCAAGAGCACAAAGACTCTAAACTAACAAACATTGGCCTGTTCCTTGCATGGTAGCAGTCATTGCTGTCAGAAACAGAGGAATTTATTGCACAAAAAAACAGCATTTAATTCTTTAATAATTAATACTTTTGATCTATTTAGGTGGACATTAAGAGGTAAACCATTATGGTACGTTTTGTACATTTTGCACAATATTGCAGCCAGTATGTGGGATATGTATGACCATTTTTTGGGGTCAAAATGTTGGCTGTAAATATCAGCAAAAATGTTCATATCTGCAGATACAGATAATCAACCATGAAGGCAAATGTCTGCTGATACAGATATTGGCATGATAATATTGTGCAGCCCTGACTGAATTTACTGTGATTTTGATCTGTTTATTAAAAAATATGCTTTTCAAACAGCTTTAGTGACAGTGACACTCCAGATATAAAATAAAACTACAGGTTGTAATGAATCTGTTGATTTCAAAGATGTATTACCATCTTACCTTGAAAACACAAGTGGGTGTGTTTTAACGATAAAATGACAATGCTTTTGATGATGACATCCAAGATTATATTAATAATGATGATTCATTATTAATCATGAATGTGATGCTTCATATGCAATGCAAATTACAATCCTTTATCAATTACATGCAGACTCTCTAGATTTCTTCGAGTATTGCTCCCCTTTCTTTAAAAGAATAAAGAAAATCATTGTCACAGCTCGCTCCTCACTTTCTCCTCTTGCTCTCTTCTCAAAAAAGAATAAAATGGGCTCCTTAATCCTGTGGAGGCTTCATTTCAGGATGTTCTTTCACTTTGTGCATTTTTGAGGTTTCATTACTGAGCCCCTCCACACATAAAACACACTGAAGCCTTTCCCCTGCATCCTCAGAGACTTTAGTAAAGTCAACGTTAATGAACTCATCATCATATTTTTGCACTGTCATCAATGACACCTCGGCTTCAAGTGTCACTGGGTCAGGTAACGCGATTCCTGCTCGGTGTAGTCAAACTATTAGGCAGGCTCAAGTGTCTCTGTGGGGGAGTAATAACCATAAGTCACAAATATTTCTGTGATTTTACTTTAAGGATCTGCAACCCCAACCAAACAGGGCCATGACCACTTTTGAGTAGGGACTCAAAGTTGCGGAAAGGCTGGTCTATTCAAAGTCACTATTCCAGTTCATACACATTTACACCATGTGAAACTGTGATAATGTCCACCTGAGGGCATATTAAGAAAAAAATAGCTTTTTATTTGCATTTTGGCCCAGTGTCCAATATGTTTTTGGTCACTGTAAATGTATATTTTGGAAATCAAGGTGAAGATTTTCGAAAACTCTGTTTTGGATGTCTCTGTGTGAACAGGGAAAACAACATTTTGGGCCTGAAACATAACACTCTGTGCTAGGCCTGTGCTCAAAATATAAATACGGCAAAATATCGTCATGCACTCCTTGGAGATTCATGTATCAATACAGATTCTACAGAACTGATAGGCCTTAAAAACAGCTGTTGTCATTATACGTTTGGTAATGTTCTCAATGGCACAGCTAAAGCCTTACATTACTCTTGTTATGCTGTTAATGATTGGGATTATAAGCACTGGAACGCCACCACGGACAACAAAATGAGCCATCCTCAGGTTGTTGTGTAATGCGAGATGATAAAGGAGCACTCAAGTATTTTCCAAAAAACTCCCATCCCAAAAAGCTCAAAGTCAAAATCAAAGTACATGATGAAGCACATGTTCCAAATTTTAACTTGAGTCTTGAGTTGTAGAATAATTTCGACCTCATCATTCTTTTGCTTCTTGTAATAAAAACAAAGCTTGTTGGGAATTCTGTTAAAGGTGTAGTCAATGTTCCCTTTTCATATCAGGATATGTATGGTATCATGGCCTCAGTATTGGGATATGTGTTGTATCATGAGGTTGCTAGAAATACCCAACCCTACTCTGCACCAACCTCTCCTCGGGTGGTGTCACACAATGCAACGTTATCACTGATTTTTAGATGTGCTGCAGTGGAAGTTGCCAACCTGTTATTGTTTTAAGTGTTACTGACTGAACTATTAACATGCTAACACATACTATTTGTTGCCCCCTCATGCTTTATTCTGCTTTAAAAACAGTCAGATTATCCAAATGCTGCTGCTGTTCACGATGTTACTGTCTTACAAGTGATGTGTTGGCTGGTGACATGGCCACTTGTGTCTGTGAGTGCTGTGTGAAGCCATCAAGAGTACCAATGAAACTTTTTAATGACGGAAGTTAATCAAGATTATCAGATATGTCTCTAATTGAAATATTAACACAGACATATTTACTCAATATGCCTGCTCTCACAATGTAACAAAACCACAAGTTAAACTGTAACACCAGTCAGACTTGTTGTTGGAATAGGTATGAAATCAAAACTGCTTTTGCATATAAATTGCAATAAAACAAACTATCACAGACATTACAGTTTAAAACAGCATATAACTATGCATTTATGCAATTGTTTCATTTCCATGTGGACAGAGTTGACTGATCAGCCTGATTGCAATGTCTGTAATTATTCAGACCCATCTTACCAAGCTCCAATCTAGAACGACTATGCTCAGCCTGAAGCGGGATGGCCCAGTTGGAAACAGGAGGAGGTGGGAGGTGCAAGTAAGATGACAGCAGGAAGGGACTGCTTGCACAGAGATTAGCATAGATGCTAACAGCTTCAGTATCACTTTTATCATATCCAGACCACATTTCTTTATTAAATGAAAAACAAATAACAGAGCAACAAACTTCTCCAGAGTAAAGATGTTTTGCTTAACTTATGACATGTTTTGCAAAGATTTCTTTTACTAAGTGGTTTACGTTCTGTCCTTTACACCCTGGCAGTAGTGCCTGCCTACATTATGGGATTGACTACTGAATGTTATTGTTATACTTTCGAGGGGCTCTACCCATTCTCAAACACTTTTTACGGTCTTTTTCCCAGATGGAATAGTGAAATACATTGGACAGTCTGTCTGGTGTGTCAGGTTATGTGATTGCAGGACCAAGGGGTCAAACTTACAACCTACTGTTTGAGGGATGTCTGACTTAACCACTGATCCACAAACCTCCTACATCATACATGGGATGCTGGACCGGTTTCTTTTACTGATAACTGAAATCTGCCTTTGGTTTAAAAGTAAACACATTTTTCATTATTGATGTCCATTAAAACCCAGACTATTTATTTTAAAGTTAAAAAGCTAATTACTTAAAAAAAATTTCCACTTTAGAAACATTTATTACTCTTCGAAACCAGACTCTTGGCTCTCTGAACCTGAATTTCTCACACAGAGGGAAAAATCAAGCTTTGAGTCCACTTCCACAAAGCCAGAAGAAGCTCCGCCTCCCCACCGCTGACCCTCCTCAGGCGCTGGATTGGGACCCAGCATGCCGGGGCCTCAGGTCCCTCTCCTCTGTTCTCCTTCCTCTGAGCGGGCCCTACTCTATCTCTCCATCTCCCTGAGTCTTTATCGCTAAAACACAGCAGCCCACATTTTAATCATGCCCCCTGAATAGACGACACTTTTCCAATTAATGGAACCGCCGCCGCCTGAGATGCACTGTGACTCCGTGCAGCCGCAATGCGCAATAATAGTCCCGCCGCCACCGCTTGATGTACGACCGCCTCCTGAGTTTTGAATGTGAACAAGATGCTTTTTGAAATGGAGAGGTCCACGGTGAATGGAGGGGCTATTGGTGAGGCAGCAAAAGAGAGGGAAGTGAATGAGTAATGCTGCTGTGAAGCTGCTGAGTGGCCAACAGTGGATGTCTGTGGCGCTTCCGGGCAGCTCTCAGGCATGAATGTATGGAATGGTATGAATGTGAGGCGGGCTATGACTAAAAAAGAGCATGCACACTCAGCAAAAAGCTCCCACGGATAGATAATAAAGGGTCAGGAGCTGCTGTCATCGCTCCGGTTTGTGTCACGTAAAATAAGAATCTATTGATAGGTCATCCGGCCCGCTGTTATCCTCCGCCTGCAGAGTTATTACAGGAGAGTGAATTACTTTAAAAGGGTTTTAGTTCAAGCGAAAGGAAGTTAAGCAATAAATGGAAGCATTTCTGAGTTTCACTTGCTTCTGTATTGGTGCTTTATTTCAGGGATATATTTCCTGGAGTGTATTTATAACTCTGGGCTCATTCCAGCTCAGACAGGGACCGATCACTTTTCCCAGAACCCGCAAGTACACAGCCGTGCAGGTTGTTGTGTGAGCACGATTATATTTGGGTGCGAAGACATAGTATACGCTCTGAGTCATTTGTACTCGAGTGCAAATGTGTGTGCGCTTGCTCCAAAAAGAAGCATTCAGTTTAGGCCTCCTGTGTGTGCAACAACATACGAGCTGCAGACTCCCTCATATTGCAGATCTTTATGCAACTTGTGCACCTCGCAGCTTGCCTCTGTATATATTAACTTGCCCTCCCACTTCATCAATCAGCTTGACAGGAATCAGCATGAATCCGTTGTGCATAACATGTTTATGAAACCAAATAATTCCTCATGGCAGATCTAGTCTCAGAAATACAGAGGATTTACAGCTGGCTCTCCTTGAATGGCTCCTCTCTGCACTGACAAGAAGGTTGAGCAGGCGCATTAACCAGAGGTAATTGAATGTAGAGGTAAGGGCACGAGGATTAACCCTTAGCTCCTCTGCTCTCTCATCTAGACTCTGTTAAAGAGGCTACACTGTAAGACGATGTGCTGGTTTGGAAATATTTAGAGTTTTAGACCTAAGAGACCGCTATAGTTCAACTCAGTTCATTGCTATTTATCATGAGTGACGGGCAGAAAGTGAAAAAGCTCAACACCTTTCTTTGTGAGCAATGGAGCTGTCTTATTACCCACACTTAGGAAACCAACTGGGTGCTTACTTCAGTCCTTTTCTTCAAAACGGAACAGAGACAAGCACCTGCAAGTCAGTCAAGTGATATTTTTCATGCACATTTTTTTGGATCTTGGAGATTTTCTATTTTAAAGATCTAGACATCATGGGGGAATTAGGGCCCTATAAAATCTGTCATTTTTTCCAAATTCCGTTTTAATTTTTTCCCATACTCCGTCTTTTTCAGTTTTATTATTTGAGTTTTTGATTTTTAATATTTTACGCAAATTTAACCAGAGACACAGTATAAAGTTATGAAATATAATTACTCACTCTTCAGGTGGTCTTCACACGTATCTTTACGGGTCCAGTCAATAGTATGTTGACAACATTTTCAGAACATTTGATTGCCTGACACTAGGGTTGGGCCATTAATCGAAAAAATAATCTAAACCGACATTTAAACCCTCTAATCGAAGTAATTTTACTCATGTCGATTATTTTGATTATTTTCCCTGTGTAAGTCACGTGACTGCCCCCCCTCCATACAGTCTGCGTTCACTTTCACCAAGACCGAAGGATGCGCTGCCAGCATGGAGGAGACAAGCGCCGGTCTATCAGACGACCTTGGAGGACCAAGGAAAATGCTGTCTCCGTTGTTTGGGCATATTTTGGATTCTGTGCAGAGGACACTGAGCAGAAGGAAGTTAAGTGTAAATACTGCAGGAAGACTGTTTGGACCACCATCGGTAACACAACCAGTTTGTTCCAGCACAGCATAAAATAATCGTTCATTAATCGTAATCGAGGAAAGAGCTTCAATTAATCGTGATACTGAGAGAAGGTAATATCGCCCAGCCCTGCCTTACACATAATGATCATTGGGAAACTGTACTTTTGAGTTAACCAGGAGTTTCGTAGCTTCTTTGTCAACTTAGCGGGTGTCTTAAGCAGCCCGTTGAAATGTTTGCATTGTTAATGAGGGGAGGAGGAGGGGGAGGGGAAGTGAGGCTTGCGATTTCCCCAGCCCAAAGGTCCTGAATGCGATTTGGCGACCGCTCTCCATGTAAAGTCAATGTACAGCCAGGATGGGGTGGGGCCAGCCCTCCTGCAATGCGACAGACGCAATCTTGGCGATGGACGCCTGGTTGAGTTGCTCTGTCACCAAAGTTGAAAAATTTGAACTTTTCAGGTGACATCACGTGTGGCTGTGCCGCGAGAGCCAATCAGCGTTGAGTGGGTGTGTAATATCACCTGTGACAGTTAACACCAACTGTTTTTATTCCAGCTCACGTCAGAGTGACAATCCAAGTCCATGTGGGAGCATTAGTTAATGAGTACATTAATTCTGCCCAGACAGGACTGCAGAGAACTCCCTGCTTGAGGTGCAGCTGACAGACGATGCTGCATCAGGGCAGCAGCTGCAGTGATTTATGGTTGGTAGATGAGTGAAAAGGATGCAGTTGGAATAATCTCATCTAAACCTGTATATTCAGAAATAAATGATGTATGATATGATATGATTGTGGTGAAACTTTAGTGGACATCACTGAGCGATGCAACGGTGAAAATATCAGCAATTTATGGACAGGCAACGCGACATGGGTGGGCGATGCGATCTCGTTCGCCAAGTCACGTTTGGTGTGAACGCACCTTTAGTGACCTCGGAGCATTTCCTGAGATATATGTTTTTCATTTTTATTTCGAAAAACTTTAACGTAAAAATGTCAGCCATTTCTATGATATTCCATGTTTATATTGAATTTCGCTTTTAATGTCCAATTCTGTGATTCCGTCTGCGATTCTGTGATCACGGATTTTATAGGGCCCTAGGAAATGTCAACATTGATACAACTGCCAAATCAAATCACAATTAATCTCTGAATTTTAATGGATAGTGACACTATGAGAAAGCATAATTTTGCTTTACATCTGATATGTTTTGGTGAGAGTTTGTTCTACGGAGTGGCTTAGGCCTGTAATGAATATGACTGACAAGACGATCACCTTATCACCTGATGGATATGCTTTTTAAGGTTCTGCTCTCCTTAAATATTTTCTATGACCTGTTGCCCAGATGGAGGAGTGAAATATTTTTTGTATAATATAGATTTAACAGTCCACCTCATTTTTTGTTCAAGGCACACCTTGACTTGTCTGAAGGACAGTAGGATGCCCCACCTCGCCATTTGAGATCTTCTGGCACATACGATGTGTCAGGTTATGTCCCTGGAGAGGTCTATTGAATGAAACCTATTGGAATCTCTGAGTGAAGCATGAACACGATGAGAGAAAATCCTATCCTATTTGAATATCCTATTTTAAAATAAGGACAAAAAAAACAAACCCAAGCAATTTCATTCTCTCTAGAAAAGCCTTGGTGTCAGATGTTTTCAATGAGGATGTATTTGATATCGGCTGTGTTGATATTTAAAATGTCAGTTGTCAAACCTTTGACATTGACAGCCTTGGATACTCCCAAAAAGTGCAGATTTAATCTTGTGATAATGTGACACGTTGACATTTGGTGAAGAAGACTGACTTGGAAAAAAAAAAAAGTTTTGCTACCATTTTTTTCTTTATTATAAAATTCAATGTGACTGTGAAAAGCACTTACAACCTTATCATGCTAAGGTCAGGGAATGTTCAAATATTTCAACTCTTAAATCTTTTATTCATTTTCTGCTGCACCGTCTTTCTCTTTCTGTTTTGAGCTCAAAACTTTGAGAAGAGCAGCTCGTGCCTTTCTGAAGGTCACAAGGGGTGGGCGTGCAAATTGTCACCTGCAGAAGATGTCAGAAGGTACCGACCAATTTAGCTGGAAATTGTTTTTTGAATATTAAAGAAGAAGGTTTTGAGTTTTACTGATGAGAGGTGCAAATCTATAGAAAATCAAGGTCAAAAGAAAGTTGTGAGAGTTTGAATTTACCTAGTGGGGGGCTGTGCGCAAATATTTAACACAATAAAAAATGTGTTAATAGACAAGATGGAGGGAGGAAGGAAGCATGATGTTTGTGTGAATGAGAAAAGTGCTCTAATTGCTCCAGAGGGAATTGGTCTTACAGTTTAGTAGGTTTAGTGATTCTTTAAATAAAATCAAAATGACAAGAAAACACAAGAAGAGGAGGACCGGCAGAGAGGACGGAGATGGAGAAGCTAAGAGTGAAAGAGACAGAAAGTTAGAGGATGAGCATGTCTCCATTTCCACAGGAACACAAACCGAGCTAGTTTCCACCAATTACATTCATGTCAATGTACGCCCTGGATTCAAAATGCAACAACAGCCTGGAGGGGCCTTCAGTCTCCTGCTGCACACTCCACATCTCTGCCTGCCTGCATGCCACTCCACTCTTCTTTGTCACAGGCTCACACTGACACACACACACACACATCCGCCCACGCTCGCAGACACCATGAATGCACATATCACACTCACGCATAATAATCTCATCACTCCCTCCTCTCTATTTGTCACCCACACACACACATTCACTCGCACACCCACCTACAAACCAGTCAAACTTTTTCTCACCAAGTGGCCCTCACACACACGTTCACGTTTACCGTACCAATGGAGGACTGTGTGACCAAGTGGGGTCCTCGGTTTGTGGTTGTCATGATGTGAGTGTTTGCTTTAAGGCACATGTCAGGGATAGGCAGGTTACCAAGGGGGCCATGTTGAAGTTGTCCTCATTACCAGTAGGGATGGAAATTGATAAGATTTTGTTGATACCAATACCATTACCGAATCTGCTTATCAATCCAATTCTTTAACGACTCCCTGATCAATTCTTGCTGATGTTCTGTGTTGGTAAAAGTTGGCCTACAGAGGTTTTCAGTGGCAACAATGTCAAACACATGACTCTCTTGATACCCAATGTTGTACTGCAGTATAAATGCCTTGGTGAGCTGCTGTTATTTCCACATGCTGAAAGTTGTGCAGTAAGGGCCTATTTGTTGATGATTAAGTCATAATTTTGACCACTTCTGACCACTTTCTGGCATCATTTTTTATGTCTTTGTTGTCATTTGCGCAGACTACCTTTGATCGGAATCAGAATCAGAATCGGCTTTTATTGCCAAGTATGCGACACATACAAGGAATTTGACTCTGGCAGTTGTTTTCTCTAGAACAAGGAGGTAAAAAAACAAGACAAAATAAAGTAAAGGTAAATGTAAAAATAGAGGATACGATTAAATAAATAAAATTGAAAAGAAATATCAATGAACAAAACTCTTAACAAATGCAGTGTATGTAAAAATGATGAGTTGACATTTTTGACTTACAAGGCACACGAAAAAAAGTGAAAAGAACTGATAAGGGAATTGTAAGCAAAAGCACTAATGATGTTGATTTGTTATTGATTCTCAGCTGGAATTAGTTTTTGATTCCCATCCCTAATTACCAGAGGGCCATATTGTCACAATTTGAAGAGTACTAGAAAAGACAAAACTATATCTGTCAGTATAGGGTACTTCATTGGCATTTTTAAATATCTGAACACAAATGCAATTAGCAATACTTCATCTACTGAGTTAAATACATTATTCAAGCCAGTTCCAGCTGTTTAATGATGCAAATAACAGAGCGTTTACCAATTGTCAGGTTATATTTAAATAACAAATCGATTTCTTTTTGCAATATGCAATAAAGGGAGTTACATTGAAATAATACAGCCATTAACAGCTATTTTTCCTTGGAAATATTGCTCATTTTAATGCGTAGTAGATTTTGTCAGATTTCCTTCATGCATATACATTTTTTTTAAATTATAAACTGTCTAGTAGGCCTTGTTAAGGGAGTACGAGTGCCACATGTAGCCCCCAGGCAGGCAGTTGCCCCTGGTACATATCATAAGCCAGGCAGATAAGCAAATAAGCAGATACATCTATGTGTTCTGGTAAATAAAGAGCCTGTTAGAAAGACCCACTGATTCTTTCAAAGCTTACCGTGCAGTACATGGTGTCAGAAGTGGCTGACTGGACAACAGCATAGGAGGCGATGGCAAAGCTTGGACTGCCCGAGCCCTTCGACTTTTCCCGGCTGGCTGAATGGCCATTATGGTGCTATTGACAGACAGAGAGGAAGTCTAGGTCAACACCCTCTATGCCGTGAAGAGAAAAGCGAAGGCAATATGTAAATCTTTAGTATACGCTAACACCGAGGACACTTAGTGACACAGAGAAGGCTAGTCCATGGCCTGATTATTCATTAGTGACAGAGAAGGTCAGAGAGTACTTCATGGCTAAACGCAATGTATCACGTCACCAGTCATTTCAAAACTACATAAATGGTGTAGATGTTTTTCTTTTACTGTGTTTTGACCTTTAGATGTATTTTTTCATTCTTTTTTAAGATGTGAGTAATTTCAGGCTGTAACAATGTCTGCCCATCATGCACTGCAGGGGATCTTTACTCAGTCTATTAACCATGATTGCTTGTTCAGGCTTTTGGTAATGGATTTAATTTGTGCCTTTTGTGCGTTTATATGGTGGTCAGGTCACTGAATAGAGTTTGAAATAGAAAAGGGGGATGGTGCTTTCAAGGGCTGGGCAACAAGTCTATTTTCACTTTCAGCTGGATTTACTAAATAAACAGGGTTTCTTATGGTTTAAGATTCATATCATTAGAAGAAGCATTGTACCAAAGTTCAGTTTATTAATTAATACCACTAACAAGCTGCTGCTACACAAATACAGGGTATGTCCATTAGATAATTTTACTACACGGATTTCAATTTTCCCCTCCAAGCCAAATGCCAGCTGAGTTCCAGCCAATTCCCAGCCAACTTTAAGCCAATGCTTTACCGCAACTAAAATGTGAGGACTGATGATAAAACATTTTCTGTTTCTTGTGTACTGGACCTATACCTACATTTTATCTTTTTCAATTATATTCACTCTCATATTATTACTATTATTATTATTAGACTATCTTATTTTTTTGGTGTGTTTTCATTCATCATTATTACTATTATTTTACTTCTTTTTTTTTTTTTTTTTTTTTTACCAAACCTAGCTCATGGGATGGGTGGGTCGGGGGAGAGGGTATGTGCCCTCTTAAGTATACTTTTGTATTGTAAGTTATATTTGCTTTTTTCTTACTATCTCTATAATTATGCTAACTCAATTTTGTATTTTTTCATTACTATTTGTGTGTGTCTGTGCTCTGCATATTTTTTTTCTCTATTTTGATCATACTTTGTTGTTTACTTCCATTTAGTCATACTTACTATGATGACTCTCATTATTATATTTTGATATACTATTTGTAATTTTAGAACTGTTGTTCATGTCAAAAATGAGCATAAACTATTTACCTTGTTTGCACTCTTTCATTTAATTAAAAATATCATTATAGCAAAAAAAGAGCAATGGAAGGACAAGTTTCGCAGGGAGTGCCCTCTGTTAAATACCTTTGTATATTTACATTTCGAGTGCTGATTTTAACCCCCATGCTCAGACAATATTTAGATATTGAGTGGGTGACAGCCCTCCCACTCATACACAAGTTTTCTATCGGCACGCATTAGAGAATATAGCTAAAATGGCTTCTGCATGGTTTTAGAGTAATGAAGCATGTGCAATGTGGAATCTTGAACTGTCCCCTGATGGTGAGTCCCCTGTTAGGTAGAAATATGCAAACACACAAATGCCGAAATCTCCTCTGTCACTACGCTACACTGTCTCCAGTTTCCATTTCTCTCACTCCCCTCTCCTCAGGCTCTCCATCCATCCAACCACCCCCTACTTGTCTTGTTCTGTCTGAGCACCCACATACACACACTAATGCCTCTGTGAGTGTGTATTTGAGTGCACGTGTCCCCTCCTCTCCCCTCAGATGATAGTAATAAGGCTGGTGATTGCAGGAGACGGCGATGAGGGATGGCGCCTATTGATGATCGTGCCTGTGACAGCCTGGCAGTGAGCTAGACGCACAGCCTTCATTATTAGTGCTAACAATAACAGCAACACTCAGGCCCTAATTGAATGAAAAAGGCCGTTGGCAGCCCGCCGCTTGCGCTGGAAGGTAGGAGGGGAAAAATGGCTAAAAAAAAAAAAGCATGGACAGGCGGTGGGAGTGATGGAGAGGTGGAGAGGAAGAAGGATGAGGGTGGAAAAAAGAGAGGGAAATGGAAGCTAAAGGGTATGCATGAGGGAGTGTAAATGCACGGAGAAGAAGAAAAAACACGCAGACAGGAGGTGAAGTGGAAAGTGTGAAAGGCAGAAGCCCACAGAGTGCTCCTCCAGGAGCGTGAGGAGGCGAGTGAGGGAAGCGTGGACAATTAGGACATTATTATTGAGTGAGGAGGTGAATAAATAATTGACAACATTCTGTTTGAGTGAGGAGGGAGGTAAAAAATGAGGGTTATAAAGCAGAAAAGAGACTGTAGAGAGAGGAGAGGGAGGCACTGCCAGGAAATATGTGCAGAATTTTACAGTTTGTTCAGTGAGTTACGAAAAGAAACCTCATATTTTCTCACTGTGGAGAAGATTAGTTTGGATTTCTGAGATAGTTGGCTGGAAATTAAACTGAAAACGAGGACCTTTTTACCTGTTGAGAGGCATTTTTTCATCTGAATAAGAAAACAAAAAAGACCATCACACTGAAAATCTCATTTATGTATGTGTATTTGCATAACTAAGTATCTCTCTTTATTCAATCCAGATTCACCTCACATGTTAAAGGCTCAGTATTTAAAATTCAGCTACCAGGGGGCTGTCAGGTCATCAAACAGGGGTTGTGAGATGTGGGACCGTCCACACAGAGAAAAATTCAGGTATATCGGCACAAGCTTTTAGCTGTATAGACATTTCATCCACATGGATACAATTTGGGTGCCAAAAAATGCACATCCTTGAAAACCAGTAGCTTGAACCATCGATACAAGGCAGGATGGAGCCATGTTTTATGTTGTTTCTGCTCAATTCTGACCCAACCATTTGAATGTTGCGACAGGTTTTGATACTCATTGGAGCAGCGATATTTTTTTTCAGTCATCTTTTGTTCAATTTTGGTGAGCCCATGTGAACTGTAGCCTCAGTTTCCTGTTCATAGCTGACATCCAGTGTGATATTCTGCTGCTGCAGCCCATCTGCTTCAAGATTTGACGTGTTGTAGGTCCAGAAATCTTCATCTGCATACCTTAGTTGCAACAAATGGTTATCTGAGTTGTTGTTGCCTTTCTATTCTCTTGAACCACTCTGGCTATTCTTCTCTGATCTCTGGCACCAACAAGGCATTTTTGCACAGAGAACTGCGGCTCACTGGATATTTTTTCTCCTTCTGACCATTTTCTGTAAACCCTCGAGATGATTGTGTGTGAAAATCCCAGTAGTTTCTGAAACACTCAGTCCAGCCCATCTGGCACCAGCAACTGTCTCTTCTTCACCCTTTTCCCACTCTGAGGCTCAGTTGAAGTGGTTTTTAAGTGTATGTTAAAACAGTTGAAGCAGTTAAAACTGTTGCTGTGTCTGTGGTCTCTTGTTGCTGACAGTCCGCCGACCTTTCAGTGTGTGGTCTCTTCCACCATATTACAGCAAAGTTTATGGCCGATAATCGTTACTCTGCAGCCTCCTGACAGAATAACAGACCTGATAACCTTTACAGCTCCTCTTATGCTCACAGTCTGACCGTGAACAGGGCAGAGACAAACTCTTTTATGCACTAACATTGTGTTTTATTGAAATAACAGTGGGCTACAGCTGTTTCAATTATATCATACAAGGTTTTGAACTCATATTGCATGTTGATGTTGCTCTTGGCCCTTCAATCCAAAATTCCAACACAGCAGGGATATTTCTGTGGTGCAGTCCTCTCTATCATCTTGTTATCTGAACCTGCTACCTTTCCGCATAGACTCACTCATCTTTGTGTAAATCTTCCTGCCTGTGCATAGCTCTGTGCAGAAGTTACAACATGAAGGAGAGAAACAGAAACAGTGCAGCAACAAAATGGAAAGAGAGATTTTTTGTTCTTGCTACCTCCATCAAGCAGATTATGTTTTCGTCGGCCTGTGTTATCAAGGGATTTTGTTGAAATTTTTATGGATTATTGGTGAGGATCCGGATCCAGATGAAGGATTTAACATCGTGAGTTTTTCACATTCTCACTAATATCTTGGCTAAGATTGTCAGAAATGCCTTAGGGGAGGTTTGTGCTCTACGATAACTTTCAGTTTTGCAATGAGTTATGGCTAAACTAGAAGTTTTGAGCCGCACATCCTCCAATCCAAAGACAAGGACGTCAGACTGAAGTGTGATGATGTGCAGAGCTGGGAGAGAGGGTGAGAGCTGCGATGATTGGCCAAAGTTGCAAGAAAGTTGCGGTGACTAGACAAAGTTACAAGGTCTCACTGAATGTGCAGGGACTTCCTGAATTTGCGTTAATTGCAAAATCGCAATTTTCTGGAGGGACTGATTAAAATCTTCTGTTTTACATCAGTAACTAAAATTTAATGGAGGTGGTTTAACATCGAAGTAAACAAGCCCTCTTGGACTAAAACAATCAGAGACATTGCTGTGATCCTTTAAGACTGTGGCCAGTGTGTTTTTTTTTAATAATAATTGCAAATTAGCCATGGTATTTCTTTATTATGAGAGACAGAATATGCGCCCGTGTCTTCACTGTATAATTATATCATTCTTATTTAAGTCCTCTGAAGTAAAGAAACTAAGACTGAAGAATGTATTAGGGATAGCTCACTAGCTCACCACTGAAGTATGTAGCCAACAATGGGCTCCACCAATCACAGTATCGCTGTTACTCTGTGTAGTGTGTTCAATTCAGATAGCAATCAACAATGCATTTCTTAAAATAAGGGTGAGAGAATTCAAACTTGTGTCTTTTTACAGGAGCATGAACTAATGTTTTTCACCTCAGCTGCTTGCTGAAGGTTTGCACTGGATAGTTGAGATATTTTGGCCTATAATCAAAAACACAAAAGCAGCACATGAGATGCTTTGGTTGATTCTGAATAAGACAGCTTATGCTAGAAAACAGATATTTCTAACATTATAAGTTATTTTATTTTTTTATTTTTTGCTCTTTGCTTGTTAAAATGACATTTTATCAACATAATTAGGTTAATAAGGCTTGAAACAATTGCAATGTTGTAATTTTGATTAGAAATGAGAACAATTCACTCCCTTAGATCTTGTGTTTGGTAGTGCACCTCACAGACTGATGATTTCTTTCAACACCTACCAATTGGTTGAGTTCAGACAAAGCAAATTACAGACCAAACAGGGCTCAGTGTTTAAATTTCCCCAGAGAAGTTGCACAGTTAGTTGTACATTAGACAGCTAAAAGGCAGCAAGATGAGATTTTACCCAAGAGAAATCTACACACGTGTGTAAAAGACAGGATCAGTCAAGAGATACGACGCTACTCTTTGTCCACGGGGATGCTAAAATCGACATGAAAAGAGAAGTACGAGCAGATGCTTCAACTTGTGGTGTGCAGAGGACTTGGTAACAAGTAAATGCACAATTACTTCATGTGGTGCAAGAATTAAATCTCATTGTATGCTGAAGAACCATCAGCCTCTTCGAAGTTCCCACATGCAAGTACACAATTATGGTTACTATGCAGAGAGAGAGTGAGACAACAGCACAGAAATCCTTCTCATGCAACATTAACTATGAAAGGTCCACAGATGGCCTTAAAAACAACCACAAGCAACGTAGTTGGATTTCATGCCCCTGAAGCAAATTGGAAAGCCTGTAGAGTAGAAGTTTCCATTAGGCTTAAATTTAGCCTGTAGCATATTAACTTCGACAGAGTTAGATTCAATTTGAGCTCATCCGTCTTATGAAGCCAATGTGACCTGGAGAAGCTGAAGTAGTACATACTGTGGATCTTTTCTGCTGCGTGGGGATCATTTGGACTTACAAACTCAAAAAGGAAAAAAATACAGCAAGAAGGTAGATTTAAGTGTAAACATAAGCAGATGTCCCACACTGAAATAAAAGGCAGCCTCAATGTGTAGGGATTTTAGTGCATGAGAGACTGTTTTTTATTGAAATTGAATATTTTGACTTACTTGTATTAAACTGTAAATTTAACACCATATCCTAACTGAACCAGAGCTTCGGATGTCACATTGCACCCATTAAAAAATGTAATTCCATGCCTTATATTTCCCTTGTAAACAGCACGTCAAGTGCTTTAACTGTGGAGAAATGGAGGTGCTTTGTATTGACAAGGATGGTTCTCAAAGGCTCATCCATATACAGCTCTCTCTGAGCTCAACAAAGTTTTTCCCACGGTGTTGAAAGTGAGAGTAAATAGTTTCACTCACTTAAATAGATGGATTCTTCTCTAATCCTGGTATATTAAACAGATAAACCAGTTCTGCCTAGTGAGAAAAGTCAATCCCTCCTGCACCTCTTCAAAATACCTTTTTCCTGGCTTGTTGTCTGTGTTGACTTGTGACGAAGGGAAAAATAGAGACTTACCATCAAGGTAAAAACATCCTGCAGCATGGCACAGCATCCCTTGCGGGCCACTAGGACACTCTGCTTTTTGTCGCTGATGCTTGCATCATATTCAGTTAGGACACAGTTTAAAAGGAGAGAAGTTTTAACTTATGGAGCTGTTCATCAGTTAATTCAGTGAATTTACGTTTACCTGTCCTGTCCTTCTAAGCCACAGTAGCATGGAGAGACAAAATATGAGGAAAGATATCGTGCAACACTCCAAATCCAAGTTGAGTATGCAACAGCTAGGTAGTCTAGGCACTAACCACTGTCTTAAATGTGGCTGGGTTACCATTTGGCCAATGAGTGCACAAGATGAGTCTCCTACAAACATATTTGATTCTAAGTATAAAAAAACACAGTCTTCAGAGGAAGCACAGCAGGGTGATATGTTTACTTGAAATAGCAACCTTTGGCGAAAACATACAGTTAGCTTATGCCTGATGTTAGCTGTTAAACTGGCTCACCATAGCATACTTACTCCACCAGAATCCCTGGTTCTCAGGTAAAAAACTCCCTCAAAGAATCAATATCATTAGTCTTTATGCTTAACAATTCCCTTATCAATTCCTTCTACTTTGTTCTCAATGCTTTGGAAATCAAGGACATGCGTTCTCATCCAAAGAAATGATACAATCCAAGTTGAGTACGCTACACCTAGGTTATCTAGGCGCTAATCACTGTCTTGAATGTGGCTGTGGTTTCTGTTTAACCTATGAGTTGTGAAAGATGAATCCTCTACAATATTTGATTCTAAGGATAAAAACAGTCTTAAGAGGAAGCACAGCGGGGTGATTTGTTTGACTTGAAATAGCAACCTTTGGTGAAAACATACAATTAGCTTTTGTTTTTTGTCAGCTCTTAAGCTGGCTCACTGTAGCATACTCACCACAACAATATCCCTTGTCTTCACTTAATAACTCCCTCAAAGAATCAATATCATTAGTCTTTATGCTTAACGGCGTGTAACGTCATACACGCCGTCATATCAACACTGCAAACGGACAATCCCAGTGCTCTCATCATGATCTCTGGGGACTTTAATCATGTCACCATGGGGAAAACACTCCCAACTTTCACCCAGTATGTGAGCTGCACAACCAGAGGGGAGAAGACTGTATGCTAATGTGAAAGAGGCATACAGCTCTTCCCCCCTCCCCCCTCTGGGACGATCAGATCACAACCTGATTCACCTCACCCCCTGTTATGTGCCCCTGGTGAAAAGACTGCCAGCCACCACAAAGTCTGTGAGGAACTGGTCAGACGAGTCCATGGACACACTGCAGAGCTGCTTCGAGGTGACAGACTGGACGGCACTCTGTGAGCCCCATGGAGAGGACATCAACGAGCTCACAGAATGCATCACGGATTACATAAACTTCTGTGTGGACACCATCGTCCCAACAAGGACTGTCCTTTGTTATTCAAATAACAAGCCGTGGATAACAAAGGACATTAAAGACTGTCTAAATGCTAAGAAGAGGGCCTACAGAGATGGACATCTTGAGGAGGTGGGGGCAACACAGAGGGTCCTGAAGGTGAAAATTAAGGAGGCTAAGGACAGCTACAGGAGGAAGCTGGAGAAAAAACTCCAGCAAAACGACATCAAAGAGGTCTGGAGTGGCATGAAGACCATCACTGGGTACAAGAGGAGCAGCAGCAGGGGAGAGAACTGCAGTGTGGACAGGGCGAACGAACTAAATCTGTTTTTTAACAGATTCGACTCAGGCCCTGTCCTCCCTCCCCCCCTCCCTGCTGCAGGCCAGCAGCCAGCAGCCACTCCAGGGACACCTCCCCCTCCTGGGAGCCTTCTGCCTTCTGATGTGGGAACCTCACCCCCCTCCTCCTCCTTCTCCCAGACTGAAGGACCTCACGTAGCATCTTCACCTCCACTCACCTCCCCGATGTCCTTCACCGCAGACCAGGTTAGAAGACAGCTGACAAGACTTCACACAGGCAAAGCTGCAGGCCCTGATGGTGTGAGCCCGAAGGTCCTGAAAGCCTGCGCCCCCCAGCTCTGTGGAGTACTTCACCATGTCTTCAGCATGAGCCTGAGTCTCCAGAGGGTCCCCGTGCTGTGGAATACGTCTTGCATCGTTCCTGTACCGAAGACGCCGTGCTCAAACAACGTCAAGGACTACAGACCGGTGGCACTGACGTCCCACATCATGAAGACCCTGGAGAGACTCGTTCTGGAGCAGCTCCGGCCTAAGGTCAGGCCCCACTTGGATCCACTTCAGTTTGCCTACCAGCCCCGACTTGGTGTTGAGGACGCCCTCATCTTCATGTTGAACAGGGTCTACACCCATCTGGACAAGCCTGACAGCACTGTGAGAGTCATGTTTTTTGACTTCTCCAGTGCCTTTGACACCATCAGACCGTCCATACTGGGGGAGAAGCTGACAGCGATGGGGATGGAGGCTCCTCTGTTGTCCTGGATTGATGACTACCTGACTGGCAGACCGCAGTATGTTCGTCTGCAGCACTGCGTGTCTGACAGGGTGGTCAGCAATACAGGGGCCCCCCAGGGGACAGTCCTGTCCCCCTTCCTCTTCACCCTGTACACCACGGATTTCAGCCACAACACCGACTCCTGCCACCTTCAGAAATTTTCGGATGACTCGGCTGTTGTGGGGTGTATTAGCAAGGGTGATGAGGAGGAGTACAGGGCTGTGGTGGGGGACTTTGTCACATGGTGTGAGCAGAACCACCTACAGCTCAACGTGACAAAGACCAAGGAGCTGGTCGTGAATCTGAGGAGGACAAAGGCTCCAGTGGCCCCTGTTTCCATCCAAGGGGTCCAGGTGGACATCGTGGAGGAGTACAAATACTTGGGAGTACTTTTGGATTACAAACTGGACTGGACCAGGAACACCGAGGCCGTCTACAAGAAGGGCCTGAGCCGGCTCTACTTCCTGAGGAGGCTGAGGTCCTTCAACATCTGCAGGACGATGCTGAGGATGTTCTACGAGTCTGTGGTGGCCAGTGCTATCCTGTACGCTGTTGTGTGCTGGGGCAGCAGGCTCAGGGTAGCGGACACCAACAAGCTCAACAAACTGATCCGAAAGGCCAGTGATGTTGTGGGGGTGCAGCTGGACTCTCTAACAGAGGTGTCAGAGAGGAGGATGCTGTCCAGGCTGCAGGACATCATGGACAACACCTCCCACCCCCTCCACAGCGTGCTGGACAAACACAGGAGCACATTCAGTGCGAGACTCATCCCCCCACGATGCACCACAGAGCGCCACAGGAAGTCATTCCTGCCTGTGGCCATCAGACTTTATAACTCCTCCCTCTAAAATCACTGCTCCCTCAGGTCCTGGAGAATAAACTCTCACTGTTTTTACTCCTGTGATATTGTTGATGAGTAAATCTTCGGACAAATGGTGCTGTCATTAATACATTTAAATTCGTAGTGTAAATATTGTTAATTGTTAATACTGTGTATACCTCCACCTCATTTCGGAGCCTCATGTCCACTTCATTTTACTTACTTATTCTACTTATTTTCCTTCATAAGGAAGTTTTATACTGCTTAAAGACTCTGCACATTGCAAACTACTTACGTAATTTTTATGCTCTTTTCATTTGTTTTATTTTTATTTATTTTATCTTTATTATTTTTTTTAATGCTACTGTTTACTCTAATGTCCTCATCTGTTGTTTCCAACTGCTATACTGTGTATAAGAGCAACTGAAACAACCGAATTTCCCCTTGGGGATTAATAAAGTATTTCTGATTCTGATTCTGATTAACAATTCCCTTACCTGGGGACTGATTTGGATCCAGCCTGTGGCCAGTTTGCAGATTGTCCTTCCCCACTCTCTCACGCCCCTTGTCTGTCCACTGTTCCTCTCTCTCCTGTCAAAAAAGGCACAAAATTCCCAATAAAAAACGTATCAGTTCCTTCTACTTTGTTCTGCATGCCATGCAAATTAAGTACATCATGATCTTATCCAAAGAAATGATAACAAAGACGTCTTAGATGTAAGGATAGCCAAAAGTTGGCAGTAGTGGTCAAACTTATGACTTGAACGCAACGCAACTTTTAGTGGGTGAAAACACGAGCAACTTGCAGAGGCGTTCATCCATGCAGCATGTTACTGAATTTCTGGAGTACCATGTGTTTGACGTTTTGCTACTGAAAACCTACAGAGGTTGACTTATGTCAAACCAGAAAATTGTTGAGAATCATTGCAGAATTAGACCAATAAGCACAATCAGTAATGGCATTGGCATCAATTAACTCTTATCAATTATCTTCCTTAGTCTGATGTTTCCCTGATCCTCACTATTGTTGTTCAAAGAGGAGGACATGTCAAAAGGGTATTTGCTCCATCCATAAATCCTAGCACTGCCCTTTGTCGCCCTCAGTCCTGCAGACCCTTTCAATCCGTCGTCTCTCTGCTTTGTTTATAGCACATTGCCTTCTGTTGATGCCTGTGAGTCTGCTGCTATTGTTTTTTTAGCTATTGTCATGTTATTGAACACCAGAATTTGAACAAGACAAAAATACTTGTGATAGTGTCAAACTTGTTTGATTTTATCTTTATAGGATAGGACTGCAGACAGACTGCAAAACTGGAAAGATCGTGCTGTAAGTTCAAAGTAAACCAAACAACCACAATCAAGGGACTGTGCCCTGACTCTAGAAAGACTTCAATAATGTCTCCCCAATTTGAAATGTTTTGTATCTATATAACTGGGAGAAATCATTAGGAGTATTGCCAGCATTACTGAAGCCAGAATCTTGGAAATTCAGAAGTGCATTGTCATTGGTATTAAAGACTAGTAATGACATTGGTTAGTGGGCGTAACCAAAGACTTCAACTCAAGAACAGAGAAAAAGGTACTAAATTAAAAAGAATTAACTATAGACTCCAGTATTGTCATGGTTTTGATTGTTTTCTATTAAAAAATGGGCACAAAATGCATACAGGATAATGACTGGTGGCACCTATCACTGCAGTTTTGGTTTCATCTTACCTGTTTTCTTGTTAGTTAGTTCATACCTCTCTACTGGATCAGTTAAAACTGGTTCAATAACCAGTTTTCTGTGAAAATGTACTCTATGGAGGGAATTTCCTCTAAGGGACTAAATCGAGGTTAAAAGGAGAAACATTGTTCTTAGCAGGATTTCTTTCTTTGTCTTAATTTTTCTCTCAGCAATATTTGCCTGTTTATTGTCTAAATATGCAACAACAGAGTGCTAGACCTTGTGAGTAATAGAGTTTTTGTTTTTATCAAATTACTGAGGCTGATGAGCTAAAGGCTAAGAGCTGCAAAGTAGTAACTTGGGAACGCGCTGTTTTTCTTGCTAACCTGCTGGCTTGACTTATTACCATATTTTAAAGCTGTATTAGAGCTGTTGACTCCTGTCTAAAATCTGTCTGCCAAGCATGTTTCTAGAAATGAAATCTTCCACAGAGAAGGGTTATATAGAAACTGATGCAATAGCACGGCCAAGAAGCTTCCTTTTCTTGTCTCTATAACTCCAACTCCAATCCAAGGTTAGCAGTGTCAGGAAGTGCTGCTTAAGGTAAACGGTACACAAGTGCCTCTCTGACCCACATGAAGTTGAACTTCACAAGAAGTCTGTTTGGATTTCTTGACTCCTTGAAGAAAAAACACAGACTGTGCCAAAAGAGAATGGAAGGAAACAGTTTTTGACACTCTAAATGCTGTCGAGGCAGGGCTTTTTGACTCTGGATAACCTCGCTGGAGAGTATTTGAGCAGAAACAGTTGCCAGAAATCTTTTCTCTGTAAGAACAGGTGGTCTGAGAAACTGAAGAATACAAGGGCAGAGTAAGGGCTTTTGTTAAGCCAGACAAACAGGGACTTGATCCCTGAAAGAGGAGCTGCAGTTTAATCTGTGAGGACAAATCTTTGAGCTAAACAAGGAAAACTTTTTTTTCTTCTGGCCTTTATTGTGATTGAGGCCAAAAAAAACAGACAAAAAAACACTTAAACAACAAAAACAGTTGGCTGTTTTAGATGACTACATGCTGTTCAGGCTCTAAAGAAATGTGTTGGTGATTTTTGGTGAACAAGGCCTTTAAAGAAACTATTTAAGGCTGGTTACAGTTCTGATCATTTCAATGCAGATTTTGACCTGATTTGCCCCTTTGATTGAGCAGACAGTCACATCTGAATTTGCAGCTGATAATTTGCTCTTATAATTGTTTTTACTCCTAATCAGACCTGCCTCGTCATTCTGGAGTTTCTTTATTAGAAAAACTACCTGTTTGGGCCAATAAGATTAAGATGACTGGAAAACAGATTTTCATACTTCAACAGCTTGTAACGTGAAGGATATATAACAACAATTGTACATTCTTTATATACAGTAATCACTTATGGTTTTCTATTTGTTGTCTTATTTGCAAAACAGAACTCAGGCCAGGACAACCACTTGAGAATGTTGACTATCAGGGAATCGAAGTTTGATTTAATGTTGTCACATTGGATTCACTAGTTACGTCAGTAATTTTGTCATTGCAAATATAGCTCATTTCCTTGTTTAATTATTTTAAAACTAAACAATAAAAACACAAACATGGAGCAGCTATACTTGTATATGATGTTGAAGCAAACCAAAATACAAGTTAGGAAAAAAAATAGGAGGGTCAGTTTCTGCCATTTTTCTCATCAAAATTTTCCCGACAATAAATTGGTCTGGATATTTGGTCTTCCTTTTAAAATTAACTTGCATAAGGTTTCCTATCACTGGGTTTAAACTGATTGCATGTTGGCTTTGGCATGTTTAAATTCTTGCAAGTGACTCTGTGGCTGTCATGTATGCAGTGATTGTGCATTTATGCACTGTATGTTTGACGCTTTTAAATCATTTTCTGTCTTGTTTGGATGCAACACTCCAGTTAACAGCTTAATTAGTTACTGAATGAGGAGCCCATATATTCTTTGCCCGGGCAAAAACTCTGCAGCATCAGGACTCCCCCCTGCTTATAGCGCCAATAGCTGCCTGAAAAGCCTCATTCTCCTGGCCGCCCCAACAAGACCCACCAGTGTGACATTGGACTGTTGTTTCGTCGTCAGCTTAAGCCAATTGACCCAGAGTGGCATGTCCACTGCAGAGCCAACATGTTAGAATGAATGCAGAGTTGTTGACAACATGGCACCAACCAACTGACCAGTTACCACAGAGCAGATCAGTCAACCAGTCAGAGTTGACTGGGCTGATGTGGAGAAAAGGATACTTAAAGTGGCAGGAGCTCGAATGGAGAATCTTGACAGATTGAGCATACAGTTGGATCAGGGGGTACTCAGCATACAAAAACTCGATGCTTTCATCATTAATGATTATGAACAAAAAAGAAAATAACAAAGAGTTATATTTTTGGTGTTGGTAAATAATATCAAGCTATTAATTATACCCTGGATGGAGTCAAATCCCTGAAAAGAATCCTTGTGAAACAGGAGTTGAAGATAAGTTTTTCATTTTCTGTTGTTTGCTCAGATTTGTGGAGTCCTTAATCCTGAACTCTAAATCTGGATGTGGCACTCGTGGTGTCATCCCAACAGATTTTACTAGACTCATCAAGAAAACCCAGAAGTAAGTACTCAGTCATTTTTTTCTTATGAAATCATATAAACAAACACTTTGGAGTGTTGATGGGAAGCTAACACACAAACAGCTTAAAAAACCTTTAAAGAGAGTACATTCTAACACTGAATACATGCATCAGTTAAAACGAACACTGGTAAGTGTTACATGTTAAATTTTAACTAAAAAATTAGTCAGTAATTACACTTCATTAGTGTTAAGGAACCAACTCTCCAAAAATAGTTATTTCAACACTCTGTGATGCAGGCCCATATACACACTTTAGTTGTGTTAATATTGACCCACGTATTGTTAATTTGACTATTCAGATTTTACAGTGTACCCTTATAATCATATGGAATATGTGAACCAGGGTTACAGCAACACATAGGCTTTTAGTGCTGGAATACCCTCATCAGATTTATTTAATGAAAGATAAATCTAGAATAAAGAAAACAAACCAAAAAAAAAAAAAAACAGAGCACACACTCAGCTAAAAGTCACCAGTTAACACGGTCACTGATTGAACTGATACACCGACAGCGTTCCATGCAGTTTCAAAAGGAAAACCAGCTCATAACTCCAAACCATTCCTGTGTTATCATTAGCTCTTTTTATTCATTTATTTATTAGCACATTGTTGAAAGAGAAGTCAAAGAAAACAGTGAATAAGATTAAGTTACATGTGCAGGTAGAAACCCAATGTGGGCTTATTTACAAACCTCACCTAAGAGTAAATAAAGATAAAATTAGCAGAAAAAAGACATTTAATCCTAGTAATCAAAGAAAAGCAAACAAACAAAAATCAAATAATATACCGTTTCCCAAAATGAGAGACTACACCAACACAGAAACAGAATATAACAAAAGAAAGTGGTACATAAACTGTATTTTGTCAAGAAAAAAATGAAATTTTTGATCATTGCACAGACCATCATGAACAGAGTCTTGGACATCAAAACATTTTTTATCCTCAATCTGTATCTGGACAGGGACAGAGACTCTGTCAGTAAATAAAAAAATACTTGTTCCAGAATTGAACGCCGTGGTATTTTATTGAGCACTGACCTCGAGATGTATGACACAGTGGTAGGTACAGGTTATTGCTGTCTTGTTGAATAAAAGTTCATTTGAGAGTTTGGAATAAAGAACATTTTAACATTTTCTGATAATACTGTACTCAAACATGATACGATGACAAGTGGTCTGTGGAACTGTTGTCTTACACAAAACCAGTCAATGACACAGGCAGCTGATCTAATAAGTGTTTTCCCAGGGTTATTAATTAAAAAAAGGAAAATGTTGAGACTGTCCATTTGTATGAGCTCTCTTGGGTTTTTATAATTGGTAAGCATCAACAAACTGCCTTTTGTTTCCAGCTTGATCCACAATGGTTGTGTAGATCTATGTTTATGTTTCAGAAACTGTTTTAATGAAGGAAAGAGCCAGAGGAACAATCAAAATGGACTGATGCAGCTCTGCATATGAACAGTGTTTGTGCTGTATGGATCAGTGTCAGCGTGCTCTTTATTTCGCTGTGAATTTGTGAGTCAACATGAGACGCAGTCAATCTGTGCCTCACCCTTTTTGACAGACTTGACTTAGCAGCGTAATGCCTCCAAATCCAAAGCTGCTAATCAAATTGTCACGGCATGCCGCAAACATGCTAACAACGCAATGAGACGGGTCCTGGGATCATGCTAACGACATCATCACTCATGTTAATAACTCAACAGGCTTTCCCGATACTGCTTCTCCCTGTGCTGCCATTAAAACGACAGAAAATGCTATAACAGGGGAAATCAATTTTTTGCATCTGCACCTTGTTTCTGCTCCTTTGAGGGTGAGGGGATTTATTAATCAGGGTCAAATCATACTCTGCTTGACATCGAAAAAACATGAAGGGGAAAAAGAGAGAGAAAATGGAAATGAGGTTGTAAGAAAGAGGAGAATTGTGCTCGAATGAAATGACAGAGTGGGCCAGAGGTAAGGGGCTGAATTTTGATAAGACAGTAATAATGCTTGAAAAGAAGAGTGTGTGCAAACAGAAAATTGGAAAGAGATCGACTAGGGCTGGTCAATGTATCTTGTTCTGAAGATATATCAATGTTCTTTCAGATGAGATATAACATCAGTGTAGTTTGAGCTGATTCAGAAAAAATAATGATGCCAGGCCTGTTACTTTGAAAATATAGTTTATAGATAGTTTTTAAAGATAGCAATTCACATCTACATGTTCATTATTCAAAGTACAGTCTTTTTAAATGGTTACTCAAAATGGTAGATTATGATTTTTATTTTTAAATCTCATTTATTTAAGGAGCATTTACATAGCTTGTTCAGTCAATCTAATGATAAATATGCCTATGGCCTTGTCCTCATAATGGTAAATGGTGAATAGACTTGAGCTTATATAGTGCTTTTCTAGTCTTTGACTACTCAAAGCAGCCTCACACCACATGTCACATCTACCCATTCACACCCACTTACAGTCACATTCACTCACTGATGCTCTGAGTTTCTATGTTAGTTGTCAATCAGTATCAACTAACACATTCACACCCTCTCATAACCATTTACACGCCACTGTCGCACCAGTGGGAGCAACTTGGGGTTAAGTGTCTTGCCCAAGAACACATCACCATGTGTCGCCCGGAGCTGTCGAACCTACAACCTCCTGATTACAGACCAACCGCACCATCCAACTGCTCCATCAACGCCCAATATACGGGTATGTTCCTAATCCATACCAAGTTTTTTCTGTTTTTTTGCCTTTCGTGCACAGGCAAACATCATTTTAGGTCAGTGAAAACCCACATTTTTTAAACTCCTACCAGAGTAAAGATTCCTGAATCTCAAAAACACTAAACCGTGTTCACGCGCTGACAGGGAGAAAAGCACTATGGGCTTTAAGCATCTCCTGTTTTCTTCTCTGTGTGACAGCAGTATGTGCGATGTGCTGGAGTAGAAATTGATAGTTTAACTGTTCTCGTCAGCTCCAGCACCACCTCATCCCAAAACTGTAACAGAATGACACCATGTGCTTATCATGTTTCAGTGTTGACATTTTTTTTTTTTTTTTTTTGTGAGAAAAATGTAAGTACAGTAAACCCCTGTGATATTGCGGTTCAGTTTTTGCAATCCCGCTATTTCACGTTTTGTTTCTGTAAGACCTATTAATTTTGATATTGTGTACATTTTTGCCATTTTGCGGCATTCTGCAGCATTGTTTATGAGTTTAAATCTCGCACGTCACAATATAAGGCCTGTACGTACCGATTCAGCCAATCAGAGTGTCGGTATTTTTTTCTTGGCCGTTGATTGGCTGTTGTGTATTATCATCATCATCGTCATTGTCGTCTTCTTTACTCGTGAGTATAGTACTCGTATTTTTTATACTGTTTGTACAATAGTTTTGTGTTTTCTATTGCTGTTGCTCTCTCAATATGTTTTTATGTGTTTAAATATATTTCTGTTGTTTTACAAGTATCTTTAAAGACCTTAAAATTCTTTTAAAAGTACCGTAAACGTTATTAAAGCATGCCTAGGGTATATTTAAATAGGGTATTTCTATTTCGTGGATTTTCATTTATCGTGGGTGGGTCTGGAACCTAACCGCCGCGATGGAGGGGGAACCACTGTATTCAGTCTCAGTGAATATTCTTTTTTCATTTTTAACTTCTTTTTATTTTCACAAATGTTTCCAGTGGTTTTTTATTGACAAGTGTTCAGTTATGTCCCACACCAACCCCAGTCCTTCCTCCCTCTAACTGTGTAACTGTATGTTACACGTACAAAAAGAAACAAATTAAACAAAAACAGACAGAAATAAGACAGCTAAAGTAAAAACATACAGACATGAACAAAAACAAAAACAAAAAAAAAAACCACATCAAAATACATATACAAAAACAAACCTGGATAAATAAACATCAATGCATGAACAGTGGCAAGTTAAATTTAGCTAATTATGAGTCGAGCATATAATGGATCCCAAAGGTCATGGAATAAGGTTATGTCTCTCGAGTGTAATTTTTCCAAAGAAAGGAATTAGGATATTTGACTCAAGAACACGTTGAATGTTGGCGGTGGTTTGTGTTTCCAAAGGATGAGTATACATTTTTTGGTGAAGTACGCATGTTATGATAATCAACTGTCTACATTTATTAGAGTCCAAGTGGCACTTAGTTTATTTGATTTAGTGAGTTTAGTTTAATAAATTTACACATGGGGATAACTCAATCATACAGGCCTACAGTCACGGCTGCCTCTGGCCCTAATGCCCCAGTCACACATTCCTGTTTCTCATGGCGATTGTGCACGACTGTACACGATTGGTAAGGCTGCTTTGATCGGCATGATACGGGAAGAAATGGGAAGAAATGACTGTCACACCCCATGAATACACCATATAACACTTCGGGGGCGTTCGTCCCGCTTCAGTTAGGTCAATCTAATGATACGACGAGGATTCCATGAATTTCCATCCTGCTGACCTGACGTCAGCCCTGTTTGAGCCCTGTCTCTTGCGTCGCCTTGAATGGGACACAGTCAGGGTACAATCGAATACGTCCTTGTCAATCAACCTCAGAAAGCTTTCTGGATTGAGCCACAATCAGCCCGATTGAGCCCCGTAGATGCCACGCTAATACCGTTCACCTTAGGACTGCATTAGGCTTCCACCCCGCTATACTGAGAGCTGCGATTCTCCATGACAGTTTTGAACAGTTCAAAACAGTCGGGACCCTTCCCCGTTCCCCGGTGTTCGTCCATGACTATACAACGCTGATCCAGATCAAGCAGCACATGCACCACGACCAAAGCACCTTGTATCAGGATTATGACAATCGTGCACAATCGCCATGAGAAACGGGAATGTGTGACTGGGGCTTACGCAGATTCATTTCCATAAGGTCTCGATCATGTGAGCAAATTTCACCACTGAGTTTAACTCACCTTGCAGTGCAGTTGGATCCACCTGATTCAATGTTTGTAATCAGTCAGGTCCATCTTGCAAAGCTCCAATCTTCAACAATCGTGAGCAGCTAGGAGCAGCAGGGCCCAATCAGCATCCTTTCGAGCAGGAAGAGGAAGGAGCTATGAATGAGACAACAGCAGGAGGTGACTGCTTGCACAGAGATTAGCATAGATGCTAACAGCATCAGCAGGTGCTTTGTCAGATCAGATTCTTTATTACATGAAAAACAAACAAAACTGACGCCATATCTTGATAGAAAGGATATTTATGCTCCACTTCTGGCATGTTTTGGCGAGAGTTTGTCAATTCCATATATTTTTTTTTTTAATAATTTGCCAACAGTTGCTGTTTTTTCTTCACTTTAGACTGAGCTTTCTCATGAAGAGGTGTTTTAGCCATGGCCTGCATGATGGGTGCAACAGGTGCTGTAGGGTTGGCGCCTCACAGTGTGGGTTGTAGGGGCCTTCATGTTTGGGGTTTGCATGTTTTCCTTCGTACATGCATGGGTTTTCTCTGGGTGTTCCAGTTTTCTTTGGTTAACTCGTCTCTAAATTGTAACTAGGTGTAAATGTGTGTGTGTATGAATAGGCAGTCTGTATGTCAGCCCTATGATTGACAGATGGTCCAGGGTGTACCTTGCTGCTCATAAAATGACAGCTGGGATCAGCTCCAAGGCCTTCGCCATCCATAAAGGGATGAAGTGGTGTAGATGATGGAAAGATAGATGGATGGATGGTTGTTTCAGCAACTTCTCATTTTTAGAGAAGGAATATCAAGATATACTGCATATTGTGTGTTGCCATCCAGAATCATGCAGAAATGATTTTTTGGTCTAAATCACTCGGCTCTGACTCAGACAGCAGCGTTCTGCACTTCAGGTGGTTTTAAGAGAAGCTCTCTGGTGGGCGACAGAAGCAGCAGCTGCCCTGAATTTTTTATACCTGGCTTCATGGTGCGATGCCTGAAAGACACCATGATACGTATCACCCATGTTCCTCTGAGAGCCACCTTTCATTAGGCGGCCCCCCGACCTGAGGTGAAGGCAACTGGGAGACCAAGTCAGGAGGAAATATAAGTCGAAATTGTTTTGAGGGGAAAGGGGGGGAGTGGGAGAAAGTTAATACCGAGGAGGTTGTGAGTGTATTTATGGTCCTCTGAAAAATAGAAGTCTGTGCTGTTGGGAGCTGTTTTGATGGATCTTGGGTAATGGAGTTTTGATGGATGATCAGCGTCCGGCCTGTGTGGGGGGCGTGTACAATATGGACGACTCTGTGGCAATGATATCTGACCAGCAGAAATTAAAGCATCTCCTGCTTGTGTTTTACTTTATATCCCTCCTAAAAATATCATCCATGAGACCCAGTGTCCAAAAAGTGGACACATGAAAAAAAAAAAAAAAAAAAAAAAAAAAATATATATATATATATATATATATACACATATATATATATGTATATATATATATATATATATATATATATATATATATATATATATATATATATATATATATATATATATATATATATATTTTCTGTAAAAGTAATTTAATCATTTTAATTATCTCCAGTCTTTTCCATAACCATTACATCTTTTTTGGTTCTACATTTTTAATTCTTTCAGTACTTTGAGTACACAAAGACCACCAGATTGTTGAGAGAAAAAAATCAGGAAAAGTCAGTTATTTCCAAAGGAGAAATAAAAGGGTCAGTGGACGTTTTATTTTATTTCACGGTCTTGGACACGTAATTGATTAATATCAATGATTTGAGTGCATTTTTATTTCTGTGTAGGGTCAAATGTAAACTAAAACGTGACTGAAGATCCATTGTCCAAAAAGTGGACATATCGGAGAAACCAATAAATAAATAAATAAATAAATACATAAATAAATAAAATCATTTGTATCAATTTACAATATGTATGAATTTTAATATTTCAATTAACTTCAGTAATTAAAAAAAAAAAAAAAAAGATTAATTCTCCTTCTTTAAACTTTTGAGTAACGCTCCATAACTTTACATAGAGAAAACAGTAAAAGGATAAATGATAAATAAAACTAACTAAAAATTATGCACATTACAGCCTTTGTCATGTAATTGAACAACAATGATTTTAATTTGAATTTACTTTCATTTTTTATTTTTGTGCAGGGCTGGCTTTTGACGTACAAGACCCAATGTCCAAAAAGTAGACACCTCAGAGTAACAAGCAAACAATTGCACAATAGTAACAATTTTCCATAAAGATGACTTTTTTTTCCAGAATAAATGAACATTCTTTTAACTATTCCCAGTGCCACAGTACAAATATGTTATTCATATTACCCAGAGCAGTTGCACATAAGACAAAAACACATCATCCAAATCCAAAAATAAAACACGAACAGGTACACACTCACTGTTTTCATTAGCAGCTTAAAGTCAAATGTTGATATGATAACTAATTAAATCACTACACATCAAGCGCGGAGGAAAATCCTGTGAAGAAATGGTGCACATAAATGCAAAAGGTGTGTTTTATTCATCAGTCTGAGCTGATCTGATGTTTCTATTGCTTATGGGTATTTTAATAGGTCTTCCCTCTGAATTGTCTCCCTCGTCATCAGAAAGTTGAGCGCTCTAATGTGCCTCGACTATCCTGCTGTTGCACACGTTGGATAAAGTCAAACAAATTTACAACTTTGTCCAGAGTAAAGGTGAAAGGATTAGGGTTAGTGTATGACCACGACTTTATCTCAGGTGGTACTTTTTGTTCATCGTAGCATTAACAGAGACAGAGAGCCTGTTTGTACAGTCGGCACAGTCAAGCTACATTTGTGGATATACAAGGATTCTGTTTTGGTTATTCAACAAACTGGAATTACATTGATTATTTTTTATTCTTTTTGGCCTGGCACCATGCGTTCTACAGCCCAGCTTTTGGTTTGGGACCTCTGATCTGGACGACTGTCCTTTAAGAGTTTTATTTTTAGGACTAAGCTTTTAGACTCCTATGAGAGAGAGGTTTTTGCTCTCCTTTATGCAAATTGTATGACACTGTATCTTATCCAAGTCTCTTTGAGTTATAAAAACTCGGAAGACTAACAAAGTGTTGCTGTTTTTTTAACTAGAAACTAACCCTAATCCTAACATCAAGGAATGTCTGTCTGGGCACATGAAAGAAGTAATTTGATTGTGGTGGTGATCTGAATACCGATATGGATTCAGGAGTGTTTTAAAGGATTTGATAACATTGTGAGAAAGGACAGTTTTCCACATTTTTAATAATAACTTGCCAAACTATGTTGGTAATGCTGACGTTTGTGCTCTCGGAGCATGTCTGCTCTATTATTTTGATTGGATTAAGAATCTGAGAGAGAAAGAATCATAATTCTGACATGAATCAAATTTTTCCAACACCTCAAGTATAGGGACTTGAGGTGTTGGGACACACATTTACCAAAGTTTTTTGTTTTAGTTTGCTTGATAGATCATTACAGACCAGATATAACTCGTATCATTGAAATGTAGAAAACTGAAGCCAGCGTGGATCCCTATCTGTGTAAATGAGTGCCATAGCATTAAAAATGACAAAAATATCATTAAAATAAGTTCTGAGGTGTCCAGAAAGTAGACACAGGGCTTGTAAGAGTTAATCCTGTAGTTGTTTAGTAATATTGAATATCCCATAACCTTTTTAAAGAGCTATAAAATGCTCCAAACCCCCTGAGACCAAACCACAGAGGAGCCTCGGAGATCCGCTTCCTGTGATCTCAAACATCCAGATATTCCCTGCCGGCCCCCCTCCTTTAAAGACCGCAATTAGACGAGGTAAAGTGATAATGTTTTCCTCTTAAGCGTCCCCTTGGTAAATATTGCTGTTAGGATCAATTAACCAACGGCTAATTAGTAAAGTGGGGGTCTGCCTCAATATTGCACCATTGTTCACTGGCGATTTTTAATTAATGGGTTTTGAAGTAAAAATCGCAAAAGTTTTTAATTGTTTTTCTTTTGGAGTGAGAGGATGAAGAGTAGGGGGAGATCAGAGTGGTAATTATAAAGTAGGAGCTTTAAAGTGAGGAGGATTTAGACTTTTAATTAAAGAGGAATTTGATGCGACCAACAGACTGAGTTCAATTGCCACACAATCCTGTGTTATTCTGCCTCTTCTTTTCTATCACTCGTCACCCCCTCCCACCTCTCTGTTCTGCAGCCTTCCATCTCCTGCCACTCATCGTCCCCCCTCTCCACCTCCTGTATAGTGTTGATGTCTCCCTCCTCGCTATCAGAAGCCGGATTAGGCGCTCTTAGAGCTCTGAAGATGAGGCACGGGAAGGGGCGAAGAGAGGCAGACGAAGGGAAGGAGGGCAAAAGGGGACAGCTCAGTCACTCCGTCGGATTTCCAAGATTGAATTAGCAAGCTTTAGACAAATCAGAGCGCCCTGTTTGGACATGTTGCTTTCTCCATTTTCTCCTTTCTTCTCTGTCTCCTCTCGCTCGCTCTCACGGCTTTCCCTCCCCCCTGCTGCCTCCTCTTCCTCCTTGTCTGCTCTTCCTTAATAGCACCGCAGATTGTTTTCGTAGCGGTGATAAATTAGGCTGAAGTGATTAGCGTGGTGTGAAACGTGATTACATACTGTAGCTTTGCTGATTTGTCGAGCAGATGCCCTCTACCAGCTAGACTTTGGTAGGTTACAGTGTTAAACTCAGGCTCCCACACAGCTGGAGATCCCTGCAGACGTATACAGGTTAATTGCCTTGATTGTGGAAACAGCAACAACATACCACCGGGACTGCAACCTGCAGTCCATTTGTTATTGCTACGCTAGCACAACAGTCATGCACATGCATGGGATCGCCGCAGTTTTCAGCTTAATATGAAGTGATATGAACAGAGTAGCAGATGGAGGGCTGGAATGATGCAGGATCCCCTTCCAACTGAAATAAAAGGTGATAAAGATGAGCAAATTAGGATATAAGAGCTCAATGTTTGCTAATTATGAGGATTAATTGTCTTTGGGGGCAAAATCCATCATCAGCCACAGGACTGGGGACAGTGTTGTGTCTTTTTTTCGTTTTAGGGATGCCACATTTGATGAGAATTGATTATTATAAGTCAGTTTACAAGAAAGGATCATTATGTGAGGTTGCTTCCCATAAAACCAAACTAGGCTTGGGTAACAGGCATTAGTGATAGGTGATATCAGACATTTAACATCGATACAATACAGATACTTTTTGCTGTAATTTTGTCCAGTACTGATACTAGGGCAGCAGAAGGAAAGACTTGGGTTGGGGATGGAAGAGTGGTTGGTTCAAGTCTTGATCAAACCATGTTTTGAAGTTGGATTGGTAGGTGGAGAGGTGCCAGCTGACTTCCTAGGCACTGCTGAAGTGCCCTTGAGGAAGGCACCTCAACCCCAAAACTGCTTGGAAATGCTTCTTCAGGAGAAGCAAGCCATTGGTCTGACATCTCTCCATTAATGCATGATCGTAGGACCTGTTTGTGCATATGCATTCAAGCCTGTGTGTGTAGCATGTTTCAACAACAGAGTGTAAAGAATTGAATTTCCCATGGGGGATTAATAAAGTATGTCTTCTTCTTCCTCACTCTTCTGATACTGAAACAAATCATCTCCTACAATGCAGACGTAATGTTTATGAACTTGACATTTTTCATTGGCCAAAAGCAAATGATGGAAACATTTAGTCTAGACTCTAGACCATCAGATTATAAAGCGAGTTTAGTTTTAAGTCTTACTGCAAAGCAAAAATACATTTTAGAGATATTTCACCATTAAAGTTCTTTTTGGATGAATTGATGATAGTTTTTGTAAAATCAAATGTAAATGAAACAACTACAATAATGTGGCAAAAATAATTATTCAAAAAGTGACTTCAAAATTGTTTTTTGGAGAGTAGCAGTCCATAAATTTGTGTTTTCTTTCTGTCATTCCTACATTGTTACAAGCTATGTTTTGTTAGTGGGTAAGCTTGCGAGTGCAGCCTAGTACTGTTTTATATGTCTCTCACAGTCACATGACACACAAAATGCGTTGCCTTGGCAGAAGAAAGAGAAATAGTCTGAAACCATAACCAGAATTACACAGACAAACATTTTGTTAGACCAGTAATTTGGTATTGACATTTTTGGAGTGTAATTAATACCAAAAGAGTGCTTGATTTTCATGGTGATCCAAATCTGCGTTCTGATCAAGGAATTTAAAAAGATATGTCAGCATTGTAAGACAGAGATAAAAGAAATTATGTGAAAAAACTGCCCTAAGTTCTCAATGGATTTTGTTGACATTTCCAGAAACTGTTGGTCATGATACAAAGGAGAATTTAATAGATTTTGGAGCCGATCTGAATCTGGCTGTAGATGCAGATATTTTTTCAATGATTTGTTAACAATGTGTTTTAGGGCAGTTTCCACATATTTGACAATAACCCAGTTTCTTATATGAAAAAATAGCATTGATGTTTTAAGACCCTCATTTTCACCCCTAGAGAAAGGGACAACTTCCTTTCAGTCTGTTGACCAATCAAATGTGCCAAGTGTCTTATATGACAATGTCCAATCTGGAGCAGCCAAAGTTCAACAGGAGGCAGGAAGTATCTGTAATAATAGATAAATAAACATAACTAAAATTGCCCCCAAAGTGGAACAAATTACCAATCAAACCCCAATCATTTTTTGAACATTCACATTAATAAAAGAAGATATTCAGTTATTAATGTGCATGGGTCAAAGGCCGATAAATGGGCTCACAGATTTGTCATAGTGGACCAATTGTTTTACACAAAATCAACCCACAAAGGAGCCCAAAGTGCTTCCACATCATACTTCTCAGACGTTTCTGTGTTGTTATTGTCCTCCATTTCCTCGAGGTGTCTTCTTTGTCTGTTTGCTTCCTGCAGATGAGATGCAGCTGTTGTTGAGGTCAAGAGAGCACTGGCCAATTGGGTTACAGCCATGTGACCCTATGCTGGATATTCAAATATTGAGTATAACGTCACAGTCCGACCAAATGGATCTAAAAATGTCCAGAGGAATAAGTGTAATATTGTTAGCTGCTGCATACTTAGGATCCCTATCTCTGTTTGTTCCTCCAATCCTCCTCTAATAGCCAAAGCTTTACAGGACCATATTCAGATGGTTGTTCATTATTTGTCTGTGTGTGACTTGTATATTGTTGTCCCCATTGTCAAATATCCTAAAATACACTAATCGAATATCATTATATTCTAAATATTCTGATAAACCTGGTTGTCCTTAAAATGTATGTCTTTAACTTGATTCTTCTTGGAAGTGTTAAGTTTTTACAAGCATTATAAAAATAAAAATCCAGGCAGACTGAAAGTAGCAAAATAAAATGAGCTGCAAGGGTTTACCAATGACTTGAAATTGCCAGTAGCGTTTCTGGTTGTTTTTTCAGCTCTGCGATTGGCTGGCACCCGGCACATGGTGTACCCAGCTCTTTATCCAATGACAGCTAGAATGGGCTTCACTCCTTCGTGACCCTTAATAGGATAAGCAGTATAGATAATGGACGGCTAGACAGACATCTCATGGAGTGCATTTTTTATATAATGATCCTCAATTTAAGAACAGGAGCCTGGCATATCTGTCAACCAGCAGGGCATATCACTTTTCTGTAAAGCATAGGGATCACATTTGAGGTATCAACAAATTCGCTGATGATAACTGCAGGTCCATCCAGAGCTTAACTGCACTCATTTTCACCCAAACCCGACAATTCCTGCCAGTGCTTTTTACTTCCTGCCCTCATCTGTATCACATGACTGAAAAAGAGCTGTATTTTCCAATAATCAGGATTAAAGGTCTTGTAGTGTAATTCACATCATCAGCGGCAGGATTGGAAACAAAGTGGTGTCATTTTTTCTGTGGATTGGCAACAGGAAGAGTTAAAAACCAGAGATTTATACCCAGAGAGATGGATGCCCTCCTGTTGTCACAACCCCCCTGCTCGTGTTGCTGTGATAACGCCAATCACTGTCATTAGCATTCCCTGCGATTAACGTGATTTCTCAGGCTCTGCTGCGTGCATGCTAATGACCAGCACCCAGCTCTGCTCACATTTTTCCTTAGTCCCTCAGACCATCCAGAGCTTAAACCTCAGGCGGTACTGTATTAATACACGCCCTTCAGCCGGCAAATCCACCGCTGATTAAGGCAACAACCTGACCCAGCATTCATCGGCGCTGTAATCAGCCCTTATCCCGTTTAGCTCAGTGTGATTCTCATCTCTCATCCATCTTTCTCTCTCCTTAACTCAGCTCATTTCCCTGTCTTTATTTCTAATTTACCCTGCTACAAGTAGCAGGCAGAGGTGGAGGCCTGAAACGCCAATATCTCCCCCACCATCCCTGCTCTGCATCTTTTTAACTTTGTTTTCGTCTCCTCTCATGCATGCTCTCCTTATTTGTTTATCCCACTCTCACTAATCTTCTATCTGCATTAATGCCTTTTGTTGCTTTTATCTGACTCTTAACGTCTCCCACTCCTTGGCATGGCTCAAGGTTTCTCTTCTGTTCAAAGCTCAGCATGTTCTTAGCACTGCAGATTGAACACACACAAAGTTACAGATACATTTGGGCTGTTAGCTAGCATGGGCATTAGGGTCTTTGTGGACAGTTTATAGCAGGGAGGGATTTGGAATATTTATCTGAAGTGGAGAGAGATGTGCTTTTGTTGTACGGAGAGTGGAATATGGTCCTAGGATTATGACTTATTACAACAATCCTGAGTTCTGAGCTCTGACCTTCAAAAATAAACCATTGTGCTGCAAAAACTCAACATGCTAACAAGCTAGGTATGATGAGTGCAGCTAGGAATAACTTGATGTCAGGCTGGGGAAAGATTGAATGGATAGGAGAGCAGCAATATACATTTTCTGGTTTCAAGGAAAATCTTCAAGAAGCACCAATACAAATACAAACCTGCTTCGACTCCACCTCTTAGCCTGAAACTCTCAATACACAATACACACAATAGAGCAGCCACCACAGACCACTTTCTGACATACCCGCCTATGCCTGTGACAAGCAGATAAACACCATTCTTTTGACTGTACGTCAAGTAACAAGGAAGACGGACAGAGTATGCCCACCACTAGCTAGCTTAGCTCAAACACTGGGAGTTAATGGGAAGTGTTAGCCTGCCTCTGCCTACAATAATCAGATAAACTCTTCAGCAACTTTAAATCATCCTGCATGCTTGTTTTGACTCATTTTTTTACTGCATTATTAAACATTATCTTCTACTATCATTGTATTATGTTCTTCTACTCCTAAACAGAGGCATTGTTTTGTTGCCCTACTCCTGCGTGGTTTGTGCTAGATATGTGACGTTCACGAACAAGTCGTGTCTTTTTTACAGCTCTTTTAAGTGAACGATGTTCATTTGTGAGCCATTCTTAAATTTGTAGGCAATTTGCATTTAAGAAAAAGTTGGCGTATCCCTTTAACACTTTCTCATTTAATGGTCTTATAAAAAAATCCAGTCAACTCAGCTGAATGTACTGAAGGCTACAAGGTGGCGCAGCAGGTAGTACAACTGCCTTACAGCAAGAGGGTTGCTACTTTGAACCCACTGTAGGTCAAGGCCTTTCTGTATGGAGTTGCAGTGTTGTCCCCCGTGCATGCGTGGATTCTCTCTGATTTCTAATTTCCTCCCACAGACCAAAAAACATGCTTGTTAGGTTAATTGGTGACCATAATTTGCTGGTCCAGGGCGTACCCTGTCTCTCACTCAAAGTCAGATGGGATAGGCTCGAGCCTCAAAGTTGAGAAGCTGTATAGATAATGAATGGATGGATGAATGCACAGAAACATGCGCTCAACTTCCGCATGTGGACGTGGTCAAGTTGTCCTGCTGAGCATCAAAATGGGGAAGGAAGGTGACTGAGGTGACTTTGAATGTGGGATGTTTGTTGATGCCAGATGGGCTGGTTACAGTATTTCAGAATCCGCTAAGCTAAATGCAAACACAAGACCTATTTTTGTAGTCTGGATTTTAACTGATTTTATTTTATGCTATTGATCTGTGATGTCCTTCCTCACTCCATTTTAGTTTCAGTTACTGTTTTGGGTTTTATTACCTCTTTCTATTCATTTTCTTTTCATAAACTGATCTTAGCATTGTTTTATCACAGGCAACCTTACTATTTCATTATTTCAATAGTTTTTATCTGAGTGTATTCATTTTGTCTGTTCTTTTATCATTATTGTCTTATTTATCATCTTGGATTTTAACATTTTAACCATAGCTTCTATGTTTCCTCATTTTCAATTGATGATCTGTGAGGATGAGTGGTTTCTGATGATCAAAAGGCAACAGTTACTCAAATGAGCACTTGTTACAACCAAGGTTTGCAGAGGACCATTTCTGAACACACAACACCGACCCTTAAAGCAGATGGGCCGCAGAGCTGAAGACCACACTGGATGCCACTCCTTTCAGTTAAAAACTGATGCAACTATTGCACCAAAACTGGGCAATGAAAGATTGGAAAAGTGATGCCTGCTGATGGGACTTGATTTCTGCTGTGACATTGAAATCCTGAAGTCAACATTTGGTGTAGGCAACATGGGAGCATGGATCCATCCTGCCTTGTGTCTTTAGTTCAGGCTGCCCTTCTGCCCCAGCCTAAGTACTACTCTACTTTATGTAGAGTCAATTTTCTTATGTCCATCCAACAGAAAACAACAACAACAACAAACAAAAACAATAGAATTGGGATTGTGTGGATTTGTAAGAGGATGCAGCAGCTCAGTCCAGGATTAAACGGTACTTCAATAGCACTTTGCGTGGCACTTTTTCTCCACCCATTCTCCCTCTTTCTCCACTCTGAATAATTTCCTGATGTGCAAGATTTCCAGCAAGCTTTTAGTTTTTCCCCTCCTAAAGGCTCACTCTGAGCAGGATAGCATTCATCATGATTACGCCTCCCTGATAATGAGAAATAGTGGAATTAATATTCATTTGTCCTTCTCCATCCACAGGGACTGTAAAATGTAAATGGGAGAGCCCTTGTGAGGCACATAGAGGGAGTCCAATCAAAGTGGGATTGAAAATGCGTGGTGCTGCTCTCAAACTTACCGAGTTAGTCATCCTTGTAGCTCTGCAAATATGTACTTTATTCTTGTAGAGTTTAACAGGCTGCAGAGACAATCCAACATGAGGACTGTGAGTGCACAGGGAGCTTGTTTTCCCCGTGTAGTACTTGTGGCCAAAGCGTTTGGCTAATTAAGTGGAAGAGCTTTTTTAGAGTCGCAAAACGAATTTTATTGGCACAACTTGGAGGGGAAAAAGACATCATATTTAGGTTTTTAAAAGCACTCCTAATTACACTGGTGGCTGCTCATGCATTGCATTTTTTGCTACAAGCTCTGTCTCTGCTTTTAACTAAAATATCCCATGGGGGGCTTGAAGTTGAAAATAACATCAGGTGAGTGTTGGACAAATTGAATGTTTCTCCGCGCACAGCGCTGATAATGGAGCCTGGTGTACAGTAGAGGAATAAACAGAGAGTCATGAGTAATGTTTTCCTAATCAGAATATTATTATTATGTGGCACTGTCAAGGAGATGTGATAGGAAGAGGCAGTGTCAGGAAATGCTGGGGGCTAAATGACACAAACCACGTTTCTATTACAGTTGGGACACTGTTCAAAATGCAAATTAAAACAAAATACAGTAATTTGTAAATCCTTTCAACTTGAATTACTTGAGAATAGCACACAGACAAGATTAATCAAACTGATAAACATGGATTAAATGCCTGCAACACACTCCAACAAACACATTTACGATTGTCATCTACCCTTCTAACAACACTCTTTAAGAGTCTAAGAGTCGACTGAAGACATTTAATTGGTTTGTTGAAAGAGGAATTCTTTTCAGTTCTTGCTTGATGTACATCCTGTTTTGCCTCTAAGCATGTTCAATGGGGGACAGATCTGAACTACATGCAGGCCAGTTAAGTACCCTACTCTAACTGTAAAGCCATGCTGCTCCAGCTCCAGCAGGATGTGGCTTTGCATGGTCTTGTTGGCGTAAGCAGAGATGAAACTCGAAAAGATAATCTAGATGGAATCAAAGTGTGCATCGTACCAACACCTCTGTAGCATTTTGTACTGATGGTACCTTTACAGATGTGCAAGTTACCTATGCAGTTGTACCTCAGATGCTGGCTTTTGAACTTTGTGTTGAACAGTCTGGATGGTTCTGTTCTTCTTCAGCCCAAAGACAAACATATAGCTGCTGGAACAACTTTAACTCATCCACCCAGTGCACACTTTTCCTAAGTTAGACCATCTTAGGTGAGCTCAGGCTCAGAGAAGTCTGCAAAGCCTCTGGATGTTGTTGATATCTGCCTTTTGCTTAACATGGTAGTGTCTTGTTTTATATTTCTACATGCAGTTGTCTGTTACCTGACAATGGTTTTCTGAGGTGTTTGCTAGCCCAGGTTATAAAGGTTCAACCTAGTTTGTTCTGGTTTTTAATGCAGTGCTGCATGAGAGATTAAAGGTCACAAGCATTCAGTGTTGGTTTTATGACTTGCTCATTCCAAACTTTGTGAAAGTTTTGAAGATATTAAGGACTGTAGATGGGGAAAATTGGTTAATCAAGGGAGCAAGACCCACCTATTTAAGGTTTTATCTCCGTCCAGGAGGTTATGTTTTTTCTGGCATTTGTCAGTCTATCGATTTGTTTGCAAGATAAATCAAAAAGTTCACACTGATGTTGATTAAATTTTCAGGAAGTGTTGGTAATGGGACAGTAAAGAAGTGATTGGATTTTGGTGGTGGATGTAAAAAGCCTCACTCATCAAAATTTTGAACCCTTTTTATTTGAAAAACATTTTAGTAAGAACTAACTCATAAAAATAGATCCTAATAGAGACCATTTGTATTCAAGGCGACACGGTGGCGCAGCAGGTAGTGCTCGTGCCTCGAGGTTGCCAGTTCAGTTCAGGTTGGGCAGGGCCTGTCTGTGTAGAGTTTGCATGTTCCTTCCTGGCATGCGTGAGTTCTCTCCGGGTGCTTCTCCCACAAACCAAAAACACGCTCATTAGGTTGATTGGTGACTCCAAATTGCCCTTAGGTATGAATGTGAGTGTAAATTGTTGTCCGTCTCTCTATGTGGCCCTTTAATCAGATGGTGACCAGTGCAGCATGTACCCTGTCTCTCACCCAATGTCAGCTGGGATAGGCTCCAGCCCCCCAACAACCCCGAAAGGGATAAGTAGAATAGATAATTGATGGATGGATGGATGTTTTGTGTTTACATCAAGAGAAGTTTAACCTGCAAATTGCTCTTCAGTGATTTTCCTGACTAATTCTGGTTCTTGGCATCCATGTTTCTTGGCATCAGCGTAAAAGCTAACATATTAAAAAATGCCATTACTCTTTATTTGGACTTTTTTCTCCTCCCTAGTGAAAGATATATCTGTGGGTAAGATAGGATAATGTGCTGAAGGGGACAGTGTGTACTGCTGGCCTTTCACTTTACACTTTATTAAATCCTCTCTGTGGGGCTGTAGTAAGCCAACTGTGTACACTTTGTGCCTCTGTTGATGTTTGTGAAGTGCTTTGTGCTCTCTAAAGTCTTGAGGGGGAATTCTGAGTGCAATTGAGAACAATCAGCAAGAAACTCATCAAAACCCAAATCCTTGAAAAATCCTGCTTTTGAAAAATGGGACACATCCGAACATGCAGCAAATCTGTGTGCTACACTGGCACGAATTTGGGGTTATATTAGAGATTGAATTGGATTTAACTATTACTTCTATGCTCTTAAATGGAGGGCGGTAGAACACTGATTCTCCCTCGCAGTGTGTGCTGCGATGGACGGTGAGCAGGTAAGGACCCGGCTCAGGGTTAACAGCTTGGGGTCAAATGCAAAAGTCCCAAGAGCTTTTTGAAGAGAGAGCCAGAGAGGAAAATACGAAGGGCGAAGAGGTGGAAATGGAAAGAGACGGCAAAGGATGGAGGGAGGGAGAAATGCAAGGGGCAAAGCAGGAATGACCTCTGCGGTTTTGTTGATGACACGAAGCGGAATGAGAGCAGAGGCAAGGGAGAAGAAGGGAGACAAACTGAGCAAGAAGGAGGATTAAGGAAGCAGCTGGTGAGGATGATCCAGAGGAGAGCAAAGTGGCAAAGAAGGGAGTATGAAGAGGAGGCGAAGAAGAAGAAGGAGAAGGGGAGGTGCAAGAGATTGATGAGGGAGAGTGAGAAACTAATTCTCACTTCACTCTGGGCTGGAAGATTAAGGAAGATTAGAGAGATAGTGAGTGAGAGAGGGAGAGAGATGGGGTGATAACTTCAACCGCATGCCACAGAAAGATCTCTGAATGCCTAATACCCAGAGAGAGACAGAGAAAAGAGAGAGATTATAAAAGAGAGGGAGCCACAAAAATAAGGAACAAAGCATGGACGTGTGGGGAAGAAAAAGATACACAAAAAAGCTGGAGTGACAAGAGGATGGATGGATAAGGACAGGCGCAAATCAGGCTCAGAGGGCTCCTAATAGTAGTGATCCATGAGCGTATAAATGTCCTTTTTATCAGAGGCCTGTTCCACCCGTGTGCAGTAATCCATGCCATGGGATCGCAGATACAAAATCCAGGTCATCTCTATACCTCTCTGGCTCTTGCTTTCACTGAGACTCCCCCATTGGGATTCCTGCTCTTGTACTGTGCGAGACTGTGTGACGGTATCTTTTACATTCTGTTCTTTCAGTCGCAAAGAGGCTAGGAAACCTATTTTCCATTCCCCGCCACAGACATCGATTTATTCACTCCCTCGACTGTTAGTGAAAAAATATAGCGTGCTTTACATTTTTTATGTAAAAGAGGTAGGATGACAGGGATGTAAGAGGAGCTCTGTGGCATGCATACGTGTGCAGTATGTGGACTTAATCTGCGTTTTTATGGCAGATTCACACAAGGGCTGTCAGTGTTAATACACTGATCTTGTGAGATTCATGTGCCTTTAAAGCTTAAAAAATATATTGTTTGTTTTATCATAGATGACAGTAATGTTAAATACTATGCAAAAGCCAAAAGATGAAAAGTCTGAGTGCTCTGAATTACACCGATCAGGCATTACATTTTGACAACCTGCCTGATGTTGTCTTGGTCCCTCTTTTGGTTCTTAGCAACAAATTTCAATGATCTGTGTATTCTGACACCTTTCCTTCAGAACCAGCAATTTGAGCAACAGAAGCTTGTCTGTTGGATCGGGCCATCCTTCACTTCCCACTGACGTTGATGAGTCTTGACTCTGTTGCTTGTTGGCTACTATTCCTTCCTTGGACCACTTTAGATAGATACTGACCACTGCAGACTGGGAACACCCCACAAGAGCTGCAGGTTTGGAGATGCTTTGACCCAGCCGTCTAGCCCTCACAATCAAATATGCCAACTTTTTTTTTTCTTTTTGTGTCTTGGCTCACTCCAGAGTCCATGACAAGCAGGTAGACACCATTTTTTCAACTGTGCATTCAGTAACAAGGAAGAAACGGGCAAAGCTCACCCACCAAGGATTAGCTTAGCTCAAACACTGGGAGCCAATGGGTATAGCTAGCCTGCCTCTCCCCACAATCATCAGATAAACTCTTCAGCAACTCTTAACAGTCCAGTGTGCTCGTCGTGACTATTTTTTTTCCCACATTATATTACATTATCTTCTACTATCATCGTATTGTCTTCTTCTACTCCTAAACAGAGGCTTTGTTTTGTTGACCTACTGCCACAGTGTTTTGCTAGAGATGTGATATTTGTGAGTTGAGTCTTTTGAACAGCTCTTTTAAGTGAACGACGAGAACAGATTTGCAGTTGTGAGTGAGCCGTTCGTTTGAAAGCCATTCTTAAATTTGCAGGCAATTTGCATTTAGGTCAACAAAACAAAGCCTCTGTTGGAGCAAAGCAAGACATGAAAAGAAAAAAAAGGTGTCGGATCCCTTTTAAGCCCTTATCAAACTCGCTCAAATCCTTACACTTGGTCATTTTTCATGCTTCAAACATAAATTTGTGGACAAAATGTTCACTGTCTGCCTCATATATCCCATCCACTAACAGGTGCCATGATAAAGAGATTATCTGTCTTATTCACTTCTCCTGTCAGTGGTCATTGTGTTATATCTGATTGGTGTAGATATTCAACTTTGGTGACTGCAAGAGTATGTTTACAATCAGTATTTTACATGCTGAGTACCCCTAATCCAGATGAATTCTTTCTTTCCACCTGAGATGCTCTCTTTAATGTTTCCTTCACTGTGTGGGCCAAGTCCACTGTGACTGGTTGGCCAGTTTATCCTGTGGTGATTGGTCAGTTCAGTGCAGCTGCGCTCCATGTTGTCAGCAATCTGCATTTAGTCTTCAGTCTCTGCTTTGCACTGAGCTTGACACTTCAGCCAAAGGCCTAAACTGCAGACAATACAATGGTAGGATGTCACAGTGGTGGGTCTATTCAGGGTGCAGAGGGAACTAGCTATTGTAGGCAGCTACTGGTGCTGTAAAGAGCGGAAGAGGAGGAAGTCCTGATAATACAGACTTTTTTGTTTTGTGCATAGATGGGCACAGAAAATGCATGTAAAACACAACAGAAGACATAAAACTAAAAAAAAAGCACATATGGGCTTTTTAATACATTGATTGTGTCACATATATGTCCTTGCACAGCTCTTAAAACTGCTGTTAATTTAGCTTATGATAGAGAACTGTATTATCTAATGCCAGGCTAATTTCGAGTGATCATAATTTGTAACAGTATCACTGTTTTAGGAATTATAAACCATGACTTTACCACTTACTCAAAAAAAGTAATATTTTTACAACTATATATTACTAGGAAGTAATTGCTTCAACAATATAAAAACACTAAACTATGCAGATAAAATGGACATTTTCATAATAGTATCATAATTGACTGCCATAGGCAACTTATTTTTGACATACTGGACTGCAGAGAGGCGAGACAGCTGAAAAATAGAGCTTCAGCAGGTACAGATGTCAGTTTCTGCTGCATGACACGGTGAAAAACATCTCAGGCACATAGCCTGCACCCTGACAGGAGGTGAAGAAGTGCAGTGAGCCTGGCTGCTGCTCTGTGCCACAGAGGCAGATTGATTCTCAGTTTTTTGGCATTTTAAGTCACACTGCTAAATGTCTTTTATTCACCTGGCTGCCACTTCGGCATGTAGGTTGAGAAAATTCACTCATTACTGACAAAACACAGCATTAAGCTGGTGGCTGTGGATTGAGCTAAACCACTGAGAGTTGTTAGCAACAGCTTGTGGTTAAGGCATGTACTGGAGCTCTAGACCAGCTGGACACTTTCCATTGTGATATAAATAGTTAGCAGCAGTCAAGTTGTCTTACAGTGACAGGCTAACCCACAGGGGAAGTTTTTTAGCTCTTTGTTGACTCAGTGAATCAACCATCAACTAAACAGACAAAGCTACAGTGGACAGTCATCATGCAGTTAAGAGTGGGTGAACTCCGACGTTGAATATAGTGGAACTTTAAGGTACACGAAGTTATAGATGCACAGCATGTCTGGGACACTAAGTACTGAGGTTTATTGGATATTTTTGTGTAATAAGGTCTGATAAAAGGCATAGTGCAATGGTTTGAAAAGTATGTGTGCTATCGGCTGACTTTAAGAGGGATGTGTCTGTTGTTGTCATTGTTATTAGAGATGTTGAAGAAGTTAAACGTCCTTTAGCCACAAGATGAAAAGTACACGTCAGATACAGTTTTAATGAAATCCTCAACAAAAACACATTTGTTATGAAACTAATAGATAGATAGATAGATAGATAGATAGATAGATTGATTGATTGATTGATTGATCCCAAAGTCGGAGAGAAAGCAAGAGTGAGAGAGAGAGAGGGAGAGAGAGAGAGAGAGAGAGAGAGAGAGAATATATTTTTCATCCCTAAGCATGGATTGGGGGATTGTTTTAGACAGGCCGTAGATAAATTGTCAGACACAAAACCCTTAAAATGTTTTTTGCCTAAAATGGGACCTTTAATTTTTTACACTGATTAACTCTGCAGGAAAAAGCAACTAAAATGGACTCGTCAACAGAGTCAGTGTTGTCACAATCAGAATCGTTGGTTTTCAGTGAGTCATTGTGCACTTGCACCCCTGCCAATTTTAATGTATTTTAGATGTGGTTCCCAACCATTTTCCCTTTTTTTTCCCCTTTTTTTCTTTACCTTCAAACAAAAAAATCCATTACTTTGCATGATAAACAACCGTTGAAGTTGTTTTAATTGATAAAATCAAGCTAAAATGGGCTAAAATGGACAAAGACCTTTTTAGAAAAATGTATTCTTAGTATGTTACAGTCTTTTAAAGGTAATACATGTAAACCAAATTATGACAACCCAATCTGGCCCCCCTGGTTGTGCCTAAGAATGGTCAGACCCCCTCGGGACCTTAAGAAAAAAGAAAAAAAAAATCCATTACTGTGCGAAATAAACAACCATTTTAAGTCCTGGTTTCACACCAGGTTGGTGTGGCAGATACTTGTCTCAATAATAAATCTACAAGTCAAGCTAATAAAGTACAACTCTTTGTATTTATTTAATTTCTATATTTCTGTTGTGCTTTATGAACTTAATATGGAATGAAAATAGTTCTACTTATAACGTGGAATTAAAACTTCAAATCTGAAAACTTATTTCTTTAAAGAAAAGTTAACCACTCTACAGCCCTTATACATGCACATGAAGCTTCTGAATGATCCCATGGACGTTTGTGGAAGGAACATGGAGGTAAAAAGAGGGTAAAAGACATGAGGAGACTGCTGCAGTGGCAGACTCAATCCGTCATGCAGGATTACAGTGTAAGCTTCTCTAGATGTGTTTTTTTATGGGAGAAACACGGGGCTTTTCTGAACACTGACGCCCCTGCCATCCCTGCTTCATATTAGAGACAAAGGCAAAGGGCGGAGGAGGGTGGAGAGGATTCTTCCCCTGAGGTCCTCTCTATCTGATGCCTGTTATCTCAGTCCCCTGATGCAGGAGGGAAAAAAGGATCTTCAGGGGACAGGTTGGGGGGCGACCTCTGCTCCCACCTCTGCACCCCCTACACGCTTGAGGTGCAATCATTACTGCACTTTCTCTGAGGTAGAGTTGACCTTGGAAGATGAAGAGAGAATCACAGATGTGTTTCTCTTTGGTGCTGGGATCGATCATGTGTTAGAGGATTTTCTGCTGCTGGGCCCCCCTATGTCTTTCACAGAATTTATAGTTCTAGGACTGGAAGGACGCCCAAACATCCACAAACATCCCCAAACATCCCACGACATGAATGCACCCCACAGATGAAAAGAAACGCCCAGAAAGTGTAGCACAGGCAAACTTTGATCTCCTACATCGCCCTGCAAGACACCACAGAGATGAGCAAACACAGAAATCTTCCTTCAGTATACACCCACGGCTTTGATGTTCTGCTCTGAAAAGTCATTGGGGACGGTCCCAATAACAAACAAAGACCTACACGCCAGTTTAGAATCAGAATCAGAATCAGAATGGCCTTTGTTGTCATTATACAAGATGTACAACGTCCAAGTGTTCACCGTTAGGCCGCTGATAAGCATGCTAATGAGCAGTATACTGGATGCTCATCAGTGATTTTAAGGAGTTTATGTCGACATGACATTCTGTTGCTACTGCACTTTAAAGCAAATAGCCTTTCAGCCAATCACATGGCAGCAACTCAGTGTATGTAGGCATGTGGTCAAGACATCTTGTTGAAGACCTAACTCAGCTTCAGAGTGGGGATGAAAGGTGATTTAAGTGGCTTTGAATCTGGCATGGTTGTTGGCACCAGACAGGCTGGATTGAGTATTTCTGAAACTGCTTATCAATTGAGTTTTTCATGCAAAGCAATCTCTATAATTTATATAGATTGGTCTGAAAAGAGGAAAGTTCCAGTGAGTCAGTTCTTTGGGCAAAGATGCCTTTTTGTTGGCAGAAGTTGGGGAATAGCCAATGCATTACATGTAAAATCTTGAAGCAGATGTGCTACAGCAGCAGAAAACCACACCTGTTGCCACTTCTAACAACTCAGAGGATGAGATTGAGGCTGTGGGGACCACTGGAGTACAATGAACTCATTGTCGTGTTCAAGAAACCAGTTTGAGATGATTTGAGCTTTGTTATATGGTGCACAATCCTGCAGGAAGAAGCCATAAGAAGATGGGTACACTGTGGTCATAAAAAGACAGACATGGCTAACACAATATTTAAATAGGCTGTGGTGTTGAAATAATGCTCAGTTGGTTCTTAGGAGCCAAAAGTGTATGACAATAAATATCTTCCATACCATTTCACCGACACCACCAGCTGAAACATCTATAAAAGGCAGGGTGGATCCATGCTGTCATGCTGTTGACTCCAAATTCTGACCTTACAATCAAACTGTCCCAGCAGAGATTTAGACTCGCATCAACAAGGCACCTTAACCCAAAGACCTGCCCCCATTATATTTCCTCTTTTTTGTCCTTCTTGGTGAACTCAATAGATGGTTGTGTTTGAAAATCCAAGTAGATCAGCAGTTTCTGTGATATTTAGACCAGCCTGTCTGGCTCTAAAAACCATGCCAAAGTCACCTCAAACACCTTTCTGACCTATTTTGATGCTTGGTTTGAACTTCAGCTCATTGTGTTGACCATGTCTACATGACTAAATGAATTAACTGCTGCCATTTGATTGGCTGATAAACTATTTGCACTACCAAGCAGTTAAATAGGTCTACCTAATTGATAGGCAGGTCGGTACCTTATTAATAACATAGCGTCTTGTTGCATGAGCACATTTAAATGTGTTTAAAAGTGTGTTTTTGCCTGTTTCTGGGTGTATTTTGCATATGTGCAAAATAGAACTTGGAACAAAACAGCCTCTCAGCTCTCTTTGAGATTTAAAACGTTATTGGAAATAATCAGACAGTGTTTTGATATCAGTCTTATCTTACACAAGCCTTAAATTGGAGATGTGCTGTGGTTTTACTACTGCATGCCTGCTCCTGAGGGGAAGGAGCAGTAGCCAGCCAGTAGACATATATTTTTATATTCATTATTATTATTATTATTATTATTATTATTATTATTATTATTATTATTATTATTATTATTATTATTGTTATTATTATTATTATTATTATTATTATTATTATTATTTTTATTATTATTATTATTATTATTTATGGATTTATTTTAATATGCAAGTTGTTTTTACTTTTTTATTTTTGATATCCTGTGTTCTTTTTTGCCTGTGTACTACTATTCAATGCTACTGGAATCTTAATTTCCCTGAAGAAGTCTTCCCAAAGGATTAACAAAGTTCAGTCTAATCTAATCTAATCTAATCTAGTCTAATCTAATCTAATCTAATCTAATCTAATTTTAGGAGCAAAATCCTTTATACTTTATACCTGGTTTTACACAGTCAGAGGTGCAGTCCTTATATTAGTCAGCAAGACAACAACACACCAGCTGACTGACTGCTCCTCATTTTTAAGGCATACCTCTGGGTGCTAACTAGAATGCATAATTATTTGCTATTTAGGAAAGAAGAGTACACAACAGCTCCATAACAACTGCATGGGGTGGAAAATAAGAGAGGTACCTGCGCTGCATGCCGAAATGCCTCGTGCCTGGGCCTATGATAGAGTCCACTGGTTTATAGCCAAAACTTTCTGTATCATTTTAACTGATTAAAGCACATTGGCATGTTCAGGGTCATATATATGTTAATACATGCTTACAGCATAAGAAATAATCATATCTCTATATATATATTTACTCGTTGTTCAGGGACAAGTCAGCACCTAAAGTGTTACCAAACAATGCAGCAACACTTTTACAGAAGAACTTCTTGCCCACGTAGCATTGCTGTCATTTCAACTGACTGCCCTGCTGAAGAGGAAACAGCTTCTGCCCCGTCGATGCTTCCCTGGATATTGCAGAGCATCTTGCTGCACAAAGCACTCAGTTTTAATTTCCACATCCTTTATCCGATCCTCACCCAAGGTGGCCCCGCGCTCTAACCTGCCAGAGACAGTGACTTAAACATACCGCAATCTGCTCTGCCTCCCTGAGCCGCTGGAGAGTAAACAAAACTACAGACTGACCCAAATAGAGAGAGACAAAGGCGAAATGAATCAGAGATTGGGGCACTGTCATTAGAATTACAAAAATGTTCTGTCAGATATGGTGCAGGAGCAGGAGAAGACCCAAGGAGCATGAAAGCCCTACAAAGAAGGGAGGGGAGGATGTATGCTAATAAAGCCGGGGCTCTGTGACTTCGACGAGGGGGATTAGGAGCGGTGGCAGTTCAGGCTTCCAGGCCCACGTGTTCAATTGGTGCCAGAGCGGCACAGCAGAGGCGTGAAGGCAGCTGGGCACGATAAGGCAGCAGGACACAACAACATCCTTGGGATAGATGGTTCTGACAAAACACTGATAACGAGTCAGAGCTGAATAGATGCAAGCAAACAGAGTCCCTCGTTCCAGTTTTGATTTGGTGGGAACACCGGCACAGCAAGACAAGGACAGGGACCTCCAGGTCAGTGAGCTAGAATCATGGGACAAAACATAGGCTAAATGAATTCAGTATCAAAGCTAACAAGATATAGAGGTGCAGGGGTAGAAAGTAACTAATGACAGTTTCTACATTATCAGAATTGATTAGCTTACTTGATCTTTTTGAGTTGTTTTTGGAGTCTGCGCTTCTGCTTTTAATTGAGTCATTTCTGTTGGAAGGATTATACTTCACAGAATTTCACATGGCATCTGAAGTTCTGAGTGAATAAAATGAAATGAGCAGCTAAACTGATCAAAGCTTTCCTGCAGACAGTGTATTCACAAGGTCTTCTTGATAATGGACAAAACAATAGTATAATTTATTTTGATTGACATTGAGATCATTATTTTCAAGCACAATTACTTGCTCTTTTAACAACATCTGTGCATAATTTTCAAATGATTCAGTGAATCGAATTGCCTTGAGCAGCAGCCTCAGCTATGGGCTTTAGCTGAACAACAGTCTGAAATATAATGTTGCAATAGTTTGCCCTTGTGTGACATAGATTTCATTTTTTAGGGCAGCTTTTCTGATAAATGTTGTGTCTTTTTATACTGGATCTCTAGAGAAATCAGAGTGTTACAGCATGTTTCTTCACATCACTTGTGGCCTATGAAATTGATCTTTTCTGATGTTTAAAGTGAATTCTCAATGAGAACTTGTTTTTAATTTAGAAAAGCTCATCCTGTTGGGCTGCTGGACATCATTGGTTGTCCAAATCAAGACTGGTTTTGAAAAGCAAAGCATCCTCAGGAAGTCTTTTTATTCAGATATTCACTATAGTAACATTTAATGAGTATTTAATTATGATTAACAAAAGCAAACATGGTTTCACAGCAGGTAGTGTACATGCCTCACGGCAAGGAGGTTGCTGGTTCAGTCCCCGTGTCGGTCAGGGTCTTTCTATGTGGAGTTAGCATGTTCACCCCGTGCATACCTGGGGTCTCTCTGGGCACCAACAGACTAAAAAACATGCTACTAAGGTTAATTGGTGACTTTAATTTGCCCTTAGATATGAGTGTGAGCATGAATGGTTGTTTGTCTCTCTATGCGGCCCTGGGATTGGCTGGTGACCTGTTCAGGGTGTATCCTGCCTCTTGCTCAGTGTCAGCTGGGATAGGCTCCACCTCCCTGCAACCCTGAAAGGGAAAAGTAGTAAAGATAATGAATAGATGGATGTAAAGAAAATAAAAACAGTTGAAAACTTGTTGTAACAGAGTGACTCTTAGAACCCCACTGCTGCATCATCCACAGCTTGTATATTTTACATGTGAGTATAACACATGGATCAACTGCATGCGCCGTAGTCTCTTTGTCACTAACTGATATTGATATATGAGCAAATTTTATAATGGACAATCAGGGAAACAACAAAAGTGGCTCTTTCAGCTTCCGTCAAAACACACCAATGGCAGCATGGTGTGCTTTTTAGTGACTGACAAAGCACTATCCTGCGATGCACACGTTGAGATTGTAATGTTAAGACAGATTATTTTACCGCCCCTCTGTGTGCTAAATTTTGCCAAAATGTTGGTCATTTTATTTCCATTCTGTAAGTACATTGGGTTTAATTAACAATAAAGGTGGAGGAGCATTGTGTTCTGCTAAACCATATCAACTAAGCCCCTTTAATAATACAAATTGGTATTGAACTTTATATTTTTGGAAAGCCTGATTAGTCATTTTAACAACAAGGAACAACTTGTCAGGATTGAGCATTCTTGGACTTGGCAAACACAGCTAAACGTATGGGTAGCACCCTCTAAATGTGTCAAAATCTCCTCTTTGGGGGATTGGAGGGAAGCCCACAGTTCCTCAATATACAAAGGTGAGGAACCGGTCTTCTTGGGGTGTTGTCTTCCTGGTATGCTCAGTTTGTGGTCTGTCATTGACTTGACCGGTCTCACTGAACTTGATGTTGAGTTTAGAAATGGTATCAGGGCTGATACCAAATAATGCTGCCACTCTGCTCCACAACATCAGCTTCCAGTTTCAGAGGATTTTGGCTGTTTTTCAAGTTGTACCTTGCAGTTAAAGTGACAAATCAGGCTTCCTAACTATATGAAATATAATTAAAGGGGAGAAATAATTGACCTCAAATAGTGTTCAAAAAATGTATTAGGAGTACATATAAATATTGCCATGTTTTCAGAGTATTTGTCATACCTGAAAGCTGTTTTAAGAGTTTTTAAGACTTATTAGCGAAAAAAAAAAAAAAAAAACATCAATAAATCATCAGATCAGGTGATAATTTTTTAATTCATCCTGGAGGTTACACAATGCCTTACGGTCAAGCCCAGTGCATGGATGAGTATAACAGACTGCAGTGGTTCTGCTTTGACCCACGGGTTGAAGCTTGGTATCCCTTGACGTACAAATGCTTGGTTTCTGTCTCCAGAGTGAACTACACATATTTCACTTGAAAGTTTGACTGTTTAACTTACATTTAGCCAAAATATAAGCGTGGTTGTTAGGCCTGGTTAAGCTCAACTCTGCAGAGCGTGTGTGGTTCTGTGAGGGAAGAGAGGATGCCGGCCTGTTGCCTTACATGGCAGAATGAGTGCAACACAGCATGGAGATAGATCAGCAGTTTATCACTGTGTAAACAACCACGCGGCATTCAAAGTTACTTATATCACCTACCTTACCCTTTCTGATGCTCTGCATGGACTTCAACAGGTCATGTTGGCCATACATGTCTAAAAGTATTTAAGTGTAATTAAAGTGCAATTTGCAAGGTTAATTTATATCGACTGTAATAGAAGATCTTGTTTCTCAGTGTCTGTTATGTATGGTAATTCACAAAGTTATTAAAGAAAAAAGCTCAAGTTTAAGTGAACACATGCCACTAAAGGATATCATGTTACTATAATTATAAGGAATGAACAGTCGTAGTTTTTGGAGAGTTTGAGCACTTGTTTCGTGTAATATGTACGCCGTTTTAGCATTCTCACACTCTGTTTACTTGTTGATAAGATGGGTAAATATTCTGTTCTTTTTTGTTTAATAAATTCCAATTTGAGAGGACATTTAGTCCATTTTTTCCCAACATGAAAGACAAAACACATTGCTCCGTTGACAGAGCTGTGCATCATCACTAGTCTAGCAATTCAATTCAATTATGATTATTAATTTAACAATCTGATTCAATATCACGATGCATCACAATTCAATGCAGTGAGCACTATCTTTGATTTTCCATATTCCAGCACCAGGCTACTTTTTAAATCAAAAATACAAGAAGTCAAGAAGTTAATTTATTAATTAGAAATGGCTTTTGAGAGCAACTGGTGCAAGAATGTCTTTTCATTGTAAACCAAAATAAATACATTTATAGCTCTCTCCTTTTTTTTGTCCTCAGAAACAGAACTGATGCTGCAGTCCATGCAAGATCAAACAATTATTCACTGGCACTGCATTAATGCACCTTCATCTACGTTTGCATCACGATGCATCAATTCAAAGATTATTGACACCCCTATTCATCCGTCTGATGCATCTATCATGCTAATGAATGCTTGTTGTCTCCTGCTGAAGTGGAGTCAAGCAATATGACAAATTAATTCTGTTTCCGATAATCTCTGCACAATAATAGTTGTTGCCATGTCTTAATTTGTCAGAGAGCTTTTAAGGTGAAAAATTCTTACAGGATACGAGGACATACTTTCCAAGGCTCTGCAGGGACCCTGCCGAATATTTAACTCTTTTGGTAGCAGCATTAAATCTCAACCGAACTTCTTCTTTAGGTGCTGCTAAAATCTAGAGAATCACCTTCTCATCGTCAAATATTACACACCTGTTTCCTGAACCAGCTCACACTGGAAGTGTTTGAATCAGAAATAACTACCCTGAACACCTGTGGAGATTACATTCAGAATCAATCAGATGCTGCTGAGCACCCAAAACTTCCTCTATCAGACACCTATTAAAAGTAAGTAGGCTATTTTCTCCCTCTGAATGCTTGGATATGAGACAGACACGAATAAGATCCTTAAATGAGAACTGAAGAGAGAATTTAGGCAGATTGCGGGGGAATATTGAGTGTCATTATTCACTCTTCTTCGTGGCCAATAGCCTCAGAGTTTTATTTTTTTTTTAAAGTACCATCTCCTCCTTGGCAATGCATCACAAATTATCGCATCAACCTTGGGTTTGTAGTGTTTATTTGTCTCTCAAACGACCCTCTCCCACCTCCTTGTGTCCTCTTTTTGTCCGGCATCAATGCATCTTTAAAGGAACACCCTTGAAAGGTAAACAGCGCACATAGCGGTAAAAGGATTGATTATCGAGCCAGACAAATTCTGTTAGGCAAGGCGTTTTAAGTTCTCAAAAAGGGCAAACTTATTAACATGAAGTCTTTGAGGCTTACAGTTATCTGTATCTCTTAGGGTAACCTTTATTTGATTAGAAGTATTGAGTTATGAAAAGCTCTTTAACAATGGAGTTCTGGCTTGGGGTTGTAAATGTAATTTTTGACCGTTAAATTTTGACCTTGACCACGAGATGCTCATTATTTTGGTCTTGTTGGCATGAGGCACAGATTTTGATACACAGGGTAAAATGTTTAGGGCTGCTTGTAATTAATGTATAAAAAGAATAATGACAGCATCATTTGCATAAAGGTGCAACTCCATATCAGTGACATCTCTGCACATGTCTTAGATATACTCAAGCCTCATCAGAAAGAGAAGCACTGCATCCATGCCTAGATGTAAGCCTGTTGCTCTGTTGTTTTAAATGTTTAGTTACAGGTTTAATCTATGTTTCTCTGCACTCCTGTTGCTTGTACCTCGTCTGCTACAACAGCACAGAGGAGATAACCTGGCACACCAGATGGACCGTTCAATATATTTCACTAGACCACAGGTGTCAAACTGATCCAGTAAAGGGCCACTGTGGCTGCAGGTTTTCATTCCAACCAGGCAAGAACACAGCTGATGCAAATTATTCAATCAACTGGACTGTCTTTACACAGTTGATTTGTTGGATCAGGTGTGTTCTTGCTTGGTTGGAATGAAAACCTGCAGCCACAGTGGCCCTTTACTGGATCAGTTTGACACCCCTGCAAGAGACCATTTGGGAAAGAAAGGGTTTGAGGAGGGCAGAAACTTCAGAAGTATATCCAGCCAGCGATTGGATGATTGTTCAGTCAATCACATTTATTATGGACCAATCAGAAATTGTCGTAGACGGGAGCTACTACGCTACAGAACGTGAGCCATTTCGTAAAAGAAACTTGTCAGAACATGTTGAAGGTAGAGCCAAAACATCCTTACTATAGAGAAGTTTGGAGTGATTGATTACAGACATTGAATGAGGCAGGTTCAGCTGCTGTACAAGGTCAGAGAGGAGAGGAACTTTTCAAAATTTAGAAAAACCATTGCTCACGGTGAATCTCAAAGGCAGATAAATGAAGGACAGTGATGTTTCCAGATAACTTACGACCCCAGTGGTTTTGTTTATCATTTCGTTTTAACAGTGATTTTATATGAGGTTGATGCTGTTTATTAAAATGTGTGAGGCTCAACATGATCACCAAAAAGCTCTTTTTTTCCCTAAACCTGCAAAGCCACATAGCAAAAGCACAAACACCAGCACTTAGTCATCATGATAGATTGTACTGTGGATTAACTGCTGCACTCTCAATAAACAGCATAAATTGTATATTAAAACAAAAATGGTTTAAAAAAACATAGGTTTTAACAGGCTTTGTTGTGTATAGCGGTGCACTGTGTGTGTTAATGAATAGGTTGCACAGCTCTGTCATTTCTCTAAAGCTCATGTGTGAGAAATGCTGCAGGTTCAGTTCTTTTAGTAATATTTCATCAAACAGACACCTGTGTGATGAGTCGGAAAACAACTCACTGGTGTGGATGTGATGGTCAGCTTGTAATTATGGGTGGGCATGATGACTACATTGTACCACAACAACGACAACAAAAAAAGCTAAAAAAAAAAAACTATTTAAGAAAAACCAAAGCATTGACCATGAAGACAAAAACCTTGCAGTGATTTTAACTAACATCAGTTATCAAGGTTTTACGAGTATGACTCTGCATTGAAATAGCTTGAAGGTAAATACAATAGGACTCGGGATCGATAAGATTGTACTGATATTGTATTGAATGATTCTGCTTATTGATACAACTACTTAACGTTCCCCTCATCAATTCCCACTGATTTTATATGTGGAAAAAAGTCAGCTTATAGAGGTTTTTAAAGGCAACTATGCCAAACATGTCACTGATAATTAACGCTGTGCTGCATAAATGAAAGACTCCGCACAATTTTGGTGTTTTCACCCACTAATGTTGTGCAGTCAGCATCATTTTATGATGCAACAGTTATGACAAATTCTGTCCATTTTCTGACCCTAGCCTTTACTTTTTTCTTTTTTTTTTTTTTTAATCTTTTTCTTAGATTTCTGCTTACTGCCTCTGATGAGAGCATGACATCCTTGATTTGCAAGGTATGCTGGACAAAGTGGAAGGAATTGATAATGAACTTTTCAAGCAAAAGACTAATGATATTAATTCTTTGAGGGAATTTCTATTAATTCTCAAGTGGAGCTGGTTATTGATTCACATCCACAAATAAGACAGGGCAGTGTTTTTACCAAATTTGAAAGAAGGTTGGACAAACTTTAGAGCTAAAATTCACACTTCACACATGGTTATTTGTGCAGAATTATCATCATTGCAATACTTAACTATGTTATCGTGCATCACATCTTTTTCTCACATTGTGGCAAAGCAGAAGAAATATAAAGAGCAACTAGGCTGCAAGCTTGTCAAGTAACTATATATATATCACGAGTGTGAAAACAGGCCAGTGGAGAAGAGGGGAGGGGGGAGCGATCATGCTCAGGCATGGTACGGAACAATGCAGCCTGGTGTAAAAACAACTTCATAGATATAAAATATAAATCCACTGAATGATTCATTGGCATGGTGCAAGGGAGGTCTCCAGTACATAATGTGTTTAAAGGGATAGTTCAGGAACTTTGAAATGTGGTTGTATGAGGTACTGCACATATCAATGGCATTAACATTGTCCACAGTGTTGGAGATCAGCTCTGCTACTGTAAAGGGAACCAGCACGAAAGCTAGGGCCATACAGTGTATTCCTGGAGAGTGGACGGACAACTCTGCATAACTCGAACAATTACAAGTGGAAACAAGCCACAAAACAGCGTCGGGTGATTAAATGAATAAGGACAACTTACTTTTCCACTTACAAGCCTCTTTTTTGGGACTGCCTTGACACACAGCACAGCCTTCATATCCTTTAGTCAAAAGTGTACTAATTAACAAATGACTTAAAAACATACATTTTTAAAACATAAATGCATTTATTTTGCAAAGCATGTTAAGTAAATTCTGATTTCACTTCATCCCAAATAAAAATCATTTAAATTTAAAAATGTTCAAAGATGATCAGGCTGACCCAGCAAAGTGATTTGGACAGTGTGATCTTCTACTTCAGTTTACTGCCTCAAACATACAGAGAGTTTTCATCGAGGGAAACATGTCATTAAAACCATGACTTGTGTCTTAGTATAAGTAATAAGCAGTTTAAGCCTTATACTTACTTTGCATTCAGCTCTTTTTTTGTTTTTTTGTTTTATTTTTGTGAAATTTTTTGGACCTGATTCATACAAATTATTGCATGATAAGAGCTGCTGCTGTTTTCCTCTGATCCAGAAACATCAAGTCTTCAAACTTGTGTGCAGTCTGACGATGTGAGCTCATGATGTCCACACCTCTATCAATGAGTATGTTGGGTTTTTCCCATCCACCAGTTCCTATTGAAATTTCCTCTGTCTCTGTTGACTCTCTGTTTGTACTCCAGGGCATACAAGTGTCCTCAAGAATCCTTTGTAATCAGCGGTCATATTCACTGCAAAAATTGTCGTCTTATCTACCTTTAGTAGTGGTTGTTTCCTTTTGTGATGCCTGCTAACTGAAGCCTGTCTGTGCACTGATGGCTGAAGGACACTTTGGCTGTGCCATGTACCAAAGGAATACCAAAACCAAAAGAAACGCTAGTGAAAAAGGAAGTTGCTGTATTTGTGTTAAATCCAGCGTATGATCACCCCTCACTGTTTCCTGGGCTTATTTTCACATTGAAGTCTTGAGACTTTAAAACACCGAATGTTGGTGTTTTGGTCTGTATCTGTGCTCCACTTTTAATTGGAAGGTTGAGGGTTCAAGACCAGCTATGGCTGTCACGTGCCGATGTGTCCAAATCTCGACCTCAAGTTGTGTCCACTGCTGCATCAGTGGTGAGTAAATGAGTATGAGGGGGTGTGGATGTGTTCGCTGATACCGATGGAGAACTTGCATAAAAACTCAGATCCATCAAAGAAGTGCATGGGTAGATGTGACCTGTGGTGTGAAAGTGCTTTGAGTGGTCAGAGACTAGAAAAGCATTATATCAGCTCAAGTCCATTTACCAAACTACACTGTTGGTGGCCCCATCAGCCAAGTTTCTGTACTCTTTCTGTACAGATGAAGGCCTGATCTCCTCCACTGTGGCAAATGTTCAGGGTACTGCCATGCGACTCATACAACCCCAACTCAAAAATCCTGCACTATTCCTTTCTGGTTCTTGGACAGTCATTGTTAAATACTGACATTCTAGTTTTGATCCATTCAGTATTAATTATTAAACTAGTATCATTTTAGATCCAAGTTTTGCTTTACTGTCCGTAATACTATAACTTAAATACTACTTAGATACTAAACTTAGCATCTGAATTGGAGTCAAAATGTTCCTTTTGTGTGAACACTATTAAAACATCTATTGGAATTAAACAGAACTCAATGTAGACCCTTTGTCTGCATCAATTTGAATATTTGAGAAACAAGATGTCAAACCATCTTCTTTTACACACTGCTTTCTACCACTCAAGTAATTTTCAAACCATTTTAGTGTTTTCAAAGAAAATCTTAAAAAAAAAAAACCCAACCAGATGACGAGTGAATGTTCCCTTAACAAGTGCTAAAACGATTATATGGATAATTTCCTACAATTTTTCTTCGACAGTTCTTATAAAAAAAAATCTGTCTGCCCTCTCCATCTCTTACATCTCTGTACACCTTAAACACAGCCTTCACACACTCCGCTCAGCCTCTCAGAGACAAAGTCCATCTGCAAATCCCGAGGACTTGAGCTGAAATGTCAGACAGTGTGTTGAAAGGATCAGATAGCTTTTTGATGTTGCTCCGGCAGTCAGGCGGAAGAGGGAGAGAGACAGGCTTGATAGGCATCAGGTGTAATTTTGGTAACTGCTTTGGCAGCTGATGACTCACCATTCAGAAAACTGCAGGCAGAGCTCTTACACACGAAGACGTTGTCAGCCAGATGAGCAGTCCGACACGAGAGCATCTCGTGACCTTTGAGCATGAAGATCATCAGCTCTGCAAACTTCTCAGAGGAGAGAGAGAGCACACAGGCTGAGAGGTGGAGAGATGTCAGGAGCTGTTACAGCACACTAACTGAACGATTTAATCACCACATGATGGAGACCTGAAATCATTCAAGGGTATTCAATTTTACATTCAGCTGCTGTTTTTAATGCACATCAAGTCATTTAGATATGGAAAGGAGATCTTTATTTGAGAATCTGAGGAACAGGGTCTGAAATTTAACACCCACCAAATGCCCATTGTGGGTGGATTTTCAGTTTGGCAAGTAAGTTTCGGAGGGTTATGTGTGACACAGTGGGAGAATGACAAAAAAATCAAACAAAAGTTTTAATAATAACTAGAAAGCACTCGGAGAGCGCAAACCTCCGCCAAGGTAGCTCACATATTGCTGTTACATCTATAGGCAATAGTTCCATGATAAAGTTACCATCATAACATGATTTCTTGACCCTGAAAACCCACCCCTAGCACTCAGAATCATGCTGATATCATTATTAGTTAGACAGTTATTAAGCAAAAACGATCGTTCACTAATGGTGGTTATCTGATCAGCACCGAAATATAATCATTTTTAAGTTGGGCCATTACCAACATCTCCTGAAAGTCTGTCTAGTAGTTTTTGCGTAATCTTCTAACAAACAAACAAACATACACCAGCAAAACACATAACCTTATTAGTGGAGGTAATAATATTAATAACTTTATTTGTATCACACTAAAAACATAGGTTTACCAAGTGTTTTGACAAACAGATAAGAACATACAGAAAACAAAGCACAAGAGCTTAAGCACAAAGGAGATATTATAACTCACAAAAAGCATGATCAAAGAATATACATCAAACATACATACATACACAGTGGCACAATAAACCAAAGCACCGTAGGATCTCAAGAAGAAAGTGCATGAGTGCACGATTCAGGCCCAGGCATGCATCATAGTCTGAAAAACGCAAAGAGCCTCCAGTCCAAACACACTGATGAGCGTCATCCCAAGCCCAAGGTGCAAGCCCAGGCACGGCGGTGCAGCCCCCAGTGCCACCAGCCCCACAAATCAAAGGCCTGCCATATCACTCAGACCATACCAGGGTGGCAAGACCAGGACCTGGACAATGCATGAGCCCAGTTAATGTAACTGAAGGAACGATCATCCAGTCACCAGTCGGATATACTCCTGAAAGGTGCTGCCCTCCCAAAAACACTTACTTTGGGCTTTTTCCCAGATGGACTAATGAAATATATCGAACAGTCCATCTGGTGTATCGGGTGAGAATTCATCAGTAGTATCGGCAGAACGATACCTTTAAAACCACAACAATTTTGCTCTGGACATTTTTCTGAATTTGATAATACTCCTGGGCCATGTCGGAAGTGGCGGAGGGCCTGATGTGGTCCCCGGGCAAATTTAAAATGTTAAGCTTTGTTTTGTTGAGTTAGAGTCATCTTTTCTATAGAAAACAAAGTAATTAAGGAAAGAGCTCAAATGGTCGCCAGGTGTGATTCCTTGTCTGAAAATTGATCAAGGGGATAAGGAGTAATTTAATCGGTAAGAACTTAACCTCAGAATAGGTAAATGCTACAGTCACGTCAAATCAGGTAATTAACGTCGTGGTTCAAGACATTTTAGTTTACTTTCAGAGTATTGTCCATGTGCCCTGGAGCAAGGCACCGAACCTGAAGTCATGAGCTGCATTACTGCACTGTAATTACAATGGAACTGTTGCTGACGAATACACGCTGTTACCATCTGCCTTTTCAACCTCTGACCTCAAACAGGTAGACTGTAAAATGCACACTGGTATTTTCCAAACAGTACAACATTGTTTTGATTTCAGCACACTGCAGGTTTCTCAAATGTTCTCACCCTGCATACAAACTGCTGGTGTAGTCGACTGTTCCTAACACAGCCTTTGTATAGCATAAAGAGCCTAAAAAACTGATAAAACAAGAAAGTCTCTGATTGGTGAGCCAGCAGCCCAGTCAGAGTAAACAGTTATTAAGTGTTTGTATAACATTGGGCCTTCTTCTTTTAAATGATCGTGTTGTCATGTGAATTATCCTAATAAATCCTGCATGGTAACGTTCAAAGATATTAAATGTTCAGCCCTGCTCCCAGGAAAATACTTTTTCTGTACAATTTCTGAAAAGCACACTCGCTCAGAAAAATGTTCCTAGTTGTCAGCAGAGGGTAATTGGAAAGAACAATTTAGAGAGCACATGTTGGTGATTTTATCTTGGATACCCTGAAGTGTCATCAGGTATCAGGAGGGAAAATGTTGGACTGCTGTTGGAGGAAAGGTAATAAAACAACAAAGTGTGAGAGAAAATGGCAAAACAGCACTCTGCTCTGTGCAGTTTGTGGCTTTGAGTTTGTGCTACCCCGCTGTAAGCCAGAAATGCAGCCTTTTGTTGCTTTTTCTTTGCCTTACACAGAAAAACAGCACCATTAGAGAGTTTCTGAGGGAGTTGTAGTTTGTTTAGGTACAGGAGCAAATAAGAGGAGCATTTTTCACGGAAAATCAGGGGGTCTTGTTGTTGAGGTGCTCTCTGTGGTTTAAAGAGTTGATTGTGTGGAAAATATGTGAATGTCCATCATAACTGTTTGATCTCACACTGTCAAAAGCCCCAGTTTGCCAAGTTTTCAAGTAATTGTGTGTACTACTTTTATACGATATAAAAGTTCTAACATCTCCTACCAAGTTTTCCCGACAAACATCTCAATATAATGACATAATAAGCAGAAAATTGCATTGGTATTTACCTATATTACTTCAGACAAATGATTTGTTTGAACCATTTGGCTTGTAAGAAAAAAAATTGTAAAATGTATGTATTTCTGGATGAAATAAAAAGAATATTATTTGTTGGAAAAGTCAATACTACATTTCGGTAAACTTGAAACTATACTTGATACTTGATGACTATTCTCGAAATTGTTTTCCTTTTAAAAACACTAGATATAGTTGTGAGAAATGACTTTACAATTGTAACAATAACCTGGCTATACTTGCAAAAAATAATTACTTTAAGAATAACTTTCTATTACTTCTTTGAAGACTTTGTCAGTGATTGTAAGAAAAACTTGCTTGTACTCATTATTTTTGAGTGACCTTGATAGTGCATTTTAGTTTAATTGTAGTAATTATGAAGGAAACTTGACCATTCTTGTTGGGAATACTTGTGTTATTTCACAGAATGACCTGGTAAAGTTTCTGAACTTGGAAATTAAAAATATTTTTTCCGGAAAATTTTGTATGATTTGGTTACAAAACTCATGAATACTGCTCAGGAAAATGTTAAACTGTCATTGCATTGCTTTTTAACAAAGCTTGGCAGAACATATCCTGAATACTTCTTAATGTTTTTAAATAGGAAATTGATGCTATTTGCTCGGTATTTCTTGACAGGAAAACTTGGTATTACTTGTGTGCAAATGTGCAACTGTTGGACAAGACGAGTTGCTAAGGAAAATTGGTGTTTGTTTTCAGTTCAACTTGACATAGTTGTGGAAGGTAAAATGATATTCCTTTTTTGGAAAAGTAGTTTTTGTTTCAAAAATTAGCTGCTACTTTATGGAAGAATTGGGCATTATTTGCTGGGCTGAAATTTTGTGTTTATTTATGGAAAAAAAAAAAAAAAACATTTTTGTTGAAAAACTTGATCCTAGTTGTTGAGAAAACTTTGGTATAACTTGTTAAGAAAACTATTTCTCTTCAGAAATGTGCTTTTATTTACAAGGAAAATTGCATTTAATTTGTGTGTAAAACTTGGAAACACTTGATGAGAAAAGGTGATATTTCTGATGGGGCAATTGGTGTGCGTTGACAGAAAATATTGCTATTTTTTCTCTGGAAAAAATAGCAATATTTTTCAGATGGAAGAAAATATTTTTTTCTTTAACTCTTGTTATTATTTGCCAGACAGATTGGCCAGAATAACAAGATTAACTGGGTAGAATATCTTGAATTTATTTAAGAAAAACTAGATGTTTGTTGTTGTAAGATAATGTGACATCATCCATAAGAAAACTTTGTATTACTTGGTAGGAAAGTTTGGTATATTTTGATTTGTTTGGAAACATCGATCATTTTTGATGGTAAATTTGATATTACTTGTCAATAGAATCATGTATTCATTGTATGACAAATTTACGAGATTGAAAAAAATGATTTCATAAGACAATAAAAGTTAATTTATAGAGCACCAAGCATACACAAACATTTTAAGGTGATTTACAGACTAAAACAAAAAGAACATTTATTACATTTAGAGCATTAGAGGACATCAAATTCGACTCAATTCAAGTATTAAATGAATAAATGACATAATGGAAAGAAGAAAATTTTGAAAAATATATAAAAGGATATTTAAATACCCTCAAATGTGCACTCTGATCTGTTTGAGGTAAATATATCATTTTTATGTTAATACTATGAGTCCATAAATGTTGTTTAAACACAAAACAGTTCATAAAACCACCTCAGTCGTTGTTTAAAGCTGAGACAACTGCATTTCCAGTTGAGCATTTTCCCCATCCTCACTAAGTCATATAATCTCTTTCAGGTTCACTGCACACCATGTCACTCTGTGTATTTAAGGGCAGCATTTCGAGCAAAAATATCCATTTTTCCTGTTTATTATTCATCAAAGCAAAACCTTCCATGGTTTTAATTTCTGCCTTAATACCAATAATTTATAAATCCTGCTCCTAATGCATAATTCATGGTTTTTAAAAGGCCTAAATGATGAGCCGTGCTCAGCAATAAACCACAGCTCTGTCACTGTTGGAATATCAGCACGCTGTTATCCAGCCTTTTACCTTACGAGCAGACAAATCAGCCCCAGAACTACTTGAACCCTTGCCAAGGCAGTAAAATATGGGCCACAAATGTTGTCCCAGTCATGACCTACTGGCACGTCTCCTGGCATTGTGATTCTCCGGACTGTCTCCTGTCAGGATTTATTTGATCTTTATGGCTCCTCTCACAGTTTATATACTGTAGCCACAGATAAAGCAGCAGCAGGGGAGCTCGGCTTTGTAGTTCATAGTGGAGCTGGAGCCAATTGTCCTGGGTCTTTGTGAGTCACCTCTCTGGTTTCTGATAAATGAGGTGACCAAAAGAAAATTAATTCATTTTAATACGGAGAGCCCACGGGTCTTGTGTGGAGTTAGTTGTGTCTGCTTCTATTGAGGCTGGACAATTTATAAAGTTTTCTGTATCAGTTCAACTTTACAGCGCAACTGAGTTTTGCAGGATTCAAGACTGTGACACAGCACCAGCACCAGTGTCAAACCAGTTGAAAATGTGCAAGTACTCACAGGGCTACATATCCCCTCTGGCTCTGCATGCTCCCTTGGCCTCTGGGGGAGGGGGGCACTCCTGAAAGCTAAAAACAGAAAACTGAGGTGGTTCCTGGTTTGATCGGTCTCATTTTTTTGCTGTGTTATTCAGGTGGTGGCACAGAATTCGATGTAAACAACTTGAGAGCATGGAACCATCCTGCCCTGTATCAACAGTTTAGGCTACTGGCAGTGTTGATTTGACAGCACTTTTTTAATTTAGTTTTAGTTGTCTAGTCTAAAGAGCCCATCCGCCCACTTAAACAAAACAAATCCAGAGCCTGGAAGTCATAAAGATGATTTGATTCTTAAGAATCAAGTCTTTTGCCTAAAATCTATTTTAGTTTTAGTCATATTTTAGTCATCTAAATTGTTTTAATTTTAGTCTAGTTTTAGCTAATAAAACTTCACATTTTACTCAGCAAAATCTACTGTAAATTTAGTCAACTAAAGTATGAAGCGTAAAGGGTAAGGCATGTTTTATGTTACCTTGAAGTTCTGAAGTGATGTTGTATGTTTGGATAGAATCAAACATCTGATCACCCTTTACTGAATGCTCGTAAAGTTTGAATGTATAATGAATGTAAATTTTGCGTGAAATATAATCGTTTTATTTAGGCCATCTCAGTTACAATACCAGAATTGACAACAAACAGTGAACCTGCTCTACATTCATTCATTTATTTTCTATACCGCCTGTCCCTTTCGGGGTGGCGGGGGGGCTGGAGCCTATCATTGGGCGAGAGGCTGGGTACTCCCTGAACTAGTCGCCAGCCAATTGCAGGGCAACATAGAGAGACAGACAATCGTTCACACTCACACTCATACCCAAGGGCAATTTAGTCACCAAACAACCTAATGAGCATGTTTTTGGTCTGTGGGAGGAAGCCGGAGTGCCTGGAGAGAACCCACGCATGCACAGGAAGAACATGCAAACTTCACACAGAAAGGCCCTGCCCGACCCGGGGATCGAACCAACAACCTTCTTGCTGTGAGGCATGTGCACTACCTGCTGCACCACCATGCCGCCCCCTGCTCTACATGAACATATCAATTCATAAAGAGAGTAGCTCTGATTGGATCACTCTCCAACTTACGCACCACGAAGCTAAGGCAGTTGTGATTGGATGTCCCTCTTAACTCATCCAACCTTAACTCATCCAAACAACCAAAGTAGCTGTGATTGGATATATTCCTAACTTGTCCCTACTTTTTACATTACGGAATAAGTCTGACTGGATTAAATCTCTGTCAGACGTTTCTGTCGAGTTTTTATCTGTTGATGAAAATGTCAGTTCATTTAGTTTTAGTTTTTGTCCGTGTGCACTTGTTTTTTAGTTGCTGTCTAGTTTTCATCAGGGGAAAAAAGGTTGTTGATGAAAACTATGACCAAAATAATTTGTCAACAAAATTAATATTGGCTGCTGGCAGTGGTGTAATAGTGTGGGGGATATTTCCATGCCACATGTTTGACCCCTCAGTATCAATTGGGCATTTTTCATGCACCACAGCCCACCTGAGTATTGTTGCTCACTGTGTCCATCTCCCCATGATCATCTTCTGATGCAGCACCATGTCACAAAGCTCAAGTCCCCCCAAACTGGTTTCTTGAACATGTTCACTTTACTCCTGTGGCCTTCACAGTCACCAAATCTCAATCCTCAATGTGTGTCAGCTCTGCAGTAACTGGTGATACCATCAAACTAAGATGGGCCAAAATTGCAAAATAGCTGTAAAACACATGCTGCAGCTCCACAGAATTGTCTGTGGTAGCTCATATTCTATCTGCCCATCATCTGCCTGTTTCTCTGCTCACAGCTTTCATTTAGGAGGCACAATCCATTCTTTGTGGATCTGGGCCTAAGATTTCACTGAAACACTTTTTTAAAAAAAGAACTAGTAGTTTCTGGAGCACGAGTGGATTTGATAACAGCGTGTACCCCCTGGTTCTCTTTCTTATAGTAAAAATGGTAATTTATAAAACTGAACTCTCACATTTCTTAAATTTGCTGTTTTCCCAATGCCCAGGCTGCTTTTTAAAATGCAGCCTTCCCTCTGCATGCTCCTCAAGCCTCTGACTCCTGCCATTTAAATCAACCCCATTGATATTGCTGAAAGCCAGCAAATCCAAAGCCCCTTGTGGCTGCTCTGTTAAACTGACTCTTTTTAGCCTTAATCTCACCAATAGCTAAACAGTCGACCATAAGCAGGCTGAATTTCACAGCTACAACTCCAAGCCGTAAATCCATTCCACTGTTTTTTTCATGTGGAGCGTGTTATATTGTTTACCTGCTGTTATTCCTCCTGTTGTCCTCCACAGCTCCCCAGCCTCAGGAGAGTTATCTTGTGTCTATAGGCTGACAGTATGAGCTGTCCCGGGGGGGGTCAGCACCCGCTGTCAGCGTATGAGCAAAGCTGAGGTAGAGACAAGGCCGGGGACACAGGTGACGCTGGTATTCATACATTAAGAGAGCAAAGCACCCGCTGCTTTTCCTTCTCCTCACTCACTGACAGATCTGCTTTCATCTGCTGAGGTTCAAAGTGAGGACGGGGGCTGCTTTACGGCGCTTAAACTTAAAACTACCCTCTTCCAAGGAGGACACACACACTTATACACCCACTACCATCCCCCCCTGCCTCTCCTTCTCCTTCTCGCACCTTTCTTGGTCCATGCATAATTCCTCTGCGGTGGCTTCTTCTTCTTCCTCCTCCTCAATTCCCTCCTGCAGAGAGTGACTTCTCCCTTTTTTCTCTTTGCGTCCAGAAGAAGAAGAAGAAGAAGTCCCCGGAGCTTTCTTTATTTTTTCACACGGCGCGTAGAAGTGGTTGGAGGAGGACTTTGTGAGATGTGTGCGGCGAATTCAGGTTCTTGTTTGAGCTTCTTCATGAATTTCATGGACACCCACTGTTTGAGAGGGCTGGATGACTGTGGCGATTTGAGTTTGAGCATATTTATACCAGCCTGCGATAGTCAGGGCTGGAGGCATCATGTGTTTGGGTCATCCGTACGTTCATCCATCTGTCTATCCATCAGGGCCATTCCTGTGAACACATTTCTCACAAAAACTTTAAATGAGTTCGACCAAACTTCCTGTGCATGTCTAGTCTAATGTAAAGATGATATAGTCGGATTTTGTATATCAAACATTTGCGTTGTTGGATAAGCACAATATAGACCTGCCCATTTCCCAAAAATCAAATAACTCAAGATATTTGGAACACCCCCTGGCTGCACCACAGACACAAGGCATTTCCATTGTATTGTTTACCTCTCATAAGGCCACTGGATGGGCAGCAAATCCTTGAAAATGAGTCTTGTAATCTTGTCCATGATGGCCTCTGCTTGGGGGCCTGCTGAGGAGGAGTCACCCAGGCTTGGTACTGCTCCGGTGCTACGCTTGAGTCAACAAATGAATCAATGGATTTGTCATGGGTGAGGAGAAGGCCAGCTGCTTTGCACAGAGTTTTATTCTGCCATCTGCAGTGTGGAGCCCAAAGTGCTTCCTTGAGGTCCTTCCTTAAGGTCAAGAGAGCAATGGGTGGTCTGGTCACACTGGGAGCACCCTCTGTTGGATCATTCGGTCCCCTGCTCCAGGCGCCTCAATGTTCCTCAGCACTGTATATTGTATTTTTAAATGTATATTTACGGTTTGAATACTGAATTTGCACCAAGTTTGAATGGATAATTGAAAACTAAGTATAAGGTGACAGCCCTAGAACTCTATACATATGACCTGAATGCTGAAGGTCAAAGGTAAAGCTCATTGGACACTTTTGTTGACCCCCTTAATGAATGATGGAAAGAATTTTATTTAATCTTTGCCCAAATGTCCACTCTGTCTCAAGGGTGTAATGTTTGTGTGAGACATTCATGTAAACAAAGTATAGGGTCAAGGTTGTTGTGACCTCCATCCTATGAAACACAATGTTTTAAATGTATTGAGGACTTATTTAAGGACATATTTGACTCACATCTACTTCATGGTTTGAAGGAAAACAGATATAATTTTTGGGGGGCAATAGCTACTTTATTATTGATTTTTGGAAGGGTACAGGACTGATGTGATTTTGTAGGCAAATCTGGACATCATTAGTTCCTTCAATTAAAAGCCAGAATTGTTTTCTGTGGGTGTTGCTGAAAATAAGCAATGTGATGAAAAATATTTGGCACTTATAATTGTTTCACCCAAATGCACAAAGGTAACATCAGGCTATTATGGAGGCAAAGCATGGGGAACTGAGTACACAGTAACCACTACTAAGCCTTCAGCTTTTACTTTTTCTTGCTCCTGCCTTCTGTGAAAACCTTTGTGACCTAAAAGAGGGTCCCGGGGTAGAAGGAGGTCCTATCTGCTTTCTGGTTATGAAAACTGGGTTTACATACATTGAATAGCTACTTTGTAAGTACACAATGCTAATGCCACATTATACTCCCTTTACCTTCAGCTAACCTCACACAGCTGCTGCAGATTTGTTAGCAAGACATCCATTATTAGAGCATCCTGCTCCACCACATACTAGAGGTGCTCTGTTGGATCTTGTTCCAGGAGGTCACTGGTGTACACTGAACTCATCGCCATGTTCTAGAGCCCAGTTTCAGATGATTCAAGAGTAGTAATCTGGTGCTTTATACTGCTTGATGAAACCATCAGAAGATGGATGCACTTTGGTGATTAAGGAAATGGACATTGTAAGTAATGATGGTAATAGTGAGGTAGGCTGTGGTGTTTAAACCATGCCTTAAAACTAAGTGGCCCAAAGTGTGCCTAGGCAATTTCCCCTACATCACTTCATCCCATCAACATGCCTAAACCATTGATATGAGGCACGATGGATCTATGTTTTCATGTTAACGCCAAATTAGAACCCTATCACTAAATACTACTGCAGAAATTGAGTCTCATCAGACCAGGAAACATTTTTCTTCTGTTATACAATTTGAGAAGCATGTGCTGTAGCCCACCTGCTCCAAAATTCAACTTGTTTGTGTTCAGGAACGGTCCTTTGTCTACCTTGGTGTAATATGTGGTTGCCTGAGTTACTCTTGCCTTTCTATAAGCTGAAACCACTCTGGCCATCCTCATCTGAGTTCCATTAATTAGGCCTTTGGACTCATTTCTCTTTATTTTTCATCTTTTTTGGGCCATTTTGAGAGATGTTTGTGCTTGAAAAGTCCCAGTAGAAATCACCAAAAACTAGGCCACTATCATGATTCAGTACCAGAACCATGATTTCCAGGCAAAGCAAGGTTATACACTTTGAGACAAGACTATGAGTGCTGGAACGAGACTTGAAGGTAAGACAAGGTAAGACATGAGGGTTAAATACATGAGGTGATGAGACACAGCTGGGGAAGGACAATCAGGGATCAGGTGTGACAACGCCAGACAGGAAGTAAAACCTACAAAGACAAGGAGAGACAGGTGGATTTTCAAAATAAATCAGGAAGTACGAGACAAAACATAGAACATGAAACAAAACGGGTAACTTAACCAAAAGAAAAGGCAGGATCATGGCAGCCATGTTCAAAAAGCGTATTTAAAGTCCTTTAAATACGCTTTTGTCCCAAATCTGATCGTGGGTTTGACCTTTAGCATGTCATCTTAATAGTTTGAGGATATATTGTCAAATTTGGCTCGACCCTTTTTTTGAACTTGATAGTGAACTGGTTGGATTCTTTTAGGTCAAGTGCCAGTGAGTTATGCCTTACTTTGCCCTTAAACAAATACAAACTTGCTCTGTAATTTAAAGTTTATCACAGAAGATGCACCACCTATCACCCCTGCCCCAAAACCCATTACTTTACATTCACTGTCCATCAGTTGCTTCCCCACCTCAGGCATAGCACTAGCAGAAAGAAGCTCCAGCTCTTCTGCAGTGTGTGTGTTTAAATGTTTAAGTACTTAAATAAGTGTTTTTACAGGGGAGTGTTTTGTAAACAGGGGCTTGTAGTCGGGCAGCATGTGCATTCATTGTTGTGAAGAGGGTTTGTGTGGGTGTGCGGCTGCTTATGTACTTCTCTGGTTTTCGCTTGTTCTTTGGAGAGTCACCGCGAGAAAAAGGGGACAGGGACGCTGAATCGTAATTAAAACTTTCAGTCTCGTTAAGTTGGTGACAGCTTGCAATCGATGGCGAGGATCTGCCCTCAATACTAACCACCTAGAGGATCATTTGAAATTTTAGGAGCCCTGAAATTGGAAAATTAATTAAGATATTTACGGCCTCAATTAATCAGGTCATTCAGAAACTTGCTGGAGGTGCACACAAAGAAATACAGTATGGTATGTTTGAACTTCTGTGGAAATAATCCCCAACTTTACATTTTCTAAAACTTTAATTAGCTCCCTGAAGCTACCAACAGTATCACCCCATTATCTCTATTTACTCTGCTGGAAACCTCCTCGCCATATGTAAAGGCTACAGGTGAATTTCCTCATTCTGGTCCTCGCTGGTTCCACGAGGATGAAAACAACCATTTCTCTGTACAACATTATATAAACCCAAATGAGGAAATATGAGCTCCCTCGTGCTTCACACAGGAGCACCCAATTATCTTCACTTACAGGCTGGTGCACCCTAGCTAATGGCATAACAATTGCTCTCCACAGAGGTGCTGGGATCAATGTGAAAAGCGGTGACATGGATCAATACATGCAGGAGTGCTTCAAACCCCCTGGGAGTGGAATTTTCAGCCTTGAAATGGTGTAAAACATAAAAAAAATCAAAGATTAAAAGCGTTTTTGATGCCTCAAAGCAACAATTGAAAAGCAGAAAATGTCATGAATCTGTGTTCGGGGCTTGTGATGGTGCCGTGTTGATATTCTGCCCCGCATCCCGCCACCTGCCCCAGGCTTGTTAACAAGGTGCCCGCAGCAATGATTGCCTGGCCATCAAACTCCCGGCTGATAAGTTCCTTTGGGAGAACGAGAGAAAGGAGAGACAGAGAGAGGGGAGCGCTGTCATTGAATTCACCCCAGTTGTCTTCTCATGCTGTACATTGGAGATAACCAAACCCGGCCTTACATCCTCTATAATGGCCTCCACAATGGTCCTATATATCTGTTTCTCAAAAATCTGCCCTAGGCATCATGTAACTAGTGGATATCTCCTGTTAGCAGCATTTTACGATTTGATGACTGGATTTATACACACAATTATGGCGCTGTAGCCTCGTGTCAAGATGGTGCCCGGTTTAGACGCCTGTCACTTCCAATGCAGCAAGGCCGAGGAGCGAGATTGGCTGATTGATTGAAGCCTCGGAGAGCGCAGAGGGTGAGGGACACGGTGACAGTGGCGTGATTGACACAGATGAGAGAAAGGAGGAAGCAGAGGAGAGGATTGGATACTAAAACAATAGCGAGTTAAGGCGAAGGGATAGCGGGAGATTTAGGGAGATAGATGGGCCGAGGAAGGGACAGGTGGTGAGTGGGAGAGGTGGGAAAAGAGAGCGCAGAGGAAGGAGGAGGGGGGCGGGTAATCTCTCTCTCTCTCTCTCTCTCTTTCTTTTTTTTTTAGCCTTCTTCTGTGTTCATCAAAAGGCTTTGCTCAGAGAAAGAGTGAGTAAGTTTGAGGGGAGCAGAGGACGAAGAGGAGAAGATGAGAGGGTGAGAAGTATTCCAGGAGGAACTTCCAAACTTCAGTCACACTCCAGTGAATGTGCTGACAGGGTCTGTCTGCGCCACAGCAGAGCAAGTGTCAAACACCGAGACAAGCCGCACTGCGCCGCGCAGGACAAGATCAAACCAGCACTACTTAACCTAAAAGAGAAGTTTCACAAACATGTAAACATTGGATTTAGTTTTATGCTTTTCAAAAGTTTGTCAACAGAAGAAATAATGTTAAGAGAAAACACAAAGACATGATACATGACGTCAGGGCCATTTTTAAATCTGTACCAATCGAGGCCACAAACATAAAGACAATAATAATCTATGCTCACCTACCATTTTATTAGGTACACCTTGCTAATGCCAGGTTAGACCCCCTTTTGCCTTCAGAACTGCCTGAATTCTTGTCAGAGATTTACCAAGGTGCTGAAAACATTCTTCAGAGATTTTAGTCCATATAAACATGACAGCATCGCTCAGTTTTCATTTCCACATATATTATACAGATCTCCCCTTCACCACATCCCAAAGTTTCTCTATTGCAGTGGTTCATGACCATTTCCCAAAGTCCTTCACTAGTTTTACTCAGGAAGAGACAAGCCCCCCCCCCGGGACCTACACAAAAACACTGACATCATTGATACAAAATATATATATGTATATATATATATATATATATATATATATATATATATATGTGTGTGTGTGTGTATGTGTTTGTATATATATATGTGTGTGTGTGTGTATGTGTTTGTATGTATATATATATATGTATGTACTGTATATATATATTGTTTTGATAATAAAATCAAAATAATGAAGGTGCACACTCACAAAATACCCTTAAAGAGATCCCTTGATTTTTATTATTGTTTCAGCCAAATTATACTAACCAACCTTAACCACCTCAAGGTTGACATTGCCGCTTGCAGAGACATTTTTACAATCACCCAATTTGGGTGAGTCTGAATTGTAAGATCAGTTTCCTGTACATAGCTGACAGGAGTGGCACCTGGTGTGGCCTTCTGCCTCTGTAGTCCATCAGCTTCAAGATTTGATGTGTGCATTCAGAAATGGTTGGTTGTATCGAGTGGTTATTTGAGTTACTGTGGCTTTCTATCATTTTAAAGCACTCTGGCCATTCATCTCTCTCCTGGCATCAGTAAGGCATTTTGGCTCAGAGAACTGCTGCTCACTGGATATTTTATCTTCATTGGGCCATTCTCTGTAAGCACAAGAGATGAATGTGCTGGAAATTCCCAGTAAATCCACAGTTTTGGAAATTGCGGAGACTGGCCTACAGTTACAACTGCTTCAATTTTCCCCTTCCAACCAACTGCCTGCCAATTTCCAGCCAGTTACCAGCCAAGTACAGCCAACTTCCAAGTGCCTTAATTCCTCTGTAAACATGCTCATTCACGCATTTGTAGGGTGTCTCCCTGAGATGGTGCTTCCATCACAAGGTTTCATAGCCTCAGATTTTTACTTTGTTATTCGACTAACTGCCAAATCAACAGAAGGGAGGATTTACATCACAAATTCGCATGAACATGGACTGATGTTTTCAATTTCAAACTTTCTGGGTAGGCAGGCCCCATCATTGACCTGCAATGGACCAGCCAAGACCCTGTCAGGGAAAGTGGCAAAGTCTCAAGTGGCTGCATTTGTATCTCGGCCATGTTTAGAGTCACTTAAATCACCTTAAATACCCATTCTGGTGTAAACCTTGTAAAGAGCCTGAAGCCTAGCAGTCATACCAGTTAACATAAAACTCACATTTTATTATTATTTGCTGTCCTCAATGTTGCCCAGTTGTTCGTCATTTGTATTTGGGTCCCACTTTGTAGTCTGTTGTGCTTGCTGCTCAAGTCATTGCACAAAGTTATGGCTCTGTGACTGCTTATCTGACACAGTGGCCATCATGTAAATAAGGACATGTGTGGTCTGACCTCAGGAAGAAATGTAGGTCCTAATTTCAGTGAAATGGTGCAGAGAAAACAGACCAAGCATGATTTTTTTTTAATTTAAAGGCTTGAATATATTGGCTTCACTTTCAAGACCCAGAAACTTCATACAATAAATTATGTAGCCGACAGGATAAATAAACGATGGCCCAGTTGCCAGTCAAGACCTGCCACAACACCAATCAATGGCAAAATAAACAACCAAACCAAACTATATGTACAGTTCTGAGAGACCGGCAGTGTTGCTCTCACTGGTAAATATGTTTTACTTTGTACAGAGAAACAGCAGAAAAGTTTATTATTGCATTATTATAGCATTTTCCCCCATACCATCCTCCTTCAGATGCTCTCGTTTGTCTCTGATGTTTTTCTCTGTGATGTACAGGAAGTGCTCTTTGATCACTCTGACTGACGGGCAGGTTGAAGTCTGTGAGTGTGCACATTTGTGTGTGTGTGTTGGTTTGTGTATGATCCACGCCCGATGATCTGGGGTCTTTTTTATAAGGTTGTTATAAATAAATGATTTTCATATAAAATATGGATTTTTATTTAGAGTTATTTTATTCATGTAGTTTGCATGCAAAATAAATCTTCCCAGCCCACGGACAAAAATATCCGCCTGCGGCAACACATCAAAAGCAGCTTGCATACCCTGAAACATGCAACCTCTGGGCTTGTGGTCAGTCCGGACTGTATGAAAAGATGTTTAATGGAAGACCAGCTCAGTTTGGCTGCAGAGTAAGGCTGCAACAAAGATTTCAGTAATAGAATTATTGGTTGATTATTTTTTTGATTCATTGATGAATCAAGTAGATTTTTTTATCTATACTGTGCCTTTTTTTGGCTAGAACCAGGAACAGACAATCTTGAATGTCTTTATACTGTTTCAATGATATAAAGCTATTTCTAATATAAATTAAAACCCTAAATATTTAAGCATTGTTACAATATATAGCTTGAAGACCAAGCCCCGGACAAGCAGAAGACACACTAACAGACTGTCAAATACAAATATGTGTTACAGATTTTTGTCTTCGTACAATAATGACTACAGTGATTGAGTGGAGTCTGAACAGTATTTAGTACTTTAATCACTTAACCTTGCGCAGCAGCTGGATCTCCCTGATTCGATGTCTCGAATCAGGGAGATCCATCTTACCAAGCTCCAACCAACAACAATGATTGTGAGTGGCCCAAAGCAGCACGGCCCAATCAGAGTCCTTGAGAGCAGGAAGAGATGGAGAGCATAAAGATGGCAGGAAGTGACTACTTGGACAGAGGGTAGCATAGATGCTAACAGGTTCAGTAGCAGTTTTATCAGATTTAGACTGCATCTCTTCATTAAAAGAAGAATAAATAACAGCCTTACAAACTTCTCTATAGTAAAGATATTTCTGCTTCACTTTTGACATGTTTGACAAGACTTTGTTTAATGAAGTGGCTCACATTCAGTAGCGCAGTAGCTCCCGCCTACTACATTATCTGACTGACCTGTAATAAATGTGATTGATGGAAAGATTGTCCAATCACCTGCTGGATATGCTACTCAGAGGTTTTGCCCTCCTAAAACACTTTCTTTGGGCTCTTTCCCAGATGGACTAGTGAGCTATTTTGAACGGCCATCTGGTGTACCAGGTTTATAATCACATCCAATGTTATGAAGAAAAGCAACAGATATAACACATTAGTAAGCTCTTTTTTACATCTTTATAAGGTGAGGCCTTAGCCTTTGTGGATTCGTGACAGAATTTAGTTTGCTGCTGATTGGTCAGACTCTCCTCAGCTTGTTAAAGCTTGTCTCACATACACAAACATGTACCTGCAGCACAGAGCACACAAACATTTTGCCTTACTTTTGCACCTTACTTTGGTGGCTTTGCACTGGAGGCAGTTTATTTGCATGACAGCAGTGGTGCGTTTGTTTTCATTTTGGTAAGCATGTTATCAAGTTAGAGCTCTCAGACTGGTAGCATTAGCCAAACATTTCAGTTATGGCTCCTGCATCGGAAAGAAGAGGCTTGGCTATTCTTTATTCTTTTCACATGTGTGTTAGCTGATATCTGAAACAGATAGGAAAATAAAAATACACAGTCATACGTACCTCTTTTCATCAGTGGAAGAGTATGTCCCAGAAAAGATAGTGATAGCGATTGTCCTACGACACCTCACGTCTGTGCCTATAAGATCAGTTAGCCAGCTCTGTGAAGAAACATCCGATTGCTTTTAATCTGGAGTTTTCCTGGGTCAATTATTCTGTGAATCAGGTCACTTGTTGGGAGATTCATTGTAATTCTTCTGAAACTTCCGAATAAAGGTCTTTATCCAGGTGAAATGTATGGAAAGACAGATCCATAGCAGCAAGGAAATGCAGCTAAAATGTAGCACACACACGTCTGTATGAAATCCATAGCATCTCGATGAGGAGCTTGTACGTATCTCAGCCACATGCATCCAGTGTGAAACTGTCAGGGCACACAAAGGGGGAAATATTGTGGATTTTGAGAGTTTTAAAGAGTACCCCTGATGTTTTATAGCGCTGCCTCATACATGAAAACAAACTTTGGTGCATATAGATTTTATGCACAGTAAAGCAACAATTCTAACATATTAAATAGCTTTTACATCTTTATTAAGAGAAGCTTTGGCCTTAAGATCTTGATGAAAGATTGATATAATTATTTTTGTTACCCAACAGACTTTTGATTTTTCATGCTTGTGGTATCAGCTTTCTATCAATGGCTCTTAATTACTGACGGCGATGCGTACGGGCAAACACAAACATTTACTGGTCTAGAGCCTGCAACATAAACTGTGGTCTGCTTGGTCTTCTCTGCTTATGTTTTCACTATCGATGGGAAATAATACAATTTTTTTGATACCAGTTACACTGTCAATTCTGCTCATTGATTCAATTCTTTAACTATCCCCTTATCAATTCCTGGTGGTTTTGTGTGTCTGCAAAAGTTGGTTTCAAAGGTTTCCGATGGTACCAATGTCGAACACATCACTCCTGAGAAAAATATTTTTGCAAGTTGTCGTGAAGTTTGGCCTGAGTGTTGAGGAAGGTGCTAGGAAGGCAACACAGAAGACTTCTTTTCCAATGAGATGTGCATGTATTTAACAGTGAGTTTAAAATAGCACCTGTTAACTTAACAAAACAGCAAAAGATCAAAATAAATTAAGGCTAATTAACTCATAATCAAATCAAACTAAGGCACGTGTTTAAGGCAGCACGGCCTCCTGCACCCCCTCCAAAATAAAAACCTCTAGGCTTTTCTGCTCAATTACTTGATTTGTTGCAGCTAAGGGTGTGACATGGCTCACGGGGATATTTTAGAGCCCTTGAAGACAAATGGACAAACAAACTCTTAAATTTTTAATAAGCTCATTTACTCAAGTAAATGACATGTAAGCTAAGAAATCACACACTTTCAAAAACTTAAAATACATAATTTAAAACTAAAAGAAATAAATCTCTAGACAAGAAAACCCCTGCAGATGGTTTGGCCCGTAGATGCCAGCTATGACATCACCAACTCTATAAAAACTGAGGAAGTGCAGGGTCCGCCCCTTTCTGTCTGAAGACCCACGTGGTGCACTAAACAAAGGAATAAACAATGGTCAGTATGATCAAAGAAATTTACTAATAAATATCTGTGAATTTTGTGAAACTAAATAAAGTAACTCAAGCAACTAAATCATGTGTGTTTGCCTTAAAATTATTTTATACTGTGGCGTAAAACATTATTTACTGCTAACACAAACAAGCCAGAGATAGTAAGTGATGCAAGATTACAACAGCAAAAATAAAGTAAGGCAAAATTAACAAATGTTCAGAGCAATGATATAACATTTGATGAAACAAGTCACAAGTGGTCTCCCTCACTTTATCACACAGGTTGCTGCCATATCAACCCACTAGGTGTTGTGCAACAAACAACATTTTGTAAAAAAAAAAAAAAAAAAAAAAAAAAAAAGGCCCCAATTTTGACCACTTCTGTCCCTGAATGTGAAAAGAATTGATAAGGGGATTGTTAAGCTAATGATATCAGGTCCCTGTTGGAGTTTTTATTGATTCTCATTGGAAATTGTTTTGATTCCCATCTCCAGTTTTGACAGTCATTTAAGACATCTGATGGGGGAATAATTAAAATATTGTAATTTTTTAGCATCTGAAAGCCCATCACCAACATTTTTATTCTATTACACCTCATACATAAAAACAAAAGGTTTATTAATAAAATACTTTTTTGTAGCTTGCAGATGTCTCATCTCCACCAAGGAAAAAGGGTTTGGTTATCCCATCAGGTTTTCTTTATCATTATATTATTCCCATCTTGTAGAAGACAAAGGTAGACATTATTTACAGAGCCTGAATAGACAGCTCAAGCTGATCGGGGCAGGTCATTACTCCAATCAATGGTCTGTAAGTGAGGTCAACAGCTCCATGGCAAGTGGCACAATAATCACAACGAATCGATAACCAAATTAGTCAATAACTTTTTTTAACTAACAATGAAAATCATTTTTCTCAATTTTTTGTTGCAACCCAAGTCCAGTGTTGATGATTTAAGGACAGTCCACTATTGTTCAGTGAAAGAGAGCAGATCCTCATAGCAACACACCAAATGTCGTTTTTTTTCACTGCATGTTACCTTTGAGTAACAGTGAAGACATGTTTCCTCCACTTGTTGGGCCTGTCCCCAAAAACAGCACTACTCCGTGCTAAACAAACACTGTCTCTATTTTTTCTTTTCAATAGAATTTTCAATATCAAAACTCTTGTACTTTTTCACTGGCAGCGGTAGTTTATCTGCACTCTACAGAGAGCATCTGAGGTTGGAGTTGACGTGTTTTGTCTGTTCTGATTGACAGAGCTGTCAAGCTGTGCTGGAAAGGTCGCCTAATGGCTTGTGTTGGAGGCAGAAGATCATCCCCGCTGCTTCAACAATCCTGCACAGTTTTGTTTCTGTTTACTGAAGAAAAATACTCGCATCAGACGGAGATGTTTAGAGGAAGGATGCTCTTTTTCTGGCAACACAGTTATGGTTTTAAGAAAGATTTGGACCCCATTTACTCCTCTCAATCTGCATGTTCAGGGGTTTGAAACCTGTCCCAATTAATTTTTTCTTCAAAAAGTACTACTTTTGTAGTTTTGTTGCCCCCAATCAGATTGATCACAAGACTTTCAGTGTGCTCCTTGTCAGTGAAATCAACGTGGTGAACTTGCTACTCCAAACAGCTAGTGCATAGCCAGCTATCTTAATCTCTAGTGGAGGGGTGTCTGAACTACAGCATGGGGACCAATTGTAACCTCTAGTCCACTTTGCAGCTTTTTCATTTGAGTCCTATTACAGCATATAATGTGTTCCTTCATGATAAATGAAATTAGATGAATTGTGGCATCTTAAAGCATGTACCCTGCTCATTCTTTAACCTCTCTGCCCTGTCTCAAAGTCCAGTCCTTGATTAATTAACTTTCACTTTTTTTTTTTTTTTTTTAGTTTTCTTCTTGTTTTGTGTCTGAATGTGGAATGAGCTATAAGCATTTCCCCTTCACGGAGCACCACTCTCATACATATCTGAACCAGGGCCAACCAGAGGCCCCTAAAATCTAACCAGGTGGTCCAAAATACACTTAAAGTGGGTAATATAAAAGCAGCAGTCATTCTTGTATTTGTAGAGAAATGTTTGGATCCCCTGATCTCGTGTTTCTTAAAAGTCCCATATCATGCAAAGTCAGCTTTTGTTGCTTTTAATGTTGTTAGAAGGGCTTGGGGAGCAGAAGAATGTGACATTTTTTTGTTTTTAACAATCTGTTCACAGGGAAATGCTCTATACCTCTTAAAAGAAAATGCTCCTTAAAACACTCTGTTTTATACTTCCTTTAGTTTATGACTGTTTTGAAGGTCATGGCATCTACCCCCCTCCTATCTGACATAGTATGGGCAGCCAATTAGCAAGGAGCTTAGTAACATAGCCTAATGTAGCCTCCTTGCTCCCTCAACTGCAAGTGTTTCCAAAGGGGAGGGAAAAAGAGCTGTGTCTGATCCTCTACAGGGACCACATTTTCTTATTCTTTTATTCAACTTAGAGCAAATCCTTGCATGATAGACACCCAAGACATGATGTAAAAGGCCAAACACACCAGGACATGGGACCTTTAAGTCTGGTCTAATTTTAAAAACATGCTAGACCACAAACATAAGGGAGTAACAACAAATGTTCTAACTTATAATCCCTCATGTCATTCCACTTGATCAGTGGTCTCCAACCTTTTTTTTGTACAACAGAGCTGTGGATTCATGTAATACAACACAGCTGCCAAGGCGAGGAGGGCTGGAACCACAAAGTATTGTTCACCATATTGCAGGATCAGGGAACCATGGGCTTGTTTCTTAACCCCAATAAAGAATTGATGTACAGAAAGATGGATTGACCTGCAGGGTATTGCTACCGGTTGCAACTCCTCCGGTGCCCATGGGTCAGCTGCAGGGTCATCAGCCAGGAACCACCATTCACCAATGTTTTGCTCTTTTAATCCTAGAATTTCTCTTGGTGGCGGAGCAGTGTCAGGGAGACCTCTGCAGCTGGTAGGTTTTCCCCCCTTTGGCTGTTGTCAGGGTTAGTTGTTCTTCCCCCAGCACTTGTCTTTCCTCCTTAACCAAAGTTCCCCTTCTCTGCCTCCTCTGCTAGCTCTTTGGTTGCCTTCTTTAGGTTCCCTCCGGTCAATCCAGCATCCTTTACAGCTCCATGTAGCATCCAACCTCCACTGGATCTTTAACTTTGTTTCTTTTGGCCTGATATTTCTGCTGCTGGTAACCCTTTGCTCTCCTGTTAGCGCCCCTTCTTGGCTAGCTTTCTCAGGACCTGGTTGTAGTGCCATCTGTAGCGTACCTTCAAGAATGCGATCTCACAGCCTGACAAGATGTCCTGGAGGCTTGTGTTAGGGGTGTTGCAGAGTGCATTCTTCACTCCCAAACTCACTGGTGACGGTTCTGAGGACAGGGAAGCATGCTGTAGAAACATTAATGAAGACTAAATGTTTTATCATCTGCTTAAAGGGACATACAAGAGCCAGAGATTGCCTGCCGCTAATTAGCTTAGCTCAAACACTGGAAGTCAATGTCTCAAATGCAAATTGCCTGTAAATGTAAGAATGGCTTGCAAACGAACAGCTCACTCACAACTGTGAATTGGTTCTCATCGTTCTTTTAAAAGAGCTGTTCAAAAGAATTGACTTGTTCACGAACGTCAAATCTCACGCGCAAACCACTGCAGAAGTAGGTCAACAAAACAAAGTCTCTGTTTAGGAGTAGAAGATGTTGATAGTAGAAGATAAAGTAACATAACACTTTAAAAAAATGAGTCACAACAAGCACACGGGACTGGGGGCAGGCTACCACTTCTCCTTGACTCCCATTGTTTGAGCTAAGCTAATTAGCGGTGGGCAAGCTTTGGCTGTCTCTTTCTTGTTACTGCACGCACAGTCAAAAGAATGCTGTCTATCTGCTTGTCTTGGACTCGGGAGTGAGGCAAGACACAAAGTTGGCATATCCCTTTAACAAAGACATTTAGGACCCCAGTCTGCTGGTGGTCACCAGTTAATGCCACTAATTAAACTGCTACACATTCTTAGCATTCTGACTTATCCAGACATGTCCTTGGGCAACCAGTTTAACCCCAAAAGTGCTCCCACTGCTATGTTGACGACATGTTAATGAGTATGAAAGGGTTCTTCGGTGGTTCACATCTATGGACAGCAGGCCTATCCAAGATTGTGTGAATATGGTGGTAATGGATAAGTGTGTAAAGTGCTTAGAAAGAAAGCCCTGTACAAGCTCAACTCCATTCATCATTTATATTTCAGTCTTTCCTTCCTTTATTTGATCATTTAGAAAAAGTGTAGGGTGCAGAGTGTTGAGTCAAAGAGGCAGGTGCCCCCCCCGCATGTAGAGGCCACAGTACTCGACACATCAACTCAGTTTTGATGCTGAGCCTCGACTGTTTGATTCATGCCTACCCTCTCTCTCCTCACCACATTTTCTTGCTTGAATCCTTTTATCATTAAAGGCAAAAAAAAGAGATAGAAATCTCCCTCTGTCTTGTCTTCTAACGTCACAGCAGCGCAGTATGAAATCACCAGTGCCCCTTGAAATGGTGATTGCATGAATCACACATGCCTATCTTTATCTGCACACATATTTTTGATAAAAAGGTCTTTATGTTAATGCAATCCAGAAAATAGTCATATTACTGGCTTGTCAGATGCATAGGCTGATGAACCTCAAACACTGGTGTTGTTTAAATGCTCTGATCCTAAAACCGGCGCTCTGACTGATATCTGACATTTGGATTTAGTGTAGGATTTCCATTTAAGTCTTGAGAGCAGAAGAGACATGCTGAGAGTCTGATTCAGACATACGGGGAGAGAGGAACCTCTTACGTCGCTCACGGCGCAGAGCAAAGTGTATCTGTGTTGACGCTCTCTGACTGAGTGATCAAAGCACAGTATTAATCCAGATAATTAATCAGCCATCAAAGATATATGAAGGTGGCTTTATAGAGCTCATCCTCTTTTGCTCTACCGACAAAAATCCTTGACAGTCATTCTCATTATTAAATGATAGGGCTGTGAGGAGATCCTGTGCTTTGAGATCTTGTCATTAGATTTTGCATCTTGGGGCAAACTGTTTCATACATGGATAAGAACAGCCATCATCACAGGATCAGATGTTAAAATAGAAATTACTATAGAGGATACCCGTGATACAGTAAAAGCCCACAAACATATTCAAATGTTTATTGTACAGATTAATGAGCCCATTTAATGTTTTTTTTTAATGCGTCTACAGTTCATCATCCTCACCTGCCTCTCTCTTCAGTGGCTCCATTTATTTCAAAATCCATTTTAAGATTTTATTGTCCGTTTTGAATGGATTTGCACCTTTATGGCTACACCCAGTTTAGATCTTCAGGGTCTGCTGAGGAGCTCCCCTTGTTGTCCCTACCACTGGTTTCACAATGCATTTTAGCATAATTTTGACTAAAACAGCCAGATTTCATACAAGTATACTTGAAAATATCTCTGCTTTTCTTCAATCACATGCACACAGCACACTGCTCAATGCTTACAAGTTTTCACTTTAAAACAGTGAAAACTTGATGCAGTTCGACACTCAAATAAAACACTTGAAATGTTTTAAAATTGTATTCTTTTGCATGGATGTCTGACTATGACAAAACCAAATGTTTAGATCTTGCTCTACTTCCGAATGCTGCATGACCCTCTCCTGCTGGCTTACACACACACCCCCAAGTAAGTGTACTATTGCAGTGGAAACACAAGCAAGGTCAGGACTTATTGCTCCAAACCATACTGAACTGTACTGAACCAAACCAGACCTCTCTGTGGAAACACAGCATGTGTTAGACCTGTGACTCAAGGGTGTATATGATGCAGAGATCATGTATGGATGGATTTTTTTTATTTGTTGAAATGAGAGTTAAAAGGATAGTTCAGTTTTTTTGAAGTGGGGTTGTATGAGCTCCATATGGCCACTACATTAGATGCAAAATAAAGTTTATCTGGCATCTCGGCAGCGCTGCGCGGAGGAATACGTGATGTGAGTCGGTTAGTTCCAGATAAACTTTATTTTTCCAAAAATGAATGCATTCAAAAAAATTTCTAAGTGGCGTACTCTTAAACTCTTAAAGTTCTTGTAGGCGGAGAAAATACCCTTTGTGCTTGGTACAATACTTCCCTTTTTGCAGCTGGTTCTGCATCACAAACTTTTACAAATTGTGGCTTACTGAGGGAGAGGAGAGACCTTTCTACTGCATCTAATGTACTTAGTGGCCATATGGAGCTCATATAACCCCACTTCAAAAAAACTGAACTTTCTCTTTAAGGGAAGATTTAAAGTGGGTGATCTACACACTATCAAACTATTAAATTACATGGTGATTTTGATGTTGAAGTTTGATTCATGGTTGGGTAGGACATCAACAATATGCCAGCAACAGGGTTCAGTACAATCTGAGTATAAGTTAAAATATCTCAATGGCCTTATGCATGTACACCCCTCATATAGTGATGCTTTTCTTTGGCTTATAGCTCTTTTTCTGCATGTTGTTCCCCTCTATTCCTCTCTGTAGTCAGAGTCCCTGTCTTTTCCTTAAGTTAAAGCATAAAGACAAACACTTGACTTGATTTGTTCAGTCATATATTTTATCTGATTTCTTAAAAATGCTGAAAACCTTGCCTTGCTTTCTTTTTGGGAACCTGGAATCTCATCTTTCCTAATATCCTATCATGACATGAGTGTCTTATTACATCCCTACTAAACGCTCAGAGCATTTTCTAATACAGTAATCCTATCTTTTTCCATGTAGAATGGTATAATGATAACTTTGTCCCCTTCTATCTAATAGATATGAGAAAAAACACTGGGGTCATTATGAAGGTATAAATGGATGTGTGTCCAGGGCCGATGAGGCCTCTGTTCTCATGAAAATGTGATTTCTGCAATGTTAAAGGTCTGTCCTTCCTGCCTCTCTGCGAATTCTCCTACCTGCTTCTGCTGCTGCACTTTTAATTAACGCAGTGCAATGATTAAAGTTTTAACTTAATTATCTTTATCTTTTCTCTCAGGGTGTTCGGGCCTCTGCGGGAAACTGAATGAGACGCTTCACAAGAGGAGTGAGGAACAAACCAGCGGAGGGAGATAGAGGGAGACATTAGGAGAGGAAAAAAGAAAAAAAAAAAGAAGAGGAGAAAAGTGGAGTGACTGACACCTGCCCTCCAGCTCCGTGTGAAGGGCACAGCATGGGAGAGTGAGAGGAGGGGCATGAAAAGAGGCAACTCGGTAAAGGAGAATGAAGACAACCGGAAAACAAGGCCTGCCTCTCAGCAAACCTCACTCAAATTAGGACATCTTGCCGCAAGACAACATGATTACAAGAAATCTGCTCCTGCTGGTTTCCCTTTGCCTTTGGGAGGGGCTTGTGGAAGGTGCCTCGGCCAGTAAGATCCTACGTAGGCGAGGAGTGGGCGGATCACACGTTGTTAAGCTAGCGGACAGCAGAGCTACGGACCAATGGGATGCAAACAAGGATGCGAATTCAATGCCTGTGGTGACTCTTAAAAACTTGATTAGTCATGATCAGGGGGCTGATGCTGGATCTTTCTCTCACTCCAAAATGATGCAGAGTCATGGTGCTTCACAAGCTGTCAGCAAAGAGAGGCAACCTTTCAAACCTAAACGGGAGATCGACTCTGTTGGCAAAAAAGCCAGTAACAAGGAGTTAAACCAGGAGGTCAAGAAGGTCAGGAATAGCACCAAGAGCTCTGAGACTTCTGCAAAAACAGGACGGTCTGAGAAGATGTTCATGATTCATCATAAGCAGGACGGACGCACTAACAGGACCAGGTCTAAGTCAGGGTCCAGATCCAGAAACAGGCCTGATTTGAGTGTCCATACGACAGGTGTGCCAGGGAAAGGATTCAGTGTTGATTCGAGCAGAAAGTTAAACCTCACTGGGAGTTACGGCGTCCTGAAGCTGCTGTCGAAGGAGAACTTAGTGAGGATCGTGAATTCCCAAATGAGCTTTCCGAGCAAGGGCAGCCGGAGCAGAAAGAGAGACTTGATTGACGTTAATCATGGGCAGTTAGAAGCTCAGAAAGCGCAGCGACAAGATATGGCTGTCACTCAGCTTCACACTGGGTTTGATAATCAGACTGCATACCCTTATGTAAGCCCAGTCCCCACTCCAGTTCTAAATGGAGATGAGGGCGCTAACTCTCATAATAATCCTTTAAGTGGAGCCAGTCCAGCTTTAAGTAAAGGGCAGGGCATCTTGGGAATGCAGGGTTCAGATAGTGGCGATAATAAGAGCAAACACCTCGTCCACTTACTGTCAACACCTCGCAGCGAGGTCAGTATCAGCCTGGAGAAAGAGGTGATAGGCAGCCAAACAGAGCCACCATTTACATCGACAAAACATTTCCCACTGTTTGTTCCCTCTGAAACAAATGATTCTCCGCCGTCTGTGCTGACAATGCAACCCCTGGGAGCGAGAGCAGGGAACAGAGCAGCGGATTCCCATAGAGACCCATTAACAGAGTCAGCCCGCTCAGCTCAAACAGAGCCCAGCACAGCTCAGTACCCCGCAGATGAAGACAACAAACTTGTCAACAGCAGTCATGTCCTGAGGCTCCATCCGGCCCCCGAATGGAGCCGCGAAGCTCAGGACGCTGGGATGCAAGCTGTCGAGGCAGAAAATGCGAAAGGCCTCGTGTTTGAGGAAGCAGAGGAGTCGGAGGATGAGGGGGAGTCGGAGGTTGAGGAGGAGGTGGAGAGGAAGGGGCCCCGCTCTCGTAGCAGGAGGAGCTGGATCTGGAACCAGTTCTTTGTGATTGAAGAGTACGCCGGGCCTGAACCTGTGCTCATCGGCCGGGTGAGTAGAAAGAAAAACTTCATTCAACATTTACAAGGGCTGTGAACTATTTGATGAATGATTTATGAATATTTAAGACATGGTAACAAGACTCCTACATGGCTTTTCATAACCTCAGGTTCTACAGGTACTTCTCTTACAAATGCTGAGTTAGCGTAATCTAACCTCAGAGTCAGTGGTGATGGCAGGATGACATTTCAACAAACGCACAGGAACCATCTCAGCACTTGAAGAAAGGTTCCCACACTCACACACTATTACTGAGAGGAAGAGAGAGTGCACTAATGCTGCATATGCCAGATCAATTTTAATGCTGGCAACACACTGGAGAATTTTTCGATATTTTCAGTTCTGGAAAATATTGGAGATCACCAGTATTACAAGACTTTCAGCTGATTTCTTTGCATACTTCTTGAACACATAGTTGTACTTGTAAACATAACTTTACTAAAATGAAGTTAAGGTAAAGACTTTGCTGTTTGTTGGTGTGGAAAATAGTAACCCAGGTGCTGCATTACCCCAGATTTCCACACAGTCTGCCAACGGAGGGTCGTATCTGATGGTGCGTGCCCTCACCTACTGGAAGTGTATTTAAAACGCGATGCAGCACAGGCCTGAAAGTTTGCATCCTCCTGTTGCTCGGCACAGAGCATTTACTGTAAAGGTTCAAGTCCATGAGCACTTCAAATTTAGGAGCAGCTGGTTTGTAGCAGTTGCTCCCGACCCATCTCCTCACCTAGAGAACTTCTTCTGTTGTACTTGGTTATGCTGTGTTTCTGCTCTTGCAGGTATTTTCCACTTATTGAACTACATCAAGCCATTGAAGGCTGTTTGCCCTCGTTGGCCACCATACTTAAGAACCAAATCCGATACACATAACCAGACCAGAATTGTTCAGAACTTATCAGTACCCAACCCTACCAAGGATACTCTTTTGTGAATCATGAGTCTATAGAGTGGATGCAGTGAAAAAATGAAGACAGAAAAGATAAATAATCAAGATCAGGACCTTCTGTCTTCACGTATGGAATATCGAATTAGTGCACAATACATACAGGGCTATGGCTGTTGGTGCCATGCCCAGAATTACACTCTGAGTATTTGTGTGCATTGTTATGAACCTGCAATTGGAATTGATTTACATTGCCCCAATGCAGTGCAATGTCTTCAAGGTAGCCGTAAAACTCCAATGAATCAATGGCGCACTGAGGCACAACAAAAGCCCCAGATCACATCTACCCACGGGGCTAGTCATGATCGCTTCCAATCCTCACCCACCAAAGGGGAATTGACATATCCATGAGAATTAATAGGTTTACTTTTTACTTCCACCATTGATCCCCACCCCAAGGCGAGAAAGCAAGAGTAGTCGGAGTGTTCCCTCATTTCCCTGCAGGTCAGCCTGTCAGCTCTTCTCCCTCATGGTCAGAGGTCTGCAAGGTCCCGCTAATGCTATTTCATTTGGACTGATTTACACTTGCTCTGACAGGATTTATCACCGCCCTCTCCCTTAGCTCTGTGCACACAAAGCTGTGGTCCTAATGCTCTGAGCTGTAATTTATTACAATCATTGACTGGGCATGTCTCACCCCCACTGCCCAATGCACACTCCCACCTGGCTTTGACGGAGCGGGCAGATAAGCGTGAAGAAGGTCAGGTGGACGGGACAGAATTGTCTGAGAGTCCAGCATTGTAAATGGTCTTACTCTCAGTCCTCGGCATGCACCAACTGTCTCAGCACCCAGCTGTGGTAGATGAGCTAATTTATAAGCCTGTGCGGCCGGTTTGCTGAGCAAATGAATAGTAATGATCCCTGTGTGACTGCTGCAGGCTGCTGGACGCCACAGAGGGAGAAGTTAGAGTGTGTTTGTGTGAGTGCTTGAGGTTGAGCTGGTGGTTATGGGTTTCAGCTCAGTTGGAGATCTTTCACACTCATAAACAAAAGGTACGAATTATTCTGTGTTTGATAATTAGATATCCAGGGGCCCTGAGCACCAGCTGAGCATGTGCCTGTGTGTACAATTACCTAAAACTTAGACCAGACAGTCAAAACCAACTGAATTTTGTTAACCTCCCAAAGCTGCTGGATTCACCAAATATGCAACAACTGTTTGGTGATGCTTCCTATGCTAACTCTTGTTCATAACTCATTCTTATTCGTCTCCCCTGCCAGTTTTCATCAGAGGACCAGATAATCTGGATTCCTGGAAAGTTAAAATTTCTAATATTTGAGAGGCATGCCTTGATTGATGATGTCATTGTATTGCCACCATACTCATAAAGATTGAACAAATAATTGGTTGTTACAAATCACAAATTAGGCCACACCTCCTCTTCCCCAACCCTTTATCCAACCCATTGTTAGGGCAGGTAAGGCCTAAAACCACACTACACCTTAATAATGGTGGGTTTGACCTCCTTTTTCCTTAATTTTATGGCATATATTCAGCAAGGTGCTAGAATATTCCTCAGAAATTCTGGTCCATATTGACATGATGGCATCACACAGTTCCTGCAGATTTGTTGGCCACAAATCCCTAATATGAATAACCCACTTTGACACTTTGAAAGGTGCTCTTTTTGATTGGGATCTGGTGACTTTGGAGGCCACTGGAGTACAGTGAATTTACTTTCATGTTCAAGAAACCAGTTTAAGATGAATTGAGCTTTGTGACATAGGGCCTTATCCTGCTGGAAGTAGCCATCAGAAGATGGGTACAATGTGGACATAAAGGATTTGTTCCAGTTTCTCTCTCTCTGGCCCTGTACCAATGATTAAAGCCAAACTTTTGTCCTGGTTGAGCTGTAAAAAGTTAGTTGTCATCGAGACTTGGCATCTAGAATCTAAATACAAAGGGCGTCAGTTGGCTCTGTGTCATCAGGAGACACAGCGATATCATGAAGGGATTGACATGGTCAGCAACAACACTCAGGAAGGCTGTGGTGTTTCAGTGATGCTTAGCTGGTACCAAAGGGCTCAAAATGTCCAAAGAAACCTCTCTACCCCCACTAAACCATTGCACCACCACCACAAGCTTGAACCAATGATACAAGCCAGGATGGATCCATACTTTCATGTTGTTTTCGCCAAACTCTAACCCAACAACCCACAACTATGCCCAGTTGAGGTCACCTAAATCACCTTTCTTCTCCATTCTGATGCTCTGTTTGACCTTTAGCAGATTGTCACAGTCATGTTTGCATGCCTTAAGTCGTTGAATTGAGACCACATGATTGGCTGATAAGCTATTTGCTCGAACAAACAGTTGAATGGGTGAACCTAATTGACCTTATAAAGCCAGTCAGTGTAAAGTGCATCATGCATGTTTTTAATCACTAAATAATGAAATCTGTGTTTCCATGTCATCCTACGGTCTGATATAAAGAAATCTAGTTTCAAATATCAAAATGGAAAAAACAGCATTCTAGAAATATTCATGTATTTAAGATGGAAATTAAGACTGCTTAAAAATACCCAAGAATAAACAGCACTTTTGTGCTATTGTCTTTTAATTGTCTTTAGCTTCCTATTCTTATTATTATTTAATTGGAAAGCACTTTGTGACTTTTGTTCTCTAAGGTGCTTTGCAGAAAGAATTTACCTCTGAACTTACAATAAATGACAGAACCAGAACCCAAGACTGCTTATCTATAGAAAAATCACAAATAGTATTGAACAAAGTATGAACAAAGTAACACTTTCTACTGTCTTTTTTTACCATTAAACTGTACAAGCCATTTCATGGACTGACCACATAGGTTTCCCATTAAAGGTCTTTGCTACATGACTGTTCTTAGCTTGTCAGTTTTGAAGCCTTGGACTAATGTGGTGCCAGAATTTGACAGAATATAAAGCAGTTTCTTGGCAACACAATTTTCCACAAATCTTTAGACCTTTTATTTTATAAACCACATGCAGATAAAGCTGTACTTTGAGGCATGGTGCACTCAGTGTATGTCTGAGTCAACATCAGTGTCGAGCAAGGTCACAGACTCAATCTAACAACAAAACTTTGAGTTGTTAAAAGAACAGCTCACACTCTCTCTTACCAGTAACTCAGTTCATTTGTTTTAAGGTTGCGTCTCTTCCATTTTCACTATTTAAGAAAATGTGATGCCATGCACAATTTTTTTTTAGGGTAGTAAAATGATTTAAGTAATATCAGGGGGGTTTTTCCGACTCCAAATGAGATCGTGGTCGTGTTTTTTCTTGTTTTTTTTTTCAAAGTTGTGTGAATGCCCCAACACCTCGACTCTTCTACTTGTGTGATGAAATAGCAGAAAGATTTCATAAGAAAGCCTTTATTTTTTACTAACAAGTGAGGAAGCAATTTGAATTAAATGTTTAATGTCAATTTACACAGATAAATGGGAAACTATATGGTACCACTCGCATTAATTTCAATTTCATATTCCAGCAGATTGAAAATGTCAGTTTAAATCAAGGGCTGGTTCTTTATTTAAGGTCCCACATTTTCCACAAGTTATCACTGGTCCTAGATGTCTCCAGGACATGTTTTTATTTTTGAGTTTCTTCCATTTAAAATTCCACCAAAACTTTAAATGCCAAGAAATCCTGATACAAAAAAGTCTCCTTGTCTTGGGCAATGGTTCTCTGCCAAAAAACAAAACCAAACTGTGGATGGCTTTCTCCTTGTGGGGAGTGAGTCTTTGCCTTAAGTAAAGAAGGTCAAGTTTCTTCCGGTCTTTTTCAAGTTGAGGGTATAATGGACTTTGATTGGTACAGCATCTGCAGGGCCCTCAATTGGACTGTATTGGTTAAGAGAGAACTTAGCTGAAAGATGAAAATTTCAATTTGCTGGTCCATCTTGGCTCCAACCCACACCTGAACTCCAGGTAACGACCAAAAATAAGATGAGATGGGGGAAACAAGCACTTGGGAGGGTTGCCAGGCAGATCCTTAGGTTCAGTTTAGTGGAGTCTGACGTTGCAACATCGTTAATATTTTCACTTGGTTTGGTTTTCTTTCACTCTAAACATTGTCAGGAAGTCCAAAGTGTGTCAAATGCAGCATCATATATTAGGGGTGTAAATCACCAGTTTCATGACAATACGATAGGATGTCGATTTTTTGGACAACGATACGATATTTGCAGATGTCACAAAGTCTACCATGATTTGGTTTCGATTCAATACACTCAGGACCTTTGATCAATTTAAGACGATATAATGCACACATTTAACACAATCAGCTACATTTCACTTAAAGCAAGAAAGAAATACAAAGCAATTTCTAAGTTTTGACAGTTTTATTACTGAAATGTGAAACGATGTGCTGACCTTTGGGTATGATAGGTTATAGAGGATTATAACCATCTGTATGATCTAATCGTGCTTAAAATTAAAATTGGGTTAATTAGTTGTCAGGTGTTTTTAGACTTTGCTTCACTGTTTAATGGTAGGTGTGGAGGAAGAATAAGAACAAGCTCTCACTGTTTTCCTTTCATACAATAAGTAATTTCATTAATCAGTGCGCTACAAAATCAAATGATGAGATAACTTACTGTACTCGTGTGATTACTCCCAATCGTGTGTGTGCAGCATGCATCCTCTGCTGTCAGATCGACCATTTCTTACCCGGATACAGCAGTGCTATTTTCTGATTGGCTGACATGTCAAGCTCCCGTGTAGCTCTGTGATGGTAAAAGTGTCTTACTAAATGTTTGCATATAGCAGTGTTACTCAGTGGGCGCTACACAGTACATATTAAAGCAGGAGAAATACCGGGTGTGGTGTGTAACAGAGCAAAAAGGTGCGCGTCTCATACGCTGAATGCGTGAGACTTGAGAGCCCTGTAAAGTTGAAACTTAAGAACGAAGCACTATTGGACGGAAGCGGTGAAACGGATATCCTGTCAGAATTTCAAAATAAAGGCGTTGAAGATGACGATGTTGATCGATGTTTTGAGTTTCCATCGATTTGATTGGATCATTGCTTAACCAATCGATGTATCGATCCAGATCGATGGATCATTACACCCCTATCATTTATCAACCTGCCACTAGTTAGGGCTGTAACTGTAGCTTTGCTCTGCTATCTGGCCTAATTTACTGTGACCTGGACATACACAGCCAGCTTCGACTGATAACATTGTTAAGCCCGAAGCAGTTCTGAAGTATTCAACAAAGATAAAGATAAAGATAAAGCTGCATTTAGGCTGTTTCAGATAGCACTTGGATATTTTCCGTAACAATGTGTAGCTATATGTGTTCAATACAGACTTTCTGATGATAGTTTGGTCCACACCAGAGTTGATTCAGCTTTCCCAACACCCCAAATGAAACAAACTCACAAAAAGAAAATCAGATATTGGAGCAAATATGTTGGTGTCCTTTGAGAAGGCTGGAGTGCTTGGACATCCAGAGAGAACTGCTGCTACTATGCATTGACAGGAGCCAGCTTTGGTGGTTGAAGCATCTGGTAAAGATGCCTCATGGCCCACTTCCTTTGGAGGTCTTTTGAGCATGATCGACTGGGAGAAGACCCTGATGCAGAACCCCCTTGTTGGGCCTGGGAACGCTTGAGATCCCCTGAAGGAAGTGGAAAATGTGGCAGGCGAGATGGAAGTCAGGGTTGACCTGGTTGGCCTCTCCACATCCTGGCCCTAGATAAGCAGAGCAAAATGAATATGAAAAACCCTGAGTATTTTACAGGTACCAACACTGCCCAACACTGGTCAAGAAATCGGTCATGGCTAAGTCAAACAGAGGAGATCAGACTATTTCCCATGCCCAGTTGGTACACTTGGCTTCATCTTCACACAGTTGGGCTCCATGAGAAGCTCTTCCGAGTGTTTCAGCAATTAGCCAACATTTAATTTGGTTGTTTTTGCCTCTGCACGTTGACTGATGATGGTCCAAACCAAACGCTACAAAGCAGCCTTCGCCGCCGCCGAGAAGATGGAAGAGCAAACGGTCCGGCTTACAGATGGCACTGTGTGTAAAGCCATTAGTGCCAATCTGCTGTGTCAAGCAGGTGTTTATGCCAGCACATTGTATGGCACTCAAGGAGGGAAGCATGCCAGGCCCCACACACACAAGCCCATATGATAGTGCTGACACTTGGAGTGCGCCCAGAGAGCTATTGTGACTCTGTGTGTTTGTGTGTGTGCTAGGCTGGAGATGCGTATGATTAGTACCACGCTGTATTATACACTGACGGCACATGAATAATGCTCTTATAGATCTTAATGCGCTTATGAATTTTTAATCTCCCGCTCTGCTCCATGTAGGCTGGCGCTATAGGTAGGGAGATCAATGCGGACACGCTGCTGTGTTTCTCTCTCAATCGCCGACCTGATTGTACTTTAATAGAGAGAGGCATGATGGAGAGTGTGAAGAAAAACTGACTGCACCGGCCAAGACCAGCTCCACCTGCCAGATTTAACACCAAATTCAGGCTCAGTCAGCCGCAAACGCTGCTGCTTGTGACTCACAACACGTGTCTGGCTCTCTGTTGCTTGTTCCCTGTGTGCACACACAAGAGCTGTGCACATCTAAAGGTGTGATTCTGTATTTAATTGCGAGCTCTCTTTAACAAGCCGCCTGCTGACACTGTTTCATGCTGTGTTTTTGTGTGATCGCCGACAGCTTGGTTTTGGATAAATCTCCACTAAAGCTGGAAACAAGAGCCAGGACTCTAATCTGTGATGTCAATGCGAGACAAAGGATCTGCAGCTAAACTGATAATGAAATCTGGGGCCAACTTTGTGGACATGCTGACAGCACACTGTATTTATGAGCACTCTCTCTGTTTTAAATTGTTAGAAAGCCATTTGAAAAGGCTACTCTCGTTTGGAATAATATCCAAAATACTCAGCCAAGGCGTCACCAGCTGTCTGTTTATTGTTGCCGGAGTGGAGAATGAAATATCATATTAGGGGTGATGTGAGGAGCTGTGGGGCTCATAAAAAGGTATCACACTGGGCTCCATCACAGCGGCCCAAATCAGTTCAGAGAGATGCTCCAATCACACCTCTGCTTTGACAAAAAAATCCTTTATTACTTTTTGTTACATTCAAATATTTGCATTATTAGTGTCCTCTGCAGGCATTTTTACTCATACATTGACTTTAACCACTGTGGATCGCTATAACACTACCCTCTGGGTACCCTCAAACCACTTCAGCTCTGCTCAAAACTGTCAATAATTTTCTGGATTTTAACCCTTTAAATGGCAGTTTGACTATGTGATGGTACTTGTTTTATTTAAAAAAATGAACACAAAGTATGAAACATTTTCTGTTTAATACATGATACATGGATTTTTAAGGATGTGTTCCATATACAATGAACATTTAACATCAGCAATGCCCCACTCCAAGACTATTCATTTAATAAAAAAAAAAAGTCTCAATTTGTGTGTGTGTGGGTTTAATGAAACTTGGCAAGATGTACTGAAACTGGCATTAAAAGGGATAAAATCCAAAAAAAAAAATTCTTAAAGAAAAAACATTGAAGAGGTTTTGATCATAGCTGAAGTGATTCGATAGATTGACGAACAAAAACGCAGAGAAAAATGTTGATGTTTGGTGATTTTATAGCAGATTTTTGCATGTATATTTTTGGCTGGAGGGTGCAAAAGGTGTCAGTCGTGTGTTATTGGCCTGTAAGAGTATCTGACATGAGATTAAAAAAATATTTTAAAAAAATGCTTTCTCAGAAATGTATGTCATAACTTGCAACACAGATAATGAGCTTGAAATTTACAAAAGAGAAAAACATTCACAAAAATGGAAGAGGGGTCTTTTAGGGGCAACACAGTATAAGCAGCATCATAGAAAGAGGCACGTACTGTGAAATAGTTCCAGTTAAAAGGACTGCTTCATACACTGCCCAAAGGCCTTGTTAAAATGTAATAAATAAGCAAATGAGTATTATATTTCAGTGAAAATGACTTGATAAATACTAGATTAATGAATCTCAGCACTTTGCTAGGCACTTCAGTTTATAATTTTGTAAGATGTAGATATATAGTTATAAAGATTTAAAGACCTCACTTTTCAAACATTATTAAACTTTTTTTTGTACCACATTACAGTATGTCACTTTGCCCTGTTACATTTTATAGGTCTCATGTCCTGCAAAATCAACATTCTAAGCTTTAATAGTGCTAGAAAAGGCTTTGGGAGCAGACCTAAGTGTTTCCAAAGGGGAGGCACAAAGAGCTGCATCTGATCCTCTACAGAGATTTTTTTTTTTTTTTCAGCCAAAGTAAAATTAAAAAATTACTGGGATAACAGTTGATGACATGATCTTGATTGTGCACATTTTCCTGAGTATTTGTAAAAACGGATCAAATTAAAGTTAGTTAATAAATATGTGCATTTTTTTGTTCATGTTTTCTTTTGTTTGTTCTTTTTTCTGTTTGCTTGTTTCTTGCCCACCTTTTCCCACAGCGTTTCCCAAAAACTTTCTGACGGGTTCCCAGTTGGCAGATGGCAACGGTTTTATTTTTCTAAATTTTTTTTTAATATTAAAACATTTTTTTTTAATAAATTAATAAATAAAACAAAATAAACTCTGCCAACACCACAACAGACTTGTGACATAGTGGCCTCTGCTGCAAGAAAAATCCTCCTCATCTCCAAACAGCTCTAAAAAGCACATTTTAACCTAGTCAAAAGTCCTGTTGCTTAAAAACGTTGAAAACTCTTAAACATTGCTAAAATTGGTAAGATGACCACTAGAAACAAATGTTTATATTGTGATGCATGCAATGTTCACCTAAGAAAAATGACAATTAGAGGAGTATACATATAATCAAGGAAAGATTTTTTTCTAAAAACTGGAGTGATTTTTACGGTTGTTTGGAGGCCAATTGTTGGTTTCCCAAGAATAACCCTAAGGGTTAAAATCACTTGAAAATGTTATTATTTGATGTGTTTGTTTTTGCTGTTGTTTTTGTTGTTATTATTATTATCAGTAGTAGTATTGTAAAAAATTGCATCAAGAATGTTAAGGGGAATTCCTTTTTACCTGAACAATAAAATAACGATATTATTTAGGAATGAAAAAAATGACTTTCTCTCCTCAATAACCCCTCACTGTTATGGAAAAAAAATGTGTCAAGTGCTTCAGAATGAAAAGACATTAAATCAGAAAAAAAGGAAAAAAGACTTCAATGTTCAAGTTGTCAAGACTGAACCAAACCATAAACCACAACCAAAAGCCCAGCGTACAACACTGAACCATGGATCAGGTGTATTGTTGCATTCAGGTTCAGGTTTGAGACAGAACCAAACCATTTCATGTGAATGAAGGGGGAGTTTATGTGTACAGAAGATGTCTGAGAGTAACAGTTCAGGACTAAAAACAACCAAAATATGTTTTAACACAGAAAAAATAACCAATTTCTGTTTACTTTTTGGGGCTCATGAGAGTCTTCCCAGCTTTCCCCTCCATATGCGCTCCTGCGTCATGATACTGTCAAAGATCTGAGTCTCATGTTTACTGTAGCTTCTTATTTTGGAGAGCTGTTATGGTTCACAAGAGTTGCCAAAAAGGGCATGAAACATTTTTGAGTAGTGCATTGTGTGACTCAGTTTTATGCCCTGGATCTACACACTCCCTCTATCTCCGTCTCGCATGCACGCGCTCACAGAAACACACACATGCGGTCGCTCGCAGACGCTACTGTGTTACTATATTTTCTCACGCTGGAGTGTCTCTGCCCCATGATAATTGTGAATTTAATTGATGCTGTCACATGGTCTGTAATGGGGTTTCAAGTGATTGCCGAGGCAGTGTGAAAGAAACACAGATTTTTCTTGAGGAGAAAAAGGCGCCTCAGCAGAGCTGGGATTAAGAAAAAAAACATCACCACTTTCTGATTAGCTTTTCTTCCATCCTCACCGCGCTCTTGAAATGCAAACTTCCTAACACCTCATGTGGGGAGGAAACGTGACATATATAATCGTTTCTTCCCCTGTGTGAGGAAACTCAAGCTTTTCCATCTCGCCCTGTTTCACCTTTATATCCATTGAAGTGTTTGAGCTACCTGTAGAGATGCTAACACAGAGGTAATTCAGCTCTGCAACAGGAAATGGGCCGAGGCTGCCATCATTAGCATATCATTAATTTCTGCATGAACATACATAATTCATATTTATTCCTGTCACACAATTAACATTATTGTCTTTGCCACACATGACACTCGCACTACAGCACAGCAGGAATTAAAACCCGCAGACATCAATGTGAATGAGTAATTAAATACTGTGTGTTGGATCCTGACACTCCAAATGATCGCAGACGTTTAGAGTATACTGCTCATTATGGTGAATCATTCATTAACATTCAGTGCTGAAAATTGCCCTGCAAAATGCAGTTAAAAGAGTCCAGCAGCCCGAGGGCCTCTGAAGATATATAAATAACACACTTATTGGCTGTAGCCTTATGGAGCCTCCTGCGCCTCCTCTTGGAGCCTTTGGGTGCAGCGTGCACACACATGATATTGTGAAATTGGCCTACGGGAAGTTGACGGTGTGATGCAAGGATGAGAAGGAGGCTGTCACAGGAAGTTAAGGGCTGGTGTTTGAGACTTTGTGAGCGTGCATGCACAGTCTGTTTTCTCAGATGCTCACTCTAGTAAAACTCTTCTGTCATCAGCTACAAGCCAGCCGTGGAGAGTAACTATGTACATTTATCCAAGGGATGTTTTGTGATGGATGCTTTTTATTCAGATTCATAATTGATGTTACTTAACAAAAAGAGCAGCTGGCGAGGGAACCTTAGAAACTGCTTGGGATGAAATATTTACATTCAGCCTACAGTTCAATCAGTACATCAACAGTTTGGTCATGGTTTTTGGTTCGGTTCATCTCTGGCAACCCCGACTGTTGGAGTGCTTTTTCTTCTCTATATCCATTCTCTGAAATTAGAGACTAATTTAACAAGAACTGCAAGGGGTTTATTGAGCAGAAAATGTTATTCTTTTGTACATTCTTACACAATTAAATACTTTTATTAAGAAAAAATCTTCTTTCCATAAGTTTGCAGTTAAAGCATTAACACATTAAAAAAATATCACTCTCTGGTGCTTTTTATGCCTAAAAAACTGTTATATTTATTTTATTTTGGAACTGTCATCGACAACAAACTGAACTTTGAATCAAACTGCGAAGCTGTGTACAAAAAAGGACGCCAGCGCCTGTTTTGTTCGAGAAAACTGTCCACTTTTAACATTGACAGGACCATGTTGACCTTGTTTTATTGTGCTTCTATAGAATCAGTTTTATCTTTCTGTCTTGTTTCATGGTTTGGAAACGTGTCCTTAAAAAACAAAAACTGTTAAAACCATATCGTGAAATGGTCTAGCAAGCTGATTGTAGAGTCTCAGCTTCACCCAGAATCTCTGTATACTAAACAGCTACAGAAGATAGCTAACTCTGTTGTAAGAGATGACTCCCACCCTCTTTATGGTGGGTTTCAGCTGCTCCCATCAGGTCGGAGGTTCATGGTACCTGCTTGTAAAACCAGACACTACAAAAACAGCTTTGTACCAGCGGCCATTCAAGCTATTAACAAATGAGAGTAACTGCAACATAACTAATGTATTTATTCCTTGAACTATTTCTTTCATCTTGTTTTATGAATGGCACATCTTGATCATTTGGCTTGGTTTGACGTATTTTTAGGCCTTTATTTTTTTTTTTTTTTTTTGTCTTCTGATATTTTTAAATGATCTTGCTTTTTATCTTGGGGCTGTCCTCTTTGTTCTTTTAGCCTAAGCACTGTCGTCACTTTGTTTTGTCTTGTGTTTGTTCTGTGTGTTTACGATACAAGAGAACTCCCTCACTGTAAACCAAATTTACCCAAGGGTACAATAAATATTCTGAATCTGAATCTGAATCTTTGAAATGCTTAAAAAACAATCAATTTTAACCCCCGAACAACTGTAATTATTTAAGGTTTTAGACTAATCCTAATTTTCTTTTTTTTGGGATTATATTTGTGCACATTGCCAAGACATTTTATTTGGCATCCAGAATCATTTTCCTAAGCTGACTATAAACACATCAAATGTTAACCCTTTAACTTCCAAACTAGGAAATACATTTGCAACAAATTATTTGTTGGTAAAATTGTGTCCCTTCTTCATTTAGCAAGATTTTAGGTTTTACTTTTCAAATTACACGACTGGGAAGCAGATATGCAAGTCAACCTGCTGGTTGGCTTACCCTTTAAGGGTTATCCTGGGCATGAACGAAGTGTTTCATTTCTGCAACAATTTTTCTGTTTTTCATATGAAAACATCACAGAGAGCAAAATTTTGATATTTAGCCATTGACTCAGTTTTCTGAGGAATCATAGGTACATTTATTTCTGTCAAATGTATTTCCTTTAAATAAATTATGATTGTAAGAGGATCTCGAAATATGTGAAAATATTTTTTCCTACTCTGATGTATGCTCTTACTGTTAGATTTCTCAGGACCTATGCACCAACGATTCACTTCTAATTTTTTCTTGTTTTCAAACAATTATATTCATGTACAGCAGCGCCACCCGGTGGATATATATTGATGTTATAAACACTATACAGAAATGCGAATAAGGAAAAACAGATACATTTATAGTAACTATCTCTAGCTCCACATGGACATGAGATCTCTCTTGAAAATGAGGGGTCTACCATTAATACATTTATACTTAACGGAGACAAATATGGTAGGGATGCACTTGTGGTCTGGGCACCCATGAGTTCGTCACTACCATAAATTCTTATTTTCAGTAAGACCTTTATTGATTGTACTTCTATAAAATTATCACCACAACCACACAGACATGAGGACCCTCCTGAAAACAAGTTGTAGCATCTCAAGAGGCTAACCTCTAATATATTTGTTTGCAGCAGAAACAAATTTGATGACGACAGGTCTATGATTGGTCCATTGATCTGTCACTAGCTTTAGTTCTTACTTTAGTCCACTTGTCTCCACTTACCTCCCTCCCTTTGCCCACACACCCAACACAGCATCATGTGGATTTGCTGTTCATCATGAGACTGGGGTCCACATTCAAGATTTCCTGCTGCTTAACAGAAGGTTTTTTCTTGCCGCCATGATGGAGGGATTCATGATTGGCTACATGGATTCATGTTGGGTGTTGGATGTATATATTTGTATATATATGTATATGTGTATTTTATATATGTATATATGTATCTATGCATAAATATGTATCCATAATATGAAGAGCTTTGTGCTCTATTGTAAAGTGTCTTGAGATAACACTTGTTATGAATTGGCGCTATACAAATAAAGATTGATTGATTGATTGATTGACAAAGATGGGCTTTCAGACTTTTAAATACAGTGGCGGCAAAAGTCAACCACATGGTTACAATGCCAGTCAAAGTGTTCATGTTAATATTTCTTTGTTTAAGGCTTGTGAGAAAGCCTATATACTCCCATGCGCAAGACAAAACGTCTGCACTGTGAGGACTTTTCCTTCTTCCCCTTTGCACTAGTAGCTACCAAAACCAACCAGTGTGACATCCAAAAGTTTAGCTCCAGATGTCCTTGTCCTACATAGCATCGTGTTTGTACTGCCAAACGATGGCACATATCCTACATAGCACTGTACAGCAGAACGCCGCCCTGATTAGCTTGAAAAACGAGATCATAAGATCACAAGAGAACAAAGTCTACGCGAGGTAACCATGAGATCGTGAGATAGCAGGAAGAGCAATGTGGTTATATTGCCCACCTGATGTTTATTTGCTGCCTCAACTGTCATCATTTATGTCATTTCTGACATATTTTGAAATTGCTTGGCATAAATTAACACAGGGTTGAGGTGGCTCCCGCTGTAAATATACTCGGCACGTATTTCCAGTGAACCAGCTCGGAGCTGCACTAATGGTGTGCACAGTAGACAGATCGAGGCGCATGCTCTGGAAACAAATTGAATGTCCAGACTGAGGGTGATTTGCTGTAGAGTGGGTCGACTATGTGGAAATTGGGGATAAGCCTACTGGCTCGGAGTAGTAAGTAGAGTGGTGGAAACATGATGGTGAGCAGCACTGAACTGACCAATCACTTCAGAGACGACAGGCTGACCAATCAGAGCAGACCCAAGAGTGTGGGGGGGGGGGGCTTATCAGGAGCTCTAGCAAAGCGTTTCAGACAGACTGAGCATACATTAGACTGGATTAGGGGTGCTTAGTATGTGAAAATTAGAGGGTTTTTAAACATTAGTGTTTGTGGACATACTCTAGCAGTCATCAAAATGAAATATATGAACCCAAGGTGAGGCAAAACATGCACTCTTTATGTTTGTTTAATCTGGACAGCCAGCTGATTTGGACAAGCATTTCAACGAGATTTTAACTTTTTTAACCATTGGGACTTTTAACAGTGTTTGGGTGCCACCATGTTGTAGTCACAAAGTTTTGATTCAAGGCCATTGTGTAAAGAGATGACATTTTGACTTTATTTGATATACAAAGCTGATGTGCATGGAATTTTGTTTCACTCCTGACAAGACCTGATGAATCTTTGTACACCAGTGATTTAATGAAATAACACCAAGACACAGGACCTACAAGACTCACTGTTCTGATGAGCCCAGAGATTGACTGTAATGCATGCAAGTTTTTTGTACTCAAATATGAAAACTTTGACACGTGCACATAAACTGTGAACCTCACACTGAAAAGTTCAATATTTTGTTAAAAATTATTACAATCCACTAACTGGTTTTGCAGATTCCACATGAGATGACCCTGTCAATATGGAGATGGATAGTTATGAAAATGAATCTTATTCTGTGTTTTTTGGCCCTTTGTGCAGATGCAAATAGGACTTAAGGTCATGGAGGCCATTTTCACATGTGGGCAGGGAGGATACTTGAAAACAGAGGCTACCCTCTTCTGTATTGTCGGCCAATCTGCGTTAAAAAACCAACCCTGTCCACACATGAAAAGTCATTAGCATGCTGTGAAGTCAGGGAAGTTCATACATTTTTCAGCAGTTTCAATTCAAAGAATAATTTATTTTCATACTTATTTTATTTCAAAGTCTGATCCCCGGTACAGTTTAACTTCTGACTATTTAAAATGGTGTTTGCAGGAGTTGTTTGAGACTTTTTTTTGTTTATGTTTCATTAAAAGACGCATCTGATGAGCTAAATCTAAAACTCTAACATAATTCATTTATTACCACTTTTGTCGAGTTCAATGTTTGTTTGAACTACAGCAATCTCAGAAACAGGCAGCCATGGGTCACCACCTCTTAAACAGTAACACAGTGTCCAAAAATGTTGGTAGGGTTTGTATTGTTTGAGTATTTTATTGGTATTTAATCACTATTAAGTGTTTTTTCTATTTGTTTAATGAACACTTTGATAACAAGTGACCTCACATATTCTGAGAAACCAGCTTTATTTTTTGTCATTGTAAATTACAAGCCCACACTATTTGTGAACCTAAACTGTCTTTGGGATAGTTTCATCTCCAGCTGACCCCGCCCCCTAAAAAACATCACACAGTTTGCAATCAAGGAAAGGGCCCACTATGAACAGGGACTGACGAACTAAAAGTCTGGGGTTGCTGGCTTACTTATTGGCGTGTTTGCAGTACTCAGGAGGTGAGCTTAAGATTTCTCTAAAAACTCCCAATGTTCACATGTGGTCCAAATTAATGACCTTGCAGAGCAGCTGGATCTGCAAGATTCCAAGTCTGAAATCAGACAGATTCCTCTTGCCAGGCTCCAATCACCACAGTCCAATCAGCATCCTTTAAATCAGGAAGAGGTGGGAGCGACGAGTGAGATGATGGCGATTACTCAAGTCCGTTTGCACTATTTTCTACCTATTTTTATACTTATTTTATACTTATTTCATTCCACCTGACCCTTACTTTTATTCTTAATGATTGTTTTTGCACCCATTTACCAAGTCAAATTGCTTGAATGTGCAAATGTACTTGGTAATAAATGCCAGTTCTGATTTTGATTCTGATAACAGGAAGTGACTGCTCTTACAGAGATTAGCATAGATGCTAACAGCTTCAGAGGCAGTTTTATCAGATCTGGACCACATTTCTTTATTAACTGAAAAACAAACAAAGGATATGTTTGCTCCACTTCCGACATTTTTTGGTGAGAGTTTGTTGTAAAACGTGGCTGATGTTTTGCTTCGGAAGTAGCACCTGCCTTTGGCATTATTTGATTTCCCCGTAATGAATGTGGTTGTTGGAGCAACCGTCCAGTCACCTGCCAGATTTGTTTCTGAAAGGCTCTGGCCATTCCTAAACACTTTCTATGGGCTGTTGATCAGATGGACTAGTGAGATGCTTAGAACAGTCCATCTGGTTTGTCAGTTTACTGATTGAGGCTTAACCCGGTAGCATTTGATGATGTGTTCCCAAGACAGGGCCCAGAGGTGTTGCTGTCTCCTGTTTAGAGAGGAGAGTACAATGCCTTTAAAATTGGGATGTGTCAGATTGTTCCTATAATCATCACTGTGCAACATCATGAACCTTTTTTCATGCTCATGATTAATGTTTGTAATGCTATAATGTATTCCCTGCTTGCTTTCATGAAATAAGTCTTTAAATCTGATCAGTAGGTCTTCAGCTGAATATTTTGTAAGTGAGATATGAAGCTGTTGAATTTGAATAAACTACCAACGAAGGAAGTGTTTTGGGCGTACGCCTTTTCAGGCTCTAATCCCTTAGATTTAATAAAACTTAACAACTTTAGATTCTAATTACGGCTGGCTTTAATTCTGCTAATGTTATTAAATGCATTTATGCACATTACTTATCTCTCCATATACTTGCTTGTAACGTTAGAGGCAGAGTCTGTAATTTCCTCGCTGAGTTCAAATGGCTGAGAGATTCAAAGGAAGAAACTCGAGCACATGGTGGATAAATTTGCTTATGGCTGGCAGTTTGAGTCTAAATGTTCTTTAGACATGGCTTTTCTGGGAGAGAGGAACAGCTTGTTCCCTGCAAACATAAATATGTCTAACAACATGTACAGATATGTATTAGGATCACAGATTACACAAGCTGTACACAAGTTGCTGATCTTTTTTCCCTGTTAGCTGTAGCTGTAACAGAATAGCAGCTCGAATTATGCTTCTTGCCTGCAGTTATGGATAAATGTTTCATTATGAGCAGAACTCTGGGACGTAGGAGCATAACCACCTGTTACAACAAGATTTGCCCAAACAAGCAGAGTTAAAATTTTAAATCTTTTAAGTCCCACTCGAGTCTGCATTTTAACCTGCTTTTCATTTAATGTGTGTGTTTGGAGAAGGAAATCAGGCACAGTTAAAGCCCTCAAATCATCAGTAATCAGACTTAATGGCTGCTTTAATTACTGTTAGAACATTCAGTCCCTCTTACACAGCATTTCCTTTGTTTTCCTTCAGGCCCCTCTTGCTTGTAACCAAAGACAGATGGAGTCCCGCCTCTATTAAATATTTCATGGTATTATTTTGCCATTCCTGGTTACAGTATTTTATTATGGTGAGGAATAATAACCTTGCGCAGCAGCTGGATCTGCCTGATTTCACATCTGTAATCAGGCAGATCCATCTTGCCAAGCTCCAATCTACAATTATTGTGAGCAGGACAGCCCAATCAGAATCCTTTAGAGCACGAAGAAGTGGGAGCTACAAGAGAGATGACAGCAGGAAGTGACTGTACGTACAGAGATTAGCATAGACGCTAACAGCTTCAGAAGCAGTTTTATCAGATCTTGACCACATTTCGTTATTTAATGAAAAACAACACTACAAGCTTCTCCATAGGAGGGCATTTTTGCTCCGGCATGTTTTGATGAGAGTTCATTTTACAAAGTGGCTAACAGTTGTTGAATCATCTGACAGACATGCTTCTGAATAATTCAGCCCTCCCCAAACACTTTCTATGGGCTCTTTCCCAGATGGACTAGTGAAATATATTGAATGGTCCATCTGTTGTGACAGGTCAGAGGAAGTCTGCATTCATTTGCCTTGTCAAGCTCCCCTCTGTTGTAATTAACAGCCCACATGTCTGCATGAAATTGACAACAGAAGTTTCATGAACGAGGTTAGGTTGTGTTTTTCCACTTTTTCCCACCATGTAGTGTTTGATACATGTCTGCTCCTCATGATAGAGTACTTATATGCAGCAGACAGAGTCCAGTCCTCCTGCTCGTACCCCCATTCCCCTGGAATAGCCCTACCAGTGTTGTGTCCTACATAAGCAGCTACATAAAACTTCCCCACTTTCCCTGTTAGGGGCACGACTGGTCCATGGCAAGCTCATGATGTGACCTGTGCACCCGACTGACATAAACCGAACATTTCAGGCCATGTTTCTGTGAATTCGAGTTGTCAAGTATACTTAAAATAAAAACAGGGAAAAGGTTGATTCCCTCTGTTTTGGTGAGGGAAGCATGTTTTCAGTTCAATTTAGGTACACCTCCAGACAAGTGGAGGGAACTTCTAGTGGCTGGTAGATGGATGGGAGGGGAAAATTGATGCGGCTGGATCTGTACCATTGTTTCGTCAGCAGGTTTAGTGCATTAACTCTGAAGCCCAGTGCAGATCATATACCATAGCACAAAAGAAGCAAACAAGAACATGAACAAACCTGAGCCCACCTGGGGAACGAGGCCTTAAAGCAACAGGAGCTCTAACAAACCGTCTCCACCAGAGTGAGAACAGAGGTGAATCAGGGGAACAAGAGGGTAAAAACTAGAGGGTTGAATTTAGCTGTTGCTATCAAACTTTTGCATGTAACAAAACTGGGTATACAAACCTAAGTTTGGGAAAATTTTGACCCTTTAAATGCTCTTGTAAGCAACATGCAGCCTGCTTTCAAACTGGCATGGTGCTGAAATCCAACAAGAACAGGCAGGTTAATGTTAATGATACACATGTAAACTATACATCAAACAACACGTTTTTAACTATTATTATAATGAATCACATTATCGTCACCCAGGAGAGTAGGTAAGACTAATTTAGACTCTGTGGTTTAATACGCTGATTCTTATTTAAGACCAACCCCTGAATTCAGGAAAATCGAAGCCTGACTCCAAGAAGAGAACGAACTGCAAACCGTCCTCACTAAGATGCTAATAAGTGATGTGAGATGTAAAATATGCCCTAATGGGTAAATCAGTAATGTAAGCTGTGATGTGGGTTGCTGATCTTTTCTGCTGCAGAGGCTCTGCTGCATTGTATAGAGAGTCCTCTGAAGTCGTGCAGGGTGAGTGTCTTTCAGAGAAAATTAGCTAAATTACTGTAAAAGTATCTAAAAGTTTTAAGACAAAATTCACTCAAAAGTCTCTCCAAAAGTTTTCAAAAAGTATTGAAAAGTCAGAATTTTAACAAACTTTTGTAATTTACATAAAATGTCCTATCAGAACAAAATTGTAGTAAAAAAATCAAGGAAAATATATGAATGAGAACTAAAAAAAAGTGAAAACCCATCATACTCACATCTCCGTGAGGCTGAGTCTCACAGACTTTCAAAAGTTTCATGTGAGAGAGGCTAAGACCTAAGTGGCCTTTTCTAGGTGTCAATGTGACATGAGGCTGTCATGTGCCTTTTATACACTAATCAGGTTCAAAATTTGCGAAACGTTTGCAGGACCTGTTAAGGACTTTCCATGCCCTTGTAAACATTTTTAATACTTAGAAAAACATCTGTATTTTGCAAGGCCAACTAGCAGTTCAAGCTGTCTGTGCATTTTCTACTTAACAAGTGATAAAATCGCAACATATTCACCTTGAGTTTAAGGTCCCTCAGAAGGTCAATGAGTTTAAACATCACTGAAAGAAAATATAATGAATGAATATGGTATGAATAGGTCAAAGTAATAACATGACACATAACGAAACAAATTCAACAACTGCATACAATTTCAATTATTTCAACAGAAACAGCTGTATTCTTTACAGCATGTGTAAAACGCACTGGACAACCTATATTATTACATATGAACACAGTTAAAGAGGACATTTATAAATATGTAAACACACATACATGTGGCCCTTTGATTGTGTGTTTTTCTAGTTTCTGGGTGCAATTCATGTTGGACATTGCAGAGTTGGAACCGCAGACAGGAGCGCTTAAAACAAAGCACTGTTTCACAGCTCTTGGTGCTGTTACAAACTTAGGTTGCTTTCACTTTTAAAGTTATGCATGTACAATTTCATTTGGGGGTAAAGTTGCAATATTGTTGCTTTTTTCATATGACTTTTCTAGCTTTCACACTGCAGTTTGTAAAATAATGTAAAAGTTGTATTTTTGGGCTGTGACCTGATACTCAGTATTCAGATGTATGTTTGAGCATGGATGTTAAAATCCATACTCAAACCTTGAATGTATTAAAATGTAAAATATACAGGGTGTCTGTGGCAGTTTCAACATGCGCTCCCAGCTCAGCCTGACCTTCAATGCCTCTCTCGACCTCAGCAACAGAAAGTACACTTGGAGGAAATGGAGGACAGAGATGACCCGTGTAGGGGGGTCGGGAAAAAGTGAATGTTTTTTGCTGACAATTACAGCCTTTTTTTGGTCCCACATTTTGGTGATATATACACCATGTTTTAGCTGTAAATGCACAAATGTACCATGATGGTTTAGCTCATCATCACTGACTGTGTATGTTTACAAATCATCAGTGTCATTTATTAAAAAATAAAATGATCCTGGAAACAAATAGACTGTCACTTTTAAAGGAACAAGACCATTTTAGTTAAGTGGAGGCTTTGAGGTCTTGACAATGAATATCAGTATCAATATCGGTATTGACAATATTGTCATACAGTCATATATCAGCAAATATCGAATATAATGAAATCTCTTGGTCAGATATTTCTTGCCTTGTCTGTTATCACAGAAGTGTAAAAACGATGAAATACTCAGGATTTTATTTTCTTAGACTTGAGAAAACTTTTAAAGACAGAACATGTAGCCCACTTACGTCAGAGTATAGAACATTTCGCTGCTTCACTCAACTTAGACATGTGAATTCTTCTACTACTACTGCTGCTGCTGGAAACCAACCTTGTCCTGACCTGAGTTGGTGTTGAATTGAGCACACATTTTTAAAACATACATACACTTTTTGGTGCAGAGTTCATCTTTGAAAGAAGAAATGTGTCATATTTACTCCCAAAGACATTAACAAGACACAGGAATGCTTGTAAGTCCTGGTTTAAAGTCATAAATAACACCGTTTAGAAAAGAGGCTGCCTTATGAAACGAGCAGTGAGGGGGGAGACAAGGAGTAACACAAATAAAAATAAAGGATGGTGCCAACAGGATTCCAACACTGACTGTAAACACACAAACACACCCTGACCAAGAATCATCAATAATGTTTAAAAAAAAATGTCGTCTGTTTTTGTGTGTTTCTGCTCGCACTCTCCCTGCAGAAATCATTTAGCCTCCGGGTCCGAGCGCAGCAGGGGTGAGACAGCAATTAGAGAGTGACTACAGTGTGGGAGGAAGGGAGGAGAGGAGAGAGAGAGGGGGATAACAAGAGAGAGAAAGGAGTGAGATTACCAAGCAGAAAGCAGGAGTGGTGATGAGAAACAGAATGTAAAACTGCGAAGAGAACAGAAGGACGTTAAAAAGAAGAGTACAGTAAAAAGCAGAGATAATGGCATGCAGAAAGCGCGGCAGAGAGTGAAGAAAGGTTAATGGCTTACAACCGGTGGAGGGGAAGAAACGTGTGAGGCAGTTTAAGGCAAAAGAGAGGAGGAGAAGAAGTGAGAGATCACACACGGCTCTTAAGCTGACCCTACGGCCTGCCGCGGCCTCAAGCGTGCCGAAAGAAAAGACAGGAGGGAGAGAGGGTTATGACAGGAGGTAGCTGGGGATCCAGGGCATGAGCGAGAGGATGGTGTGTGGTTTACAAAGAGGATGATAGAATTATTGGCCACTTTGTTAGGTAAAGCCAAACTCATGGCAGCATCTCAGGGCATTTTGACATGCAAACATGATGAAGACGACCTGCTGAGGTCGAAACTAAGCATCAGAAGAAAGATGACTTTAGTGGTGTTGAATGTGGTATGAATATGGTGGTAGAGTTTTCCAGAGACTGCAGATACAGATTGAGCAACTTAACTTTTCCCCAGTTTCCTTGACAGAGTCTTGGCTGATACATGCCAGGAAAGCGCTCCAACCTGCCCACTCTAATGGTTGTAATTAGATTCCACAGAATTACGTGTTAAAGATTTAACCATTACCTCTTATATTTTATAGGATATATAAAGGACTTTTTCCTTAGCATGGAAAATGATACTAAGTACAGAAAATTGAGAACAAAGACAAACAAAAAAAATCCTTGTTTAGACTCCCAGTGGCTTGAAGTTGGCTGATAACTGGATGGAACTCGACAGGTTTTTGACTGGGAGGGGAAAATTGAAGCAGCTACATCTGTATACTGGAATTTTCACACACAACCATCTCTATGTTTTACAGAGAATGGTACAAATAAGAGTAAATATACACTGAGTTGCAGTTATCTGGGTGAAAATGCCTTGTTGATGCCAGGGGTCAAAGGAGAATAGGCGGAGTATTTTTGATGATAGAAGGCAACAGTAACTCAAATAACCACATTCAGAGGGACATTTGTAAATGCACAGCTTCAAGCAGATAGGCTACAGCAGCAGAAGACCACACCAAGTGCCGTTCCTGTCAGCTATAAATAGGAAACTATTGGCAAAGACCTACAATAATTGGACAATTAAAGATGGGAAAAAATATCGTCAGGTCTAATTATGTCCACCTGTGCTCTGGATGAAGTAGTTCATACTATAAGAGCACAGACCTCCGTCAAGTCTTTCCCAACATTGTCGGGTGAGTTATTGTCAAAAATGTGGAAAACTGCACTATCTTGCATTGTTATCAAACCCTTAAAAATAATCCTGGATCCACATCATATTCGGATCACTGCCAAACTTAAATCACCTCTTTCTTGTAGCATAACAAACATTCCCTGAAAATGTAATCAAAATATGCTCATGGCTTTTTGAGTTACGATGTAACATTTTAACCAACACTGGCAAATGAGTCTAGGCCATCTGCTCAACCTTCACTTCAGAGGTAAATATTAATAAAATACCCATCAGTAATCAATGGAAACATCAGATCAGCTCAGTTGTATGACCAATGGATGAAACATACACTCAGCGAACTATGAGAAGTTTTTCACAGATTTCCCTTCACACTCAGAAGGAGAAGCAGTTTCATTAGTTAGTGTGTCATCTGGTGACTTTCAGCTAACTGTGTTTAAAAATGTCATTGTCAGTCAGTTGATGAAAACAGAGTGAATCTGCATGAATGAATCTTTTTGGGGATTTTAAATGAAGCCCATGGCAACCTTTGGTACTGCATTATGGTGAGTTATACTATACACAACAAACTCTGCTGTCTCATTTCTATGAGCCTGTGGGAATTGTAGCCTCAGTTTCCTGTTCTTAGCTAGCAAAGTAGCCCCTTGTGTGGTCTTCTGCTTTTGTAGCTCATCTGACTCAGCATGCTGCATACTTAAAATGATATTTGTGTGAGTTACTGTTGCCTTACTACTCAGGCCATCTTGAACCACAGAGACTTGCCACTTGCAGGATATTTTCCCTTCTTTAGGACCATTCTCTAGATGGTTGTTTGTGATTTTTAGCAGGTCAGCAGTTTCTAAAATACACAAGTACCCAACAATCACTCTATGTTCAAAGTCACCTAAATCACCTTTCTTACCCACTCAGTTTGAATTTCATCAGGTTGCCTTGACCTTGTCTCCATGCTTATATGCACTGAGTTACAGCCATGTGATTGGCTAATTAGCTGCTTTCTTTAAAGAGCAGTTGAACTGATGTACCTAATAAAGTGACCCATGAAGTATTTGAGAGAGTGCAGCGGAGGCAATTAGATACCATTTTAGTGCAACCTCCTGCAGAGGCACTGAGCGTGTGCAGGAATCACAACCAGAGAATAATAGACGGGACGACTGAAGGGAACAAGGCTACGAGAGGGGAACGAAGAGGAAGAAAAGATGAGAAACTGCGGCGTCTATTAAAGATGGAACTCAAAGGAAACACACGCCGCCTTTCTCTCCTTTATTTCCCACCCTCCTCTCTCTTTATAGCCTATGTTTTATCTTGGGATATTGTCGAACAAATCAGCAAGGCAAGCCTCAGAATTTAAAGCACCACTCACCCCCTGATGAGAGGAAGGCAGTATTTTATCTATGGAAGTATATGAACCACTGAAGTATATGTAGACTAAATAAATGTAAATGTGGATTGCAGATAACCCCAGAAATGTTGGTTAACAGCCTTAACAACCTTTAAATATATTATAACTGTAATGAGGGGAAAGGCTGAACTTGTTCAAGGAGCACCTTTCATCCATTCCTCCAGCCATTATCTATATTGCTTATCCCTTTCGGGGTCGGGGGGGCTGGAGCTTATCCCAGCTGACATTGGGTGAGAGGCGGGGTACATCCTGAACCAGTCACCAGCCGATCGCAGGGACACATAGAGGGACAGACAAACATTCACTATCACACTCATGCCTAAGGGCGATATGGAGTCACCAGTTAACCTTATGAGCATGTTTTTGGTCTGTAGGTGGAAGCTGCAGTGCTGGGGAGAACCTAAACATGCACGGGGAGAACATGCAAACTCTACACAGAAAGGCCCTGTCCGAATTGGGGATCAAACCAATGACTTTGAATGTGAGGCCATATTCAAAGTCACTTAAATCATCTTTCTTCCAAATTCTTATGCTCAATTTAAACCACAGCAAGTCATCTTGTCCTCTGCATGCCTCAATGCATTTAGCTGCTGCCATGTAATTGACTGATAAGCTGTTTGTGTTAACATGTTGAGCGGATTTATCAAAAAAGTGACCAGTGAGGGATTTTTCATAAAACAAACTGAATACAGCATGAACTACATTGACAGTTTGATGTCACAATTACTTTGGGTATAGTGAGAGTTTGTGGTTTTGGGCACAGCCACGGGAACTTTATTGTGTTTAATATTATTGTTATTTTTCTCATGTACTCACTCTCAAAAGCTGTATGATATTTTAATGCCCACCCTGAGTGAGATATGAGACAAAATGGACACTAACTGGTGAATTGGGAGTTCCATCTGCTTTATAGCCCGAGGTCAGCTGTTCAAGGTTAGCCAGTGGTGAGAAACTGTGCACATTTAAGCTGGTGTGCAGAGATGTGACGCAGGGAATATGTGAAGTGAAGAGGCTGCGCAGGGGTTGGATTCATGATTATGCATAACCCAGTTTGAGCTCTGTGACCATGACCTTGAGCTAGTATTTATGCGTTGGCTCACATGGTGCTCTCTACTTCTCCCCGTGGCCCCGAAGGAGGCCATGAGTCAGGGAGCAGAGGGTACGGGCAAAGGAGGAGGGCAGCGTGGCCGTAAAGGAGAGGATAAACCACATGACACAGGGAGAGGGAAAGAGAGTAAAGGGAAAGAAGAAAAGAGCTGAAAGGTGAAACAACTCAGCCTCGGGCAGACATAGCGGAGCAGACTGTAGCTGCTAATACTTGGACATAGTCAGATCATCATCACTGCTAAACTTGTCTGATTTAAACTTTAATGTTTCTTTAAGCCTCCCATTGCCTGTGAGAGAGCTTTGTGGAAAGTCGATACCTAATTGATATTTTAATTTAAAACTGCAAGGGCTCTATTTAATGAGCAGGGTCTGCTTATTTTGTTTAAAACACATTGCCCAAACTATCTACACATAATTTATATCAGAGTAATAGATCGTTAGCTCTTAATAAGAACAGAGTACTCCCATGTTAACAGTGTTGCTGAGCCTCTGAGCTTTGAGCTTTCCCTCTTCCTACACTAAATTATTGCACTAAACGCTGCAAGATTATTTATCTAAATATGACAACATCTCTGTTTAAGTACATAATTTTAGGAATTACCTTAACATATCAACATAACTACTCAATGCATTTAGACATATGGACATGGTCAAGACAGCATCAGAATGAAGAAGAAAAGTGGTTTAAGTGACTTTTACGTGGCATGATTGTGCAGTCAGGTTTGTTTCAGTGTTTTGGGAACTGCTGATCTACTGAGATTTTCATGCACAACCTTTTCTAGGGCCTTAAAAAGAGAAAATATCCAGGGAGCAGCAGTTCTTCAGGTCAAAGTGCCTTGTTAATGTCAGAGGTCAGACGGAAATGGTCATTTGGTTTAAGGTGATTGAGAGGCAACAGTAACTCAAATAGGAGCATGATAAAAACGACAGGCTTTGTGGAAAATATTTCTGAATGCACAAAACATCAAATCTTGAAGCAGATGGGCGACAGCAGCAGAAGACCACACCTGGTGCTACTCCTGTCAGCAAAGAACAGGAAAATGAGGCTACAATTCACACAGGCTGAACAGAAATGGACATAAAAGTTTGGCATATATCACCTGGTTAAATCTTGATTTCTGCTGTGACATTCAGATGGCAGGGTCAAAACTAGGTGCTATTGAATTAAAGCTTGGATCCATCCTGGACCCCTTAACACTAACTCGGCATTGTTTAAAAACCACAGCCTACCAGAGTATTGTTTCTAACCATGCCCATCCCTTTATAACCACAGTGTATCCATCAACTGATGGCTTCTTCCAACAGGATAGCAATCTATGTCGTAAAGCTCAAATAATCTCAAACTGGTTTCGTGCACCTGACTGTAGTTTGCTGTACTTCAGTAACCTTCACTGTCACCAGATCTAAATCCAACAGCACACCATTGAGATGTGGTGGAAGACTGTGGAGATTGCAAACTGCAACTGTGTGATAACCTGACACACCAGATGGACCGTTCAGTAGTTCATCTTGGACAGAGTTCATAGAAAGTGTTTGGGAAAGGGACAAACCTTTAAAAAGCAAAATGTCAGGTGATATGATTTCTGTTCCTTCGTTCATATTTTATTAGGGGCAAATCAGATACTTTAGTGGGTGGGTGCTACTGCCATGATGTGAAGGACAAAGGGTGAGCCACTTCGTAACACAAAATATTGTCTAAACATGTCAAAAGTGGAGCAAAATTATCCTTTCTATTGAGAAGTTTGTATTGTTATTTTTTGTTTTTCAGTCCAGATCTGAACTGATGCTGATGCTGTTAGCGTCTATGCTAATCTTTGCACAGGCAGTCACTTCCTGCTGTCCTCTCTCTTTTGGCTTGCACCTCTTCCTGCTCTGAAGAACTCTGATTGGCCACTTTGGGCTGAACACAATCGTTGTTGGTTGGAGCTTGGCAAGATGGATCTTTCTGATCGCAAACAATGAATCAGACGGATCCAGCTGCACTGCAAGGTCAACTGTGTGACACCATCATGTCAATATGGACCAAAATCACAAAGAAATTTTTCCTGCTCTGTGTTGAATTTATGCTATTAAGAAAACACATTTCTGAAGACACTTAAGGGTATACCCCTGTACTAACAAGGTGTATCTTATAAAGTGGCCAGTGACTTCATAAATTTATGGGCCATTACAAAGAGTTGAGGCAGGAGTCTCATTTTTACTGTGACTTAGTGTAAATATAACGTCCTCATGGAATAATGGCGTAGGGGTTATGATCCAACTCAGCCTGCAGGACTTAAAACTCTTGTTAACTCTCAAAACTTGGACAGTCAGTCACTTCCTCCTGAGTCATGCTCACATTAATGACCTGAAAAATTAGCTGCTACAAGATTATTAATTTATGAGCATGTTCAATAAATATGTTTAATAAGGGTGTTTTGGAACAACTCTGCTGAAGTTATAGCATTACTTTCATCTCTGCATAATACAGAACTTAATCTCATGGATTTGACCTTGTTATTCAAACCTTTATTTGCATAGTCAAGAGGAGTTACAAGCATTCACTTAAAAAATAATATCATACCTGCAGCCATATTCACCCTCCTGAACTATTGTACCAGACTTTGAAGCAATCTGTGCACGCTGGGTTCAGTCTGGCGTTCCTTACACCTGTTTTTCACCAAAGCATCCTCAAGCGACTTCCAGTATTGTATATAAACCACTACATTCAAAATCATCTCAAAATAAGACTGAACATTTTCCAGACAGCGAGTCCCGACCACATAATAACACTTTAGTAACACAATCCCCTGAGAGCTGTTCTTACACATTGTTGCTGAAGTTACTTTAGGTTTTGAACACAACACTGCAGACACATTCAAAACAAGAACCAGAAAAGCAGTCAAACATGAGGTAATGAAATATTTGTTGGAAAATGTAACTGTTTAGGTTTTCTTAAACTCGCAATAATTTGAACCTGGTGTCAACTGTACTCCACCCACACTTGTGATGTCTGACGGCAGTTTACTGTAAAAGAGACTTTATTGTGAAATGCAGAAAAGTTGAAGTAAAAATCTGCTTTTTTTTAAAATAAGAAAACGGATTCAATGTTAAAAAGTTGCTGTAGTTTTAAAAGGCGGGAGCAATCAGTGTCAAAATGCCTGGAATTATATTTGAAATGTAAAACCAGCCAATGCAGAGACAGATTTTAAATGTCCAGTTTTTTGGTGAGACTTTTTGCTTTACACACATGCAGACTGAGATATTGCTCCTTATTCCTCCCCTTTGGAATAGTTATCATTTTCATCCAAAACTCTCTCACCGAAGTCTTCAATGATGGAGAATCTCTAAAATGTATTGTCTTTGGATTAACACTTTAAAATAAACTGATTTTCCGTGATTGGCTGGCGACCGGTACAGGGTGTGCCCTGCCTCCCACCCCAGCCCCCGTGACTCCAATAGGGATACGTGATATAGGTAATAGATGGATGATTTTAGGATCTAAAGGTTGAGAGTAGACATTTGCTTAGATGTGATGGGGGGACAAACAAAATTGCATGTTGTTGCTGTGTAACTCATCATAACGCATGATCTGAGGGAGCCATGGGCTTGTTTCTGAACCCCATAAAAGAGACACTCGTGTTTTCATCAGCTGCTTAACAAAAACATTTAGGATCACAGAAGTTTCATGATGTTCCCTGGCTTGTTGATATGATATCTCAACAACACTGGGAGGGGTTTCTGTCAAACTATGCACAAAGTTCAGTCTGATTCAAGCATGAGCTAATTCAGATTTGGTGGTCAAAGGTCAAGGTGGTTTGCTCTCATGATCATCCCTTGCATATGTGATCTTTACAAGTCACTCTACCACAAAAACCGCCATAGCCCCTTTTCTTCAGTCATTATATTACCATCACTGTACTCATTTTTACACATTGCAGAGGCATAAAACTGCCGGGGGGTATTCAGAGTCCAGGCATAGCTTCTGCTGTTTTGATGATGTAGTTTAAACTGTAAAGCTGAAAGACTTTTGTTGTTTTGATCAAAAGTAATGAGCAGTACTTTTTACTGTTGTTCTATAAATGTAAAGCTCTTCTGCCGTTGTTAATGTGCTTCACATAGGACTGGCCAGCCAATAACAGGGAATAATGAATACTATACTATAAAAGTATAATAGGAGCATGGTATGTACTGTATGTGACATAAACAAAATAAAATTGGAGCATGGAGTAAAAATCCTTTATTAAACATTCTTGATATAAAGTTATAAAGTTGTTAAGGAGGTCTCCTGTGCAGAATTTCCCACTCTTCAGCTGATAAAACCTCGACGATGTTAACAAGTGATTCAGTACAGGAGCTTTATGAGAGCTCTTTAGCTGAAAACGGCAGCCTGCTGAGACAAAAAACAAGTTTGATGAGATTGAAACAAACAGTAAAACAGTGGGCTTTAAAGGCAGAATAATGAGCACAAAGACGGAACACACTGTTACACTGAGTCCTTCATTCATTCTTAATATGAATCAAAAGTATGACTCCAAGTTTCTCCAATGTAATGAAAACATCAATATTTTAATGATTTCTACACAGTCATCGTGAAAACTGCAGTTATTGGAGCTCAACAGCTGGCGTGTGGCGGTGGGAGAGAGGAGAGGCTTCAGCGAGAAAATAGGAGAGGATGATCGGAAAACCACGGAGGGACAATTTTTGTCATTGGAAGACTGCTGTACACTCATTCTGTTTTCAGAGCAATTTTATTTTAATTGTAGGACACTTTCAAGAATACAGTTAAAACATCTTTGGTCTATATTCAACAAAAAGTGGCATAAAAGGATTTTATCAGAGTTTATTATACAGGCATTAACGTTGAATTCTTTAAACTAAAGTGCAAATGTGCTTGTTTAATTAGCTAAAAACAGGATTAAAACCAATGTAAGATACTTCATTAATTAAATGAATATTTACAAAATCATAAACCATATCTTATTTAAATGTTATGTTCTTTAGATGCATTTATCATAGATTCACTAGAGAGCTTTATAAAAATCTGCACCTACTAATATCTCCCAGAAATGAAAAAGTTTTGAGAAAAATGCTTTACAGTATATATTCAGTAGTCACTTTATTAGGTACACTTTGCTTGTACGTGTCTTGCCTCACTCCTGAGTCCATGATAAGCAGATAGACGCCATTCTTTCGACTGTGCAGTAACAAGGAAAATACGGGCAGAGCTTGCCCACTGCTAGTAAGCTTAGCTCAAACACTGGGCATCAATGGGTAGTGTTAGCCTGTCTGCCTACAGTCGTCACATAAACTCTTTAGCAACTCTAATCAGTCCTGTGTGCTTGTTGTGACTCATTTTTACTGTGTTATATTGTGTTTTCTATTTTTAAACTAAGATGAACATTTAATGTATATTTTGAAAGAAATACAAACAAAACTAAACCACAGGATGCATGCACAAACCACCGCAGATGTGCTTTGTTTTGTTTCCCTACTTACAAGAAACATGGTAAACACTTGGGAGTAAGGCAAGACGCACAAAAAAACAAAAAAAACAAAACAAAAAAAACAATATTGGTGTATCCCTTTAATCAATAGATTCAGCAAGGTGCTGGAAACATTCCTCTCAGACTTTGGTCTATGCTGACATGAGAGCATCTTTTGGTTCCTGCAGATTTGTTGGATGCACATCCATGTCGCCAATCTCCAATTGCACCACAACCTCAAAGATGCTCCAAGCCCTGTTTCCACTGAGTTGTCTGGTTCTGTTCAGTATAGCTTGGTATGGCTTGGAGCGGTTAACCCTTATTGTAGATGTTGGTGGTGCAGTCTGATGGTGCACTTGACGGATAATGACCAGAAGTTTGAAGGTTCAAGTCCAGCTCCAGCTGTCACATGGCCATGGCAAGACACTTTACCCCAAGACACTTCCACTGCTGCGTCACTGGTGTGGGTTGTCAAAAGAGACTAGAAAAGCTCTATATAAGCTCAAGTCCATTTATCTGGTTTGCATTTTCGCCGACAGCTGAGCCTTCACTTGAGGGTGGGATGTGATCCAGGAGGACAGGGTCGCGCCCAGCTACATGAATGTATTGCATCACAGCAGCGTGATACAGTGAAGTAGAGTACCGTAGACAAAAAGCAATGATGGAGGACCTCCAGAACTCCATGAAGCATGTTTTCCTCCAGACCTTCTTTACAGCAGCAGTGAACAAATCACTCTAAATCCACGACTCATTTGAACAGGGAAAGGATTTTTGTTCAGCTGCTGTCACATGGGGATTGAAGATTTTTGTGACCAATCAACAGACTGTAGCACTTTAAGCTCCATCCTTCAGGAAGGGTGCCAAGAAGTGTGGTGGCAGAGGTACCTTTTCTCCTTATTTGACACTGGAAATGCTGAAGCAGACTGTTCTGTGGAAACAAAGACTTATTTAACTAAGATCTGGTGACTGTTGAGACCACTGGAGCACACTGATCGCACTGCCATGTTCAAGAAACCATTTTGAGATGATCTGAGCTGTACGACATGCTGCAGTATCAGAAGATGGGCGCACTGTGGTCATAAAGGGATGGACATGGTCAGCAATAATGAGATCCAAGGACCTTGACCCAGAGACCTCCAAAATCCAATTAGTTGTCAGAGTTAAAGGAAACACTCAAAGCATTTTTGCTTGCCAAGACGGGATACAATGTGCCTCCATTGCCTTGACCTTTGACCAATGTCTTACTCTGTCTAAACAGACTATGCTTCTTTGTATGAATAAAGAGAATCCTGTGAAGCATTTGTGAGATGTCATGTTCATAAAGAAGAGCTAAAAATGAGACATATCTGCCTTGATGCATGACTTGTAAAGTCTAATCATTTTATGCTTCTGTCAAAATGGAAATTTGTGGCAAACAAACAATCAAGTGGCGAACCTGAGGGCCTTTGACCTTAACATTTGACCTATGAATTAAAAAATCCCATCAATACATCTTTGACTAAGAGCACACCCACAGTATAAGTAAAATCTAAAGAACCTCCTTCAAAACCTTTTCAAGAACATGTGTTCACATGTAAGAAATAACCATGAGGGCCAATGACCTTGATCTATGACCTCTAAGTTCTACTGAAAGGAGGTCATCCCTTTATCAGAGCGGACATTCAAACAAAGCTTGACACACAGCTATTGAGGCAACCTATTTCATAGTGATGATCATGAGGCTCTATGACCTTGAAATTTCACTTCTCTATTTCACAACCTAATTGGTTCATCCTGAAGCCAGAGAGGTCTTTTGATTAAGCTTAAACACGAATAATTCTTGAGATTAGTTCTTTAAAAAATAAGGGGTGACCATGAAACCAAAGTAAGTGGACATTTGTGAAAGTTCAAAGACCTTCATGATGTGTCAGTGTTCACAAACAAAGGATGATCATGGGGCCTAATAAATCTCTAAATATGACTTTTAAAATGTAATTACTTCGACTCTCAAATGAAGTCAATTCTTGTAAAAATTTGACAGACAACCCTTTAAACATTCTCTTAAGTAGTCATAAGGCCCCATTATTTTAACCTTTGGTCTATGCACTGCAGAGCCTAACTACTTTATCCTATAGCAACAGTGAACATATTTGCAAAGTTAAGAAAGTCCTTTTGAACAGAGGCCCCCAACCACTGGGCCATGGACTGGTAGATCATTTGGTACTGGGCTGTAGGGAAATACATTTAATTAATTCCATCAACCCATTTTGAGTGGCTTACCAAAGGGTGTAAATTTGAAAGATTACCTGGATCCTCACTTGTCTGTCTGTGCAGCTTAACTGTGAAGTGTCACAGTGTCTGTCCCTGTCACTGCTGAAATCCATGAAACAGTAAGACCTGAGACAAACTCACTGTTGGATCTTGTGCTCAGGCACTTGCACTCCTGTGCTCGAAAAATTTTTTACATACATACATTTCTGACATGGTAAAACTAGAGGACACTCAAGGCACGCAAGAGAGCTCAAATTCCTGATTTGGAGGGGGACAATTCAGAGGTCAGGGCTTATAAAATACTCATCAATAATCAAAGACACATCAGATCAGCTCAGACTGATGACCAGTGGATAAAACATGCATCTCATTATAGATAGTGTTTTTATTGCATTTCTTCTGTGTTTATACATGTAGCGGTTTAATCAGTTACTATGTCATCTGGAGATTTTCAGCTGACTATTAATGAAAACAATGTGAAGGTCTCGCTGTTTTGGTGTAGGAGGTCTTGGCTCCCTCTGATCCCACATTATGATAAGTTGTAATATGGTGTTTTTGTTTGTACCCCCTGCTCCCCCGTGATGACTGGTCCTGGGCTGTTTTCTTGCATATAAAATACAAGCAGTAGTACAAAAAAGGTTGGGGACTGCTGTATCAAAGTGTTTTTGAAATGTGATTTTTACAATTTCTTATTATCTTGACCTTTGACCTAAAAACTCCAAAATGTAGTCTAAATGGATATACAGTATATACAAAGTTGGGTGAACATTTTTTCAACCATTCTGAAAATATTAAATTCACAATCATGTGAATGCGATATCAGATGGACAGAAGGATGATTGTAGAGAAGAACAGACCGACAACTGGAAAAATTTTTTTAAAAAATTCCTCGGGCCTCATGTCACTGCTGCTTGGGTATAAAAATAGTTCACCATACATACACAAGGTGCAGGCTGCAGGGAGAGGAGCTGTCACCTTATACTTGATATTCGAATATCCACTCGAATATGGGGGTAGAAATACATGCTCCAACTGTAAATTCAGATTTAAAACACAGGGGCTACGCATCAAGGTGTCTGTAGCATTAAACTGGATCCAACAAATGGCGCTTCCAGAACAGCTGAACAGTCCATTGCTCTCTTGACCTCAAGAATGAGGAAGTTGTACAGCTGAAGCAGACCTTTAGAAAATAGAGGACAGGCAAAGCCACTTCCTGGATGCACTTTGGGCTGCTGATGGAAATTAAATTAAAAATAAAACAGTGTATTGATAACATGCAAAGCAGCTGGCCTTCTCCTCATCTACAACAAAGCTGTGGGCCCATTTGTTGACTTTCCACCCAAGTGCGGCAGTGGAGTAACACGTCTTCCTCGGCAGGCCCCCACCAGTAGTGTAGAAAAAGACCATTATGGGCAAAATTGCAAGATTCATATGCAAGGACATGACGTCCGATGGTGTGTCCCCCAGGAGAGGTAAAATGATCGAATGGAAATGCCTCTCGTCTGTGTTATGGGGTTGAATACCTTTGCCTATTAGGCAAATCATTATGCTTGAAAACCAGTTGAATTTGATCTTTGGGGAAAGTGTCAGTCCTTGCAAAAAGTCACCTGACCTAAGAAATGGATCAGGCTGTCATAAAAATAAAAGGTAAAACATAACAAATTTTTTTCAGTTGCCTTTTTAACTCCTCCTTTAAATGCAAAGAATTTGTTGTGCACAAATGTTTACATATGAGACACAACACAGTCTGCTCATTTGTGTCAAAAAAACAATTTCACTGTCTTGTCGCAAAAGATCAATACTCAGAACATAGGAATGGAAAAGATAATCAAACTCTTTGAGAATTCTTGTTATTCCTGCATACTCACGGACACACAGACAAACACTGGTACAAACGCACAGAGACTTTCAGTCCATGATGGTAAAAGCCATTCCTCTTGGCAGTGGCACGCGCTGGCATATATGTGGGCGATTTGCCCTTTAAATGTACAGCAGTGAGTTAAGCCTCAGCTGGCCTTTCCCGAGCTCGTCTCCCTCGGCTAAAAATATGATGCCAAGTATACAACGCGACCGCTGAGGTGCAATAAAACACAACAATCACCCAACACACACACACTCACACACACACATATATATATCCTCTCAAAGATCAGCTGATTATGATAATCAAAAGTGGGATTTGCATTCTCAGAGGCTAAAAGCACAGTTTTGTCCTGAATTATGCATTGCCGAGAAAGGGAACGATGGCGGGTTGCATGGAGCGGCTAATGCTGCTAAAGGAAAAGTCTAATAATGATGAATAATGAATGCTCTGTTAGGAAGTGTGCGAGCGGGAGGAGGTGTGTGTGTTGTAGTGTGACAGAGTGATTTCAGCTCTGAGTGTGAGTGTGTGTGGTGAAGTGGAGGCCACACAGCGTGCCCTCCAGAGACAGACTGAATTAGATCAAACCAGGAAAGGGCAGCGTGTCCACACCACAGCTGAATTAAAGAGGTGATCGACATATGCTGAACTTCAATACCAATCAATACTGGATCAATACTAAACAATTAACTCCTGCTCTTTCAGACGCCTTCAAACCAGCGGCCTCCAGCCTTGTTTTGGACCACATACTGCTTTATGTAAGATAGCATTTTCACGGACCAGCTGCTGTGCAGGGGGCAGAGGTCGGTTTAAAAACAAGCAAACATAATGTGAATGATAAAACCAGCTCACCGTAACACAGGAGCAGTGGGATTCATGGGCTTTCTCCTTTATTGGCATGAAAATTGGTGACATTCAGCTGAATGAGTCCGTTGTTGTCTTTGTTTAGGTTTGGTTTTTCATTTAATACAACTCTGCTGAGGCTAATTTGACATTATAATTATAGAAGATAAACTCACAAGGTCTTGTTGTGACTTCAGCAGCTGCTGAAACAATGTCAGTCTGCTGGAAGTCACCAGCTAACAAGGTGACTCAGTGGATGCACATGATGTGAATTCTGCTGCCAGGAGGGTCTCAATAAAACAATGGCTGTGTTCGAAAAGTCCTTTTTGGTTAGTAACCTTCCTAACTGAAGAAATGACCCGGAAGCATTTCAGCATTGGCCATGATAAGAGCTGTTCGAATTCTCCAAAAGTTAAGGAAAGGAAGTTTGTTGCTTCCTTATCTCCTTTAGCTTAGGAAACACTAGACCATCCTTTACAAAAGGAAAGGAGAAAGGAGTGCCCCATAATGTCTTGCGGCTGCAACATATATAAATACGGTACCTGCCGAACTTTTACGGAAACTTACGAAGGAGAAAGGATGAGTTTTGTGGGACTATAAAGATATGTATATAATACTGATTCAATGTTTTTGGCAGGTGTAGAGAATAAGATATGCTTCATTGTCAGTGCTTTCAAAAATATAACCTTTAGTTCATTTCTTTTTTAATCATTTTAAATTGGTGGACATATAAACAATAACATGTTATAATTTACATAGCACTTACTTTAAAGCATTGTAATGAATGAGGCACAGAATGGTAGGACACAAATGCACGACACCAGATCCGGTTATTAAAAGGCAAAAAGGTTTATTGGTAGCACTTTTATCAGATCTGGACTGCATTCCTTTAATGGATGGTTGTGTCTAAAGGAATACATGGTTTTGAGGATTAGTTATCATTGCTAGACAGAGCAGTTTCCCCATTTTAATGACTCTATTAGTTCTCAATGGATTTTGGTGACGTTTTCAGGGAATGTTGGTCATGGCCCAAGGGAGAAGTGATTAGATTTTGGTGGTGACCCAAATCCAGATGTTAAATAAAGGAATTTTAGCAAGGATTTGTTAAGAGTGTGAGACGGGCACCATCAGTTTTCCATATTTTTCACATTAACTCACCTGGTAATGTTGGAAATGCCTTGGCAGCGATTTGTGCTCTTTTAGCACTTCTAGTTATTTTGCTTATGGTCAGGTTACAGCTATGCTCATAAACAAGTATGCAAATGTAAGGTGTAACAGTGAGTTTATCTCATGCCATACCTTTTTGGACAGAGACAGGGAGCCTCTGTGTGTAATTCTGACAGTTAATATGCACAGTTACACATGAGATAAAGCATTTTTTAAGGTATAAAAAAACTCCTGGATGTTTTAGATCATAAAAGGCAAACAAAATGTAATTAGCTTCAGAGCACAAATTCCTGCCGAGGCATTATCGAGCATTATTGTCAAAATTGTGCAAAGCTACCTTACCTCTGTTGTCACTGATGAAAAATCCTTAATAAGAATCCTGGATTTGCATCTACATTTAGATCACCACTAAAATCTTATCACTTCTTTTTTGTGCTGTTCCCTAAAAATGTCATCAAATCCAGTTATCTGCTTTTTAAATGGTCCTTTTCACAAACAAACAAACTGACAAAGGCTGGCAAAAACATAACATCCTTGGCAGAGGTAATTATTTACATCCGGGTTTATCCCGGTCCCAAATGATCCATGATCATGAACTGGTCTGCAGCCTGGTTGATGGAGACGCCGGCTTTAAACCACATACTGGCACCACACACACAGAAACACAAACAGACGCAGAGCGAGAGGAGTCTGTTTTCACTGCTGTCTGACATTTCACTATATGAAAACAAAAGGGAATATTCCCCCTCCGCACACACGCTGTGAGAACGAGTTTGATTGAAAGTTCAGACTGAATTTAAAACACAAATGCTCCTTGGAGGCTCCATCCTGCCTCTGTTTCTTTTTTTGTGTGTTTATGTCTGGGAGGGGGTTTATGTTTCAGTGCCTCTGTTTAATTGGAAGGTGTTTTTATCATATGTCTCTGCATTGATTACAGACGAGTGGAGTGATAGTGATTCAAATGTGCATGCATGTGAGTGTCTCATCAGTGGGAAACACTATTAGCATTCTCTTTATGGTTGAGGTTTTGTTTTGTGTAGGTATAATGATTTGTTGTGGCTAAACGTGTTGTTTCATATCGGGACAGTAATTGTCTTTTAGGGACTATAGTGGATGACTGTAAGGGTTAAAGATGACTGTTACTTGAGTTCTGTTTCTATTGTTGAATAGTAGAAAGAACAAGTAGCCATATGGTCAAGCAGGTTTTCATTTAAATCAAAAGCACATGAATAATTAAAATCAATATGAAGGTAAAATCTCAAGAGCAAAATCTGAAAACACTGACTACACAGCTAGATCCTTTTCTTGAAAACATATAGCAATTATCATCCAATTATTAAAAACAATAATGAAGTACTGTATATGATACCCTAACATCTAGTTATTCAGTGTGTTCTCCATGAAATCCATAAATGTGTGGACCCTGGATTATTGAATTAACAATGATATAATTTCTGTAAACAAACATGATCATGTCGCCCCACAATACAATATCAAGCAGGGTTAACTTTCACCCAGGCTAACCCAGCTAAGCTTCTTTCATTTTGTTATGCAGATATACAGATTTTGGTTCCAGTTAGCCCTTTTAAATGACTAGGGAATCAGATAGTTAATAGCTTGTTGACCCGGATAATTGGTGATATTACAGACATGTGTGATGTCAGTATAACTAATTGAAAGGATAGTTCTGGTTTTTGGAAGTAGGGTTGTGTGAGGTACATGGCATGAGCCTGAACATGTGTGAAGTGATTTATAAAACTAGACATTTAGTGATGCTAAGGTATCAATGTGGTACATCTGTACATTCTGTCATTATTACAGCTGATATATAGGGTATTTATGCAGTATATATTCAATATGTACAGCCTAAATAATGGCTGTAAACATTAGCAAAAAAATGTCATATCTGCTGAGACCAGTGATTAGCTTTTTCTGTAATTATCTGCTGATACTGATATTTTCTAATCACATAGTGCGTCCCTATTCATTTGACTTTATTCTTTTAACAGATTCAGTTTATTGTCAAAGAAGACACATGTGCAAAAGCTGACGAATATCCATCAATACTTTCGTTAAAGATCATTTTCACAAGCAAGGACCACCTCAGTGACCTTAACCTTTGCCTTATGGCATTATTCAAAAAACTTGACCCTGTGTCATGAGGGAAATTTGTGCAAATTGTAATGAAATTCCTCAGTGTTATTATTATATTGAGTCCACAAATTTAACTTTACAAGCAAAAGAAAATCTGGCGGTCAAAAACCTTGACCTTAGGCACATGACCTTTAAAATCTAATCAGATTATCCTTGAGGAAGAGCTCACATGCTTACAAATGATGATGATAATGTCTTAAATTTTTTTTTCAAGATACTGTGTTCAACAAGCAGAAGATGTCAACCAGGGTCAATTACCTTGACCTTTTTCTTGTATCCTTTAGAAATGAATCAGTACAGCATTAAGACAAACTGGAAATTTGTGCGAAGTCTGATGACGATCCTTTAAAACCGTGAGATATGGCTGTCACATGAGCTGACTACAAGGCTCTTTGACCTTGACCTTTTCCTGTAACCTCAAAAACAGAATCACTATCCATATGTGTTCATTATCCAAAATAATATGGATAATTGTGCAACCTTTAAATCAGATTGCTGAAAGTATGCTGAAGTAGATGAGCTCACAAGATTGCATTCTTAAAGAAGGGATAATAATGAGGCCTGATCGAAACAATTCACGTCTTTGTAGGATATTAGTTGTTCAGGTCATGGCTTTTCAACACTGATCAAAGTGGCAACTGCTTTTGTTTGGATTCTTGAAGATGTTTCGCCTCTTCTCCAAAAGGCCTCTACACTGAAGAAGCCTTTAGGCGAACAGGCAAAAGAATCTGAACCAGTCCAGTTGCCATTTTGATCTGCGTTGGCTTAACAATCATCCATCTGGCGGCATGAATATTTCATTCAAAGTTATACAATGAAGTCCCCAAAAGTGACCCGAGAACCTAAGTTTGCAAGTAAAGAATACATGAGACTCTCTGACTTTCGGCCTAGTATGACCTCAGAAATTAAGTCACTTCGTCCTTGAATATAAGTTTACTTTTACAAAAGCTCTTATAGTTCTTCCAAGAGTTTTTGAGGTATTGTGTTTACAAGAAATATCATCTGTAGAAAAGAGGAGAGACATTCCATAATAAACATTTAGCCTTCAGCTTTGACGGTCGCTGGTGCGGAGGCTTGAACATTTGTGATGATTACAACTCCAGATAGAATGACAGCCCATCAGCAAGAGCCAATAAGAGAGAACAGAACAGGACGCATTACCGACTATATCTCACATACTTCTACAGGCCATAAACATGGAGTGTACTTTACTGTCGTCTCAGACAGAATTTCAGCTTTATTCTTTTATGTTTAGTTTTTGTTTCAAACCATTACTCATACCAGGATGTCCAGTTTACAATTTTTATTTTTTTTTATTCATTCTCAAGTCACATTTTATCACACAGTTGGTTAAAGGTCTGTTACATTTCTACAAACAACAGATATGAGTTTAATAAAAGCATGTGAAACTAACATCCAGATGGCAACTTGCTCCACCAAACATGAAGAATCACTGACACTGTCTTCAGAATCAAAATGACTGTCAGACAGTGAAATGATCTTTGAAGTGGAGGCAGAAAGACCATTTGGTAATTAATTTACTCTTGTATTAGAGACCCTGTTGAGCATGTGACAATGCCTAGCATGAGGTCTAAAATTCATGTAGTTAATAGAGTCTCATGGCTGATAGTCAGATATGTATCTCATAATTAGGCTACGAAATCTAACAGTCTGATATCACTCATTTTTTTGATTATAATTTATTACTGAGGGCACGGCGATCAGGCTTCAGCACAGCTTGCTCACTGACTGTTTTGCTTTAAAAGTAAAACCATTGATTTGGAAGCTTTTGGCTTAAAAACAGAGTTTAATTTGTAATGTTTAGTAAAAGCTAGATATGGAGTAAATAATTCAATGGGTTTGTAGTCCCCAAGATTCACTACAACCTTATAATTTAGTGGTAGTATTTGGAGAAAACTAACCCAAAGTCTTCTAGATTTATTTAGCTTTTTTTTGTTATTAAATTTGATGATACATACGTAATGACTAGAGATTTTTGGGGGGTTTAAATCAAACTTTTCTTTCCAGTAATGTCCTTATTTTCTTCTGAACTAACTCTGATTGACAAATATCTCTCAAGAAAATAGCATTCTCACCTGGAAATCATCCAATCAGTGAGCTAAGAATGCTTATTTTTCTCACTCCAGCTGTATTATTAGGTGAAAAGCAACATATTACTTTTTATTCCCTCTTCAAGAATACAACAGGGTTGAAATTGAGTCATTATACGGACAGGAGTAAAGAGAAAAGACATGCTGTGATGAGTCGTGCTTTTAAAATGGACCAGAAATGTTTCACTTTATTTTCTACATAATCATTCTCATGCAGTATTGTACCTGTGTACTCATGGTGATAAGCAGAATAATTCAGTATTTTTCAAACAGGGTTGTATGACTATCTTGTTTATTGAAAGAACGTAAGCCACGAGGGAAGTTGGTCAGCTTGGCCCGTTCTCCTGAGGAATTGGCAATTTGGAGTGGAGGCACTAAAGCACAGCCGTGTATTGTAGCAAACAGGTGTTTCATCTAATGTCCCTCAATTTAAGAAAAGACATGCTCACACGCTACTTCACTATGTTTCAGGATTAGAGGATACCAGCAGCTAATGTGTATAAATCTGCAGTTGGCACTTGTCATACAGATCCTTTCTGCTGTGATGAACATTTATACATGTACGAACTCAAATCAACATTTTTCAAACTCAGAATTCAAAGTGAGGAAGTTTTTGGCTCTATTTTATGATGCAGCAAATAGCCATGTGCTCTTCCACCTGTGAGCTTTGACTGCTGATTCGCTCTATGGACTCAGGAAGACATAACAACAGCTAAGGAAACTAAAACTGAACCAAATATGAATGATCTTGACTGAAGTGACAGTGACATTCCTTTTACTGTGTGTACACAGAGTTACCTTCATGAACTGGAGTTTACAGAAGAAGAAATCCTTCTTCTAACCCAAACACAGAACTTTCCCGGAGAAAAAAATAAAGTGCTCTGAAATTTTTCGCCCAGTCGTACATTCAACCTAATATAGTTTCGTGGCTTGTTTTTACGTAAAATTCACACAATTACAGGCAATAACTGTACCCAAAGTGATTGCTGCCGCACCCACACAGTCCTGAGAGATGATCTTAACTGTAAAATAAGCTTTTTTAGAGCAAGATTTTCTAAAACTCAGAGATCTTTTTCTCTCTCAAATGTTCAAGGATGCCCAGTGACACACTTAACTTTGATACTCAATTTAAAAACTTTAAGAATCTTTCGTCATGCTCCAAGAGGAAAGGATGATTTATACCTCTGTACCAAAGCTATGGTGTAACCTTCACTTCAGGTACTTGTAGCAGTGAAACAAAAGCTATCCACATAGCCTGACGCGCACATCCCCAACAATATAACTTCTGTCAAAAAGGATGCAGACTGCAGGCTTAGATTGACTGCTGTGCTGCATTGGTTGACTTTCTATCTCTGCATACATCTGAGGCTGCAAATGACAAATCAACACATTAACTCACTCGTTCATCAGGAATGAATTTCCTCACACATACCTATCCTCTGCATTAACTGATCAACAGCTGAAATTTTATCTCCTTCTGTGACTTTTCTCTTCCTTTTCTGCAATAACAGCATTGTGACAAACAGCTGCTCGGCATTTATCGGCCTTTTACTCAAGTGTTACAATCCATGTGCCTTGTGCACAAACAAACAGAGAATGTGTCAGGATGGGAATACAGATTACTCTTATTGTGGTGGAGTATGGTAGAGCAACATGGGACACTTATGTACAAGTACAAATGCTCAAGACTGTCCATGGGACAACAGAGCCGTTCAGCATATTGATGCAGTGTAAACCACAGTGATACAGAACAGGAAAAAATGTTTAATCATGTCAGGTTGAGTTAAATGTTTGGTTATGGCGGCTTCACCTGTAGTCATAACATTGCATGTCTAAGCATTTTATACTGGTAAACTGGTTGGATTGGAGTGTAAGACACAGCCAACTTTCTAAGGTAACAAATAAGTATTTTGGTATGGTACTTGGATTTTAACTTCACACCATCTGTCATGTATCCTCTCACTAGAGGCTGTGACTGACCGCTGCTTCTTCGCTCAAATCCCTGCCACAGTCAGAGGGAAGCTGCTGTCTCTCTGTCTGGCTGTGCAGAATCGCTCCAGGGTTTGTTTCCACGCACATATACAGGATGCAGAGGAAACTGTGCTTTTGTGTACCTCTTCTCTCTTCCCTCGGTAAAGTTGTTCCAGAGCTGATGTTCATTTTTCAAAGTGATGCCTCAAAAGGTTTTGCTTTCCAATTGCTGCAACAAACTTGTTGCAAATAAGGCACAATGGTTTTGCATTTGGATCAGCTGTCAAACAGAAATGACTTTGTAGCCTTGACAGCTAATCTGCAGGTTTCCACTGTTTATTTTTCACTACAGTGTGAAAAACATATAAAATATCTGGAGTGCCAGTCTAAGTAAGTAACACAACTCTTGTGTATTTCTGTCGCAATTTGCCTTAAACATGTGCAGCTCCTGACAAAGATAGGAATACAATGAGATGGCCCACTCGTGATTTTAAACTCACTGTACATGCAGTCCAAATGTTTCATTAATAATCAATGGATTTATGTTTGCAGCTCATGTTGGTAGCCACTGTAAGGTTGCTGGAGGGCTGAACTTGGCCTTGGGGCTGCTGATTGAAGACGGGGGGCAGTAAACTCTGGATGCAATTGGATATTTTTGCAGACCTGAATAAGCAGGAAAATGCCTAAAGATGGAGACTCAACAGTTTTCAAATATACCCTATGAGTGTCAGAGAGAAGCATTGTCAAAACTCGCATTGAATCCATGAAACTCTGGCTCATTTTTATTGTCATTTAGCCAGTGCAAACACTGAACAATGAATTCATTGTTTTGAATAACAGCAGAAGTGCAGGGGAGCTTTAATGTCAGGGGCAGTTGCAGGTAATAAAAATGGTTTACATAGTAAGAAAAGTGTATTATGTACTGAGTAAACAGCTGGCATTAAGATGCATATTCATAACCATGTGGAGATGTTTCCACATACATATGCATATCAATTAGCACTCATGATTTTACATGCATTTCAATTGTCTGCCTGTGAGGCATCTTGCAACATTAACAACATTAGCAGATATAAAAACATGCCGGATGATGTGGTGTGCCAAAGAGGTGCCAAAGCAAAGAGTCTCACCAGCAGACAGATAAAAAGTGCTGTAATGTTGTGTTTAGCACTAAAACTGCCGATATTCCAATCCCTGTAGAACGGCAAGGCCACCCTGCAGTGAAGAGGTTCATTTCCATCTGTTTCCATTTATTTCTGAAATAATAATGGAGACTTCAAAAAGCAGTTATGAGCATGTATTTTCATGCATTATTTTGCAAATTCTTAAGTTAATCAATTCAATCCAATGTGTTTGTCAAAAACATTCAACTAATTTGTCAAAAAAAAAAAACTCACTATTCTAATTATTTTAGAGGAAGAAAAGAAAATGCTGCTCTGTCTCTTCATCTCTCTCTCTCTCACAAACACGATCATTTATCAATTAGATGATTATAAAGAGGTAAAGAAACATTACAATGACAAAATATGAATTATATATATTAAACACATATATTGAGATAAAATAGGCCTATAGCAAACCTTCACATTGACAAAGATGTGTGTGGTCATTTACTGTGATCAAAAATGACCGGTCATCGCTCTCTCCCCCCAGTGATCCCTCCGTCACCCCGTCAGACTTCTCCTCACCCACATCCACTTTTACCTCTCCCCCCTGCTGTAGTGTATGGAAACATTTTCTAGCTTCATACTGTCCCTACAAATAAAATAAAATAAAATAAATAACAATATCCCAGAATCCTTGGCATTTATCAACCTTTTAGTCATGTCCTTTTTTTAGTTATAATAAAAGTTAGTGCTTGTATAGCTTTTGTTTGCCTCTGACATCTGTCAGTCTTAGTGTTGCTAAGCAACTGTGAGAGCTGCAATGCTAAAAATGAAAGCTGAATAATGCTTTATATGAGGGGTAAAAATGACACCCTTGGCAGTTGTAGGTATAAATGGTCATATATATATATATATATATATATGTATTTTTTTTTTCTTTTAATCACACACTCACCATAATTCACTGTATAATTACTAAATCTGTTGTAGAAAAAGTGATGAACTGAGAGATGTAAGGTTTTATTTAAACAGAAATATAAACATGTGAAAAGCCAAAGGATCAACATTGCACCCTTGTTGGTACTAGTGTTTAACTGTTTTTTCCACAAAATTATCCACATTACTGGGCTTTGGTTAAATTTTTCCAATTTTCAAAGTAACAAACTTTTTTTTTTTTTTCTTTTCTGGAAATGACATTCACAAGTTAAGACCAGGGAAACTCATTTAAATGGCAGTCAGCCAGATGCTCCTATATTGATCAACATCATTCCTCTTCATATTATATTTATTATAGACAGATTCATTTTAGTATTAGATTGATCTCTCTATCCATGGTTGTATTGATAATACATCCATAGTAATTATCATTACAACCATACAGACATGAGATCCCTCTTGAAAATGAGATGCCACATTTCAAGGGGCTTACCTTTAATAAATGTAAGAGACAAATATGGTGCTATTGATTGATTGAGTCTATATTCAGCAGAGACAAAAAGATGAGGACAGATTTATGATCTGGGCGTCCATGAGTTTGTTGCTATCATAAATTCGTATTTTTAGTTCCTTTGTCACTGCCCGGATGGATACATCTGTGGATGTATGCACGTGTATATACAAATATATATGTATATGTATTTGTATATACGCATATATGTGTATCTATAAAATGAAGAGTATGGCTTCATCCTGTTCTGTTGAAAAGTGCATTGAGATCACATGTCATGAACTGGTGCTATACAAATATTGACTGATTGTTTGATTGAGAAAAAAAGAAGATTCATACATCTATTAAGTCAACAAAAAAAAACACATTTTTTCTTTAATATTCACCTGTGCTTGGTTCTTAGTGTGTTGTGATATGACCTACACATCGTATCAGATTTTATTTTTGCTTTTCAAAATAATGATTTGAAGGCAGGGTTGGTAATCTCGGAAAACTAGCATGAATTTGAATGTAGCATCTCCTCAGGACTCCGTCTAGCCTAAATCTTATTACCAACCCTGCCTTTAATATCACTTTATTAGACAGTTTAAATAGATCATGTATTTTAAAATGTATTTTTAAGAGCTACAGCCTCTTCTTTGTACAAGTTATTTTTAAAAAAAATCTGGATCTCCGTGTCCTCACTTGTTAAGACCATTTGTGCTGACAAGTACATCATATTACCCTTCCTCAGAAAGACTGAACTATCCCGTTAATCCAGCATTTCAATCTGAAAGAAGCCCGTCTTATTTGTTTGTCTTGGTTTATGTGTGCTATGATGTCCAGATGGGGATCTTTTGTTGTCCAGATGGGCGAGCGACTGAAGACATCTGAAGGCTGCACAGAGATGTTGACTTTAATTATCAGTCCTTGTGTAGATTTTGGCCACGGCTTGGTGCTTTACTCTATTAACCAAACTTCCTGGCCTGTGTTCAACTGTTTCTTCCCCCTTCTAGGTCGGGCTGCTGCTGGCACACGCACGGACACGCACAAAGCACACGGGCAGACACACATTCACACACATTCTTAGTCACGCTTTGGCTTCTTGTCCACTCTGTGCAGCCACCGTGCCAAGTAGAGGTTGAACCAGGGCAGAGGGAGGCTCACCGTCATTATACCTCCCTCTTTAACGTTGAATACACATCCACCCAAAGAGACTATGTGCACCTATAGTCTATGCACACACACATACCCTCAAGCAAGACTAATGACATCTCAGCTGGAGTATTTTTTCCTTCTTTCTGCCACAAGGTGCAGTTTCATTTCAAACAAGCTCTCTGAACTCATATGGGCCCTGTCCCAAATTAATTTCACCAGCGCTTTTTCCCCAATCGGCCTCTTTTCTTTCTTCAGACATCTCTCAGAATCGGTGGGCCTGCTCCAAATCGATTGGCTGACCCTCTCTCCCCCTCTCTGCCCTGCCTGACTCTCCCTGGCTGATATTGAAAGAAGCTGGCAGAGTCCCAGCCCGCGGCGTTACCTTCGCCCGGCCTTGTTGTGGATTTCCGGCTGGCCGGCGGGGCATGCGGTCGTCCTGCAGGGGCCTGTGGTTCTTTTTGAAGTTACCACACAGAGGATGAATAACTCCCACCCAGACGATACCAGGGGATGCTCCCACACCTGCCTGCATGTGTGCCCTTGCAAACTCTCCCAGATGTGTTTGAGGAATTGGACCTCTCTGCCAATTGCAAGGCTCAGTGCACATATTGACATTTTTTTTTTTTTTGCTTTTAAGCTCCAAAGCAATTCAGCTTTGTAATTTTTATGCCTGCGCGCCATGATAGCAGGCCTGAAGCTGTTATGTCTTTGAGGTGTCCATTGGGGCCGTTCCTCTATTACAGTATCTCAAGAATCCTTTAAGGGACTGTCCTTGAACTTTGCACAAATTTTCACTCTGGCTCAGGAACGAAATGATCAGATTTTGTAGTCAGTATGTCACAGGTCAAAATCATTGTGCCTCATTTTACTTTCTTATTTTTCAGTGCAGTATCTGAATAATACTTTGAAAGATTTCCTTAAACTTTGCATAAATGTGCACTCTGACACAACAATGAACTTGCTATATCCTAGAAAGAATAAAATTAAAAGCTCAAGGTCATCGGCCCTCATTTATCAACCATGCATTTGACCGAAAAGTGGGAGTACGGTCATTGTCATCTCAGATCGATGTTCATCAAGCTGGACCTAATTTGAATGTGGGCGTATGACAGAAAATCCTACATCAGGTCTGAGCTTGTGTACGCAAGGTATCATTAAGCGTGGGCTCACTCTCCAACAAATAAAATCAGTATGTAAAGAACGAAAATTTTTGTCATACACATTGTGCATTTATTAAGTGGCAGGCTCAAAGATTTTGAGCTGAATCGAGATTTGTAGATTTATCATCGACTATGTATTTTATGTTACTCATATGCATTTTTTAAACAACAGTGAGCAGTGCCAGCTTTCAGCAGATTTCCTTTCTCATATCTAATAATAAAGTGTTTCCTTTGTGGATTTATTTTAAAAATAGAGCGGCTGCTTTCAGAAAACATTACTTCTTAAACTTTTAATTCTAAAAACTGTTGTAACTTGACAGGAAACTTGCAGAGGAAATTTGATTTCCTGCAGAGTTTATACTTTTTAGATGCTTGAAAAGTAATTATACCTTTCTGTAAATTGTTGTTTTTTTCTTTGCAAAACTTCGATCAGCTTCACTGGAGCCTCGTCTGTAGGAGGAGAGAGAGAAGGACAAGCAAGGGGCGATCAAAAGTGAGGGAGTGTTGGAAATAGAGAGAAAAGAAAAACCTCAACTTTTATTACTAAGAGGGCCAAAAAAGCCTTTTCTCCTGCCTGAGGGTTGGTTACAAATAGATCCTGCTATTCAGGGGGAAATATATAAATGAAACAAAAAAACAACAATTTAACCTTTTGTCTTCCAAACTAAGAAATACATTTGCAACAAACTATTTGTTGGTGAAATTGTGTACCATCATCTTCATCTTGCAACATTTCAGGCTTTATTTTTCAGATCACCCAATCGAGAAGCAGATATGTTGGTCAACCAGCTGCTTGGCTTGCCTGTTAAGGGTTATCCTGGACATGAATGGATTATTTCATTTCTGTAACCTTTTTTTTTCTCATATGAAAACATCACAGAAAGTAAAATGTTGATATTTAGCTGTTGGCCCAGTTTTCTGAGAAATCATAGATTCATTTTTATCATCAAATTTATTTTCCTTTAACTAATTATGATTGTTAGAGCATCTGGAGATATGTGAAAAGATTTTACTTACTCTGATGTTTGCTCTTACTGTTAGATTTCTGAGAAGCTATGCAGCAACTTCACTTTTGATTTTTTCTAGTTTTCAAATAATTATATTCATGTACAGCAGCGCCAGCTAGTGGATGCATATTGGTGTTACAAACACTATTCAGAGAGGTGAATAAGAAAAGCCAGACAAAGGTGGGCTTTCACAATTTTAAACACAGTGGTAATGCAGCAAAAAGTCAACCGCATGGTTACAATGCCAGTCAAAGGGTTAAGCATCATAAAAAGAGATTATACCAGCATTCATATATTATAACTCGAACACAAACATACTGCATAGTTAAACAAGCTTGACTTGGAATTAAAGAAAATGTTGCCAGTTTACATTATTAATTACCATTATTTAAGTACAAATATTATGCCTCTACCATTTCCTAAATATATTATTAATACTTAAAATTATATTCTAATCATTATAAAAGAGATTTAGAGAAACAATCATATCAAACTAATTTCTTTAATTACTTGCAAAAAACAAAACATAATCCAAGGGGCTTCATGCAGCCCTTCTGCTCCATTATTATGGCCCACCAGTTGATCTGAAATAATAAAAAATGTATGTACATGACAAAGCCTGCTGTAAAAGCATAAAATGGGAATATCTTCAAGAAAGAAGAGCTATAATTAGTTTTTTTTTTTTTCTGAGGAACTCCCTATGCATTTAGCAAAATTAAATTAAAGATGTGAGTAAAATATTACTTGAAAACCATTTTTAGTCTGATAATTGGGATTATTGTCACCATATTTACAGTTTACCTCTCACACAACAGGTAGCTGCATACAGTCTGGGGTCCTTGTGGTCCCTCTGATGGTATCCTCCAGTCTAGTGCGTCCCATACATGGAAGTCTATGGACATGACACAAATGTAAAACTGCATATATGTCTCCAGCCTTACACCAATCAGTTACTGGAGTGGCTGTAGAATACTGTTGATGGAAAAAAATGAACTCACCTATTAGATGTTTTTGGCCAGCAGAGCATCCTCCTGAAGCCTCCTCCCGATGCTGGTGCTCTGAAATATACAGGACTCATGCTTCCCCGCCGGATACAGGGCAACAGCGTTCAGCAGACAGCCTGACGTTACATATGATCCGAGCATCTATGGAGTGTCGATTTATGTGCCATCATGAGCAGATGGTGGCTTTGGACTCACATGGGTACAGTCAGCCACAGCCCATCACACTGGGAAACAGCAGTCTCTTAAATTTCTCTTGATCACTATTTGCTGAGAATCATTGTACAGGAATTTTTTATGTTGCAGAGAGCATGACCCTGCACGTTTGTTTTTTTAACCTAAAGCTAAAGAAAGAAATGGTTTAGGAACAAAAATAGCCTTTCTCTCTAATGCTTTGCTGTTCCCCTCAGAAATAAGAGAAAAGAAGCACTTTAATGACCGAGGCTGTTAATACAGAACAAAAAAAAAAAAAAGGGTACTTACTGAACTGTGGGCTAAGTGTACTGCTGCACCCTTAATGTCCACTGTGATGAGTGGATGACCAGACTGGATAATGGAGGTCAAAGTTTGATGTAATCATGCCTGTTGCTGTTTTTCCTTCAACTGTCAAATGCAGTGTCTCAAGAACACCATGTAAGATTCACTTTAATTTTGTACAAACATCCACTCCGACTGAAGGACGAAGAAGATCATTTTAAAGGGATATGCCAACATTTTTTATCTTTCCATGTCTTGCATCTCTCCTGAGTTCATGAAAAGCAGATAGGCACCATTCTTTGAACTGTGCATGCAGTAACAAGGAAGAGACGGGCATAGCTCGCCCACCGCTAACTAGCTTAGCTCAAACACTGGGAGTCAGTGGGTAGTGTTAGCCTGCCTTTACCTACAGTCATTAGATAAACTATTTCACAACTCTAAATGGTCCTATGTGCTTCTTGTGACTCGTTTTTACCGCATTATGTTGCATTATCTATTTTTAGACCAAGATCAGTACGTTATGTAATTTTCGAAAGAACAACATATGAAACTAAAGCGCGGGGCGCATGCGCAAACCACCATGGAAGTGCCTTGTTTTGTTTACCTACTTACAAGCACGTCCGCGGTTTAGAGTTGCTGAACAGTTTATCTGATGACTGTAGGCAGAGACAGGCTAACACTACCCATTGACTCCCAGTGTTTGAGCTAGTTAGTTTCAGACGAGCTTTGCCTGTCTCTTCCTTGTTACTGCATGCACAGTTCAAAGGATGGTGTCTGTTTGCTTGTCATAGACTCGGGAGTGAGGCAAGACACGGAAAGGAGGAACGTAAAAAAAGTTGGTGTATCCCCTTGAGCACAATAGGTATATAGGTCTTTAGGGCTATAGGTCTTTCTTTTCTTTTTTGCCACTATAAATGCATCCACCCCAATAAAGAGGGAAGATTCCCAAGACCACAAATAGGTCTCAGCTCTTCCTCCTGACCCATCCCTGTCTTCCCATTGCCCATCAGTTTTTGTACCCCAAGGAGTCTTATTACAGCCAGACAGTAGTTCTGCTCCTGTAACCTTACCCCTCCTTTCTGGTGAATACTCCCACAAATATGCAGATTTGTCAAGGGGAAACATCCACATTCATTAAGCTAATGCACAGCTGTGTAAAAAAACACATTTTCTGGGAGTTTTTGTGATTTATCGGGCCACAGAGATGTGAAATTGTGTATATGGGGGTATATTAGTTATTTAAGTGATTTAGAGGTTGGCGGGGAGTACTCCTCCTCCATGCTTCATGATTTATGGTTATTGCAAAAATGTGAAATTGAGTATATGAGTATAAGCATATTACCTTATGATAATATAAGTAATTGAAGAGATTTAAGAGTCTGGGGAGGAAGGCTGTTGCATACACATCTGACGCCAGAGTAAATGGAAATGGCAGCTTATCAGACTGAAATCGCTCTCCAAGCTGAGGTGACACATCGGTAAATTTGGCTTTTGTGGCCACTGGCTTCATATTGTTTGTCTCCTGATATATTTGATGGTGTATCAGGGGGATATGAAATGCAGGAGTTATGAGATGTCATATTAAGCGAATGAAGGGGGATGTGAAATATGGTGATATCCCGTTGTGTTGGAATATTGTTTGGGTATTTTTGCACAGAGACAGGTGGCTGAGGGATGCTGAAAGCCCAGAGCGGTGCCACCTCCACAGCCATAAAAATATCCATTGCCATTATATCTGCTTAAGTGGGTTTTCCTTATTATACTTTCCTATTAATCTTGGAGTAGCAGATAAGGGTGAAGGGTCAGCCTTAAATGGATTTGGTTTCCTCAGGCTGGGCTCTCGTGCTCCAGAATGACTCTGAGCAGTGCTTTCAATCAGCGCTGCCACCGCTCACTGTGGTAATGATGGCCGGGGCTTCATTAAGAAGCTCGTTAAGTCCCCTCGTTAAGCCGCGGGGCCGTTAAGGCTTTGATTGTTAATGGCTCTTCGTTAAGGAGGCTGAGGAACCAGGCTCCCGAGGTGGTCCTGACCAGTCGGGTGTTTTGGACAATTGGCCCCAGTTGGCCCCCGCAGACGATGGAGGACGAGAATGAGTCTGAACTCAGTGTAGGTCAAATTGAAACATCTCTCTGTGATCATGAACGATCCTACCTGGAACATTACAGCTTTAATATGCAACTTAATGAAACAAGGACATTTTCAAAGTAACACCTTACAAGCAGATGGGAGAAAGACCATCAAAAACAATTTCTGATCATTGGTGATCTCTTACTTTGGGCAATGTTCCCAGCAGGCCTTTAAGTCAAGTCTATTTGTCTCAGTAGTATAATTTTTCATATTTTAGAATTAGAATTATTTAGAAAAAGTTGATGACATTGTACATAGCAAGTCCTAAAGTAATACCTGAAACCTCTAACTGTACCAAGAGGGTACCAGGCCTTTAGATCAAGCACACTTTTCATTAAAAATATGTTATTATCTTGGAGGTAAAGTCATCATTATTTTAACACTGAGCAATTACCATCTTAATACCTCATCAATCCTCAAATGATAACTTGGATATTTCTCTCCAAACTGCAACAAGTTAACCTTGCAGAGCAGGTGATTCTGGCTAAATCACAAACATCTGAAAAATTACTAGGGCATTTAAATTCTAAAATGCTGAAGTTTTGGTTTAGGTCTTTATTTCATTCTGTAAGTACATAAAACATTTAGTACAAACAAAGCAAAATCTCAAACATGTGAATGAAAAGGAGCAGAATAAAGAAAAAACTTATCTTATAAATTACCAGGCCTTTATATGGAGACGGCTATTCATTTTGTGTATCAAAGTCTTTGAGTCCTTTTTTTCATATTTGAGAACAAAAAATCCCAATAACATTATGTAAATCCTCATATAATAACCAACAGCCCTTATTTAGTAAATTGCAGAGGGTATCAAGTCTTTTATATTGATTTTATTGGAGGTAGGCCTGTGTTTAAATTCTCTCCTTAAAGTTGTTTCATTATTCATTTATTAGAAAAAAAAACAAGTAAAAACAACTATGAAAACAATATACCAGACATCTTAGGTTAGTGACAGAGCCTTTATTTTCCCAAATTAAAAATGTACAAGGCTTAAATATGAAGGAAACTTTTTAATTCAGGTGGGTTTTTTGAAGTCTGTCTGAGAATTAAAATTATTCATATCTAATTACAAAGCATTCATTAATAGTAGACGTTCAGTAACCTTGCAGTGCAAATGGACCTGATTTAATGTCTGTCGGCCTAAAAGGATTGTGAGCTGCCCAAAAAGGCACAGCCCTAATCAGTGCCCTTGAGGAAGAGGTGGGAGCTATGAGCAAGATCACAACAGGAGCTGACTGCTAGTACAGAGATTAGCATAGATGCTAACAGCTACCACAGAAGTTTTATCAAATCTGGACCACATCTCTTTATTAAATGAAAAACAATTAACAACACCACAGACTTTTCTACAGAAGTGATATTTCTTTCTCCACTTCAACCTGTTCTGTCAGGTTTGTTTTATGAAGTGGCCAACGTTCTGTCCTTTTCCCGCCTACTACATTAACTGATTGGCTTGTAATAAATGTGGTTTATGGAATAATCATCAGGTTACCTGCCTAATATGCATTTGAAAGGTTCTCCCATTCCCAAAAAACTTTCTATTGGCTCTTACCCAAATGGACTATTGAAACACATTGAAAGGTCTGTCTGGTTTGTTAGACCTTAAGAGTCTCTTTTACCGAGTGGTGTTTATTGCTGATATTTTGATATGAATTATCCATTAACATACAGGTACAAACACACATAAAATATTTGCAAGAAAGCCAGATTTTTCATGATTTTTTAAAAATAAATTTAGACCAATGGACCCCTCTATAACACCCTATTAAACCAAAATGTTGTTTTAAACCACAAAATTTCATCATTTACTGAAATATTTATTCAGCCTCTGTAGCAGATACAGACATAAATAATTGAGTGCTTAAGCCTCCATTCTAACTGTGAATGATTCCTTTGGCCTAAAAATGTATTTTCTTTTTTCTAAAGTCATCAATTACTAAAATTAAAACCAACAATATTTTCAAAGCACATTCTAAGTAGGGCTGAACGATTTTAGGAAAAGATCTAATTGTGATTTTTCTGGCAGATATTGAGATTTCAATTTGATTCACGATTTTCTTCAAATCAAGCTTCAGTGCAATATTCACTATATTTACAGTACAGACAACAGTAACAAAATCAATGATCAAAAGCACATAACACGTTATTCATCATCTGATATTGATGATAAATAATCTGTTTTCATTATTTAAGGGATACTCCAACTTCTGCTCCTAAACAGAGGCTTTGTGTTGTTGACCTGCTTAACAGCACTTTTGCGGTGGAGATGTGACGTTCGCGAACAAGCCGACTCTTTTGAACAGCTCTTTTAAGTGAACAATGAGAACCGATTCACAGTTGTTAGTAAATTTGCATCGCAAGTCATTCTTAAATGCAAATTGCCTGCAAATTTGTAAAATAGTATATGTGTAAAATAGTTGACACAGTAGATCATGGGTCAGTCTGGAGCGCTGCAAAAAATTTGGTGATCACATGATTGTGTTGTCTGAAATTGTGATTTCAATCAGAAAACAATAAATCGTTCAGCCCTAATTCAAAGTACAAGCCCACAAATGTCACATTAGGTTTAAATGGATTATCAGTCTAGTTAATGATTAGTACTATAAGACTTATTCTTACAAATTACTGTAGGTGCAAATAATATGGTATTATTATATACTAGATACAATTGCGGGACCACGGCCCGACTCCAGATGGATTAAACCTTGAGTTTTGAAATTTGTCTTTGACTTCAGTTTTTAGGTGAAAGGCCAGCTTAAGTAATATAATATTTTACTGCTAAAAAGAAATGCTCACCATTAAGAACTTGAAAAAATCACACCAAACCGCACACCAAAAGTAGCTCCTTTCAAGAAATTAAATTAAACAGTCAGTGACATTTTGAGTGATACGCCTCTTCCTCAGACTTAAGACTGAAGAGTTAAAAGTGTCAAAAACTTCACATGATACAAAAATAACAAACACTAATATCTTTGCAAATATATACATTGTTGGTACACATCCGACACACAAACAACTGCATGATTTATCTGCATAAAATTATTGTATATATACTAGATATATTTGTAAAGATATATGAACATTAATATTCTCTATAAATTCAGTACCTAATGATCTGCTGGTTATATTGCATATATATATAACCATTATATTCGGCAGGTCAATAATGTTAGTTTAAACTTTTGTATATATTTGTAATTTAGATAGATATGCTGATTATAACTACATGTTTTGTCTTTCCTTTTTTTGGTACCTAATTAGATTGTGATGTCTTCCAGCTGGGCTGGGTCACATGTGTCCTTGTGTATATTGGAAACAGCAACTCACAAACCACTTTGTAAGTCTGAGGAAGAGCCATACAGCTGATTTTTCAAATTAAGTTCTTGAAGGGAGCTACTTTTGGTGTGCGGATCTCTTTGTGCTTTGTCATGTGAGTTTTTTTTGGATCAAGCACCCAACCAGGGATGTGCGTGTCTACTTTGTCCTTTTCTCTTTCACCATCTGAAAAGACAAATGTTAAAAGCCTTTAAAGCTGTGAAGTTTAAAGTAGAAAAGGCAGAGGGAACAGCATGTTCATCCTTAATACTACACCCAGGTTTCCTTCTATGTCTTTGTTCGAACCACCCCTATCTTATGAGCTTCACCATGTAGTGGGTGTTATCACTATTACACATTACTCAGACATAGGCTGGTTGCATAAGCTGCTCACTGGCCTGATTATCTATTGACTTCTATACTTTGTTGAGCCATGAATGCTCCAGTGATTAACCAGTATAGGGTCTGTGTACAGCATCAGCAGTCGAGGGCCTTAGGTCAGATTTCATTCATCCCCTGATGAGAGGAGAAGAGACTTGGCCTAGATTCATGTTAACAAGCAGTTGACCTTTAACCATTGGAGTCATGTGGCAGTCACAGTGACGCAGGGACACAATACCAAGTGAATGGCACACAGAATCCACAAATAAAAAAATCCAACAGACTGACAGTGCAGAATAACTGAAAATGTTTTATTTTGGGCCGTTCCTTTAAATAACTTTGCCTCTCTGAGCTGCAAATACTTGGCTGGAACTTCAGCTGCAGAGGACGGTAAAAAGTTCAAATCTGTCTACTCTGCATCTTTCTCCAACTTCCTTGTATTCTCCTTGAAGCCTCATATGCTTTAACTTTCCAACTTTCAGTCAATGAAATAATATCTGCACTGTTTGCTAGTGAGATCCCTGTGAATGCACCATATAGAGAAGGATATCAATGACATATCTTCAAATATTTATTATCAATTACAGTCGCAGTGCCTGTGAAAATCAACTACTGCGTCCCCATTACTGAGCTGAACCATGTTATTTTTACCAGTTTCACTTAACAAGTTAAAGCTCAGATAGAAAATAAGTAAATACAAAGCAAAATACACACTGCAAGAAGGAACCCACAGCTCTAAGAGTTTATTTCCACCTTAATAAGATATCCAAAATTACACTATATGTATTTGCCGACAGGAACAGAATACAAATAAAGTAGTCAAACAAACGGCAGAACATGGATGTTTGAAGTTTATGAGTACGTGTAACTCAGTCTATAAGGGTTTAGGCTGGGGGACAGAAGGTGGGCAGCTCAAGTCCCGATTGACCATACTTGGAGGTTGGTTTGGCAGCTGGGTAGATGCAAGCTGGGGCACTGGCGCCGGTTACAGCAGTTGATAACGCAGCTGAAGGGGTTGTTGTCCCTTGTCCCTGGACTCTTAAACTTCATTGCATATAAGCCCGTATAAATGAAGTCGGGTTATTTTTGGTGGGGCAAACAGATCGACAGGAATGATGTATGACAAAGTGCTGACTCAGCATGCGCTCCCACTGTCTTTATTGATAGGAAAGAGACAGTGAATAGGTGTTGAGAGAGAGAGTAGGAAAGGACATTTTGCAAATGGGCCTAAGGCTGAGTTTTGAATCCAGGCTGGGAGAAGCGTGTATGGGACGTGCCCGGTTGATACCACTTTGCCCATCCAGCACCCCAAAGCTAATCATTTTTAATGGTTGTTTAACACACTTAATTTAAAATGGATGGGCCAGAAGAAAATTGGAAAAGTCTTGTGCTGAGTAAATAGATGTGAAACTCAGGTAAACCTCAAGTATTAGGGTCAAAGGTCAAATTGCACCAAATTGTCTGTCAAGGTTATTTACAGACACATGCTGACATAGCAAAAATGCAGTACTATCTGAAAATCAGTAGATGCCTTTGGACTCATGGGTCTTCACTGGGACATCACTCTGTCTTCCCTTGTCAGGGCTGCTGCTTGGTAAAGGCAGTACAGGCAAATGCTAAGCAAAGCGAGGTGGAGATCATGTGGTTTAAAAGAAAGAATAATCCATCTCAGTTTTGAATCATATCATATCATTTACATTATTTTAATACTATTATTTAATTATGTGACTTAAACATTGGATGGGTGATAGTCATGGTCCTGTTTTCTATTTAAGCTGAGGAAAAAGTTATGTTACTTTCACTGTATTTATCATTTTTGTGTAAAAACAGTAATTTGACACTAAATTTCAGGGTAGGGCAACATTGGTCACCAAAGGGGCCACATCATTGTGTATTCTCAGCATCAGAGGGCCAATCATAATAAATAAAATTATGCTTATACATAGGTGATCAACAATAAATGTAAATTAGAAAATAAATGGATATCTGGCTTTCATTAGAATTTCTATTTCTATTTCTAAGCCCAAAACCAGACCATAAAGCTCAATTTAATGAGGGCAACAAAATAAAGCCATTTAAAGATCCCTTTCCAATTAATAAATTAGTCTATATACTAGTCTATGTCTCTATATCTCTTACCTTTATTTTCCCAGTAAGTCCAGAAGAGAATTAAATTCATTTTCCAAAAGTATCCCGGCCAAGGTGGTGGTTATAAAAATCATAGTTTTTGGACATTAATTTCAGTTCATACATCTAATTTTACAGAAAACAGTTTTAGAACATAATATCTACTGCAAGGCGGCATGGTGGTGCAACAGGTAGTGCACGTGCCTCACAGCAAGAATGTCGCCGGTTTGATCCCCGGGCCAGGCAGGGGGGTCAAACTGGCATCACAAGGCCTTTCTGTGTGGAGTTTGCATGTTCTTCCCGTGCGTGCGTGCGTGGGTTCTCTCCGGGTACTCCAGCTTCCTCCCACAGACCAAAAACATGCTCATTAGGTTAATTGGTGACTTCAAAGGTATGAGTGCTAGAGTGAATAGTTGTCTGTCTCCTCACCTCTCGCCCAATGTCAGCTGGGACAGGCTCCAGCCCCCTGTGACCCTGAAAGGGATAAGCGGTATAGATAATGGATGGATGGATGGATGGATGGATGGATATCTACTGCAACATTTCTGATTGTTTCTTAATCATCACAAGATGCCACAGCCATGAGGGCCAACTTTGCCAGATCATGATTATGTTGATTATGAGGTAACAATGTTGGAAATAGTTGGAAATATTTGAACTGCTTCAAACCAAACCGTCATGCTGCAGCTCAAAAGTAGGTTTTTCCTCTTGCCTATTACAAGCTTAAAAAATCATGGCGGTTAGAATTGTGCGTTACAATAATCACACAGAAACAAATTTGTAAGTGTCAAAGTTTTTGTTTTCACTACAGACCTTATTATCAGCAATGATCCAAGAACACAGCAAAAAAATCCCAAATGCTTTTAGTCGAGCGAAACAGCAGGATGCTAACTACTGCTTTGGTCTTCCCTGCACCACTCTATTGTGTTTTCTGTGACTCAAAATGATCACACGAGTTAGAGGCGGGCTGTCCTAGATCAAGGCACTGGTTACCCAGACGCTGTAGATATTGTCCCATATGTAGAAATTCCTGCAGACAGTGGTGAGTAGAGTGTGTTTTTGCTGTCTCACAGGTAGCAGTAAAACTGATACTGTTCACTCACCCAGTTCTGATAGCCCACTTTTATTTTTACCATTTTGAAATGAAGTGAAATGCAGTCAGGGCAGCGTGACTAAACATTTGAAAGTTTGTCTTTTGAAATGCTGCCATGATTTTTCTATATTTAAAGATGTCATGATTGTAAGACAGATGATGTACTAGGCTGTCTGTTCTTTAGGATGTAAGTGTCACTATATTTTACTGACGCTACGATAGATTATATAGGAACACTTTTTTTATTTGGGCTGTGAAATCTCATATAAAGTCTCTTCTGAGGTTGGTTCTTATTTCCATGTGAATGCCATATATGCAGTCAGTCTTTGAAGTGCCATCAATATGAAGCCCTGTTACAGTTCTGGGAGGTTTTGTACGAAGTGAGTAAAGGAGAGGATTTTTGTCAATGTTACACAAAAAAACAACAAAGGGAAAATGTTGAGAAACTTATTATCCTGAGTGCTGGTCAATATAAGAAGAGGTTGATTTAAGGGAGCAGGAACAGGCAAAAAGGAAAGAGCAGATGAGGACAGCTGCTGAGACAGTGTATTCAAGTGAAGAGACTCAATCAGTGTAATTCAGCGAACACACTGGACATATTATGACGGCCTATACATGTCAAAATACATGTCAAACAAATTTGACTATCAAACTAAACTAAATATCATTGATGAGCCTGGAGTTTGGCTGCTTTTTCTACAGTACATGGCCTGACCGTTGGGTATTGTTTGGGTTTTTCCAATATTGTTACTAAATCAATACTTTGAAAACAAACAACTAATCTTTTTCTGTATTTGTATAACTCCAAATCATAGCAGATGTTGTTTCAAGATATTTTACTAGTTTCTAATCAAATATTGCAGAGTCCAGCCCAAAACATAATTTTACCTTTTTAAAGAAAATATGGCCTGTGTTACTTATAAGGAGAAAAAAACTGCCAATGGAGGGGGGTAACCTGACTCAGCAGATGGATTGTTTAATATATTTCACTAATTCATCTGAGCACCATCCTATAGAAAGTGTTTGGTGATGGGCAGAACCTTTTGAGACCTTATCCAGCAGCTGATTGGACAATCGTTCTTTCAATCACATTCATTATGGGCCAATCAGATATTGTAGTAGGCGGGTGCTACTGCCCTGGTGTAAAGGACACAACATGAGCCAATATGTAGAACAAACTCTTGCCAATACATGTTGGAAGTTTGTAGTGTTGTTATTTGTTTTACCTTAAATAAAGCAACTTGGTCAAGACCTGATAAAACTGTGACTGAAGCTGTTAGCACCTATGCTAATCTCTGTATGAACAGTCATGTCCCGCTTTCGTCTTGCTTGCAGCTCCCACTTCTTCCTGCTCTAAAGTATGTGGAATGGGCCGTGTTGCTTTGGATGCTCACAGCCAAAGGGAGAACATGCAAATGCAACACAGAAGAATCATGGTGGACATGGGGAGTTGAATCAGAAATCTTCCTGTGAGGCACGCACACTAACCTGCTGCACCACTGTGTAAAATTTTGTCTGTGGAAAATAAGACAAAATCAACCTGCCAGTTGGCGTTGGCTTGCATGTCTCTGGGACTGACACCTGAAAAACATCAGATTGTCCTCAAAGAAACAAATGGGTCTAACGGTGAAAAACACTGCACTTCACAGGTTAAGCACTGAGAAGCTTCTAACCTTTCCGCCATGGTTTCAGATCACACTGGTGTGACAGTACAGCACTCATCTAAAAGACAGGATCATCTTTTTGCTTTGATACTCAAATCAAGACTTTGTAAAGAAGTGATCCACATGGTCAATATGGACTTAAAAATCTGTTTTAAAAGGCAAATTATTTCACCTAAAGGGATACGGCAACATTTTTTTTTTTGTTTTTGTTTCTTGCCCACTGCTAATTAGCTTAGCTCAAGCACTGGTGTTAGCCTGTCTCTGCCTGCAGTCATCAGATTAATTCTTCAACAACTCTTAACAGTCTTGTGTGCTTGTTGTGACTTGTTTTTTACCATGTTGTGTTATGTTATCTATTTTTAAACTAAGATTAAGACTTTATGTGATTTTTGAAAGAGACACACTCAAAACTAGACTGCAGGGTGCATGTCCAAACCACCTCGGATGTGCTTGTAAGTAGGTCAACAAAACAAAGGCTCTGTTTCAAGTAGAAGAAGATTGGTACTAAGCATTGTGGCCGACTTTGTAATCGAGGGCAAGGATGATTTCTTTGGGATTTTGTTTGCATGTGTTTCTTTCAAAAATTACATAAAGTGCTAATCTTTGTCTCTCCAAACTTCATTTAGAGTCGCTGAAGAGTTTATCTGATGACTGTAGGCAGAGGCAGGCTAACTCTACCCACTGACTCCCAGTGTTTGAGCTAAGCTAATTTACGGTGGGACGCACGAATGGTGTCTATCTGCTTGTCATGGACTCGGGAGTAAGGCAAGACATTAAAACAAAAAAAGATGGTGGCGTATCCCTTTAAACACACTTCAATAACAACCCTTTATCAACCCTTGGGAAATACAACTGAAAGAGCGTTAAATCTCTGGAGCAGCCTGAGCGTGTGTGCTCCATGACTCACTGTCACACTGACATAGTTCAGAGATGAGCTTAAATAGAGCAGATCAGTAATGTTAGTGGTGAACACTTGAGCGCCTTTGCTTTGACATGAGAAAACTGCTGCTGTGGGAAGAGATTACTGACACAGACTGAACTGACAGCTTCATCAAACTATGGAAAAGTGCAGAAGGAGACCAAAGTGCTGCTGTTTTCATTGCAAAACTACACTGAAAAGTTGTGTGCTGACAGGTTACAAATGTATTTGAAGAGAATTACACTGTAGAAAAATCCAAAATGTCAAACAGAGGGTTTTTTTCAGTATCTCCTCCTCATAAATCACTTTTGACTCTTTTATGTGATGTGTGTTTTATTAAAATAGTAGATTACAAGTGCAATTCTACAACATTATGCTATTCCTATTGATTCTGCAATGGCATGTTATTGGTGTCCTTGTGTTTAATCGCAAAGTTGAAAGAATAACTTTCACTGCTGTCATCTCTGTGGAGTCTTTTTCATGGAAAAGTGTCATTGATTGTCTTCCTGAGTGATGATTTACATTGTTCAGGCTCCACATCGTCAAGTTTCTGTGCAGCTATGTCTCTTTTTTCACTTGTATCTGCTTTTGCTGTTTGGTATTTGTTCTTCTAGCTGTGTATATCATGGTATTTGAGCTCTGAGCCTGTAAAGACTGTTATGAATTGCAGAGACACAGCCTATGAAAGTCGCTTGCTGCTTCTCTCGCTGCCTGTAACTGCTTAGTATTTTGAACGCATCTCATGGTTTATCTTCCTCATTGTTTTACTTTGGATGCAACCTAAAAAGGGATAACTATTGTTAAAGTAAATGCCAGCTCTTGCCAGCACTCTCTGTGTCACTATTTTTTTGCACATTTAAAGCTGCAAAATGAACAACACAATAAATAGAAGCAAACTTTCAATAGCATCAGGTCTGTTGATTTCAGTGAGTGACAGCTGCTTTGACGTCATGACTGCATATGTCTCAGATAAAGTGGTGCCATTAAAATCAAGGCCCCGGACTACTTTTTGGTCTTAAAAGTGTTATTTACATGTGCACCATAGGTCAACATACACCAAGAAAATACCTGCCTATGTATGGACATGGCTTTAGTGACAGATAATACATATAGTATTTACATTTGTATAAATAATAATCCTGTCCCTTATCATTTTATAGAGCTCCATGGCTCCTCACAACATCTTCACATTCCAGCTTAACCCCCGTCTGTATGTCAAAAAATGCAAATATTCTTTTTTTAGGACAGTAAACACTGCAAGTACTCAGATCTCAGCAAGTGTGCGTGTCTATTTTCAAGTCAAAATATCTAAAACACTAATCCTCATTCACTCATTAACAAGTCCAGATAAATATCTTACTTTAAGGAATAAAGGGCAAAAATAAGGCATTGAACTGCCTGTAATGACAAGAAAATATCTGCCAATGGAACAAGCAAGTCTTCATATTTAAAGTCTACTCTGGACAACAAAAAAATTCATTGTAAGGTTTTTTAAGGTAAATTTGTCTTGTCTCATTGGAAGATTATTTGACTTATTACACGCAACTCAGTTTTTATTTTTAGTATTTTTAACTTTGAATAAGATCTTCATCCAGACATGTCAAGAAATTGTGGCTTAGAATCAGTCTGGTGAGATATTTTTGACTTGAAATTGGACGAATACTCTCACCTAGATCTGAGTTTTTATAGTGCACCTACTCTCAGAGGCCTTTGGTGACCACTAAAACCAGATTCTTACATATTGTTGCCTCAAACAGCTACATGAATGAACACAGCCATTCCTCAAACATATAATAAGAGTAGATTTGGTAGTTATCAAAAGAACCCCCCTGCAGTGACACCACGGGGTGCACGGATACAGAAACCAGGTTTCAGAACTGCAGTGAGTCTATTTCTAGTTTCAGTGCTTCGTGCTCCTACACAACCCTCTATTTTTTCGCTGGAGTGCTTTAAGACTTTCCCATCTGCATCTTCATTTGGAGTGCTGTTCAACTTTTTGACTCGGTCTTGGATTGTTCACACAGTTTTAGCTTTCAACTTCCCGACTGTCTGAACTTATGATTGCTTCCCTCGCCATAAACAACCTTCTCAACATCCGTGTATTATCATTTACCCCCCGGAAAGCTGGCGTATCCGTGCTATTACCCTCCCTTGAAATATGGCGTTCCTCAAAGTGAATGAACATTTCGATTCGCAGTATCCTCTCTCGTTTCATTTCTTGAATGTGCTTAGCTGTTTCCACACAACAATGCCCCCCTCAGCTACTCCCCCTCGCCGCTCCTATGTCACCGTGTAGTTGCTCCTTTCTCTCTCAGAAGTCATAATGTCACACTTTCTTATGAGCGGTGGCTAATTTAGCGCTACCTTTTTTATCATCACAGTTAATATTCCATCCACGTAGGTGCGAGGTAATGAGATTGAATCTTGATGTGCATGGTGCGTCCCGCTGGCGTGTCTTTCTGGTCAGGGACAGAGGACAATGTGGAGCCTTCCCTGATATTACCTCTCCCTGCATGAGAGGACGATGGCTGCTCTGCTGCTCCGCCATCCCGCCGGGCGCTGATCCAATAAAGCTCAACACAGCAGTGTGATCGATACAGCATGTCCCAGCACCTGCACACCTCCAGTCTCTCTCTCTCCATCGTACACACCTATTAGTTAAGGAATAATTGATCGGCCCACTGTTCATTATTCCTTTGATTTGGAGCTTTCATTAAACAGTCCAGGCGTTGCATGTGCACAGACTGGTAAGCTCTCACGGTTCACAGCTGCTGCGATGTGAAAAGAGGCTTTAAGAGTGAGCGGGGGAGTTTGTGTTCGGGATATCATTGAGATTAAGGAGATCCTGGTTCATAACGGAGCTTACTGTAGAAACCAGAGAGCTGAAACACAATCAGAGCGAAGAGTGAATGTGAGGAGGGGGCAGGGCCTGATATAGAAACCAGGAGGCCTCAGGCAAAGACCAACGTGAGGCCTCCCGACACTTTGCTAAAACCCATTCTCGATCGTGAGCAAAATACTTCTAACGCTTTTCAGGGGCTTTTTTTAATTAAGATTTTATCTCAGATTTACAGTTAGGAGGCAAATGCATTATTGTAGTTGTATTTATGATAGGCTTGTCTTCACACCCTGCAGATGCTTTTCTGAGTTTTTGTTTTTTCTCCTTTAACCTTCCCCACTGCACAGCAATACGACAATTTACTCACAATACAACTTACAATGTTTACTTATACCTAGGGATGGGAAATACTGGAAAACACAATCTAATTTCATTATGGCAGTTTCATGATCTCAATTTTTCTCTTTGTTTTCATTTTTACACCTTTCTTTGCAAGTTACAAAACAGGACCAAACTAGCATGTATAAATATTATTTTGACTACATAAATTCTGAACTAATAATTAAAAATTTTAGGCTATTTAGATTCAAATTTTAACTGTCTTGACCAATAACATATTTATGGCATGTCGTATTAAAATACACTGCCTGGCCCCAAAAAAATTGCCACTGAAAAATAGGTCACACACTTTAATATTTCACCTTTAGCTTTGATCACAGCACGCATTCGCTGTGGCTTTGTTTCAATAAGCTTCTGCAATGTCACAAGATTTATTTCCAACCAGTGTTGCATTAATTTTTTCACCAAGATCTTGTATTGATGATGGGAGAGTCTGACCACTGCGCAAAGCCTTCTCCAGCACATCCCAAAGATTCTTAATGAGGTTAAGGTCTGGACTCTGTGGTGGCCAATCCATGTGTGAAAATGATGTCTCGTGCTCCCTGAACCACTCTTTCACTATTTGAGCCCAATGAATCCTGGCATTTTCATCTTAGAATATGCCCGTGCATTTAGTGAAGAAAAAATCCATTGATGGAATTACCTGGTCCTTCAGTATATTCAGGTAGTCAGCTGACCTCATTCTTTGGTCACATAATGTTGCTGAACCTAGACCTGACCAACTGCAGCAACCCCAGATAACAGCACTGCCCCCACAGGCTTGTACAGTAGGCACTAGGCATGATGGTGCATCACTTCACCTGCCTCTCTTCTGACCCTGATGCACCCATCACTCTGGAACAGGGTAAATCTGGACTCATCAGACCACATGACCTTCTTCCAGTCCTCCAGAGTCCAATCTTTATGCTCCCTAGCAAACTGAAGCCATTTTTCCCAGTAAGCCTTACTGTTTAGTGGTTTTCTTGAGGCTTCACAGCTGTTCAGTCCCAATCCCTTGAGTTCCCTTCACATTGTGCTGTGTGGAAATGCTCTTACTTTCATTATTAAACATACCCCTGAGTTCTACTGTTGTTTTTCTTCAATTTGATTTGTTCAAACGTTTAAGTGATCGCCGATCACGATCATTCAGGATTTTTTCCAACCACATTTCTTCCTCAAAGACGATGGTTCCCCACTATTCTTCGAGTTTTAATAATGTGTTGGACAGTTCTTAACCCAATTTTAGTAGTTTCTGCAATCTCCTTAGATGTTTTTTTCTGCTTGATTATCCTCTTCTTAAACAGACTAACATCTTTTCCACGACCACAGGACGTGTCTTTGACATGGTTTTTCCAGAAATGAGAAGTGACTCATTGCATCAGCTGGGGTTAAATAACTTGTTGCCAGCTGAAAGGTAATCGCCCATGCAGTAATTATCCAATAGGAGGCTTGTACCTATTTGCTTTGTTAAATCCAGGTGGTAGTGTATTTGCCATCTTGCAGTTGAAATTATTGGTAATCAGGTTGTGGATGTCTGCCAATAAAAGGTATAAAACGGTTATTTCCCTGCTTTATGAACAATTGTGTCAAAGAAATGTTCCTCTTTTTTTGCATCATTTTAGAATTATAATTAATTTAAGTGTCTTATGTTTTTGAAACTATTTCTGTGATTATAATACAAATTCTAATCAAACCATAAATAAATTAATTTGAAAGCATATAGACTTGAAATTATCTGGCGTTCTGCTCATATTTAGCCTTATAGAATTTCTATACAGTGTATATGCAACTATGTACAAAATTACAGGATCTTCTTCAGTTAGATGGATTGTTAAGGCACACATTTTTCCATCCATAACAGGGTCATGCAATAAACTGAGGAAGTTAACTTATTGTAGTAACATTATGATGTTGATTTTATTCATTGATTAAAGGGACAGGACTGAATGACAAACAGAGGGATGACAATGTGTTACATGCAAAAACTTGTCAACTGAGGGAAGAAACAGAGCTGCAGACAGACGAAAGTGACTTCAAGCCAAATGCATGGTAATCATTATTTATATGGTGAAATAGATTTTTAATAGCACTGAGTTCTGGATCTCACAGTCATCATTGCCTCCCTCTGCAACAAATCCCCTCTGGTTTAAGAGTTTTACTTGTGATTCTGTAATCACACCAGATGATCCTCGTTTTGAGAGGTGGAGGGGCTTATTAACGCTCCTTTAAGACTAATAAAGGCAGAACTAGAAAGCACTGGAGAGCGAAACACTCCACCAAGGTAGCTCACATATTGCTGTTACACCTATAAGTAATAGTTCCATGATAAAGTTACCATCATTACATGATTCTTTGACTCTGAAAACCCACACCTAGCACTCAGAATCATGTCGAAGTCATTATTTATCTTATTTTTATCCAGTAGTTTTTGCGTAATCTTGCTAACAAACAGACAAGCAAACTGAGGTTGGCAGGGACATAACCTCCTTGGTGGAGGTAGTAATTACAGGGTTATCTCTGTCCTTCTGATGACTGTGTTGCCGTCACTTTCTGTCTGTTCAGGATGATCTCTTTCTTAAATTCCACTGTGCTAACATCACACATCCAAACTTTTTGGAGTAGATTGTGTGAAAAGTTGTGATCCGTCTGAGTGAATGTATTCCTTACCACTTATATTTTATAGGATTTATAAAAGGCTATTTTGCTTAACATGGAAAATGCCACTATTTACGCAAAATTGAGAACAACAACAACAAAAAAAAAACAAGAAAATCCTTCTTTAGACTCTCAGTGGCTGGAGAGTTGACTGGTAACTGGATGAAACTCGACTGGCATTTGTCTGGCAGGGGAAAATTGAAATGGCTGTATCTAAAGCAGTTCCAAAGAACTTTTTACAGCCTTAGCTTTAAGTTTTAGTTTCATTCTCAGCGTGACTCTTCTGAGGAAAGCGGGGGCTGCAGCATAGAACTACAGTAGATAGAAAGAGTATGATCTATGATTGTTATATCACTTTATTAACTACACATTACTAGTACCTGGTTCAACCCCCTTTTGCCTCCAGAACTTTCTGAATTCACCATGGTATAGATTCAATAAGGTGCTTGAAATATTCTGCTGAGATTTTGGCTCATGTTGTCCTGATAGCATAACACAGATGCTGCAGATTTGTGACTGTCACATATATGATATCGGTCTCCTGTTCCACCACATCTCAAAAGTGCTCCATTAGATTAATATCTGGTGACTGTGGAGGCCTCTGGATCACAGTGAACTCATTGTCATGTTCGAGAAACCAGTTTGAGAGTATTTGAGCTTTGTGACATGGTGTGTTATCCCGATTGAAGTAGCCATCAGAAGATGGGTAAAGTGAAGGGATAGACATGGTCAACAGCAATACTGAGGTAGGCTGTGGCATTGAAATGATGCTCAGTTGGTACTAAGAGGCCCAAAGCATGCCAAGAAAATACCCTCTGCATTACACCACCATCAGCCTAAACCATTTATCTATTGTCTATTTAGCCTATTATTGGCCTTTTATTATTATCATCATTTATTCTCAAAAATGGATCAAATGTGTCTTTTGGTAAAAATACACAACCCTTCAACACATATATGTTACCACAGGAGGAGTAAAAGAAAAACACGTTTTCCCAGGGCTTTTTTTAAACATTTATTTTGTCCTTGTTTTTGTTAAATCATATTATTTTTACCATGTAAGGTTGTCCGCACCAGCCTAAACCATTCATACAAGGCAGGATTGATCCATTCTTTCATACTGTTTGCACAAAACTCAAACCCTACAACCTGAAAGTCCCTGCAAAACTGTCCAGTCTTCTCTTCTCCAGTTTGTAGTTTCAGTTTCCTGTTCTCAGGAGTTGCTGTAACTTCTGCATCAACATTTGACATGTTGTGCATTCAGAAATGTTCTTCTGCACACCTCACTTGTGACAAGTAGTTATTTGAGTTAGTGTTCTCTTTCTATCTTGACCCTCTCTGGTCATTCTGACCTCTGGTATCAACAAGGAATTTCTGCCCAGGTAACTGCCACTTGCTGGATATTTACTCTTTTTCAGACCATTCTCTGTAATCCCCTGGAGATGGTTGTGCATGTTATTCCCAGTAGATCAGCAGTTCCTTAAATGCCGTCAGGCCTATCTGGCACCAGCCACAGCACCGTGCCACGTTCAAACACTTCAATCACCTGTCTGATGCTCTGCTTGAACTGTAGCATGTCGTCAGCCATGTCTACATGCCAATACATTGAATTACCACCATGTGATTAGCTGATTAGCTATTTGCCTTGACAAGAAGTGAAACAGTTGTACCTAATGAAGTGTATATATATCTTGTAATTGTTCCCTTGAAGCGTAAGGCCTGGGGTGATTTCCTACCTCGGCCTAATGTTAAAAGCATAGCTGTGAAGGTTTTATTAACTGTGGTTTTTTTTTTTCTAACTGTTAAAATTCATGATGTCCTGGAGGCAGGCAGAGGATAATCTGCTTGTTTTGTCTTTACTGTCTGTCACAGAAAAAAAGGGCAAACTCAATTTTTAACTGGTGTTTACTCTTGTCTTTTCCTCCCTTCATCTTCTTTATCCTCACATACTTCCACTCCCTGTCCTCTCCTCGCTGTTTTTCCTCTATTTGCTCTTTCTGTCACTTTTCGTCCATCCTTCTCTATCTCTCAGCTCCACACCGACATGGACAGGAATGATGGACGCACTAAATATGTCCTGCGAGGCGAGGGGGCGGGCTCGGTCTTTGTGATCGACGAGAAGACTGGAAACATTCACGTCACCAAGCCACTGGACCGTGAGGAGAAGGACGAGTACCGTCTCATCGCCACAGCCACAGACAGGCAGACGGACCGGGCCCTGGAGCCCTCGTCACAGTTCATAATCCGGGTGCAGGACATCAACGACAACCCGCCCGTCTTTGATGAAGGCCCCTACAGTGCCACCGTGCCTGAGATGGCAAATATAGGTAGGAGAAGCTGCTGGGGGTGTTAAAAATTTGTGAGAACAAGACAGAGGAGAGTGAAGATCCCCAGGAGTCCGATATGAAGTAATTGCCATCATATATGTGATAACCATAATCATAAATTGCAAAAGAAATATAGAGTACTTCATGAAACTAATTGGCTGTGAAATGAGACTCAAAAATTGAATTCTGATTTGGATCAGTGGTTCTTAACTGGTGGTTGGAGACCCTAAAATGGGTCAGTGGGTCAGAAATTTCTGCAAAGGAAAAAGTAATTACTTTATAAAGTCTAATACAGGAGCTCGATGTGGAAAAACAATCATGCATTTTATTTTACTTCATTTTGCTATGATTACAGTGATATTTTAGTTTTCTTGGCATCTTGAATCACTTCTCTCTTGTACCTTGATCAATATTCCCTTAAAATTTGCTCAGAATAAGCTGAAAAATTATTAAGTTCTAAGCGATAATGTGGAAAACGGCCCATATAACAATGTTAACAAATCCTTCAAAATATTCTTGCATTGGCATCCGTCAGTTATCTTGCTTTCAGACAACCAGAAATGTTCCAGTTTGGGACTCTGGTTTCAGTCGACCGCTTCTGTCTGTGTCGCTTTTTCCCAAGCCTCTAAAAGGTTTGTGTGCATGGCTCAAAGTTTGCTTAAAACTGCAGACGTTACAGGTCTGTTTTTTGTAGATAACATACTTTGCCTGTAAATTGGCATTTGGCAGTTCAGTCCTGAAACCCCTGGGCACTAAACACAGGTGCATGATCATTCGCTGTTTTAGAAATGTGAGTTTTTTTGTGTGAAACTGACAAAGGTGCGAGGTGAAAAATAGGAAAGACACCAGTGCTGCATGCCAAATGCTTTGCACTGGGTCTACGATAGAGCCCATGTTCCTCAAAACCCACAAACTAGACAACTTGGACAGATCACACATGAACGCACGTGACGTTTTTAATTACAGCCAGGGTACCAAATATAATTTACTATTGGACCCCATTTGAATAAAGAAAGAATGTTGATTGAAGGATTGTTTTTATGTTCTCATATTTTATTTTTTAAAAGGTTAAATGATTCTTGGACTTTTCTTTTTTTTGAGAATTTACCGATGTTCTCTCTTTTTTTTTTTTTTTAACATTGTATCATTTATGTTTAACACTGCACTCTTCTTTGCTTTAATTTGGGACCCTGGTAATTTGATGCCCTCTGCTTGCCGTCCTAGTGTAAGTTCGGTTTTGTAAAAAAACAAACAAAAAAAAAACATTTTAGCAAGGATCCTACCTAAAGAAAGGGTTGCCTTTTGTATGTGGCCATGCTTGTGGGCTGTAAAAGTATGTGAAATCTTTTGATAGACTTAAGGATGCTCCAACCTGATTTGGAGCAGTTTATTGTGCACAAATTTCAGAAATATTCAGAAAAATCAGTTGCAACCAGCCTGTGATCAGGTAACACCTCCTGATGGTTAAAGGGGGCAAATCAGGGTTTACAAAATCTGTCTCAAATTCATTCATCATTTGGAATTTGAAAAAGTCTTCCGTTTTGCCAGCCTCGCCTATTATTTTTTGAAGAAGGTCCACACTGCTTGCAGCTACAGAGTTGAACTCTGCTTTAAAAATAATCATAATTAATGATGTTAAATCATTAATGGGTTTTGTAATTTATTGTGCAGGATGCATTCAGGGGTTGTTTATTATTCCCTCATACGATATTGAATATTTTTGGGCTCTGCAGAGAACACACTCAGCTTTCTAATTAGTCTCATTTGCCCATTGAAAATTCACTGGCTGTGTGTAAACCAGTTTTATTTGCAGAGGAAAGCTGCCCCATCACATGATTATTTGAGCTCCGTGCAGCGATCTGAGCCCCGTCTCCCACAAAATCCCATTTTGTTGCATCTTTCATACAGTCCTAACATGAATAAATTGTGCTGGTGGTGCCATCTGCCACCCAGACAGCTGTGAATAGCTCCATTTATCATAAAAGAAAGATGATTACTCTAATCCCCAGACCAGGAGCCTCCCTGTAGGTTATTGTTATCAGAGTTTGACCAGGTAACCTTTGTGCAAAGCTGAACGTGTTGTTACATAATTACAATCCAGGATTAGGCGGGTGTTTCCTGCTTGTCATTTGGCTGAAGGACCAAATTCAGCCCTGGAGATTTGGCACACCTTTTTTTATTCCATTTTGTGTTTTGATTGAGTAATGGGAGTGAAAACGATAAAGTATAATCTTAATAGCTGGGATAAGAACTTACCTTGATTGAGAGGGTTATTGGAGTCACATTGTGTACATAAAATCAGGCTGCAGCGTTTTATTGGTTTGCTGTTTAATCAGAATAAAGCAGGAGCGGGTCGGTGCTGTCAGGCTCCACAGTGATGGATGTTTTCACTTGACCTCAGCGAAACGGTGTTTTATTCTTTCTATCTCAGAGGGATCAATCGCCTGATGGTATTTTATTCAATAGCTCACATCTGCAGCTACACAGAAATGTTCCAGTTTAGTGAAGAGGATTTGACCAAAGGGTGGAAGATAACCGACATATACTCACATTACTCTAGTTAAGTGTTCCTTTGTGAACTTGTAGACTAAGCCAAGTCATTTTAAGTATTTTAAACAACAGCATGTTATTTTTTACATACTTAATTAACTGACTTTATGTTACATACATTTTTTAATGACTAATTTTTTATTGGAGAAAGTACTGCAAAATGACATCTCAGTTTATACAAATCAACTTTTCCAACAATTTTAAACTTTTTAAACACATCGTCCACCCACCCCACCCACACCCTAAACCACCACAATCAACCCGTAAGGCACCACCAACTACACAGACAACGATCCTGATAAGAGAGTAGATCTTTTCAGTTATATATCAGATTTTTGAAACTGTGTTCTGTTTCGCACCATTGATTCTTGCTGATGAAAGATCCAGGTAAGAAATGTCCAAAAAACTTCGAACCCATTGAGTACTTGAGATATTGTGAGAAGGTTTCCACCGCTGTGCTATAATCTTCTTGACTGCTGTAAGTCCTGTGAGCCAGATTTTGCAAGTATTTTCTGCAAGAGAGAGGAGAGAGTCATCATTTGAAAGATGCAACGCAGGCTCCTTCGACTCCTGTTAGTGTTAAAATTGTGTCAATAACCTTTCTCCACAATTCAGAAACACTTGAGCGTTCCCATACAACGTGTGAATGATCCTACAGTCCCTGGAGAGCAAAATGAACAATAAGGGCATATATATATATATATCTATATATATATATATATATATATATATATATATATATATATATATATATATATATATATATATATATATATATATATATATATATATATATATATGTATGTATGTATGTATGTATGTATGGATATATATGTATGTATGTATGTATGTATGTATGTATGTGTATATATATATATATATATATTTATATATATATATATATATATATATATATATATATATATATATATATATATATATATATATATATATATATACACATATACATATACACACACACACATATATATATATATATATATATATATATATATATATATATATATATATATATATATATATACAGCATATATTCTCCAACAGTCCAAAGTTATTTCAGTGACCACAGTGGGCTTTTCTTTCTTTAACCGAAGGGTACCAACAATTTTTTCCAATCATCCGTCTATCCACCCATTCATCCATTTATCCACACATACCATAATTTTTGATGTTCTTGTACTATATATTGATTATGACGTCCGCCAAGGAGTGCTTTCTTAGGGTCTGTCTGTATGTTTGCTTGTCTGTTTGTTAGCAAGATTATGCAAAAACTACTGGATGACTTCCTGTGGTTCAAGGAAGAAGCCAATACATTTTGGTGCTGATCCCAGATTGACATCACAAAAAACATTGAAATTTATAATGGCCTGGTAGATCAGCATGTTTTTTCTGACTTTGTAACTGGAGCGCTGATAATGCAGCATTCTCCACATGGACAGACATGAGTGGAGACTTGGATGTTCATGTGGAGCGGAAAAGCCACTGCCGTAACTTAGCTGCTTGGTGGAGGTCTGCACTTTTAGAGTGCTTTTCTAGTTATTTCCTTTATTCATCCTCCCTTACTTTGTTTCTTACCTCCATCCATCAATCCATCCATCTTACTTTCACCCCTTATCTCCTCTATTGCGTCTTTTCTTTTTTTAACCTTCTTTCCCCTCTTTTTTCCATTTATCCATCCATCTAACCATAACATTATATTTGATATTCTTGTACTGTACCTCTTCCTCCTGTGACAATTGAGAAATACAATAAATTATCATTTCCTACTGAATAAGGGAAAAACAGCTCCTTGTGTTGAAATATGAAACCTCCACTGGATGAAGCAGAATCTAAACACCTGTTATGATAAGGGATGTGAACAAGTATTTGAGACACAATAACCATTTTGATGTCGCCATAGATGTTTTCAGTGTGAGGTTCTGACAGCTGCAGCTCTGCAGCCGTTATACCACAGAGCAGCCATAACATTAGTGCCTGTTAGGATTATACTCACAATGTGTTAGCGTTTGTAGCTTTTATCAAAAACAGCTCCACAATTGGGCATTGTAGTGGAGGGAAATCTGCTGCATTTGAGGAGGTTCAGCGCTATAATACAGGCTCAGTTCATGGGCTGTTTTCAGAATATAAAGTGGAGAAGTTTATTCACCACTAAATATGGAGCATGCATGAATACTGCATTTCATACTCAAAACTCCCTGTAGAGCTCTCACCTGCTGCTTAAAAACACTCCTGAATTTTGATGAGTTTTTCCCTGAAGTCAATGATTTTTATTTGAGCCACAGTTCACCACTCAACGGCCACAGTTAATGCAGTCAGTGATACTATGTTTACAATATTTGAAAACATTTTAATGCTGAGTTTTGTTCTTAGTCACAAAATGAACATGATCCTCTAGCTGGTCCAACATGAAATACAACTTAAACCCCCCTGAATATGCTCTTCATTCATTCAGACTGCATGTTATACAGTCCAGCCTTTCTTAACAGGGGTGCTTCCTGGGGTGCCTTTTGGCTTTGTAAGGGGTGCCATATATAAAATGTAAACAAATTGTTTTTTGCAGACTATTAGTACTTCATTTGAGACAAATTTTCTTACATGCCCTCACTGAAATCACAATTCTAATGCATGGACAAGTAATTGAAGAGTCTTATATCGATGAGCATTATTCAGCTGGCAGGTGTTCTTCAAGTGTTTGCAACCTAAACAGCTGCTGCAAAACAAGCAACATTTACATCATCATAATTCTAAATCTGAGCCATCCATCCCCCCCAAGACCCAAGTACTTCTTCCATATGATTCTGCATATTTTCCCTGGTGAAAACTCATAAAATCACCGCAAGTAGAGCAGAAAACACACCAGCAGGCGGTTCGCTGTTGTACTGGAGGACTTCATTCACATTACAGCCTATGAGAAGTGTTAAATAAATATGAACTGAACTTACTGAGTGCTCAAAAACCTTCTTGTGACCCCCTGTTCCTCCTCTCTGTGGTTCGGTCTCTGAACACTAAAATAACCGTGTGTAGAAGCTCTGATGCTGACGTGCAGCACTATTCACTTCCTCTTCTGTCTGCGATGTCATCCTTGTCACCGTTCACTCTTGATGCTGACAGGCTGTTGTGCCATGGCTTCAGGAAAACTGGTTGAATAAGTTGGATATATTCGACTAAGACAAGACTTGCCTTGTGTCACGATTTACGTTGTTCGAGCGAAACCTCTCGTGACAATTCACGTCTAAGCAGTTGCGCAGTGGATATATTGCGTGAAAGACGCCAATTTCACTTTCTCCCATTTACTTTAAAAGTTTCTCTGTCGCTCTACAAACAGAAATTTGCCATTGGTGTGAAGACAGCTACACAGAGAACAGACTGCAAACACACATACTGCACTTGGAGGGAACGCTGTGTGAATGTGTGCATGTGTGTGCTTCACTCTGCCTGTTGTGTCAGAGAAAATCCCTCTGCCATTTGCTGCTTGCATTAGCCAGTCACCATGACTGGGAGCTTGGTTGATCCCTCCATAAGGAAGCAAATAGTTGCAGGGTATTACCACCTATTTTTTTGTGATGGTTATCGTCCATACTGGTATCTGCAACATCCCTGACATGAACCTGACCTCAAGATGCTGCATGGAGCATTAACCACAGGTAATCATATTGGGATTACAGGCAACTGTTTCAATCAGCCTCTAGGTTAAAAAAAAAAAAGGTAAAAGAGAACTCTAAACACACCTCACACTCCAGCTAAGTCTCACAGTGTCATCTTTTGGACCATCAGATAACCGAGCTCTCCCTGACTTTTATCAAAATGGTAGAATTTAGCCCCAGCTGTGTTCAGTTTTCTTGTGATGTGTACCCCTCCTTAGAAGTTATACCGTTTATCCTGACATTGCTAAACTCTACCTTGAATATGAGTAAATATTCAAGTGCAGAACACAGACTGTCAGCAGAATGTTATATTTACTCTTTAATCCACAGCTCTGTCTCACTCTCAAGGTCAAAGTCACACACGCAGGCTGAAAATTCCTCTCCAAAGCTGAATGAGTTCTGAATTCATAATATCTCGTGTCTTGGAAGAAAACAACACTCTAAAGCATAAAGAGAGGAGAACGGCCTTCTCTCTGTCTAATGAATAGATGGCTGATTGATGCACGTCCATATAAAATCTTAATGAGAGGATTATGTCATTCCTGATGCATTTGTTCTTTCCACACGTGGACTTTTGCAAAGTCAAAAAGACACTCTGAGAACATTTGCTAATGTTAGAGATCTGAATATCATGAGGGAGGAATGGGTAATATCTCCCTCTGCGTCGCCTCACAAGAGCATCGAGTACATGTAGCTGGAGTCAGAATATACGGCTCTGGGGATTCATCTGTGCCCTTTTCAGATTGTAACACCTAGATATAGTTTCATAAGAGCCTCCTGAGTTAAAAGCAGCACAAACTGAAGGACATTTGCTGCATTATAGTTTCTTTATATGTAGGCCACTTCACATCTCGCCCTCACAGTTTTCAGCTCAATAAAATAATGTTTGTTTAACAGCTTCATGTAGATGTGCTGTTATGGATAGGAGGGAAAAATGTCATCTTCACTCAAGAGCCCATAAGAGCAGAACATTTTGCTTTTGCCTGTCTAGGAGACAACTTTTAAGTTCTTATTCTCTTAAAGAGACTTGTTAATGTTATACATCAAGAAAGTTTACATACACAGTCACACACTGGGATCCAATTATCCATCATTAATGTGCCGAAGTTTTACTTTTTAGCTTTGGTTAAGGTAAACAACTAAGGCATGTGGTTTTCTCAGTTATGGGTTATATGTTACATAGATTGTACTGTCTTTAGCTAAGTTAACCTTACGTCCTTTCAGGGTAACATCCATTCATTTAAAGGGGAAATAAGTAACTTCTTGTGGGTGGAAACACTGGTTTGAATATAGTAGTAAACAACTCACCAGTGCTGAAAAAGTCAAGGAAAATAACAATGAAGGACTGGAAGGAGGTGAAATACTTGGTTTCACAATGTGCAGATTTCATTCGAATTAACCATGGAGCTGCCTGCAAGTTTGTTCAACTAAAATGAGACATTCAAAGGAGCAGTAGTGTCCTTATTGTGTAGGAATAGAGGACTAGAGGCATCCACTGTGAGCAGCATACAGTTGTGGCCTTTTATTAATGAATGGAGGGGCTTTCTGTGTAGGCTGTGTGCTTGGCCAATATCAATCAATCAATTAATCAAACTTTATTTATAAAGCACATTTCACACATAATGAAGTGCTGAACATTCAAGTACACAACCAGATAAGAGTCAGGGGATACAAAATAAAGTACAAACCCCCCCCCCCCACCCCCCCCCCCCCCCCCCACCCCACCCCCCCCAGGCCACATTTAACACAGACAGCCACTCATGTGCACACACATGCACCCAAGCACCCACACACACTCAGGGTCACTAAGTCAGGACTATTCAACAGCCACAGAGGACCAAAGAAATGCCATCTTGAGTTAAAATGAGGAAAGACGGGAGCTAAGACTAAACGGATAAAACCTTGATAAGATATAATAAAGGTAATAAAGCGTTAAAAGTTAGTTAAAATAAAACTGTTTTTAAACCAAACAGTAAAATGAAATAAATCAAAAGTGTTAAAACATAAGATAGTAACTCTGAAACTAAAATGGACTAAAACACATGTAATGCAGATTAAGAGAATAAAACTAAATTCAGCTAAAAGCCAGACTAAAAAGGTCGGTCTTGAGTTTGCTTTTAAAAACATGAACAGTAGGTGCTGCTCTCAGGTACTCAGGCAGACTGTTCCACAGACGGAGGCCATAATACTGAAATTATGCTTCACCGTATGTTTTAGTTTTAACTTTGGGAACAGTAAGAAGACCACTACCTGAAGACCTGAGGGCTCTCAAAAAGCAATGTATGAACCAGTAAATATTTTGATTAAAGCATGTTATGCTGGCAATAAACATTAATAGCTTTGGTTATGCTGAGCTGTCTTATCTTGCTTCATATAAGGCTTTTTTGACCATTCAAACTTTCTTATATTATTTTGTAGCTTAATTTTGGGAAAACGTGAAAATGAGCAGTTTGGTGAAAAAAAAAGAGTAATATTTTTGGCTGTGAATTAAGTTCATAATTTCAAATCATGACTTATGGCTGTGAAGTAGTTAATTTTTGAGATGTGTGAACTGAACTTTTACTAAGCTTATTATAAAAGTGAATGCGCACAAAACACAGCCTGCAGCTATAAAAAAGCTAGTTGAGAAGTTTTTGTATTGTTTGATAAAATGACTGAGTCTAAAAGACGGAGAAGGAAGAGATAAAGCTAAGAAGAGAGAAAAGAGAGTGAAGGAGCAAGAGGCTTGGTAATTATCAAAAACCTGTTAGCAGATCATCTGTTCCTGAAGGTATTATCCAGAGCAGATTGTATTGTTATGCTAGTATTTTGAGTCATCTCGTTGCATGCTTAGGAGTTTTACAGGATGAATTATCTCAGGTTTCCACACAAATAAATACCTCCAGTTGAAGCCAAAAATTGTTTTCTGTCTTATTAATCTTCAAGTGACACCAAACAAATTTTAAGCACTTTTAAAAGTGCAAGCACATTTTAGAAGTCTAGATGGACAGACGAACGTACACACAAGTGGAGATGACAGGCACAGTATCGCAGAATCCATGGCTATGCATCAACAAGGCGCCCAGTGTACACGTAGAACATGAGACGTGTCATGCTCTCTTGTGGGCATCCAAAGCTGTATTGAATGAATGAATGAATGAATGAATGACTGCTTTATTTCAAACATGCAAAAACTAATATGGGCAGTCACCATAAACAAACACATGCATATACCAAAAACAAAAGAAAACAATCAAGGTAACCGCTGACGACATCCTGCATGTGCAGCAAGTCCACATGCTAGAAAAGGAGTAGGAAGAAGTCTAAGCTTATTTAATCCTACCCCTTTTATTACCACGTCTTATAGTGACATTTTTACTTTTTACATATTTAGAATATTTACAACATTCAACCTCCTATTTAGGAGCCAAAGTTCCTGATAATATAATGAGTATAAAATGCTCTAGACACAATTACAAACTTAATATTTCACCTTTATATAATACTTTATTTCTATACATATAATACACCCCTACTCAAACACAGAAAAGGATATTTCATAAACATTGCACAGTGAATTGACAAAAGTATCATGTCCTCACACGATTGTGAATGTCTCAAGCTGAAATGATAACTGAACTTAATATTAGCATTTTTGGGTAAGTGCACTGTGAAAGGTGCACTTACCCAGGATTTGAAAGTCCTGAAGTGTATGAGAAACATCAGCCTGATATTATCAGGATATTATGAATCTATCCCAACTAGCATGTAACAGGTTAGCCTCTCTAAAACCCTTTTTACCACCCAGATATTATCAGGATAATGTCCGGGTAGCCAACTTGGGTAATTCCTTGACATGGTCTTTAAAACTTGCTCCTCTCAGCAGGGAGTGAGCGCTGCTTCACGGCGGACAGTTGGTGAAGGGAGGCAGGGGGATCGCTGGTTGCAGGTCATGGCTAAAAATGTGAAGTCAGTGTTCATAATATAGCAGGTGAAGCAGCAGAGTTTTATGCTATGATTCCAACTTATATCCTAACTTCATTGGTACATGTTAAAAACCAATGCTGAAAGAGTTGAGGAGTACTGTTGCATGTTGAAGGAAATATGAAGCAGCCTTGGTAAGTGCACTAGGATTACGCCAGAGAAAGACAGCTGCAGTGTTTTAGCTCCATATCCAACAGCAGTGCAGAGAACCTGTTGTCATCATTTTAGAGCAAATGTACAGCAGCAGAAACAACACTCCAGATGTCCAGGCACATATTTACCTCCGCCAAGGAGGTTATGTTTTCATTGGGCCTTATTTTAAAAAATCATATCTCTGACATCACTTGATGGATTTGGTTCAAAATTTACAGGATAATATATATAATATAACTCTATCATCACAGTCAATTTCATCTGTATCCGATCCAGATTCACGTCACAAAAAAACATTTAAGTTTATAATGGCAAATCCCATTCATTTCTCCTCGGCTGCTGTGAGGTTTCTGTCCCTTTATGTCATTATGGGAATTGTAGTTTATTTGCAAACTCACATCAACATTTTTCAAGCCCATGTCACTACATTACCCAGCTTCCCTTGCAATGCCAGCACAGGAGTTCTCCGCATGGACAGACATGAGTGGAGACTCGGCCACCATATTGGAACGCGTGGTGATCCAGAATAGTATCTTGGTGGAGGTCTGCGCTGTCCGAGTGCTATTCTAGTTGAGTATGTGATACTCACTACACAACAGCTGTATAAAAGGCTAGTGTTTATGGTTGCCATAGTAACGCTGTTTTCCTGCGCTTGAAATCACATCTGCCCGCCAGAAGTAGTGAGTGAGAAAGATAAAGAGCGTAGAAAACGGAGAGAAAAATTGTGTACCTGCGGGTCTAAAGTTTGTCTGTGCCTTCATTGCCTTGCCATACAGATGTGTGCTTTGTGTGGACGCTCCGTGTTGCAGTGAATGACGAATGTGAGTATCGTTCATATGGCGGCATATATTTTCCTTTCTCAGTCATGATGTGTGTGTTTTCTAAGTGCCGTGTTGGTTGTCCTCGTTAGCCAGAGATGCTATGTGTCTTCCTGCAGCTGTTAAGTTGTTCAAGCATAGTAGTTTGGTACTTGTGTGTGTTTTTTGTTCATAATCACCTGTTGAGTGTCGGACATTCGCGCTGCTGGGAGCGCTCATTTTTTACACCCACAGCCGTTGGTGACATACCCCTGTGTTTATATAAATATCTTTGCACCCAAAGAGGTAGCTTGTAAAGTTGACTAATGAATAATAATTGTTTAGATTTATGTTACTGTTAAGTGAAACACAAAGAGAGACTGTGGAGGTAATATTGTTTATTATTATTACTATTTCAGAACTGATTTGTGAACACGGGCGTGTCATAATAAACGCACTGCCTGAAGTGACACTGCTCTACCTCCTTCCTGTGTCCTGACCGACACCCATCGTGGATGTTGAATCAACCTAAAAGAATCTGCCCCTAGTATCTCACCTCCCTGACAACAGCCATTGTTTCAGTCCATCCTGTCAAGTCTCCTACTGCTACATTCACGCAGATTTTGCACAGAAAAAACACTAAGGGTAAAGTCAGGGTGAAAAACTCAGCAATTTGTGTTCACACATACTGATCACATGGATAAAGTTGAGTTTTGTTTTATTTTTTCAGGTTAAATGGGGATTAATATCACCATTCAGCCATGGACTACAAACAGGGTGGCAAACATACACAAACTCAACATCCTAACAGTTTACAGACAACAGTCGAAGATAAACACCAGCAAAGATTTGTTTCTACATATTCATGTAATAATACTGTTCCTTGTTTGTCTACATGGTTGTTTGGTCTCTCGTAACTTTGCCATTTTTGCCACCCTCTGTGCGTCAACAAATGCACATTATCTATGGAGGGGAGGGAGCAGCATTTTGTGTGTTTTACAACTGGACAGTTTTTCTCAGAGACATTTGGTGGGAACAAGGGTGCACCAAGCTGAATCCCTATTATGTTGCTATAAAAACACATGAAAATCACTCATCCGAAAATTCACAGCACACTGCTTCTGAAGAAGTTTTATTTGTATGCACTTGGGATCCAATTTTTCTTGGGCGCAGTTCATCTCAGGCAGTGTTATTCAATTTTATTACTCTTTGGCATGAAATTGTATCTCTGTTTTTCCCTGCTCTGTCCAGACAGAGAAATTTTAATGGCTGGCACCATCAGACCTCTCCAAAACTCCAAACTGAATGCAAATTGGAACACATTTTAAGTGCAATGCAGGCAGAATGTGTAATTTTCTGGATGTGAGTCTGATTTCTAATATCTGTCATCACAGCTGCTCCTCTTTGCTTGTTTAAATACCTGCAGCATTAATATAGTACAAATGTATAATCAGCAGCCTCTGATTTTAGAGATGTTCAGCTTATAATAAAGCACAGGCTGAACATTTTGGGTTTCTTAGAATGATAAAATACTGATTATTACTCCAGGGAGCTGGAGGTTATGTAACCCTGTAAGAGGGCTTAAACAGACTATTGTTTTTATCTCCGTGTTTGCAGATGTTGCATAATTATGTGCATGTTAATGTAAACTTCACTGATAGAAGCAGCAGAAAACAATATAAGCAATCTTTTGAGAGCACAAAAAGTATAAGCAAAGAAGAGTAGAAATAGAAACAGACTGAATTGTACGACATGAAAAGGAGACATAATCTGCCTATTAGGGATTGTGTCTGTTTATATTCAAGCCACAAACACAGAGCTGCCTCTGTGGGACTCTGCTTTTACCAGAGAGGAGAGCGGTTCTCACTCAGTCAAGAGTTTTACAATTTATATTGTATTCACATGTTTATACAGTGAAGAGCTGATGTGATTGGCTGCATCCAGTCACTTTCACAGACATTAATTCCGGTGCTCCATAGCAGGCAAGCCAGGGTTTAAACCTTTAGGGCCCTATTGGAGAAGCGCAGGTGTCTTCCCTAATTTCTGCTGATGTATGTGACATTATTTGCACTCACGCTGTTAAGATAACAAATGATAATGTCCTCCCCTTTGAGCACAAGGTTGCAAAGCTGGTGTGTTCCTAGTTCCTGTGGTGAGAATCCAGAAAAGTGTGTTTTAAACCTCCCTCTACCTGGTATAAAGTCTAAAGTCTGTGGTTCAGGGTATGCTAAGGAAGCTTTAGAGCCTGACTTTGAGATCACTTACCTTGTTTCACTCACATAGGATACACAGCACCACCACCATTTATTATCAGAACATTTATTCAGATATTTAGTCTAAAAGTTCAAAATGGAATGGAGAACTGAGAGACAGTGTGGCCCCAGTGCGCTCCAGCGAGCATAATACTTACAGAAACAAGAAAAAGCAAACACAGGACTAAAGATTTTCTTTTAACACAGAGATTAATTTCTAATGTTTTTCTAAATACTAATTAACCTCAGCAATAATGCTAATATATGATAATACTGGCTATCTAGTTTTACGCACACAATAAAGAACAGAGCCAAGAATTCCTGCAGGAAAATGAGACCATAAATTGCTCCATTTATCTTATGTGTAGTAGACAGGTTAATCATGAAGTCCGATCCTGTTGGTTTTAACAAGAGATTCATTTTTTTTTTTAAAATCCACTTGAATCTGAGCATTAACAAAGTACATACAGTGTTCTGTCTGAATTTTTGAAGTGCTGTGGAATAGTTAAATAATCCGTCAACTTAACCCATTGTGTAAATAGCCAAACACCAGCCGACCAGAGCACACTGTTAAATATAGGGTAAATGAGAGCTCACTCTGGTTTGATCTGTTACGCCCAAAACACACCCATGTACAATCAAGGCACAAAATCCATCCTCTCTGTGCCCTACATCTGGTTTTGCGCCGAGAATATGTGTCCTCAAAACAGCAAAAATGCAGACTGACACTCCCAAAACCGCTGTGCGCCACATGCTTTTAAACAACACGCTCCATGCTGTTGAAATACGGCCCATTATGTGTTTTGCAGGTCACAGGTCAGAGGTCAAGAATGTTTCGACTCATGTTTTTCCTTTGCCTGTAAATTCAATTCCTCAAGAGCAGTTTTCAGAAAAATGTTTTGAAAAATTTTGAACAAATGTTCAGACTGACTTAATAAATAAATACATTTTGTCTTAGGTTAGAGGTTCAGGTCTGATGTTCATTCCTTTGCTCATAAATGTGATACTTGCTTCGAGGGAGTGATCTCGAACTTTGTCCAAATGTTCTACCTTGCAGTGCAGCTGGTTCCGTCTGATTCAGTATCTGTAATCAGGCAGATCCATCTTGCCAAGCTCCAGCGTACGATGATTGTGCTCGGCCCGTAGCGGCACAGTCCAATCAGCCTCCTTTAGAACAGGAAGAGGTGGGAGCTACAAGTGAGACCACAGCAGGAAGGGGCTGCTTTTACAGACATTAGCATAGATGCTAACAGCTAGAAATAGTTCTGTCAAATCTGGACCGTATTTCCTTTAAAATGAAATCAAACAACACTGAAAGAATTTCTCTGTAAAATGGATATATTTGCTCCTCTTCCAACATGTAATGGTGAGAGTTTGTTTTACAAAGTGGCTTTCATTTTGTTGTAGCACCTGCCTATTGCATTATCTGATTGGGTTGCGTATTGTTAAGTCCTTAACGATTCTGATTCTGATTATGCTTAGCGGTTCCAGTTCTTAATGGTTCCAAATTCTGATTCCACATTTTTTAGAGAATAAAATAAGATGGATATATTGATACATAAATCTGCCTTTTAATATTTTAAATTGACTGTTTTACAGATTTTATTTTCCCCTCTACACATTCCAGTAAATTATGATGACATATCGACACAAGTAAAAATTAAACAAACTAATCAATAATGACCGAAGAAATACAAAAACCTGTGACGGATCTCTTCACAATAAAGGGGGGATTAATTAGATACTCTCTGGACTTGTATTTAAAGACATTTTTGAAATATTTGTTTGCATGGTTTGTTTATGTTAACAGAAATGTGAATGTGACAATGGCTGTATTTTTATCTGTGTGTTATGATAAGTTGGCAGAGATGCTCTTACCACCTGTGGCTGTGGATGGTGGCCTTGAGATTGTAACAAATTGACCACGGAGCATTTCCTCACATTAATGCTGTGTTGAAGGAAATGCTGTCATGTTGTTTTTAAATGCCTTGTCCGAACCAAATGTCTTTACTGCAGCCAGCATCAGCTTTTAAGTAGAGTTAAATTGAACTTTCTACTGCCTCAGTCGGACATGATCGTCATCTCAAAACGTTGTTTCATGCTACGTCACACATGGCGTACTGCTACGGCAACACAGAAGGTCCTTAAAGATGTATAAAGCCTGTATGGACAGTAGTCTCCTCGCTGGCATTTATTCAGTTACAAAGATTTATGCATCTTCAGGAACCAAATAGTGGAACCAAAATGTACACCCCTTATTAGCTCCTCGTATTTTGAAAACTTGGAACTGGTTTTGAAAGGAACTAGTTCTTGGTATCCAAGCCTATTGGCCAGTAATGAGTGTGGTTGATGGGACGATTGTCCAATCAGCTGCTTGATATGCTTTTGAAAGGCTCTGCCCATTCCCAAACACTCTCTATGGGTTGAATACCACATGTACTAGTAAAATATATACTGTATGCATTTAACAATCAAAATATATTGAAGAATCCATTTGGTGTGTCAGGTTAACAAATGTCCACTTTAATGTTACAGGTTTGGGTCTTTCAGCCTCATATTCATCTTTTCCAAGATTTCTACCAATCATGCTAACACAAAAACCGACCTGGTCCTTCCTCATTATGCACCATTGTGCTTTCACTGGCCTGCACTTGTATGCCTTATGAATTCATAATACAACCAGGCTGTTGTTCCAGTTTTCTCATTTTTTTTGCATTTTTTACCAAAAGTTGCTGTCATTAGTGACTAAACCTGCTGGCGTCCTATTCAAATGTGCAGAAAAATATATTCTACCCGTTAAGGAGACTGAACCAACACAGCATTGGTGGCTGATAAAGAAAAGAGGGGTTTCTGGTGGGGGATTTCCATCAATGCTGTCCATGGATACCTCACTTGGTAGAAAATCCCTCGCTAATCTACGGAAACAGTTTAAAATTCCTGTTTAAACACAGGCCTGTTTTCTGTTGGCAGTGATGTATGGCAGTGTCTGCATATCAGATAATGTTTACCACCCAGAAACCACTGCAACAGTTTATCAGCTTCCAGAGCCGAGCCATTCTTTAAAAGCAGAGGGACTGTGCAGGGAGATTTGGGTGTCAGCACAAATGCTATTAAAAAGGGGATCCCATTTCAAATTCAATAAGAAATTAAAGAGGATTATGACACGTGTTGACACTCATTTTCATCTCATTCTTGGTGTAAAATCTGTGACAGAGTTCATGTCAAAGCCAGAGCGACCTGATAATACTCGTGTGACCGCAGAGAGATCATGTTTAATATGACAGGAGTGCTTAGAGGGGTGTTAAAATATGAGGTGGGGGCAAAGAGGGGAGCTTTCTAAGTGCTCATGTTGCAGAGATGTTGAATTGACAATAACTGCCAAAGATTTAAAATTCAGAGCAGGACCACAGAGTGCCCGTAAGAAACAGTTTGTATGTACAAAAAGTGCTCTAATCTCCATTTAAACTCCGCTCTGCCCCTCTGAAATGGGCTCTGCTTTGAGGAGCACTCTTTGCCTTTTAACAGCAGAGAGAACTGCTCTCAGGAAAATTTTTGAATTCCACAAAAAGGACAGTATAATTCTTGATAATTCACTCCTTAACTGTTTGGTTCAGAAAAGCCTGAGGTCCTATTTTTCTCCCCTCTAAGGGTGCCTTAATGCCCATGGCTTGTTTGTTTTGTCCCAGTTCAGGTGATAAGATCATTCATTGCTACATTTATTTTCTTTGGATTGTGTCATGATCACACTGCAGTATTGTAAAGCAGGAAAGACCAGGGCTGTCGGTATGTCACTTGGCCACAGCTTGCTTTCCCTACCACATAAGCAGGGGCTGAATTAGGACTGAAGAAGATCCGGGGCTTAGCCCAGATGAGTGATAGATTTTTAAGTATCTGCGAAAAACTTGTGCTTTTTTTTGTATAATTGATACGGCATCTCAACTTTCAAATTCTGACCACCTTTAAAGCAGGCAAAAAACACTGGATTACACTTTTAAATTAATATGCTTTAATGTAGCATAATAAAGCTATAAAATTGGCTAAATTTTAATTTAGTGAAATAAGACGTTGGTGTTGAATTTTAGTTGAAAAGAATCAATAAAAAAAACAAAAAACAAATAAGACTGTCCTGGACAAACTAGATCACTTTGCTAATGAGCAGTGGGCCAAAATACCTGTCAACAGGTGCAGAAGTCTGATTGAGAGTTATAGAAAAAACTTAATTGCAGTGATTCTCTCAAAGGGTTGTTAAACAAAATATTGGTATACTTGTGGAGGAGGTGGAGGAGGGCAGGACTACAGCCAAGCTGTCCTCCATGACGGACAAAGACTCCCACCCCCTCCAACACACACTCACTGCACTAAGGAGCTCCGTGAGGGACAGAATGCTCCACCAGAAGTGTGTGACGGAGAGTATCGCAGGTCCTTCCTTCCTGCAGCTGTTAGACTCTACAACAAAAACCTCTCCAGTGTGCAATAAACCGTATTTATTTATACTATCTCAAATTTTCCATTTGTAAAATATCAAACATGTACATAACCGCTGTAAATACCACTTAAACATATTTTTTTTTAATTATTTTTGATTTTATTTTTTCATTTGTAAGTTTCTTCTTATATTTCTTCTTTGTGTTCTGCAGCTGCTGTTTATTAGTCCCCCTGTAGGACTAATAAAGGAATATCTTAGCTTATTTTATGATTACCATCCAAGCTTGTTTGGATTCTTCCCAACTTCCCTACTTTTCAAATAAGATTCACAAACCTGAACCATCTCATGTTTCTTCACAGCTGGTGTTGTCATTCTGTCCTGGTACTTTTTTTTTTTTTAAAAAGGAACTTCCTTATATCCATTTTTCACATCAGTCTACTCGTGCGAGCCTCTTAAGAGGCACAGTATGCAGGCCACTTTACGCAGCTGCTGCCCCTCTGTTGGACTCCGGTACTGCACATTACTTCCCAGGGGATTTTTTTTACCCCCTCAAAAGAAAAAAATCAGATTCGGGGCTTTTCAGAAAACATCCGGGGCTTGTGCCCAAGTAGGCACCCCCTACCCCCACCCCTGCACATAAGCAAACAATGCCAGGTCCACTGGTCCCTCACTGCAATACAGGATACAAGTTAAAGGCTAACCTGCCGACAAAATGAGTTGTGGTTTAACTTTGAGCAGTACAGTACTGATGTCTAAGTTAACATACACTTACCAGACACTTATTAGGTTCTCCTTGCTTGTACGAGTTGAACCCCCTTTTGCCTTCAGAAGAGATTCAAGCTGCTGGAAACATTCCTCTGAGATTTGTCCATATTTACATGACAGCATTTCACAGTTGCTGCAGATTGTTTGCAGCGCTTTCATGATGCCAAACCCCAGTTCCATCCCAATGTGCTCTACTGGATTGAGATCTGGTGACTTTGATCACAGGGGTACAGGGAACTTATTGGCATGTACAAGAAACCTGTTTGAGCTTTATGACATGGTGCATTATCCCAGTGGAAGTAGCCATCAGGAGATACGTATACTATGGTCTAAAAGGGATGGACATGGTCAGCAACAATGCTCAGGCTGGCTGTGGCATTTAATCAATGCTCAGTTGGTCATCATGTGAATGATGCAGCAGAAATTGAGACCTATCAGACCAGGAAACATCTATTCAAACTCCTATTGTCCAATTTTGGCAAACCTTTGTGAATTATAGCCTGAATTTATTTTCTTAGCAGACAGGAGCACCAGGTGTGGTCGTCTGCTGCTGTTGCCCATCTGCTTTGTGTCTCAAGGTGCTATGCATTCAGAAATGTGTGTAATGGGTGGTTATTTGAGTTTCTATTTGCTTCCTGTCATCTTGAACCATGCTGGCCGTTCTCTTCTGATCTCAGGCATCAACAAAGCTTTCAGTAGTTTTTGAAATATTATGTCTCATTCAAAGTCACTTAAATCACTTTTCTTAACCATTCTGATGCTGGTTTCTAACATTAGCAGGTCATTTTAACTGTGTCTGCATGCCTCAGTGCACTGAGTTGCTGCCATGTGATTGTGTATGTGCACTACAGGCAGTTCAATTATAATAAAGACACAAAAACAGCACACTTTATTCATTCTACATGGGGACATTTAGTTGGACTATAAAATGGCCAAAAGGTGTAGATACAAGTCAGAATTCCTTCTTGTGATATTTTGGGATCTTCATCTACTCCACATTAATTTGCTAGTATTTAAATCAGGAGAGACCAAATTCAAGTCAATATTATGTATTTTAGAAGGTTGTATGACTGAGTATGTGCAGCGTCTTTTGTGATTAGTATCTCTTTGGCACTTAGACTCCATTGTGATGTCTTGGGAATCCAATATTGAATACTCCCCTTGGAGTCCAGACACTGATGACAGTGAGGAAAGCAGGACTTAAAGAGAAGAAGACTTCTGAGCAGCTTGCTGGGACTCTGAAGTGATGGACTGAGGTGCTGATGAGGCCTGCAGGATCAGATGAGAGGCCAGACTTCTGAGGAGCTGGACCTGGATACTGATGAGATGATTGGAGGTGCCTGGGGTGGAGAGGGCTTACCAAGATCACACAGCATTACACCACAACGCTGACTTTGGGGGAGCAAAAACATGATTTAAAATATGACCACAGCAGGATGATTGGCCAAACAGGTCATGGCAGAATCTGGTTGGCTCAGTGCTTCAGTGAGTGAACACCTCTACTCAGCGGATGATTTGAATCACCAGTGCAGGAACGCAGGGTGAGGAAATGAATGAGCGGTGGGTGACTGGATGGATATATGGGACAACCTGCTTGAACTTTCGCTTCTTATGGAACAGGGTTAGATGTTTTAAGGTGATTTCCTGCTCTGGCATATAGTTTCCAAGAATAGTCGAAGATACCGTGTGGTGGGAATAAAACAGCTTTGAAAATTGTCTATGTTGTCATGTGTTGTGATGCTCTGCTGGCGAGTCTATGAGTATTGTTAGCCTTTGCCTACATTTATGATCTGCATGCCTTAGCACCAAAAGTGACCCTACTAGATTGAAAATATGTTCATTATTCTTTTGCTATCCTTTGTTTTAAATTTTGCCTGGTAGCTGTAGTTCTGTTGCTACAGCTGCTGCTTATTCTGCTTGAACTGCAACATTAGTGAGATGAATGACCTATTTGCCTGTTTGTGCTGGTTACTCGGTTGTATTCTAACTGCAATCAAACTGCTCCAGGCTTTGACTACAAGCAGGCTGAGACCAACTCCTCCATTTGGTCTGAACTTGATTGTTTTGCTCTGAAACAGAGTTTGTTTGCTCTCTTCCCATACGAGCAAACAAACTTAGACAAATGGGGGCTTGTTTTAGAACGTCTCCAATTAATCCAATACTCCGAATATTGTCTCTACTATTTATGATGGGAATGTGAGGAGACTGAGTTTTTTTTGACTGAGTTATGGATGGAGACAGAAAGTGTTCTTTACTTCCAGGCCTTGCCCTCATGTAGGTGGATATTTTCGTAGACATTGCTTTTTTCTTTGCATTTTGGCCTTTTGTACGCATACACAGCTGTATGGGTCAGTTACAAGGCACATTTTGAAAACCTCCTGCCAGAGTGATTTTTTTGTAGTCGCTGTTTGAACTCTTCATGTGTAGACAGGAAAGCAGAATTTTTGAGGTTGAAATGCCAATGTCAGTGGTTCTAGACAAAATCCACTGTTATTGTTTTAAGAATGGCTGCGTGTATTAATGACTTTTGGATTATTGTTATTATTTTTAAATACATTTATCAAATAAATATGGTGTGTACAACATGTCTGTCAGATATGAAACGAGCCGAGAGTAAAGCAACCATCATGAAATAAGCCAGTATTTTAGTTAGTCAAAATAAAAAAGCCTGATTAAAAAAAATCTGTTGAGCAAGTATAGGGGCCTTGGGCTGCAGCCCCAGCCTTGCAAGGGCTGTAGGGGTATAATTTAAAGCCTTGGTACCTACATTATTTGTCCAATCATAAGCCCGGCACACAGTGTTATGGCATGAAGCACACATTTTCTTTCTAGTTTCCAGCTGATGTAGGTGTCATTTAAAAACCAGTGCTCACGCTGTTTAAATACCAAATGATCATGTGTTCCTGTGTGTGCTTTTCTAAAAAGGAGAAGTGTTCAGGCACAAAGATGGCATGTTCTTACCTGGAGAACACACACAATGATGACACCTTAAACCACCTAAAACCTAGTCCAAAGTCTGAAGTCTGGGGTGCAGTGTGTTTCATCTGTTTAGATGAAGCATTAGAGATGGACCCATATCTGTAAGGTTTAAACTTTCTAAAGCATGTTTAACTCTTACAGAATGCACAACAGCACACTTTATTTGCTATTAGATATCAAAACATTTGTGATGAATTAATTTTAACTTTATAATATGAAAAAGAGCTGAGGAACAACATGGCTTTTTTTACTGCCCTCCTTGGTGCACTATTTTGCACTGATATGTCCATGATACAGCACGTGTAAGAGCTCCTCCAAACAAGAAAAAAAGCAGGTAGTGCATGTGCCTCACAGCAAGATGGTTGCTGGTTCGATGTGGTGACTCCAAATTGTCCTTGGGTATGGGTGTGAACATGAATTGTTGTCCGTCTCTCTATGTGGCCCTGCGATCGGCTGGTGACTGGTTCACGGTGCACCTCACCTTATGGATGACACTTATAACTGTGCTCACAAGTATCAACACTCGCTGTCCAGTATGTTTTACTCGTACATTAGAGAATAAGCCAATGATTCGAGCAGAGAAAGTGAGAAAAGAAACTGTGAACTGCTGGCAGGCATTTTAATATCCACATAACAAGTCTGTGATGAATATGAACTTGTCTGATCCTGTTGGTTTTATATGAAGATCTTATTAACAAATGAAGTTACACTTTTACACTGACGAGGTAGTGTCTAAGTCTTCTCTATGATAGTTTCTAATGCCCTGGAATACTTGTCCTGAGATTGCCCCACAGCCAAAGGCAAGTTTAGGAGTATCTGCAAAAGGTTTTTATCATATGGGCATTTTGTCCACACTGAAGCGGTGTGTTGAGAGCCCAGAAAAGAGCAAGAGTGAGAGTGAATAACCTCAAAACACTCCCCTTGTGATTCTGTGGGAACAACAAATACATAGATTTTCAGAAACAGTGTTCTCATAGTCCTTCCTCTCCTTTAAGCTGCATACACAGTTATGTCATCAACATCATGAGGGAAATCCTTTTCTGTTGGGTGCCTTGGCTACTGTGCCTCAAATGGGTCCACTACATTGTACATTTTTACTGGCAGGACTCTTAGTCAACATTCACCTAGTTTTGTTTTGCTAGGAAAATTGTTTTTGCAAGTTCAGCAGCCGTAATGACGACCATAGTTCACACCTGGTTTTCAGCTAACCCACGAATGATGACGGAGAGCTTTAATCATTTCAGAGACATCCCCCTTAAGGAAAGATCGTTGACTTTATTTAACAAGGTTGGGTTTCTCTAATCACGATTCTTACGAATCCACTTCTTATTGAACAACTCTCATCACCAACTTGTGAGCTGGAAACTGCACATGCACACTTTTTTTTTAAATGTATTTATGTTTATGGCAATGGCGATGTGCACATAGTTTATGTTAGTGTTTGTTCTTAGAATATGTTGAAAGTTAATAAAAAGTTGATCACAAACAACGAAACAAACATAAAAACAAAATAGATTGCTTTTGTCTCCATGTGGACTTAAAAAAGCACAATATGACCTCTTTTAATGATTTAGCCATATATGGACAAAACATGGAATCTGCCAAATAAAAAGCAGAACACCAGCCAGCCTGTGCACACTGCTTTACATGGCACAATTACTGTGCCCCAAACACACCATAGAAGATTAAGGCACACAATTCATCCCCCTTGGACCTGGCACTGGGAATTTTTAGCATCAAATAGCAATGAAAGCTCCCACTCCTCATATTTGTAGAATACCTTTATTTTGAAGGAGCAAAATCAAGAAGTGGGGAACTTGAAAAACTCAGATGTCTGAAACACAAACATCAGAGAAAATCAAGATTACAGCTCATAATCACATGCAAGAACAGTAAAAGGTTGGTACATGTCAATACACACACCATTAAAATACAGCATTCCCTTCTCAGAACAAAACTACCTCCCTGTTATGACATGACTGTGATTCCTGCTCTGGTGGCTTAAACATGGAGAGCTGGCAGATCCAGTGGAGCAAACAGCTGAGTCTTTGTTGTCAGATTGAAGCATTTTGTTAAAATTCATGAAGGATTGTCTTTCATGTGAGTGGGTGTAATTTTGGCACATTGACTAAACTTGCCCACAGCATCCTTGGACAAAATGACTGCTTCATCATTAATGACAATAAAGTAATTTTCCTGCGTTTAGAATTTATTCATCATTGAAATTTGGACTTGTGGTCAAAAATAAAGCCTTTTGTTATGTACCAAATCTAGAATGAACATTTTTTACAGCTTTTCTCTATACATCAAGGTGCCTCCTTCGCTCCATTGTTTAATTTAGATCAGAATAATGACCCTGCCAGCAGCGAGCCGAGGCCGGGGCCGGGGGGAGACGGCGCGATGGAGACGAGCGCTATTTAGTAATCCTATCAGCTGCCGTACGAGCGGCTGCTCCTCGTGGCAGCTCAGTCTCCAGATTGAGTTGTTCAGTCAATCATGGATTCAATATTTACTTGATGATTCAATATTTACCAAGGAGCTTTGCGGCACGCGTGACTGAGGAGACGGAGCCGCGGTGAGGATCCTATCAAAGGCTCGTTACATGAGACATTTAGAGGGTGAGGGTGAAGAAGAGGGGGAGGACAGGGAGAGAGGGGGAGGCAGTGTTTCATATATGATACTCTTAAGTGAGGTGCTGGAACTGAGCCAGATATCAGCTCGGGATGGGAACTGAAGTGCAACAATCAAATCTTTAAGCCTTTTTAGCTGAATGAAAAGACATAAGGTACACTTACTATCCACTTCATTAGCCACAATCCTTGAACTGCTTGTAAACACAGGTTATCAGCCAACCCCGTGGCAGCAACTCAATTCATTGAGGAATGTAGACTTTGTCACAACCACCTGCTAAAGTTTAAGCCTACCATCAGAATGGAGAATAAAGGTAATTCAGGTCACTTTGCATGTGGAATAGTTGTTGGTACAAGATGAACTGGTCTGCATTGTAGTCACTGCTGATCTGCCACAATTTTCAGGCACAACTGTCTTGCGCTTAATGGTCTGAAAAAAAGAGTAAATATCCAGTGAGCAGCAGATCTGGAAAAAATGGCAATATGTTCAAGATGATAGAAGGTATGCAGAAGACCATTTCTGAAGGCAAAACACATTCAGTCCTGAAGATGATAGTCTACAGACTGTAGTTAAGGACAGGAACCAAGGCTTCAGTTTGCACATTCACACCAAAATTGGACTCTGGGAGATTCAAAAAATGTTGCCTACTCTGATGAGTCTCTATTTCTATTGCAACATTAAGACGGTAGTTTCAGAATTTGGTGTGAATGTCATGAAAACATGGATCCATCCTGCCATGTGTCAACACTTCAGGTTGCTGTGGTGGTGTCATGGCATGCGAATATTTTCTTTGCACACTTTGAGACATAATTGAGTTTGTTTCAAGTAGAGCTTGGTCGATTAATGGTGGTTCAATTACAATTACTGTCTACAACATTTATGAAAAGTGAATGATCACTGTTTAAGATTACTTTGTCACAAGACATGTCGCACTTGTTTTGTCTTTTATTCCAACTATTAATATTTTTAGGTATTTTATTTTCTCACATATATTTTAATCTACTGCTTGTTCCTTGATGTTTAAAATAATAGTGTAAAGAGTGTTTCAGTACAATGATTACATGTGTTGTGTATTGTAAAATCTGTGAGTATCCAACCTCAAATTCTATTAAAATATTTGATGTAATATTTGATTATTTTTGCCTTGACCAAGCAGCACTAATCTAAGCACTGCCTAAATCTGTTGCTGACCACGTCCATCCCATAATGATGTCCACACCTCAACGACCAAAGATTTTCAGTCCAGATAGGAGAATATTCCTCAGCTGTGGCTCCTCTTACCTGTGGAGACCCGCAAGGCTCCACATCTTTGCAGATGATACTCAAATCTATCTGCAATGAAGAAAAAAAAAACAGTTGTTTGGACTCTCAAAAAAATGTCAAAATCTGATGGACTTGAACTTTTTGAATTAAGATAAAGGTGCAACTGCTTTTATTTTTAAACGGCAAGACTTGGATGTCTTTACAACTGCTCTTGATCCTCTTAATCAATAAAACTCAACAAACAGATTACCAGTGTTGTCCAAACTAGCTTTTTTCAGCTTAGACTGACCCCAGAAGTTATAACTTTTCTGGATAAAAGTGGTTTTAAAGTCTTTTTTTTTTTTTCTTTTTAGCTTATAGGCTTCATTAGTAGATAGTTCACCCCTGTTGTTGGTCTTGAAAGTCTTCTCTGCTCTGTCTGCATCTTGTGCAAAATGCTGCTGTATGTCTCCTCACTTGGACAAGGAAACATGACACAGATTTCAGCTTCTGTTCATTGTCTTTCTGTACGTTTTAGGATGGATTTTGACATGATATTGATTGTTTTTGAGATGAAATGGATTTACACCTTCTTATCGAGTTGATCTTCTCCTTCAATACACTGCAGCTATCTCTCAGGTCACACAACCAGCTGCTTTTGGAAGTCCCAAGATCAAAATCATAAAACCAGAGGGGATCGAGCCTTTGCTGCTCCCAAGCTTTAGAACTCACTGCCTTTCCATATAAGATCTGCTCGGTCCCTCATCATGTTCAAGTCACTGCTGAAGAGGCATCTCTTCTCGATGGCCAAACTTACCCTGAGTCTTTCTGTTAGATCAAATTTGACATGTTTTAGATTGTTTTAATTAGTTTATCAGATTTCATGGTTCTTGACAATCCTTAACTGTCCCAGTTTAGTTTGTTTAATTCCATATGATGTCGCTCCCTGTTGTCTTTATCTCGCCTTCTGCTTTATTTTGTTTGTCTCTTTCAGGGTCAACACTTTGCATGATATCTTCAAATGAGCTTTAGGAATAAATTTTGAGTTGACTTATGACCACAATGTGCGCATCTACAGCTCCAGCAAGATAACACACTGTCACAAGCTCAAATCCTCTCAAACTGGTTTCTTGTACATGGCAATGAGTTCACTGACTCCACTGGTCTCCACAGTCACCTGTTTTCAATCCAACAGAGAACCTTTGGGATGTAGTGAAACAGAGATTTGCATCATGGATGTGCAGGCAACATATCTGCAGCGGTTGGGTAATGCTATCATGTCTATATGGACCAAAATCTCTGAGGAATGTTTGCAGAGCCTTGCTGAGTCTATGTGATGAAGAATTAAAGTGGTCTTGAAGGTAATAGGGGGTCCAACCAGATCAAGCAAGGCATACCAAACTAGAAGTGCTCCAAGAGTGCAAACCTCATCCATTGTGAGCCAAGTTGGCAGTGAGAGAGTGGAAAACTGCACTATTGTAGAGTGTTAACAAATACCCTTGGGGCGGCAGTAGCTCAATCCAGAAGAACTTGGGTTGGCGACTAGAAGGTGGCCAGTTCAAGTCCTGACTGAACAATGTTTTGAAGTTGGTTTGGTTGCTGGAGAATTGCATACTGACTTCCTGAGCACTGCCAAAGTGCCCTTGAGGAAGGCGCCGAACCCCAAAACTGCTCAGTAGTGCTTCTTCAGGAGCAGCAAGCTACCACTCTGACATCTTACCATTAGTGCATGATCGACGGACCTGTTTGTGCATGTTCATGTAATTCCACTTATGTGTGTGGAGCATGTTTCAACAGCAGTGTGTAAAGAATTTAATTTCATTGGAGGGATTAATAAGGAATGTCTTTGTCTTTTTGTCTTTTGTTAAAAAGCCCTGGATCTGCATCTGGATTAGAATCACCACCAAAATCAGATTCCTTGTGCCATGACCAACAGTTTCTGAGAATTTAATTTAAATCAGTTCATAATCTTTTGAGTTTTTAATGAAAATGTGGAAAACTGCCCTATCTTGCAGGTTAACAAATCCTTTTTTAAATTCCTGGACCACCAAAATCCAACCACTTCTTTCTTTGGCCATGACCAACATCCTTTGAAAATGTCCTCACATTCCAGTCATAACCTTTTGAGTTGTTCTGTTAAAAAACCAAACTGACCAACAAATGCCGGCAACAACATACCATCCTTGGCAGACGTAATAGTGTCTAGTGACTGTAAATCCTTATGACTTTATATTCTAACCAGCCCAGTGTCTACAAACTGTTTTTTTTTTGTTGGCATCACTCAGTTTGATGCTAAAATCTTTTCAGAGTGTATCCGAGGAAGAACTCCTTTAAAGTTTAACCTTGACTACATATTAGACTGTTTTTAAATCTTTATCTATATATAGACGTATATATGGAAGGATTTCTTTCCCTTTTCCCTGTCAGAGGACAGATGTCTGATGGTAAGTACGTGCGTTCCAGTTGGATGCGCGTCACTGTGAATATTTGATCGTGGCGGAGTGTGACTGCTGTACTGCACGGCTGACAGGCTGCATACCAATCGCTTTCCCTCCGACTCGCACTTGTTGCATCAACCTCAGAGCCAAACTGTTTGATCCCGAAGTCTGATTAATTTTTACTGCTGTCAAAAGAAACATTCGCTCTACTTATCTGCTCGTGGCCCCCTGCTCTTATCTGTTATCTCCATAGTGGGGGGAAAAAAAAGCCTAAAATATAAAGAGATTCAGACGCAGACACTTTAAAGTCTGTGTCAGGCTTAGCGAAGCCGCTGTAGAGAGGAGGGGGGGCTTTGATATAAAAACAGAAAGTGGATATAGTCTAATGTTGTTTTGTTCTTCGCTGGTACAAGGAAGGAAAGAATCAAAACTGAGCGTGGATTAGAAATAACAACTAAACATCCTCATCTGTCCATACCTCTGGTCACTCCTCTTAAGGATCAACTCAAATGATTTCTACACTTCACAGGCATTTACTTATGGGGTATTTATTTTGCTCTTAATTAACAGAAAAAAATCAATAATTTATCGGGATATTATTCATCACATGAAGCAGCAGACATCAATAACTGCATCTTTAAATGCCACTGCTAATCAGGTTCATATATTCATTCATATATATATATATATATATATATATATATATATATATATATACACACATACATACATTCATATATATATACATACATACATATATATGTATATAGGTATAGATATATAGATATATAGACATATATAGATATATATACATATATATATATCCTAATCCTAATGTTGCAGCAGGTTTTTTTTTTTTAAAGTTGCAGCAAAAGCTGTAAAGTTTTAAGGCCTTTTTTTTAAACACTGCTAATCAGTCTGCAACTGCAACCTAGTTCAGAAAATAATTGGTGGTTAAACTTATGAATAAATTGTCATCATGATGTGATCAGTCTCTAAAGTTCCCTCGAAAACATGTGCTACATGTGCCCTTTTTTCTTTTCCCTCCTGCCCTTGAAAAAGTCTGTGCACGCCACTGTTTACTGGCCTCGCTGATCTCACATAAATCTTTATTGCATACTGTTTACAGCCTTGTTTATCAGCAATCATGCATTGTCACTTCACAAAACCACTTAATCTCATATTGACGTGTAAAGAAACGAAATACGAAAACACAGAAAAAGTAAAATTTTGAATTTGTTTGTAGTCAAGAGGGGTCAGAAGTAAGAGGAATCAGTCTGTATAAAACGACAGAGGTGACTGTGTTGTTATTAAATCAGACAAATTGATTTTTTAAATTGATGCATAAATGTTTGAAAAGAAGCTTGCCGTAGTTGTTTCCAACCTGTGGATCTGTGGCCTCTATTAACTGCTTTTAAACTGCGAGGTCATGACACAATCAGTTTGACAAGCAGGGAGAGCTTCTTCAAATTCCATTCATTTTTAATTTGTTATCTTTCTTTTTGTTAAATTTTGAGGTTTGGTATTTTTAAGTACATAAAAGTTGTTTTTGTTAAATGACACCTACAGAGATGGTGAAAGAGAGTTTGAAACTCAGAAAATGAAGGTTTTGTTCTTCAGTAGACTTTGTAAGTAAGAACTCAGCACATTGTGTTCCAAGTTAAATCACATTGACAAGATAGCATCACACAATTGCTGCAGATTTGTTGGCTGCACATCCAAGACACAAATTTCCTGTCCCATCACATCCCAAAGGTACCTACTAGATTGAGATCTCTTGTCTGCTGTAGCCAATCAAATACAGTGAAGTCATTGTCATGTTCAAGAAGCCAATTTGAGATGATTTGAGCTTTGTGACATGGTGATTTATCCTGCTGGAAGTTTCCGTCGGAAGATGGGTACACTGTGGACATATAGGGATGAACATGGTCAGCAACAATACTCTGTTAGCCTGTGGCTTTTGAATGATGCTCAGTTCATACTTCGGAGCCCAGAGCGTGCCTAGAAAATGTCCTTTCACCATTTTCACCACCACCACCTCCCTGGACTGTTGATAAAGGGCAGGATGGATCCACGCTTTCAAGTTGTTTATGCTAATTTCTGACCATCTGAATGTTGTAGTTGCCTTTCCTCAGGTTCATATATTAATTCATACAGTTGCTATTCATAGTATGTCTGAGACACTCTGTTGGAGCTCCGGCTCCTTCCCAAAGTTAGCCCCGCTCTGATGAGTTTATAGGTCTACTCTGTGGTAACGGGGCACTGTATAGAGTGGTGCAGGGATGATGTTTTTTTGTAGGCCTAAACAGCCTACAAAAATACGATGGTTTTCTGAAGTGTTCCTCAGCTCAGGAGCGAATGTCCTTTATGATATTTGTTCTTAATGCAGTGCAGCCCAGTGTTCATTTTGACAGCACTTTTAAATTTAGTTTTAGTTGTAATCTTTTTGCCTAAAATATCTGTTAGTTTTAGTCATAGTTTAGTCATCTTAACTGTTTTAATTTTAGTCTAGTTCTAGTTGATGAAATTTCACATTTTAGTCGATGAAATCTACTGTCAATTTAGTCGACTAAAAATATGAAGTGTAAAGCATATTTCATGTTTACCTTGAATTTCTGAAGTCATGTTTAAACTTGGATAAAATGAAACATCTAATAACCTTTTATTGAATGCTAGTAAAGTTTGAATGAATAAATTAAAAGCAACAAATTTAACTTTAGTGTGAAATGCAGTCACCTTTATTTAGGCTACCTGGCAGAGCATCTCAGTTACAATACCAGAACTGACAACAAACAGTGAACCTGCTCTACATGAATATATCAATTCATAAAGAGAGTAGCTCTGATTGGATCGCTCCCCAACTTCACGAAGCTAAGGCAGCTGTGATTGGATGTCCCTCTTAACTCATCCAACCTTTCAACACAACCAAAGTAGCTGTTATTGGATATATTCCTAACTTGTCCCTACTTTCTACATGATGAAATTAGGTCTGATTGGATTGAGTCTCTGTCAGACATTTTAGTCTAGTTTTTATTTGTGAATGAAAATGTCAGTTAATTTAGTCTGAGTTTGTTTCAATGTACACTTGTTTTTTTTTTTTAATAACAGTCTAGTTTTTCGTCAGGGGAAAAAAGGTTGTTGACAAACTTTGACAAAAACAATTTGTCAACAAAATGAACACTGTACAGCCTCAGGGATTGAAGGTCACAGGCATTCAACATTGATTTTGGTGATTTCTCCTGATCTCGGAATCTTGTCATGTTATTATGGACTGAAGATGATGAAATTTCCAATTTCCTTCTATTGTATGTTAAAAATGTTCTAAAATTGTTGGAATATTGGCAGTTGTTTGCAAAGTGGTGAACCTCCATCCTTGCTCCTGGACAGCTGAGCCTTTTGAGGATGCTCCTGTGATATCCAATCATGACACTCACCTGTTTCCAACTAACCTGTTCACCTGTGGAAAATCCCAAACAGTTGTTTTCTCAACTTTCCCATTCTTTTTTTGCTTCTGTCCCAGTTTATATTTGAAAATTGCTGTAGGCATAAAAGTCAAAATGAGTGAACATCATTAAAAAAAGCTATTGAGTTTGTCATTTTGAAAATTAAATATCTAGTCTTTGTGGTGCATGTAGTTGAGTATAGGTCGAAAAGGATTTGCAAAACCTTGTATTCTGTTTTACACAATGTCCCAACTTCATTGGAACAGGGGTTTTGTAAAACTCCTACCAATAACACAGTCACAAAAATCACCCTAGCTCTTCTCATCGTACCACTGTTTTCAACGTGTGGTAATTTTAACCTCTTAAAAACATTAAACCACTAAGAAGTACTTTATGTTGCCCACTATTGAAGGGTACAGCTGCAAAATTGAAACCAAAGATGTTTTAGAGCGGAATAATCCTATAATTTTGTCAGTGTTACAGCATGGTGGAAAAAAACAGGCTGTCAGATTTAACATGAAGTCTCTCACACATTCCCCTCTGGAGCGCTCTCTGGCACAATCCTTACACACACTTACATCCACCATCTGTCAATAACTCTCTGATCTACCTGTAGTGGATCACCTACCAGATGATCCCTTCTCCCTGTGCACCCGACAAACACACACAAACATGCACATACACACAAGCAGAGACTCACAAACTCTCCACCCATCTTCCCCACAGTGATACTGTCATGACTTTGATCAGGAATAAAGTAGCAGCTGCTCCCACAATCCCCGTCTTCCTCCTATCTTGTCTGGCTCCAGTCCCAGAGGAAACAGTCGCTCTCCATTTCACTTTCATATAAATATAGACGTATGGGGCTCCTCTACATATGAGGTGTGTTAACAGTATTTCAAATATTTCCATTTATTTTTTTGCTAACAAATTCAAAAAATCTGCTGCCAAATTGACAGTCGGCGAGCCGTGGTGAGAAAATAGATTTAAGAGATGGAGACGGAGGCTGCTGAAGAGACAGACGGTCCGATTGAGAGAGGAAGCTAAGGGGAATTGGAGACGGAGATGAAGAGAAATGAAGTGAGACAGAGGGAATAGGCGAGGGGGAAGAGGAGGAAGAAGGTGAGAGCACAGGGGAAAGGGTGGGAGTGGAGGGGGAGGGTAAATAAAGTATTTGTCACACAGCCGACGGAGGGAGATTGAAAAGGAAGGAGTGTAGGAGGAAAGGAAAGGATGACTGAGAGCTTTCTTATGCTCTTAAAGTGCGGCTGTATACTGTCCACTTAGACTGGATAAACACCAGGGCGCAATGTTTAGCATGGCAATTTGAATGTGGGCAAGCGAGACAGTCACATTGCAGGACAGGCAATGTCACTTACCTGACCTGAAGCATGTCATGCTGCAGCTTCACTGTTTATGATGGAGTCTAAAACCTCTTATGTTCTCACTTTCTTTACCTATCAAAAATTCCCCCACTGTACACCAAGGTCAAAGAATGATAGCTTGCAACCAGAGAGAGACTACAAGGACAAGATGTTTACAGTTCAAACTGATGAACTCTAATGTGTTTTTGCAAATATTCTCTCAGTTTGAGTTTGATGCCTGCAACATGTTCAAAAAAAGATGGTACAGGGGCTGCAAAAGACTGGGAAAGTTAAGTACTGCTAGAAAAAAAAACACTTGTTTGGGATATTACACATGTGAACAGGTTAATTAAAACAGGTGAGTGTCATTATTGGGTATAAAAGGAGCATCCCTAACGGTTCAGTCCTTAACAAGCCTGGATGGAGTGAGAACTACAGCTTTGTGGACAAGTGCATGAGCAAATGATCCAACCGTTTAAAAACAACATTTCTCAACATACAGTTGCAAGGAATGCAGGGATTTTATCATCTACAGTCCAAATACCTTCAAAAGTTTCAGAGATTGCTTAGAAATCTCTGCAGGTAAGTTGCAAGGCCAAAAAAAAAAGAAAAACAACATTGAATGTAAGTGACCTCCGATCACTCAGACAGCACTGTATTAAAAACTTCTTCATTCTTTAAAGGATATCACCATGTGGGCTCAGGAACACTTCAGAAAAACATCATCAGTTAACACAGTTGGTTGCTACACCTAGAAGTTTAAGCTAAAACTCTACCATGCAAAGCCTAAGCCAAATATTAACAACACCCAGAAACACTGCAGGTTCCTCTGAGCCTGAGCAAATCTGGGATGGACTGACGCAAAGTGGAAAAGTGTGCTGTGGTCTGATGAGTCTACATTTCAATTTTGTTTCAGAATAATTGGACATCATGTCCTCCGGGCGAAAGAGGGGAAGGAGAATCCAGATTGTTGTCAGCGCAAAGAAAAAAAAAACACAGAATCTGTAACGGTATGGGCTGTGCCCCAAAAACATCACGCCAATGGCATGAGTAACTTGCACATCTGTGAAGGCACCATTAGTGCTGCCATTCAAGCGACGTCATTTGCTTATTTCAGCAGGACAATGTCAAGCCACATTCTGCTCGTGTTAAAACAGCACTACTTATAGTAAAGGAGAGCTGCTACTGCACTGGCCTGCCTGCAGTCCAGACCTGTCTCCCGTTGAACATGTGTGGCACATTATAAAGCACAAAATACGACAAAGGAGACCCGAGACTGTTAAGCCGCTGAAGTCGTAAATCAAGTAAGAATGGGAAAGTATTCCACCTATAAAGCTTCAAGAATTAGCATCCAAACACTTATGGAGTGTTGTTAAAAGGAAAGGTGATGTAACACAGTAATAAACATGCCCTGTCACAACTTTTTTTTGAATGTGTTGCAGATATCAAATTCCAAATGAGTGAACAGTTTTGCAAAAAAGAAAAAAAAATCCAATTTTGAACATATCTATTTTTTTTAAAAAGGACTTCCTAAAAGCTAGCCTGATCTTGGTGGTCAAGGCCCAAAATTCAAATGATAAACGCAATCAGAACACAACACATACAACACTTTCTAATAAACAACTAGTGTTTTTACTGTTATCTAAAATTTTCTGGATTACTTAAAGATCCTAGCGTATACTAATACAGTACATGCAGACGGAAAATGACAATGAAGCTAATTTACGCCACATTCACACATCGGAACATATTTTGAAGACTCCCATCATACAAGCCTGCAGACGGTTGAGGATTACTTTCTGCTCTCCTCGACTTGCTTCCTCTTTCTGTATGGTTCACTGGGCTCTGCTATCATTAGGCAAGGCCTGACACATGTTAGAGCAAACTGAGTCAAACTGATCACGTGATTTGGTTTCTTCTACCCCTTCTTGAACTGAACCATGAGTGATAGTACCCAAGGTGTATTTTACAACTTGCTGTCACAGAATTTAGCATCCTATTGATTTTGTAAAGTTCATATCCAAAAATGTATTGGCATGGAGTATATGACAATATAGTGCTGCATCGATTTTTCTAACACAAGCCATGGCGCTGCTCCGAATCAGGTCTAAAAACATAAATAACAATCATGTTTGATTTCCATGACTTCAATCAGACTGTCTATGATGGAGTACCTGTTGCATGCTTTTTGTAAAGAAAATTTATATATCTATTATCAGTATAATTATATACGTATTATGATCCTTTTATTTGCCTGTGTGAAAAGTCTTCATGCTGAAACTAGAAACCGGAAACGAGAACTCAAGACAGAATACCTTGTCCCTGATAAGAGAGGACTGTGCCGTCACATCAGCAGAAGAACTCACAGGTTCTGAGTGAGAAATATTACCACTGTTTGTGTAACGCTGAACTGCAATATTATTGGTTGATGCTTGTTACTGGACAAACGCCCACTTTTCTAGCACTGCATATAAGTTTGAAGAGATGCTATGAATCTTTAGTGCCAGAGGAAGTTGCCTTGTTGTAAACTGCTCCACTCCTTGTGCAAGTAGAAGGCTGAAGAAAAGCTCCTTCATCTGTCGTTCTTTCTATCTGGGCTGTCAGTCAGGGGCAGTGTAGAAAGCTTTCCTCACACTTTTACAGCTTTATAGAGACATGGCAGCAATTAAAAAAGTGAAACAATGTATGCCTTCTTAGCCAGGATTCCTTCCATGTTCTTCTTCATTATAACAGAACTCACGCCAAGGCAGAAAGCTGTAGACTCTAATGATCAGAGTTTTATTTACTGCTGGATCACATTTGTTTGACAAAAAAAAAGTTTGTTGTAACAGAAAATGAAAACATAAGCACAGGGCATTTTTGTCTTGATTTGATCTGAAAATCTTTAATGTCCTCTGAGGGCAATTTGGTTTGCAACAGAAGATAAAACACCCATTCTTACAATATCTCTCATCACAGTAAAAGCATTACAAACAGAGCCAATTCACAGAGTCAGCACAGTTTCACCGGTGCATCTTTACTATCAATCTTGCCTACAGCTTGTTTAAAAAAAACAATAGCCGTTGGGACAAAGTTAAGGTACCTGATTGATTGGTTATGGTTTGCAGCTTGCGTTTTTGAGCAATTGTGGTCCAACTGTGAATCATTCTTTGGTACCCAAACCTGTTATCATCCTACCTATTTGTTTTGCTTCTGAGTTTTTGTTTGTGTATGGTTCTGTGAGATCTTTTGTCAGTAAAATCTGAAATTTCTGACTGAAAACAGCAGGTGTTTGGTTTTACGGCCTGCTTGATTCGTCTAATATGTTTGTTGAGTGCACTGTAATGTTCATGATCAATTGAAACTTTCCTTGTCTCTGTGGTCTACCATGTTGTTAAGTTAAGATTTAAAAATCTTTTTTGGTGAATTGCCAGCTTTAGCTCCAACTCCCTTCTTCTATTCCTTCCAGTTTCTTCTTCTTTCACTCTCTAATTTCTCCCTCTCTCCTCCCCTGCAGGCACGTCTATAATCCAGGTGACGGCGACAGATGCTGATGACCCGACTTATGGGAACAGCGCCAAGCTTGTCTACACACTGGTGCAGGGCCAGCAGTACTTCTCTGTAGATCCCCAGACAGGTGAGCGTGTTTGTATACGTGAGAGAGTGTTCACGCCACACACACACTCACACACACTCGGGTATAGGAATTTTAAAGATGCACAGCTGTCAGGAAAGCTAATACACTCACTGCACTAAAGCAAATATAACCAAGATGTTGACGTGCAAACACACACACTGTATGAGCAAACAAGGGAATTCATTTAGACTAAAGTACACACATACACACACACGAGCAAGAACTAAGAGGCAACCTCTGAGGCTTAGAAATAAAACAAACACAAAGCCGCACCCCCCACATCCCACAAGCCTCAGTGACATCTTTGCTTTCTAAGAGGCATTCTTAAGCCCTATGATGGTGGCGGTCATATTGTAAATTCGATCTATGTTACCCTATCTAAAAGGTGGAGCTGAGAAGAGCTTTATGCCCCCTTGTAACAGCTAATAGATCTACAATGCCCCTACACCCAACTAAAATATTACAAACATGGTCAAAAATATCTAAACCTAAGGAAGGAATGTGCATGACTAGCCGGCCAAAGTTTGATGTCTTGGTTTTTGACATCAAATTTGCTTTTTGTTAAAGGTCTAACAGCAGGGGCCCTTAACCTTTTGTTGGACGATGGCTTAGTTCTCTGTAAAACAATATTGTTGGGGACCAGCCTTTGTACACATGTACATAGTATAACTCTCTATAACACAAGATCAGAAGGAGCCATGGGCTTGTTTTTAAACCCCAATAAAGAGTCAGCCATGTGGATTTACTCTGTTTTTAACAACTGCTTAACAATGATGTTTAGGGACCCAGTCGGCTGAGAGGTAGAGTTGACATTTTAATAAATTAAACTGCTCTACCCTCTGAGGGTGAAGGAAAATGCTGTAAAATTGGTGTGATTGATCGCTGATGGGTATTTTATTAGTTCTTTCCTCTGAATCAGGAAGTTGAGCCCTCATGTGCCTATGCTGTTCTCCAGCTGCACACATTGTGCAGAGTCAGATACATGCACTATTTGTCCAGAGAAGAAGTGGAAGAGTGCATGAGCACGAGGTATGGCACTGAATTTATCTCTAGTTGTACTTTTTCTTTCATCACAGTGGCGACAAAGACAGAGAGCCTCAGTTTAAAGTATTCAGTCCAACTAAACAAGCACATGCGAGGATTTGGTCATCCTTTCAAGTTTTCTTTTTTTTTCTTTTTTTTTTTTTTTTTTTTTATCTCTGAGCACTTCTAGTTGTTATTATTATTATTTTAATTTATTTATTTATAATTTTTTTAGTGTTTTTGCTCAGCACCAAATGATCAATGATCTGGTACTAGACCTCTATTTCACTGCTTTACAACAGATTTACACTGATCGTGACTTTTCTCCCCAAAGAATTCACTTGGATTTTGGATTGCCCAATAACCCCTCTGCCCAATAACCCCTGACCATAATCCTCTCAAGAAGTGGATGTGGCTTTGAATTTCCAGTGTTGTGCTTCAATATTTACTGTGGCTGCACAGGGGTGTCCCCTAACAACAACATAAAGAGAAAGTGTTAAAGTCGACTGCAACAGGCAAATAGGGGGCTTGTTTAATGTCAGAGGCTGTGAACATAGACTTTTATATAAAGACATTAAAGGTTTATTTTTACAATATCATATGTGAGCCATTGGTGATTTTAGACCTTTTCTAGTGGGCTGAAGCACCCCTTGATGTAATCTTAATAACAACATATGGCAAGTACTCCATTATTTTCTTGGTTTGATATTTGAGCAAACAAAACACATTGTTTTCTCTGCGATTATTCTGTCAGGATGCAAAGGAACTATATCTCTTAATAAATGGCCAAAAAAAAAAAAAAAAAGGAAAGGAATGCAACAAGTGGGTAGTTTAGCAGAAAAAATGTGTATTTTAAGGTCTATCACCTTAACAGATATTTATGTAAATATTGTAGGAAGGACTCATACAATCAACTGTAGGCTAAGAAGTTCAGCGCAAGATATTAGGCTGGACTTTAACAAATCCTTAAATATGTCTCAACAATAGGTTGGATATATCCGTCACGCATTACTCACAAATGATGTACTATAAATAGTTTCATGATGCACACACGTGTACAAGAAGAAAAATTGAAAGCATATTACACACTATCCACAGAGTTTCTTTTATTGTCATTAAATAAAGTATCCAATGTAGGGAAATATTTCTTGCTATGTTACTGGGAGGTATCAGAGCACTAAACACTAACAAGTTTGTTTTTATGTCATAATTTCTGTTTGAGCTGGACCCCCTTAAAGCCAGGTCCTTAAATCACCCCTGATGTGACCTTTAAAACTTGTTTAATCAACTCAGGCCCCAAATCCTATTCAAACGCTCCATCTAATCCATCACAGGGCTGCCTGCGACATTTTTTTATGCACTTTAAGTACTTTCTTGTATTGGTGCATGTGCCTTGACCTCAGTGATTTAATACATCACCTACTGTATTATGCTTGCTATTAGAAGAATTTATTACAAGGATTACTTTATAAATCAACCAGAAATTAACAAAGCTCAATCAGAAAAGCCCAAACATTGTCACTTATTTTGACCCAGGGCTGAGCTGTGTTGTGACAGGCTGTGCTGATGCCTCATAGAAAGAAGGTTGCTGGTTTGATCCCCTGGTTGGACAGGGCCTTTCTGTGGAGTGTAAAAAATTGTCTCTGTGCATATGTGGGTTTTCCTCAGGTACTACAGTCTGGTAGTTGTGACTTTAAAGTGCCCTTAGGTGTAAATGTTCAAATGGTTGACTGTGTCTATAAATGTCCACCCAGTGCTTGATTGGTGACCCCTCCAGTGTGGCGCAGTGACTGCTGGAATCCACTTAGATCCACTTCGGCAAGCTCCAATCTACAGTACTAGTGCTCGGCTTGTAGCTGCACAACCCAATCAGCTTCCTTTAAAGCAGGAAGAGGTTGGAGCTACGAGCATGACAACAGCAAGAAGTGACTGCACACACAGAGATTAGCATAGATGCTAAGAGTTTCAGTAGCAGTTTTTTCAGATCTGGACCACATTTCTTTATTAAATGAAAAACAAACAACAACAACGAAAGCATTTCTTGATAGAATGAACATTTTCCACTCTGTGTTCAACAGGTTTTGGCAAGAGTTTGTTGCCTGAAGTGGCTCACATTTTGTACTTTACATCACCCGCCGACATTATCTGATTGGCCTGTGATGAATGTGATTGATGGAGTGATTGTCCAGCCACCTGCTGGACATGCTTTTGAAAGGTTCTGCCCTCCACAAACACTTTTGTGAGCTGTAATGGGCCGGTGGACCTCTGTTTAGTATATATTGAATGGTTCATCTGGTGTGTCAGATTACTGAAACTGTGGATTTGGTTAAACTTTTGATTTCCATCGATTCATCTTTGGCCCATACCAGAGGGACCAACAGATCTTTAAGTACAGACAGAGTCCACTTTCAGTGAAGTCTGCAGCTATATGATGTTAAACTAGATGGTAACATAAAGTCAAACCAGGATGCAAACAAAGTGTAAATCAACCAAGCACAGGAAGGCAGCATGTTGTTTAGTTTTCTTAATTCCTCTGGCCAAATTTGTGATCTTTTGTCCCGCTACTCTGTTTTCCTCTGTGCTGCAGCACTCCAGACACAGACCAAGTGGGCAAAGATGTGCTCTCTCAGACTGAGTGATACCTCTGCACAGGCAGATCTCCAGACACATCGTCCTGTGGGTTTTGGGGGAAGGTTTCAGCTCTCACAGAGTGACTTATTTACCATTTTTTGCTAAGTTAAAAATTGTCATGCCTGTTAGAGGAGCTGGAAACCCCAGGTTTTCCCCATTTTTTAACATAACTTTCAAAAACAAATTCACAGAGAAAGTTAGGGTACGGGAGAAAAATAATCATTTCTTCACTCAACTTTCATTTAAACATGCTGTAAGGAGAAGCCGATGGAGTAATGGCAGTCTGCCAACTTCTGTTTTTCCCTGAATTTTTCTCTCCTTTGGTTGTTTGTCATTTTTTTAACCCTTGCTGCTCTTAAGTGCCTCCCTCATGTCCAATTTTGCTAACTTGTGCCTTCCTAAAGAAAATGGGATCATGAATAATCTACAGTGATAGGTTTCTAAAACAGTAGACCAACAAATGGCTGGTGAAGTGTTTGCCATGTCTATTATTTATACAGTGTATAGTGAGAATGGACAGACATGATAACACAAACATGAGCAGGCAGGTGTGTGAGTGTGCAAACACAGGTGGAGATAAGTATCGGAGAATATGCTGAGCTGCATGAAAAACAGAGGGCTGCAGCTGTATCGTTTTCTCTTCTGTTCATCTATTCACATACTATATTGAGCCCAACACTCACAAAAACACTAACCAAACTATTTCCAGTCTGTTTGTTTTTCATTCTTTTCTTTTACTCAAGCTGTGTTTCCATCAACAATTCAATTGGAGTGTGGTAGGGGGGCATTTTAGGCAACTGTCATGTTGTGTTACCACTGCAGTGGTTCATTTTGGCTTAGCACACTTTGGTGTGGTTTGGGACCCTGTAAACCCTGACCCTGCATCAGTTATCACAGCCCACTGTTCCCTCACTTGTGTGTCTTAGTTTGCCCTTCAGAGTGACAAAGATGTTCCAGGGTAGAATATTGAAGATCAGTGTACGTTGTTTGTAATAACTCAAGGTCAATTACATTCAGTACAGAATTGAACTGTTGATCATTTGTATGTGACGTCACGCCCCATTCCATTCCAGCTGGGTTTTAAACAAAACGCTGTTGTCCAGCATGTAACTTTTTCTGCATCTATGCTAAATAAATGATAATGTCTCTATGGTGACCTTTAACCTACATGTTGATACTCATGCCAAAAAAACATTGGTATCAGTGTTGACAAAAGTCCAATACCCTGCATCCCCACTGTAGTTATGCACACTAGTTAGAAAAGTGTAGTTCCATTTTGTTTTGTGTTGTCATTTTGTCTTGTTTTTTTATTTGCCTTTATTTGGTCATCCTTTGCCATTCTTTTTACATTCTTATGGGTTTGTTTATAATAACATGTGTCTTGTCCTGTAATTATATTGATATATGGAAATAAAACTCTATCTATTCATTCATCCATCATCCATGCTGCTTATCCCTTTTGGAGTCATGGGGGCTGGAGCCCATCCCAACTGACTGGGGAGAGGCTGGGTAAGCTGGTCCATGAGCCAATCACAGGGCCACATAGAGAGCTGGACAACCATTCACTCTCATAGCCATACCTAAGGGCAATTTAGAGTCACCAATTAACACAGGGTTGGAACCAGCACCCTTCTTGCTGTGAGGCACATGCACTACATGCTGCGCCACCATGCTATCCAAATAAAAACGCCAGCAAATAAAGTAATAATAATAACCGTCTTAAAGGTGTAGTGTGCAGAAGTTGGCAGCATTTCACCAAACAGAAACAGTGATTATAGGATATAATGTTTCTATTTGTATGTAAAGTCCGTCGAAATAGGTGTACAATCATCCCCATAAAACTTTAGTTTTCTTTTTATTAATTTAGAAAAAGCTTTTAATATTTATGTACTGCGGGTCTCCCCTTTGTGGAGGCTGACATAACAATCTGCCATGTTGTCTACTGGTGGGTTTTGGGGACAAAAACAGCGAAACGCGATTTTTGAATACGAGTCTGTCCCCTGGTCCTGAAATCTACGTGGATGGCATGCAAAGAAGATGAAGAGAGAGTGCAGGTATTACAAGAGAAGAAGACGGCGTGGTGTTTGTAACTGTTGTAAATGATGCCCTGTTCACGATTCTTTTTGGTTTTCACCGGCTCTCGTCGCTTAGTGATGTGATGGTTTAGTAACGGACGGGCTCAGTCCAAAATCTGAACGGTAGATGTCGCTGAAATGTCAGTTTCTACACACTGCACCTTTTAACTCTAAAGGATATGACAGCCACTTTAAAACTGTGCAGCGGAAAAGCTGTCATCAGTCAGAGTGTGCCATCGTTAACAGCATGTATGTCTCTGGTCTAAGGATACTGTTGGCTGTGGAAATGCAGGCTACATCGCGGTTAACCATACCAAACTGCCCTGAACCAAACTGGACCCCTCAGTGGAAACACACATTAGTAATCCATCATTCTCACTTTGGTTTTCCCTCCTGAGCGACGTTAAACACCCTTCTCCCAAACACACACACACACACTCCCACATTAACCTCCCTCTCTCCCACTGCTCCCCCTCCCCACTTGGCTCCAGTATGTTGGCAGGAATGTATTCATAATGGCAGCATCTGAACACAACACAGCTGCAGCCAAGCGCTATTATTCCTGCTGAGGTGAAAACAACAAGACGTGCTTGAAGAGAGATGTCAGAGAAGGTTTATGAACTATCACACTGGATAGATTAACGGAGAGGGGGCCTCAAAAGACCTGTCAGTGTGTGTGCATTCATGATAGGTCTTTGTGTCATACATGTCACCCAAGGGCACTTAAGTTTTGTTTGAGTGGAGGATGATTTATTTTTGTATTTGATGTTTTTATGATGACTGTTTTTAGCTCGGTACCTCGGAGGGGAGTCAGCGCTTGGCTGAGTCAGAAATGAAGTTTAAACTGTGGGATGTTTCAGGAGCGGCTTTGATTGACAGAATGAATATAACCACGAGAGGAGGAAGTATGAGTTATTTTGTCTGCATGTGTCACATCAAGCTGATTGCTCTGCTATTCACCACGTAAGAATGAGTATTAAAAAAGATCTCATAAAATAGGAGTCATGTGGGAAAAACATTAAATATCAATAAAAATGGGTTTAAAGCATTATTATTTTACTTGCAATCAGATCAAGGTCTTAAATCAAACACTGAATATGTTTGTGAAGTTTTTTTGTTTTCAGATACAAAAAAACGTACAGCTAGTCAAATAGTCGACTCTTTCCCAGATGGACAACTAGTCCATTTCAGCAAAACATGCCAGAAGTGGAGTGAAAATATCCTTACTATAGATAAGTTTGTGGTGTTAGTATTTGTTTTAATTTAATAAAGAAATGTGATCCAGATTTGATAAAACTGCTACTGAAGCTGCTAACATCTATGCAAATCTCTGTACCTGCAGTCACTTCCTGCTGTCGTCTCAATAGTAGCCCTCACCACTTCCTGCTCTAAAGGACTACAATTGGGCCATCCCGCTTTGGAGCACAAAGCGGGATGGCCCAACATTCGTTGTAGATTGGAGCTGTGCAAGATTGATTACAGACATGGATCCAGCTCTTGTGCGATGTTAAAAGTGAACAACACCTTGTGAAAAAAAGTGAAATCATGTAATGATCGAGACGCAGAATGGTAGGACACAAATGCACGACACCAGATCCGGTTTGCAAAAGACAAAAAGATTTAATGAGGAAACGGGAAGGGTTAGGTACACAGGAGATTAGTCAGCGTGGCTACAGAGTCCAAAAAGCATGAGGCAAAAACAATAGTCGAAAAGCAGGCAGGAATTGGTGCACAAAAAGGCTAAACAGACCAGGCAGACAAATCCAAGGTACATGAGAGAAATAGACAGGATCAGGAAACAAACAAGATGGTACACTGCAAAACTAGACTGAGAAGAAATGCTGGAACAAGGACTGTGAAATCAATGATCTGGCAACAAGACAGGGGAAGCAAGAGGTTTAAATACAAGAGGTGATTGGGGATGATGAGACACAGCTGGGGCAGAACAATCAGGGATCAGGTGAGACAGCGCCAGACAGGAAGCAAAACCTATGAAGACAAGGAGAGACAGGTGAATTTTCAAAATAAAACAGGTAGCACAAGACAATATATTGTCATCTGTATTTTATAGTTTTTTTCCATATTCATCCATCCCTCCGCTGATTTATTGTATATATATAATTTTTTTCAAGCCATTCATTATTCATGTTATTTTTTTTGTTCAAATGATAGTGAATTTGCTTGAATTGTACTGACAATCCAATAATCATGATTGTGTAATAGAGAAATCACTTTAATTTTCTAATTTATCTTTTAATTTGATTTTTCCCTTTAACTTTTCTCCTCTTCCTGTGAGGCCGATCACCTTTGTGCAGGTTTTTCCCTCATATGTTCACATATATCCATTCCAACATGTAACCACAGGGGTCAGTTGTGGCAGATTTTGTCATTTGCTCATTAAAGGTGGATGTTTAGTAATTGATTGCTTTGACATGTGAGGACCTCTGCCATAATGTCGCGCTCTGTGAAATGCTAATGAAGGATACGGGCCTTATTCCCCCCGGTGTGAATCAGTCGTGACACGCTGCTACCAGACAACTTTTAGTATTCTGATCATGTCCGCTCTCTCTTCTCCCCGCTCCCTATCTCCCCTCTGCAATCACCCTGCTCCTCGCCTGCTCCATCACCAACGTCTCATTCAGGATGTGCACTCTGAGGCGAGGCACATTTGCTCGTACATTTGGTCTGTTTGTTTATGAATTCTGCTCAGAAAGCGAGACGTTTTTCCCGCTCGTTCGTTAGCATTCAAAACAGCCCCGCAGTGGGGAATGTTATTCACCTTGAGCTGCCGAGTCATCCCGGCCTGCTTCGCTGGTGGGGGTGAAAAGAGTCAGAGTCTGGTTCACCTGATGAGCGCCGTCCAATCACATGTAGCAGAAGGAGGTCATTTACACGTTGGGTGGGCATCGATGCTGAATGAGTGCGTCGTAGTGTGCCGTTAAAGAGCGTGAGGTACAGAGCGAGATTTTACGCTCCGTCAGCATGTCTGGCTGTCTGTGTTCGGTGATTCATCTTTTCCATATGAGCATCCTCATATACACTTTTTGTGTTTATATGTGTGTGTTTGTGTGTGTGTGTGTGTGTGTGTGTGTATCTGCCTTCAACGGGACATTAACTTATATATTGTTGCTGTCAAATGGAAACTGAGTGTCTCTGAAAAGAGAGAAAAGCTTTTAGATTCTCAGGGAAGGCAGTCATGTTTCCATCTGCATGACAGAGCATTTTGAAAATGTCAGAAAGGATTTGAAAAAAGACTAAAAAGAATTTGAAATGTCGCTGAGAGTAAAGACAAATTCATTGATGCTCCGAGACTTTTAACAGCCAGGACTTTATGAGTGTAATCCCTGGATAATGATCAAGACAGTGACATGACTGACAGGTTTATGGCTCAGCTCACAGTGGCTCCTTTGTGTTTACATGAATTGAATTTATCACTGAAACTGCAGCCCCATTTTAACAATGACAATTTGCAAATTATAGCAGCTACAAAGAGGGAGCATCATTTTCCAGAAATGGCATACTTAGAGGTGGCTAATGAGGGATGCAGCATTGCTTTATGAGTAGCTCAAATGATATTGTACCTGTAAGGCTGAAACAACATTATGATTGAAGGTCTAAGAATGTATCTCTGTAAACATAAATCTATGTTTATTCTCAGCCAAAAAAGTTGATTAGTATCGTTAAAAAAACACTATATACTGCTGGTAGAAAATGAGCCTTATATACACAATTATTACGTTTTTGCTGGCTGTAAGTTTGTTTGCTTGTCTGTTTGTCCATCTGTGAGCAAATTATTCAATATTTTTCAGATGATTTTGATGAAAATTTGTGTAAATATTGATCATGGCAGAAGGATGAAGTGATTAGATTCTGCTGTGATCAAATATGGATGCAGATCCAGGAATTAAAGCACCCATTTCCTGCAAAATCAGTTTTATTTGCTTTTAATGTTAGAAGGGTTTTGGGAAGAACATAATACCTTTTACTGAACACTCAGGTCGGAGAGAAATGCTCTGTGCCTCTTTAAAGAAAATGCCCCTTAAATGATCATGTTTTTTTTTAATTCCTGGAGTTTATTATGTAATAGCTTTTCAGCCTACATGCTCATCTCAGGCAGACACCATGTCTATTTTGAAAGTCTGCTCTGCGACCTGTAACCCTTCCTTCCATCCGACGTGTTTGAGCTGCCAATCAGCTCACGGCTCATTATCATAACCTATCAGATCTGAGCGTTTCCAAAGGGGAGGAAAAAGAGCTGCATCTGATCCTCTACAGAGACAATATGTTATATAATTTTATTCAACTTAAATCAAATCTTTGCTTTAAACGGTCAAACACACCAGGACATAGGACCTTTAAACGATTTGTTGACACTGCATGATACAGCAGCTTTCCACATTTTCTCTGATTACTAATAACTCTATTAACTTCAGATTTGCCAGGGAATGTCAGTCATGGCACCACAGGGAAGTGAATAGATGTTGGTGGTGATCCAAGGAATACAGGAGGTTTTTTTTGCAAAAGATGGTAACTCCTCAATGGGGCAGTTTTCCACATTTATAATTGAAACTCAGCTAACATGTCAGAAATGCCTTGGAAGTTTTTTTTTTTTTTTTTCATAGAGCACTTAAGTAGTTAATTCCCTTAACATCAGATCTTTGACAGTGGAAGCGGGAACTACGTCACATCCCAGTTAAATGGTTCCAGTTATACGGTTGTAAAGTGAAGGGACCTGAACACTGTCCAACTTCCCGGTAGAAAATTCCGACCAAAGGCAGCAGCTCCCAGTGGCATAATCTGCAACTTGGACAGTCTGACTTCTGAAATCAAATGAAACATACCATAACTTCAGTGTTTGACAACAACCTGCTAATACCTGCCCAAAAGCGGACTTCCAAGAATTCACTGAATTCAACTATTGGCTCACTTTCAATTTTTGTTTTGTCCCTGAACAGAAAACAGTGTTTTGACTCAGAATAGGCCCATTATTTGCTTACATATTTTCACAGTATCAGCCCAAACCTGAATAAATATATTGGCATAACAGGACAATTTCAAGGTTATGTTATGAAATGTTGCCTGTACATTATATAATTGTCCCATCATTCTCCCTCCATCAGATTATATTGTTTTTGTCAGTATAGGTCCTTTATCTTTTGGCTTTCATCGTAGGTCCATTGTTTGATGATAAGTTTGTCCGACCACAGGCGTCCTATTGCCTGATATGTTTCACAGTATTGGCCCACAGCTAGATTAATTTGTTTGCCACGTAAAGATCAACAACCTGCAGCTTCAGATCCGCGTTTTGCTCTTTTGCTCCTCTATAGTGGCTCCGTGGACTCTGAGGAAAAAAAGCTGAAAGGCTGCAGATCAATTAAATTATTTTCCTTTTATGCATTTATATTTAATTGTTCATTCAAACATTAGCACCCTGCTTTTGAATTTCTGCTACTCAATATTCAGTTATCACATCTGCTGATTGGCGCATAGTCAAGGACTATTAAACAAAAGAGAGAGGGGCTATAAATATGTACCAACTGTAAAGGCTCATGTTTAATCAAATAAATCAACCATTTTGAGTGAGTTAACAGGGAGAGCAGCGGACGTCTGTCTCTAATATGTCTCTGCATCCAGCTGTTAGGGAGACACTACTTTTATGCGACTGATCCTCCACTTAATGCTTTTAAGTTGAGTGTTGGAGGGCTGTATGATCAAAGTGACTCAAAATATGACAAATAAATTATAAAGATTTGTTCATGTCTCAGCTGAGCCATCTCTAAGTGTGTGTCTTGTGGTAAATGGCTGAAGCTTGTACACAGGGCACTCGCAAGCGTGGCATGGACCAATGTCCCAGGTAACTGTGGCCTAAGACATTATATCATCCTTTATATTATTCAGAGTTTTTCCATTACAGATGTATGCTGTACATTGTCCCAAAGTAGGCCCACTATCAGACTATGCACTCCAAGTTTATGCCTACTTTTAGTTCAAATGTTCCTGTTGAAAGCCCAGAGTTGGCCTTATAAAGGATAATAATTTTGACAAAGCAAGGCAGTTTATTTTACAGCAAATTTAAGGCAGAATCACATAGTCCCAAAAAAGGGTGAATCACAGGAATTATTAAAAGTGCTCTACACTACAGGAATATAAAACTAAATCAATCATGAAAGGGAAAAAATTAGATAAAATGTAATAAAGAAAATTAAATTAACTAAATGAAGCTGGAGCGAATATTTCACTGCATCAATAATCAGTCATACATAGCCTCAAGTCTTACAAACTTAATGAAAGTCCATTTTAGAGAGCCATCAATCAGAAGCAGAGAAGAACACTTAAACTTTGATTTGAAGGAGGAAAGGGTTTAACTGTCTGCCTTGATTATCAATAATCCATTAAGGGAACTTCTGGTTGCTGGGTTGTAAAATAATCCATTTGGCTCCAGCATCTTACATCTTTGTGTCTGCTTAATTTATTGTTCACAACCCTCCACTGAAGCGTTTTAACACTTACCCTCTAAAAAGAAGCTGCAGGGCATCCGGACCTGCTTCCATAAAATCACAACAATCAAAACTGCAGGCTAAACGGCATATTGGAAAGCAAGGACCCAGTGACCTCCTATTAATGACTCACTAACATGTCAAACTGCCAGTCCTGATGAAGTCTGTGATGCAGGGCCACGACTCTTTCGGTTCATAATGGGCAATCAGATGTGCTGATAGAAATGTTAGTAAGTCATTAGTAAAAGGTCAGAATCTTAATAAAGAGTCACAGCTCAACATATGGTTCTGGTTATGAACATATCAGATGCTTTAGTGCTGGAAAACTACATCATGTTTTTTTTGTTTTTTACATGTAAAAGGTTAGAGGTCAATGTGGTCACTAATTATAAATATGTTAACCAATGAACCAGTGATAAGTCACAGCATGATGAAGAGACAATACAATGTTAAACCATCTACTGAGTGGATGACAGCTTACCATCAAATTTCCCCCCAGCTTTGAGAATAAATATTTTACTTGTGTGGTCATTTTATAGTTTGACCCGCGTCCCATCTGCTAACATGAAGGTGACGGTTCATGATCTTCACTGCAGCCATTCAGCAGCAAAGCTCTCAATATTTTGGCCCCTCTCCTGGGTGGTTGTCACTTTGTCCATCTTGATAAAAAGTCTATGGTTTAACAATTCAGTGAAGCTTCCTCCCTGAAGTGATCATGCAGTCCAGACAGTTAGTCCGTCTGTCTGTGCTGAAACCACGTCCACACCTTTGAAGAGAATTGGAGAAGTTTTAAAACAGCCTGAGAGTTTATCAGCTGATTAAATATTAATAAGAAATGTCAAAGTGAAAATTATTTAGAGTCTGTTTTAAGATTTGTAGATGATGAATTGTTGTTACTCACTGGAAAGTTTTACCAAGCATCCAAGCCGGCCACAGCAGAAGGTTTTGGGTTGGCTGACTCAATATCTGTCCACATTATGGCATGGAGGACGACTTGTAGAAAGCCATGACACATTTGATTTTTTTTAAATTATTAACCCTTTCCTGCATGGTGTCAAATACAGTAGACGGATATTTGGAATAGTTTTATACCCTTTAGGTTGCAGTACCATGTCCAACTAGGTTTCCCAAACCTCTGCTTTAAGTTTATTAAAAATATTTTTGTTGCACATTTTTACCACATCGAGATATTGCATCATAAATCCAAAGTAGCAGACAAAGGGCAAAGTGGGTGTTATGCCTGTATTCAGATTTCACATAATTTTGTATTTTTTACTTTATATTTTGGTGTAATTCGCAAGTGAATAGTTTGATTAAACAGCAATGATAAACAGATTCTGCTTTTTCAGTTATCTACTCTTAATAAATGTTTGTCAAAGATGTGTGCTTGTGGATCTTTATTAAGTTCCACTAAATTACTATTTATACCATTGATGGATGGTGTCCACTGTAGTGGACAGATGCATAACTCCCTCAAAATATAACAAAAAATTACCATGATTTTCAACTTGTTAGAAAGTAAAAAAAAAAAGAAACGTTTTGAATAAGTATTCATTTGGATTTAATAATTCATGCATTAAAGGGTTAAATGACATTTGGGACGCCTCTGATGAAATTCTGTGGACATGAGCATACTATAAACACCCTCTCAACCTGATTTTGGATCATCCTATTGAGAATGACTTGAGGAAGGACTTATGGGCTCTTGACCAATCGTCACATTGCACAGGCTTGAAGCTATATCACGTTGCTGTATGTTCATAACTATCCAAAACTGAAAATTCTTAAAAATAATAAAACAACATTGAAAAGAAAAACAAGAAGTAAAATTGGTCTGAGAGAGCAAACCTCCATCAAGGCATTTCTGATATTCCAATGTTGGCCAAGTTACTAGCAAAAATGGAAAAAAAAAAAAAAAAAAAAAAAAAAAAAAGCATTTGAAGAAATTCCTGGATCTGCACCTGGATTTGGATCACCATCAAATTTTGCCATCTTCTCCTTTGTGCCATGAACAACATAGGTAAACAGTTTTTATCCAAATTTGGTTCAGAACTTTTTGAGTTATTATTGAAAATGTGGAATAATGTCCAGTGTCGCAGTGTTAACTAGAAAAGCACTCCGCCAGGCAGCTCAGTTCCAGCAGTGGCTTTTCCACAACCCCTGTAAGAGATACAGTCCTGGATCACCAGATCCACAGTAGTGCCAGGATCCAAACCAAACTCAGCACATACATGGAGGTAGTTATCCTGTGTGACCTCAACAAGTTTTGGGAACATCACTTAATATTTGGATTTTATATGAATTATTGAATGTCGTCGATGGGATTTCCCATTATAAAGTTCAGTGTTTTTTTGTAACATCAATCTGGATTGGATCCAGATGAAATTTGCCTTGATGATAGAGACATGGACCCCATATTATCCTTTAATAAAAAAAGACATATAAAGGGATATGATTTTTTAAAATTCCGCTCAATAATAACCTATGGGATTTTTTTAAATTTTGGGATTTTTTTATCCAGACCAATCTCTGTATTACTACCAAAATTGTATTGCTTCTTCCTTGGACCAAACTACACCTCTGGTAAAATTTTCACGTAAATCCATCCAGTAGTTTTTCTGTAATCTTGCTAACAGACAAACAGACAGACCCTGGCGAAAACATAACCTTGGTGGAGGTAACAAATCCTTTAAAGAATTTCCTGCATCTCTATTTGGATTTAGATCACCATCAAAATCAAATCCCTCTTTCCTTGTGCCATGACCAACATCCCCTGAAAATGTCATCAAAGCCTGTTGTGAACTTTTTGAGTTATTCTGCTCTGAGACAACATAACGTCCTTGATGGAGGAAAAAATTAATGCTCATATAAGTGCGGTAAATATTTCAACCAAAGGTTTACATTTTGGCACTTCTGCACTGGCTTTATTTTGTAGAGTTGCAGGTTGCCGGTTGGTCCACATGTGCATCTGTACAAGCAAAATTTTGTAAATGCTAATTCTTTGAAGTTCATTGAGGGATTTCTTTCAGACAGGGCCGTTCTGTTTGGAGTTTGCATGTTTTCCCTGTGCAAAAATGTTTTTTTTTTTTTTTCAAGAAGGTACTTTCATCAAACTTTATACAATAGAAAATTTTTGCTGAAGAAACAATAGTGTTATAGTTGGAGGTCCTGGCTCAACATCAAGGTTTAAAGTCTTGTGGATGCAATCTTATGAATACAATATCACATGAATGCCTCAGGGATCTTCTTCCCACTGAGCACAAATGTCCACCATGACACAAAGAAACTAAAGCAAACATCTGCTGTTCCATTTCTTTTCAGTTTGTTTCCTCTCACCTCCTTCAAAAACCTTGGTGTTGCTCACGGGAAAATGACAGAGCTCCATAGCTTGTTTGGTTGTTGAATCATCCTCTCTAATTATGTTGACTTGTTGTAAAATGTACTTTAGGATTGTCTTAGAAAGTTGCCAGCACAAATTGTATCCGAGCCGAAGCACCAGATGAGCTGAGCAGACTAGAAATTGCTCCCAGTGGATGTTATAATGTTTTTATTCTTAGGTATGACTTATTAGAAAACTGTGCCTTCAAGATAAGTTTACTTGAAAAATAAAGGTGTTGTGATCCTTTTTTTTGTATCTGTAGAGGATTCTGTTAAAAAAAATTAAAAATGATAATGAAAAACAATTAAAAAAAATAATAAAATAAAACAAGAAGAGAGCTGGATCAGGTCCCTCTGTACTGGCTGCTGTTGTTTTAAAACAGATCACACGCCCAGAAATGGGGTTATAGAGCCAAAAGGTTCAGTGTTTGATATTCACTGAGTCATAAATATTGATCAAAGAACCCTCTTATCCCACACAGTCACATCACAGCCATTTTGTGCCATTTCCACACAATAAAGCCTATTTTTACTCTCTCAAAATTCTTCACCACCAACTTCTTTGTTTGTTTCTCAGGTATTCTTCGTACAGCTGTGCCAGACATGGACAGAGAGACCCAGGACCAGTACCTGGTGATTCTACAGGCTAAAGACATGGGGGGCCACCTAGGAGGATTATCAGGGACCACCACTGTCACTGTGAGGCTGACTGACGTGAATGACAATCCTCCGCGCTTCACTCAGAGTGAGTAACTCAGCAGACACCCACAGGGAGAGGATGACTACAGGAATAGAGGCGAGGCATGACTAAAGAGAAACAATGACTGCTGTGCTTTTTTGGTTTGATCACATCTGTAGAGTTTTTATTCAGACTCCCACTTCACCCAAAACAACTCATTCACATTGTTCCAGGCTTGAAAAATTGACCTGAGAGAGTTTTAATACATGTTTGATCACAAAGTTGAGAGTTTTGTTAAATCTTCACTGAAGTCAGAGTGATAACAGGTAGCTTTTACATTTGGAGTGTTGTTGGCTTAGTCTGGTTGTACACTAGGTTGGGGGTTTGAGCCCAGCCCTGACTTTCACATGTCGATGTGTCCTCGGACATGACATGGAATGCTAATGGCTTTGACAGGGTGAATGTGTTGGCTAAAACTGATCGAGAAGTCACATAGAAACTGGGTGTGAATGAGTAGATGTGACCTGTGGTGTAAAAGCTCTTTATGTGGTCAGAGAGACCAGAAAAGGGCCATAACAGCTGAAATCCATGTACATTCAAAATCTGCACAGCACTTTAAGTCTCTTTAAAGTAATCCAGATTTGGCATTTTAAGTTTGTTGTTGTAAACAGATTAATCAAATACACAAGCCCTCTGTAAGATTGACCTAAGATCTAATCAGTTCTTGCCATTGTATATTGCCCTTTTAGAATCAGGACATAACTTTTCTCATTTTTGTCTGATAATATCTTGTGTGAGAAATTTCCGTCTAGTTGTAAAGCAGGTCACAGCACTGAGACGACCCTCCTCAAAGTGACCCATGACCATCTTTACAGAATTCTTTTATTCTTTAGGCCTCAGTGCAGCCTCTTTTTGTGTCAACCATTTTGCTTCCATTACCTGTGGTGCACCCCAAGGTTCAGTTTTAGGTCCAAGTTTATTCTCTAGTTATATGCTGCCCCTTTTTGCAAATAACTCAACACCATCAAGTCTCCTTTAACTGCTACACAGCCAACACACAGATATACCTTCCTCTAAGACTTGAGGATCCAAGAAGCCTAGCTCTGCTGTTAACAGTTGTTTTCAAACTGCACACCAGTGGGCCACAGAAAGCACAAATTGCAAAAAGCAGCAAAAAATGTCCTGCTCATACAAAGTCTGCTGTTTGTGGACCAATGTACCTGAAACTTCCCCACTTTCCTTGATAGAGTCTTGGCTGGTCCATAGCAGGTTTGTGATGAGATTGTTCACCCTGACAGTCATTAACTTTAGGCCATGTTTGTGTGAGTTTGTGGTGTCAACTGAGCTCTATTTAAATAACCAGGGAAAAAGGGGTTCTTCTGAGGGAAACACTATCTCATTGAGTCACCCTGCAACTTCATGAATGGGCATGTTTTCAGTTAATTTAAGGCACATTCCAGAGAGGTGGAGGGGACTTTTAGTGGCTGGAAGTTGGCAGGCAGCTGGCTGGGAAGGATAAATTGAAGTGTCTGGATCTGTAAATATTTGCCCCACATTAATTTTTACATATTTTTGAGGAAACTGTTTGGAGTAGGGTGGCATGGTGAAGCAGCAGCAAGTGTGCATGCCTCACAGCAAGAAGGTTGCTGGTTTGAACCCCATATTGGTCAGGGCCTATCTATGTGAAATTTGCACATTCTTCCTATACATGTGTGGGTTCTCTCCAGGTTCTCTGGCTTCCTCTCATAGACCAAAAACATGCTCCTTAGGTCAACTGGTGACTCCAAACTGCCCTTAAGTATGAGTGTGAGTGTGAATGGTTGTCTGTCTCTCTGATGGCCCTTTTCCACCCGCCTGCCTTGGCCCTACTCTATTCTACTCTACTCGGCTCTACTCGGTTTGCGTTGCATTTCCACCGGCACAGTACCTCCTAAAACAAACCAGTTTTTAGTACCTACTCTGCTCTGGTTCTAAGCGAGCTGAGTCGATACTAAAAGGTGACGTCGACCGACTGCCAGCTACTGATTGGTCAGAGAATGTCGTCACCAATGGGTCATGAGCGCGACGTCTAAATCAGGACTGCAGTACATACGCTTTGTTACTTTATGGCAATAACTTGCTGCCATCACAATGTTAAGCACAGGACTTTATCATTACGAGCGAGCTAACAAGCTAGCGCTAGCTTCCATTAGCTTACCATCATATGTCTTTTCTTTGCAGCCCGATTGCTCTCGTCCTCGGCTTCAAACTGTTGTATAGCTTCCAAAACTCTCCTGTACTTCTCAAGGGTATTTCTTCTCGCTGCCTGCAGCCTTCTTCTGCTTTCCTCTTTCATTCGGTTTGTAACAAAAAGCCACAGACCGAGCATCAAGTATACTATTGCCTCCAAGTCCTACATTTTTTTGGTTGTTGTGTCGCGCTTAAAATGACATGAACGCAGTGTCGCCCAGCTGTTTCAATGCGAGTAGAGTAGAGCCGGGTAGAGTCGGGGAAAGCCGAGCCGAGTAGAGTAGGGCTAATGGAAAAGGGCCATATGTGGCTCTGTGATCGTCTGGCAAACAGTCTGAGGTGTACCCCGCCTCTTGCCCAATATCTCTGGTATAGGCTGTGGCCTCGCAAGGGAAAAGTGGCATAGATAATGGATGATGACTGTTTCTGGACCACCTTAAAAGCAAAAAGAAAATAGAGCATACTCAACTAATCTGACCAAGAAAAATAATCCATGTCTTTATTTTCTCCTTGCTTGATAATGAAATGCACTCCTCTCTGATACAAATCATGAATCTCTCTCTTGCCTCCTACCCAGCATGCAGCATATTGGCTTTTAACTGATTTTAACAGACGACATCACATTACCCCGTTTTTCATCTCCTTTCCGTGGCTTCCTGTTAGTTGTAGAATTGATTTTATTGATCACTTTTGAAGCATGGATTGCTTTAGCTCCTAGATCTATTTTAGAACTATTGATCCCCCATGAGCCAGCTTGCAGCTTCAGATCCTTCTAGTTGTGCCAAAGTCAACATTTAAAACCAAAAGAGTACAAGACTTTTCAATCAAAGCTTCTCAACAACCTGACTAAGAATATATGGCATGCAAATCAGTCTCATATTTTCAGTAACTCCTAAAAGCTGATTTTTACAGACTTGTTTTTGTATTATGTCGTCTTCATCTTACTTCTGTTTTTCTGTCTTTTTAGCCTTTTTATCTGTCTTTATTGCTCTTGTCACTTTGGCTCCACAATACCTTTATCTCCTTCTTCTGAGGTTGCTATTTCACACTGAACTGCTTCTTCCTACATTTCGCTTATCTGTGTAGCTTGTGTTGAGCTTTCATCTCTTTATTCATTATCCTTAAATTCTACTCTTCTGTTGTTCTATTTTTTAATTTCATGTTCTCCTGTCTTTTTACTATTGTATTTGCTTATTGTCTCAATCTCTTCGCATTTTCTTCACTATTGTTTCTAATGCTTTTTATTGCATTTTCTTTTCCCGTTGTTTTCATCCTTTGTCTTTGTCCCCATGGTCTGGTTTTATGTTGCTGGTTTCTTGTATTGTTTGGTTTCTACACATGAACAGGTTCTTACAAAGATAGGGTTTGTCATGTTGTTCTCTGCTTCAATTGGTCTTGTTATAGTTGCTAATGGTTGATTTCTCTTGTGCTTGTTTTCTTTATGTTTCTGTCTGGTTTGTCAAAGCACTTTGTATTATTATTATTGTTGTTTAGATTAGATTAGATTAGATTAGATTAGAATAGATCAGATACAACTTTATTAATCCCTTTTAGAAACTTCCTCAGGGAAATTAGGAATTGTTCCTGTTGTTATTGTTGTTGTCATAGTTTAAGGACTATGATAAAACTTTTCACCACAAACTGCAGTTGAATGTGTTTGCCTTGTCGTGGCAGGAGCTTGAGTTGAAGTCATTGAAGGCAGTTATTTTTATCATTATTCAGGTTGAGGCCGAGGCAATATATTTAGAACAGGCAGCGAGTTAAGATAGGAATAAGCTGACAGCAGTAACCTTTAAGTGGAGGCAGCAGCCAGAGGTCTTTGGGAGAAGCTTTTGTCAGAGGAATGAGATAATTCTATCACTGGTCCTGCAGGGGGGTGCTAGCATTTCTTTGCATGATGATGCTATTCAAGACAGCAAGTCGAACTGAAGGGAATTTTGTTATTTTTGGCAGAATTTTCCACAACATTTATGTGGTTCCAGCTGCAGTTTGTTGGTATAAGATTGAGCTTTGGAGGTAGCTGTCCTTTAGTTTGTGCTCTTAGACTGAATGGTTTTGGCAAAGGCTGCGGACAAAGCCAAGACTTTGTATTGCTTTTAAAGATGACAGAAGGGGGCATCTGTTACTGCGGAAATCTGAGTTCAATTCGAGCTGCGACAGCTCTCAGTCCGGCTTAAGTTTTGGATGATATTGGCTGTTAATGCAAAGAAAGACTGATGAAGGCACTTACTGGAGCTCGACTTCATACAGGCAGACGTAACTGTAGTTTACTGGAGAGGTGGAGGTGGTGGGACTGCTAGTATTTTTGGGTAGAAGTTGCAGCACAAGTGTGCTAGCAAGGTTTGAGTTCACACTTTTCCAAAGCATTTTGCAGATAAGTTTGGCAGAGAGATTTGGCAGGGTAGATTAAGATGCAAAGCAATGTTACTTGCAGAGTCTTCTGTTTCAAGTGATGGTGGAACTGAGGCTTTAGTTTGAGAAACTGGTAGAGGTCAAAGCGTTTAAATACTACAAGGAAAGCTGAGCCTGCTGTCTTTTATCAGACAAGCTCTACTTGCTGGTTTTTCCTTTTACTGACAGTGGCTTCAGGTGGAGCTAGAGGCAGCTTCTGTGTTGCTGAGGCAATGACGTGGAGGGATGGGTTGGAGAGGATTTTAGGGCAGTAGTAGTAGTTTCTTGCAAAACAGAATGATGTTGTTCTTTAGGCTTCAGCTATAAGCCACTGCCACATTTGGAGGTGTTGAACCTTATCTCAATGGCAGCTTATTTTGTAAAGTGGAGGTGGGGTTGAAAACATTATAGCTATGGATGGCATTGGCTGTTGGTGCATGGAAAAACCAGAAGAAGGCACGTGCTGGAGCTTTAAGTATAACATGCAGGTAGAGGTGGCTGTACATCGATGGCTGAGGCTGCTGTCAAATTACCTAGAGAAAGCTTTCACTTTCACATGCAGCTTCAGGAATGGCTACTAGTCTTGGGCAGAGGCTGCCGTGAAAGGTTGCTAACTAAGGTTATAGGTGAGAAGTTTACCTCAGCTTCCGCAGCTGGTCCTGGACACTTGAATTCTCAGGTCGGTGGCTTCAGTAGATTGCTTGCAGCAGCTTGAGATGTTGGCATTTAAAAAACTGTTTCTTACATCCTACAGGGGAAAGCTGAACCAGCTGTTTTTTGGCAGATGGTCTATTAGTGTTTTTTGATCTCTTCACTGGCAGTGGATGCAAGTGGAGTCAGAGGTGGCTTCTGTTTTCTAGTGGTACGATGTGAGGAGATGGTTTACAGAGGATGAATAGCAGTTGCAGATTTCTTGCAAAACAGAAGAATGTGGCACTTGGCTTTAAATCTAAGCTGCTCCTGTAGTTGAAATTGTTGCAGTCTGATGTCAGAGCCTTGAGGTAAATGCATAGATGAAAGTGTTTTTATGAACTGCAGGTGGTGATTGAAGATATTTTGGATGTTGGCGCATGGAGAAGTTGATGAAGGAACTCTAATCCATGAACTACAGGTAGAGGTGGCATTAGTTTGCTGGCTGAGGCTACAGTTGAAGAACCAAGAGGCAGCTTTTATTTTAACATGTAGGTGGTGAATTAGCTTGTGGTTTTGTCCAAAGGCTGCAGAGTAGGGTTATTGGCCAAGGATACAGGTGGCACTTTTTCCTGAGCTGAGACTTCTCCTTGAAGTGGTTGCTGCTAGTGAAACAAAGGTCTGAGTAGGGGCAACTGGTGGCAGCATTCGTTATGCACCGGTGGAGGTCAAACTAACTAGTGTGCTGTGCTAGTACAGTTAGGACAGTGTTAAGGCGTACAAAAGTCATTAGTCACAAAACTTACATGTTTTTTTATCATGAAAATCTTCACAAGCAATCTTAACTTCCTCATTTTTTAAGCTTAAACATAATCGTCACTTGTAAAAAGCTAATTCCTGGCTAATACAGCACTAAAACATTACTATTTAGACCAAGAAGCAGCCGCTACACTTCCAGCATATAACTTCATTATAGAACTTAATTTCCTCCTAATTGAATGGACTGATAAAGTTGTTTCCCAAGGCTATGGCTATTGTGTATGTATTAGTAAAAACATTACAAGTGATTGCATTGTCCCCAGCTATTTTTGTCATCCTTTTTTATCACTTCATCAGCAACTATCTATTTTAAAACATAATGCTTTAAAAATGGGCTCTACTACATACATTTTAATCTACAAAATGAAACATTATAATTTGTATGCATGTGTTTATTACATCTCTTAATTCAGTTGTTTCTCCACAAAGCTATTCTAAATTCCCATAGACTGTGGGCCTCGGGCATGGAATTGCTAAAATGCTAACTCACCTCCACACTTCAGGACTCATTCCTGTGACACTGTATTGTGCAAACTCAAATTGCCGGTGGCTAATTTCTAGCCCTGAGGACATGTCTTAGCTGGCAGGCTAAACAACAGACTGTTGAGATTTTTTTTTAAATGGTTTACTTTACAGAGAGGAAGTAAAAAAGATTTCTGCCAATCACACTACCAGAAACACACAGCCCATCTTCACCCACCAGTGAACTTTCACTGTCCTGCATTTGTTGCCTTCTGAAGACATATATCTGCTAGGAAGAAGTTCTAGCCAATTTTGTTTTCTGGTGGTGTTAAAATCTGTTTGCAAAAACTCCATCACAGTTTGTTCTAAACAGCTCTGAGCAGCATATGAGTGGGCTTCATTAGAACAATTCAACTCAATAGAGTGAGCTGTCAGTCACTTCATGGAAACAAAAGTTCCTTTTAATTACTCAGTGGTGCTGCATTGACTTTCTAATGCTCATTCCATGTAGGCTGTGTTTTTTCGCATATACAGTGCTTTTGTTTGGCTCCAGGCGGCAGACGAGTCCTCAGACCTTTGTGACCTGCAGGTCCTGTCAGCAGCAGTCAGGCAGAGGAGACTCCTGCAGGGCTGCAAACTGCCTCATCAAACATTCACACATGGATTTCTCTCCTACCATTAGCTCACTGCTCTTCTAACTGCAGACACACTTTCAGATTTTGGGAAAGTAATCCGACAGCACCTCTATTTAGGCCAAACCTAATCTGCTTCTTAAATAAGTCTCTGGCGACGTTTAACAGAATTCACACTTTGGGAGCATGAAGGTATTTCAGTTCAGAGGAGAGATGGAAAAAGGTCTTGTGTTGCTGTGTGGCTTATTTCACTGAAAAATTAAATTAGGCTCCAAATTCAGACCAAATGAGTCATTTACATAACAGCTGCTGGTCGCCACAAAGATTCTGTAATCAAGTGTGATTACTGTCCTTGTTGGATGTTGTACAGGCAATCGTTCTGTAAGTAATGAGCTGGATAGAGAAGTCTGGTTTGACTCCTATGTTTGGATGGAGTGTCTCTTAGAACAGTATTAATCAAATCCTCTTTTGTTATACCTCTAAAATTGGTAGGTGCGTCCTTCATTACATTCAAAAGGACAAACCCATGAGTGGTCCTGTGAATGAAAAGGGGAACCAAACTGCCTTGATGGTTCGTTCTCTTGTCATATTTTGTTTAATGTCAGCCCTTCCCGCTGTTTCTCATCCTAGCCAGCTCTGTCTCTTCCAAAATAATTGCTGACCTTATTCCAATTAAAGTGAAGAGAGCAGAGGCTGAAAAATATAGCCTTTGTACAATTACACTCCCTTCATATTTTCATCGTGGATTGTGGAAAAGATGGCTTACTGAACTATCAGAGAATTATTCCAATTGATATAACAAGTGAAGTTTAAAGAGTCAGAAAAGAAATACTTGTTTAAATGGCTACATGATTTAAAGTCCATTTCTAGACAGGACTTGGACTGACAATTTTGACTCAGTGATGTTAAGGTTAGAAATGAAAAGTTTTTTATAGTATTAATCACGTCCTTTTGAATATCATACAGGGATACTTAAGGTTTATTGAAGTCGGGTTGTTTGAGGTTCATGGCATGAGGTTGAATGTGTGTCACAGTGTTACAGCTTAGTTCTCTCTCTGTTCAAAAAGGCTCAGGACAGACCCTAATGCTATACACTGAATATGGTGCTAAACTGTTACGGCCTCCATACCAATGAAAAAAACGTATCTTGATGTTGACCAAGGGAGACCAGGAGCATATAAAAAGAACACCACACAAAATACAAAGTTGTTTTTTATTTAGAAAAAAATTCTAAATGAGAAACAAACTGAATAAAACAAAAGGGGTTGGAGTTGTCGGCAAAAATGAACAAAACTGGAGGAAATGACCAAGCCAACCCATAAGGGGTCGTCGTACCTGACATTCCTCCATAACCAGAAAAACTAAACCAAGGCATAATCAGAACTAAGAAAACAGGACCACTGACAATCTCCAGCCCAAACTAAAATAACAAAATCCCAGCAACCTAGCACTGCTGAGGAACAAAAGAGGAAAAAGGGGAAACAAAAATACCTGTCGAACCAGGGAAAACCAGGGAAAACCAGAAAACAAAGGAGGAGTGAGCAGAAACCTCCTGGTCCTAAGGTATGTGTGTGTGCCAGCTATTGCTCCTTTCCCAGCTCCTCTAAATACCTCTCCCCCTCCCTGAGCATAGATTGCTCTCGGGTGGCAGCAGAGGAGACAGCGTGGGGTCATCACACCCTACAAACAATTTGTTTACATCAATTTACTTTTCCACCACACTGCTGCTTTAATTAGGCACTATTTTGAGACACGGCACAGCCTACATGTCCTCCCACCAGCAGTGTCAACTAGTTTGCTTCACTAGAAGAAACAACCTCTACCAAATGGTATAAACTGATGATTTTTGCAGTGATTTATGACCACTGTTTACTTTGCGTACTAGTGAATACTTGTATGAACTGGAGTTCAAAGGAGAAACTTCTGTAGACGTCCAGAGAAACACACAGTACCTGTTGATTCAGATGGATATGTCGTGAGCTCATGTCATCAAGCTGCTTGAAAGAAGAGTGTGACTAAGAATAATCACCTCAGGATGTTCAGGATGTTCAGGGTCAGAGGAGACTATCAGCTTTTATACGTTCATCTGCAGTAAGCAGCTCTCATCACAAGGACAAAACAGAGGAGCTGAATGAAAGTTAATCTATGGAGTAAGTATTAAGCTTACACTGACTGTTTTGTAAAGAAAGGAGCCAGAGTTTCAATGATAAGTGTACTTCAAATGGTGTGTTTGTTGTTGTGGGTAAACTGAGCTCCTTGTCAAAATGACTTAGCTTGGGCAGCAGTATAATCCTCAGACATTTGTACATTTGACTGATCTTCATTTAGGATGAAGTTTTATTTGTGTGTATAGCAAAATTCAATTTAGACTGTTGTTTGAACCTTACACTGCTGGTGGAAGGACACGTAGGCCGTACCATGCCTAAGCAAATTGCCTTGGTAGTGCAAAATTAAGGGGATATAAACAAACTGTTTATAGCTTGGGATAACCCCACGCTGTTTTGTGGTTTGTTTTCTCACACAATTCATTAATTTAAGTGAAGAATCTGACACCATGTGCACCAATGTATAGCATTAGCATCCATCCCAAGAACAGAGAGAGAACTGAGCTGTGACACTCGGGTACATGTTCAGGATCATGTACTTCACACAACCCCACTTCAAATACCTGAACTAACCCTTTAAGGTGCCACAGTTGGACAGCAGCTGCGTACTGTTCAAAGTTGTGTCTTTCTGCTCTTAACCTGTGTTCACACCAAACCTGAATGGGTTTGGTGTGAACACAGCCACAGGGTTTTGAGATCTCCGTAAGCTCCTTGAAATTGCTCCCTTTGCTGAGCACCGTTGGTCTGATGCTCTCTCTTTTAGGTTCATTGTGCCATTTGTGTGTGTTTGTGAGGATTCTTTGATTTAAATTGTGCTTTTTGTTGGTTATTTCCTTTTGTGCTTAACTTTGTCTTCTGTATGGTCCTGTCCCAATGTTGTAAGCCATGTTGATTTATTGACAAAGACGTTCTAACCTGAATTTAGTCTAAAACTATGTGCATCATTTATATATCTCTAACTATGAGTATGACACACAAATTGAGACAAATCGGTGCAGAGGGTTTTAAAGTTCCCTAATAGCCACCCTGGGCTGAGAGTCACAGTCGCTGTTTGAGCTCCAGCTGCTGACTGTGTGGATCCAGGAGCCAAATCAGCAGCCAAACTACACTGACTGAATTCCAGCTGGGTTTTAAACCACGGCATGCACCTGTCCCTTTCACCTCACTCAGCATCTTTGGTTTAAATCTCTCCCCCATAACACTCAACACGTAACCCATCATCCCCTGTAAACATCGCTTTCATTTATCCTAAACTTGTTTTTATTGAACACTGTACAGAAAAGCAGCGCAGTGTGCTCCTGCTGAAAATCTTTCATCACACAATAATAGAGAAATTATGTTGTATTGATAGAGCTTCTGCACTTCAAGGCTATACAAGCTTTTCAGGGATTTTAGAAACTAAAACTGTAGATGGAAAAGATAAATCCAAACAATGAGTTAGACACAACTAACAAATTGAACACTGAACATATCAGGCACCAAAACTATCCAGCTCTGAGACCAAACACGGACAAGGACTTTGTGTTAAAACCAGAAATCTCAAACCAGACAGCTCAACCATCACCTACTACATGAATGATTCCCAACATTAAGAACGCATAATAGCATATAGGATAGTGTATATACAGATGGAGCAAGTCAGATTTTACCCAATTTCCTTGGCGGAGTCTTGGCTAGTCCATGGCTGGAAAGTGCTCGGACCTGCCTACCCCAATGCTTTTAATTAGATCCCACACAATTACATGATAAAGATGTAACCCTTACCACTTACATTTTACAGAATATACAAATAAAAAGTTTGCTTAGCATAGAAAATGCCACTATGAAGAAATTTAGAACAAATACAAACAAACAAATATAACCGTTGTTTAGACACCCTGTGGCTGGAAGGTGGCTAGTAACTGGCTGGAACTCGGCTGGCATTTGGCTGGGAGGGCAAAATTGAAGCAGCTGCATCTGTACAGGTCATTAAGGAAATGTTTTTTTTTTTTTTTTTTTATGTAGTCCAGATGCCACAAAGTTCATCTCTTGTGCATACTAGCACTCAAACACACAAAGGAGACTTGTTAAAAGTTTCATCAGTATTTCTTTCAAAAATTGCATAAAGTGCTAATCTTGGTCTAAAAATAGATAGCATAGCATAATGCGGTCAATACAAAATACAAGCACACAGGAAGGTTTAGAGTTATCTGATGACTGTAGGCAGGGGCAGGCTAAAGCGCTACCCACATACTCCCAGTGTTTGAGCTAAGCTAACTAGCGGTTGCCGATCTTTGTCCGTCTCTTCCTTGTTACTGGATGCACAGTCAAAAGAATGGTGTCTACTTGCTTGTCATGGACTCGGGAGTGAGGTAAGACACAAAAACAAAAAAAATGCTGCTGTGTTCCTTTGAAAATACTCAAAAAAAAAGGGGTGGGCACCTGGCAGCACGGGGGCTGCATGCAGCCCTCGTCTTCAGTCGGTATGACCCGCTGGTCAATTTTAATTTTTAAAAAATCCTGCAACCATAAAAATGAAAAATGTGTATTTTAGTCAGATTTGAAACCATGATTATATAAGCATAGACAAAATGCATTATAACATGAAAATAATGGCAATTATTTCCATAATTATCTTCAATAACTGACTTTCTTTTAGTTATTACGAGGAATCATGAGATATAATTTGCTTTAATGGTATCTGTCATGATACTTTATCAGGCATTACGAATGCATTTGGGAAAAAAATGTAAGTCAATGAATTTAAAAGAAACAAATAAAAAAGAATTTTGTGACCGCAACAGTGGCCAGGTTACTTTTGTAAAATACATTTTATTCACAATTTGACTTATTGTTAATATAAAGGCAAGATACATCAATTTATTAATAAAAAACACTGAATTAGTTTATGAATTAGTTTATAAAATCAAATTTAATTGGCTTTAATTCTGTAGTGGATGCAGGTAGTGCACTTGCCTCACACCAAGAAGGTTGTTGGTTTGATCCCTGAGTGCCGGCTTCCTCCCACAGTCCAAAAAACATGCTCATTAGGTTGACTGGTGACTCCTAAGGTATGACTTTTAGACTGAATGGTTGTCTTTCTCTCCATGTTGCACTGCGATCGACTGGCAACTGGTTCAGGGTGTACCCCGCCTCTCGCCTAATGACAGGTGGGATAGGCTCCAGCTCCCCCGTGACCCCAAGGGGATAAGCAGTGTAGAAAATGAATGAATGAATGTTTCATTATGTTACAGGTATTTTGGATTCTCCCATTGACAGTGTTATTTGATCTGTAATGATTCGGCCCTCAGAAGCTCAGTGCACCATTAATGTGGCCCCCATAGTAACCAAAGATGCCATCTCTGCACTAAAGGGTATATCAACTCAAAAAGTTCATTATGGGCTCTCTGAGGAATTCTGCTAGTGCAGTTCACTTCTCCTAATTTGTGAATAAATCCCCTTTTCCTCATATGAGCTCTGTAAAATACAAATCTGTGCCTTCCTGGGATGCATGTAATATTATTTTTGTTTTTCAATGCTCAGGAGTGAAAAAGCACTGATACATGTATAGTAAAAATAGCTCACCAAGAAAAACACAAGTAATCACTGACACTTCGGGCTGAAGGCTGCTCTAGTTTTGGCTCTTGAGATCGGGATAAACCATGTATTTCCTGAAACAACTTTGATAAAATACAAAGTTCTGCTTTTTACAGTAGCATAAGTAGCTTGTCTTCAGTCTGCATCGGCTTGTTGGGACACTATGGCAAATAATCACAAAGGCAGCATCAAGTGCATTATCTGTGATGTCTTTGGCTAATGCACAGAAGATATAAAGAGACTCTCACTCATGTTCATGAGCTTTGGGAGGCTTTTTCTGGAGTTCCTGGGTAGATTTAATGGATTTAGTCCCACTTTAAGGTCTGCATACTGATCTCATTGTCCCATTGCAAATAGAGCCTGACATGCTTACTTTTGAAGGGTACAGCGAGGCATCAGTATTAGTTTCAGTCTTTTTTATAACAAGTCACAAACTCTTCACAGGAGCTTTATGGGGCACTCTCACATTTCACAGCATAGCAGATTACAGCTGGATGCATTAAAGGAGCTGTCAGGAGCTGGACCAGCTCGCGATGAGTGATTTTCTAGTCCAACAGTCCACTGGCTTTAATGTCAGATTTGAACTAATGATGTCCTGGGGTGGATGTTTGTTGCTCGAGCTGAACCTCTTTCAAAGCTGCTGTTTTGGGCCGGCCTGCCTGGAGGACTGGGCAAGAAAATCTGATCTGTATGTACGACGAGGAGGAGCTCTGAAGCAGCTTGTTGCTCTCTCTGCTGCCCCTGCTGATGACTCCCTGCATATATGTTTTATTGATGTTAACTCACACCCACAGTTTGTGTTTCTTTGTGTGTGTGTGTGTGTGTGTGTGTGTGTTCCCTCAATCCTGAGCTTCCCCCTGCGTGCTCCCTCACACATCCTCACTTCCTTGTGCTTGCTTGAACACCATCAAAGAGCCACCCCGCCGCTTTGCTCAATTACACACCCAGGCTTTTAAAGAAGAAGACACCGTCAAATCCGGCCCCCGTGTCTCCCCAAGGTCAACACTGCTTATTCCTTTTGGCAAGGGAGGATTACAACAGAGCACACCAACCAGGTACCGGCTCTGCATTATAGCCTTAACAAGAGGAAGAAAACAGACCGGCTTTGTGCGCTCGTCTTTTCACGGCTTTCTTGAGTTTCTCTCAATCCAAAAACATGATTCGTGGAACTTAAGTGGGTTTGTTGTGGGTGCTGTCAGGGGATTTCTTCTTATGCCCAGTGGAGTTGAAAAGGAAAGGAAATAAGGATACAGAGCATTCCTTTATGCAGTTTGGAGTATATTCATACCACTATTAAATCATCTCTCCTCAGATTTAAAAGAATGGAATGATTTTATTCTGGAGGTTATAAGGCGATGGTCAAGGTCATTGGCTCTATAGTTCTTTTCTTGCTTGTCATGCAGTATTTCAAGAATGCTTTCTGAGATTTTCTTTACACTTGGTGCAGATGTCCACCTCCACCTAAAGATTAACTAATTAGATTCAGTAGGACAAAGGTCAAAGTCATTGAAACTTAAAGCTTTTCCTTGTTTTTGTCAAGGGGTATTTGAAGATTGCTTTTTATCAAGCTTTATTTGTTTAGCACCCACTTATAAAAAGTGTTTTCTCAAGGCACTTTACAATAGAGCAGACTGACGCCATACTCTTCATTTTTATAGATACACATGTGCATATATATATATACACGTGGACAAAATTGTTGGTACCCCTCGGTTAAAGAGAGAAAACCAACAGGATAATGACCCAAAACACACAGCTAAAAACACCCAAGAATGGCTCAGAACAAAACATTGGACTATTCTGAAGTGGCCTTCTATGAGCCCTGAAGATTACTGACAGGACCTGAAGTGGTGGCATGTCCTGGGTGGTTACCACGCAGCTAGTGCTGCTTTTGATTTTACTGCTTGTTTCAGTCCACAACTTTACAAACAAACTCCATCACAGACCGTGCTGTGTTCTGTTTATAATTAAGGAGAAAGTTCCCAAATGCATGTGCTTTGTCTTAGGTTTCATCTTTACAGCCTGCCTACTAACCATTTGAATTTAGATGGTTTTTAGATGGTTTAAAAAGTTTCAAGGTGTTCTGGGTAAGACAGTCTTCAAACCTGAGACAGCTGGAACAGTTTGATCATGAGGAGTGGGCCAAAATACCTGTGGACAGGTGCAGGAGTCTCATTGAGAGTGACAGAAATCGTCTGATCGCAGTGATTGCCTCGAAAGGTTGTACAACAAAATATTAAGATAAGGGTACCATTATTTTTGTCCAGGCCAGTTTCATTATATTGTTTTTTTAAATGATTCTGTTGAACCACAATTCAAAAGCAATGTCTGATTTTTATTAGTTTATTTTCAGTATTTTTTTTTTATTATTATTACTTTTGTCAGTTTCAAGTTATTTCGGTGACCATTGTGGGTTTTTCTCTCTTTAACATAAGGGTACCAACAATTTTGTCCACGTGTGTATGTACATATTGAAATACATATACACATGTAAATACATCCATGACAAAGGGACTAGAAATAAGAATTTATGATAGTTACAAACCCACAGAAGCACAGAGCATAAATCTGTCCTGATCATACTTTTATCTGCTGTATATAGATTTAATGGAGGTTAGCCCCTTGAGATTTGGCATCTTGTTTCAAAAGGGTCTTCATGTCTACATGGTGGTAAAGGTATTTATTATGGAGGTATAATCAATAACAACCAAAGATAGATAGGTCAATCTAATATTATCACTAACATCTATATTGATCATAACCTGGAGAGGAATGATGTTGATTAATATAGCAGCATCTAGTTGAACTGCCATTAAAATGGGTTAAACTGGTCTAAAAGTAGGAATTTATGTTAAATGATTTTGATGATATGGAGGATAAAGCATTCAGAGTTGAGCAGGTCCACAGCAGCAGGTCATTCATGATTGTAGCTGGCCTGCTGGCCTGGGGGGCATGACTGACAGGCTCCAAGGGTGACTGCATATTACAGCATTAATAATAATTCACAATTTAACATTGTTTTCTTGTGAAGCACAGTTTATGATTTTTTAGTCAATTTTCTAGATCAGTTGTTCCAACAGGGGAGCGTCTGAGGCAGTGACAGGGGAGCCCAGCAAGGTTAAGGGAAAAAAAAATACACAATATTTTGCACTGCTTCTTAATCTTGGTCTGATAATCTGTTACACCAGGCATGAGGGAAGTTATGATAGAGCTTGTATTTTTTTTTTTTTTTTTTCAATCTAATTTCCAATAACCTACCCACAGAGCAGGGGCAGCTGCCCATTGGCTGGGCTTACAATGGCAGCTGGCTGGCCATGCCCCCTACTGGGTATTCTATGAAGGCAACTGGCTGTTGTAAGATCTGATGTTTTATCCTTCTCTCTAAAAGCCACATTTGTTTTAGTTTGTGCCTCTACTCTGAATTGATATTCTTCACCTTTTTCCTGTGACAAGGTATTTAGCCAGTGTATTAAGTAGTTGGCACAGGGCATAGCAGCATGTGTGGTTTATATTTATTGCTGATGTGTTCATGAGCATAATGAGGGTCTGAGTTCGGAAACCTATGGTCCAGGCAATATGAGCCACAGTTGATAAGCACAAAGTGCCCTGGACTGAACAACCTGACAGACAATCTGATAGATTACTGCAAGGCTTTCCTATCTTAAAACTAATCATGCAGATGAACTACACTAATAAGGAGTCCACGAGAATATACAGTATCTTACTCAAGATTTAAGAATAAAAACTTGGTTACTGACAGGACCGGAAGTGGTGCCATGTCCTGTGTGGTTACCGCGCAGCTAGTGCTGCTTTTGATTTTACTTCTTGTTGCAGTCCACGGCTTTACAAACAAACTCCATCATAGACCGTGCTGTGTTCTGTTTATAATTAAAGAGAAAGTCCCCAAATGCATGTGCTTTGTCTTAGGTTTCATCTTTACAACCTGTCTACTAATCATTTGAATTGAGATGGTTTAAAAAGTTTCAAGGTGTTCTTATGTTTCATTATACTTAACGTATATAACATTAGCTGAATCCCCAGGATCTTCAGAAACAGAAGAATAAAAACAGGCAACAGAAAAGCATTAACCTGTTAGGGACCAGCAACATTATTTAACCTGAATGTTGCTGAATTTCTTTGGTAATCAGTTGAAAACTCTTCATCAAATGAATGCGTAACTGTGGCTTAATCCCCAGGAACATCAAGAACAACATGTTATTGAAGTAATTAGCTCTTGAGGGATTCTCTTGAAGCTTTGCACAAATGTTCATGTCGGCTTGAATATGAACTGGTTTGTTTTGGAGGTCAAAGGTCAAGGTAATTTCCTTATTGTTTATTCATTGCTTATGAATGCCCTCTCTGGAGTTTTCACTTTTGATTTTCTTCAAATTGGGCACAAGTTTCCACTCTAACTGTTGGATGATGTATTAGCTTTGGGGGTCATAGGTAAAAATTAAAACTCACTTGGCTTCTTTCCTTTTAAATCAAATATCCCAGGATACTTATGAGAATTTTCTTAAACTTTATACAAAACACTCTTACTCAACTCCTCACATTTTCCAGTGTCTTTCTCCTTCAGTCTCCTTCCCTCCTGCATCAACATCTCGCTGCATTCAGGTCTCCACTGACCAAAGCAGTGCAGCAGGTCTTCTTTGGACATTGTCTCAGAACTTCTGCCATTCTTTTCTTAACTTCTGACACAGACTCAAAAAATGTTCCTGTGAGCACAGATTTGATTTTGGACAAATGGCAAAAATCATACTGCGCTATATTCGATGAATAGTGAGGGAGATCAAGCAAACATTTGTTTTTTTGGCCAGAAAACTGCTTTACTGAGAGTGCAGTGTTTCCTTCAGTTTTCTCCAAAATGTCTCCACAAATCTGACTTTGTTTTTCCTTTGGATCAGGAGTCAGAAGTTTTGGGAGTTTGACACACACTTTATCATGTTCAAATTTAAAGCGAAATTTGCTGAACTGTCTCTTTATCAACGGAGATCACTCCTGCCATCATTCTTACACTGAGTCATTGATCATTTCAAATGATTTGTTTGTGCCATTTAAACACACGTGCGTGTTTTATGCATTGTTCTCCACAGCCACAACCTCAGTTAATGTTAGAAAAGTTTGGTTTGGTGGAGTGGTGGGTAACCAGGCAGGTCCCATGTATGTTTCTGCCTGCCTGGGTTTGATTCCTGCCTGAGGATCATTGCAGAAAGTCCTGCCATGCTGTCTTTCACCTCCTTTACAAGTCTGTACACTGTATCTTTCCTCTATCAATAAAGGCATTAAAATGCAAAAAAAAAACCCTGCTGTTTCTTTCAGTTTCACCAAAAAATTCTAGTTATTACGGTGCTCAACCTTTCAGCTGATCATCGTCCAACACCTTAACAAGAGCACATGTACTTCAGTCAGTAGCTGCTAGCTAGCAGTGAACTTAAGACATCACTTATAGGAAACTTACATCAGTGAACACTCAACCTTTAATATATGACACTCAGTGTGACTGTGAACCCCTAACCCTAACCCTAACCCCCCCACATGGTTTTGTTATCATAAGGCCAGGTTCATTATGTAATAGCCATTTTAAGAATGCTTTGTTTGACTTTCTTGAAACGCAGTACAGTTCCCCTGTCTTACTCATGGATAAACTGATATCAAGTTGTAGGTCAGTGGTTGAAGTACAAGGTCATTGGGCATGATGTTCATCCCATCTTAAGTTAAATGTCTCATGAAGTCTTTTTATTGAAACTTGGCAAAAAAAACTTCATAAACACTTTGTTGGATTGTTTTTTAACGTAAAGACTAACAGACTGAAAAACTTCTTTGTCCTCAGGCCATCAGATTGTACAACTCCTCATTAGGGGGGAGGAGGACTAACAGGAAGACTGAGGACACTGAGGACAGGAAGGAGCAGTAGCCAGAAGCCATATTATTTATATTTATTTTAGGGCTTTCAAATTTAATGCATTAATTTGGATTAATCCATCATCATGATTAATCTGATCAAAAATTTTTAACACAATTAACCCAGAATCACTCAAATCAAACGTCTCTGGCAACGCATTCTGGGCAGTTTGTCCAAGTAGACTTGCCGTAGTGCATGCTGCCGCACATGCGCAAATGGGCAGTTGATCCGGCAGAACCAACCAACTCGAATTGGGGGGCCCCTAAAAGCACGGTGGCATCCCCAGGGGGAAATTTGAGTACAACAAAAAAAATGCAAAACAGAACAATGGACCGACATACAGTAATATGCACACTCTGCAGTAAGAAGTTTTCTTCTCACCGAAGCACTTCCATCTTAAAGTACCACATAAACGTGAAGCATGCACCAGTCAGGGATCCTGCTAGCACTTTGGCTAACGTGTCATCCAGCTGGCAGCCCTAATTTATTTAAATTTATATTTGCATTTTTTTTTTTTACTTTTTTACTTTTCTGATACCTGTGTGTTTTTTTTTACTTGTGTGCTAGCTATGCTGCTGGAAGCCTAATTTCGCTGAGGGAGTCCTCCCAAGGGATTAATAAAGTTCTATCTAATCTAATCTAATCTAGAGGTATACAGTCAGGGTCACTGTGACTTTAATCCAGTACAAAACATTCACCCAACCTATAGGAAATAATTTTCCATTAAACTCACAACCACAAAGGCACACCAGCTCTTTGTTTGACCCACCACTATACTCACTGACTCCTTTTAGAGGCTCATAACCCCCAGGCAGCAGTTGTAGTTTGGTTAGTTGTTAAATTTGGGATATTTTTGGACACCTTATTTGCAAACACACACACACAGCTCCAAGCACACACTCCTTTGGGTCTCATTATCAAATGGCCAACACTGCTCTCTTAATGTATTTGGACAGCAACATGTTGTTTGATGTTTCCTCTCTCTGCAGTCCTGGATGCTGGAAACTCTTTAATTTTATTTTCATCCATATCAAATATAATTTCAAGGCTGCTGGTGCTTTTGAAGACTTTAAGGTGACAATTATTTAGACACTTAAAGTCATCTTTTTTAGCTCAAAATATCTGAAGCCATCCCAGAAATATCACTGCCCTTTTAATATTTTTCGGCATTAACTCTCACTGGCATTCACATTACTCAGTGGGCTTGTTTTTAAAAGAGAGTGTCACATTTCTGTGTCCCTCTGCTCCCCTAAAGCTGGTGGTTAACAAGGCAGACTGATGCAAAAACTGTGCCTAAAGCGGGTTTCTATTATCGTCTAATACCGCATCAACCCCCCTTTGCCTGAATAAGTAAGCCCTTAATTATGATAGTGTGGTGAGGAATACACTCGCTGCTAATTATCTGAGAGGAAACATGAGGCGTTGGGTGTCCAATCACATCTCGAAATGATCGACTTCCTGTTACAAAGCTACAGGAGAGACGACTTTCTCCTCCTCCGCGAGTAATCCACAGGGAAATTAAAGACGGTGGGACTTCGAACAGCATCATAAAGCTTTTGTATAAAGCTGTTATGTTGTTGTTTGGCTGATGGGATATCTCATATGCTTGTTTCCATGTAGCCATTTATTCAGACATGTTTTTGCCATGTTTACAGTGACTGAATAATTTATGCCTGTGTGTACTGCTGCAGATTAATTCTCCCTGGGATGATTTGAAAATGAAGTAGGATGTGTGCCTAAAAATAAGATGACCACAAAGTTTGAGACAGGCTTTAATGTTTTTTAAAGTAGCTTAAATGAGCATATGGAGAACTTAAATGTATGAAGAACATATGGTGCCTAATTATACCCCATCTTCTACTGGATCTATATTTAAAGGCAGCATCCTCTTTTAACCCTTATTCTTTTCCATACATCTAATTTTCTCTTCCAAATGAGATACAAATATAACCATGCATAGTTTCAGCAATTTCTGCACTGACACCTGAGGAAACAATATGAAAGCAACCTCAAAACAGAGACATAATGATACCGTGTCTTAAAAACAGACAAGAATAAACATGACCCAATTCTTCCAGTAGCATGATTAGACTCTCAATAATGCACTAAATCAAAAACACTTCCTGCCATGTTCTAAGCCTAGACACCAGAGCTGAGCTTAGCCAGTAGCACTGACTTATCTATCTATCTATCTATCTATCTATCTATCTATCTATCTATCTATCTATCTATCTATCTATCTATCTGTCTGTCTGTCTACCACCATGTGAGTGTGTCTCAATAAAACAACTTACTTACTGAACTCACTGTCATGCTCAAGAAACCAATTTGAGATGCTTTGAGCTTTGTGGTCTTGCCAGAAGTAGTCATTAGAAAATCGATGCATTGGGTCATCAAGGAATGGTAAGGACCTTAAAGGGATACACCAACATTTATTTTGTTTTCGTGTCTTACCTCACTCCCGAGTCCATGACAAGCAGATAGACACCATCCTTTCTGCTGTGCGTGCAGTAACAAGGAAGAGACGGGTAGAGCTCGCCTACCGCAAATTAGCTTAGCTCAAGCATTGGGAGTCAATGGGTAGCATTACCCTGCCTCTTCTACAGTCATCAGATATACTCTTCAGCAACTCTAAACGGTCCTTTGTGCTTGTTGTGATTTCTTGCTGATTTATAAAGCTCTCTCTCAAAAAAAGTATCACAGTGTCCTACAAAGTCCTTCACCAATCTACTGCATGAGCTCTTCATCATCTCTTACTTCTATTTTTCTTCTTCTTCTTCTTCTGCTTTCTTCCTCGGCTGTTTACTTAAAAGTATGTGCCCTGCAGTTTAGTTCCATTTTTTTTTTCTTTCAAAAATTACAGAAAGTGCTAATCTTAGTCTTAAAATAGATAATGTAATACAACACAGTCAAAAAAAAATAAAAAAAAATGTTGGTGGATTTCTTGGCGATCATTCACGTTACCGTCCTAACATTGAAGCTGAAGAAGCCCATCCAGAGCAACCTTAGTGATACAAGTATGAAGTGTCATAGTACTTAAGGATGAGGCTTGGGTTTTATTTTGAAACAGGCAGCAGTAATTTTCTTGTTACCGTAATAAGTAATACTAGAAAGCACTCGAAAACTACAAACCTCCACCAAGGTAGCTCACATATTGCTGTTACATCTATAAGCAATAGTTCCATGATAAAGTTACCACCATAATATGATTCTTTGACCCTGAAAACCCACACCTAGCACTCAGAATCATGTTGATATCATTATTAGTTAGACAGTTATTGAACAAAAACGATTGTTCAGGAATGGCAGTCATCTGGATCACCACCAAAATCTAAGCATTGCTAAGTTGGGCCATTACCAACATCTCCTGAAAATTCCAGAAAAATCGGTCCAGTAGTTTTTACGTAATCTTGCTAACATACAAACAAAGAAACATACATATGCTGGCAACAACATAACCTCATTGGGCCTCAAAAAGCTTTCCCCTCCTTATGGATGCCTTGGCAACATCTGTCCCTGCACCATAACACCAGCAGCAGCCTTAACATTGATACAAGGCTTTCAAGTTGTTTACCCTACCATCTCAATGTGGCAGCAGAATTCCAGATAAAATAGAGCAGGCAACATTTTTCCAATCTTTCGCTGTCCAAATTTTGGTGAGTGAAGTGTAGCCTCAGTGTCCTGTTCTTAGCAGACAGAAGTTGTGGTTGGTGTATTAAGTCTGTTGTCAATCTGCTTCCAGATTTGAGGTGTTGTGCCTTCAGTCTTCTGCATACCTTTGTTGCAAGAATTTGTTATTTGAGTTTCTGTTGCATTTGTATTATCTCAAACAACTCTGGCCATTCTCCTCGGTCCTCAGATATCAACTATGTATTTTTGCCGTAAGAAATGCCTCTCACTGTATGCTTTTTCATTTTCTGATGGTTGTGCACTTAAATCATCTCTTACCTCTCTGTCAGTTTGAACTCCGGCATGAAAAAGGTGTGTTGCCTACCTTGATTTAGGAACAGTGGTGATTATGTCTGCAAAGGAGGTTATTCTTTTGCTGGTGTTTGTCCTTTTGTTTGTTTGTTTGTCCGTCTTTGATTAAAAAAAACTCAAAAAGCTCTTGATGGATGTTCATATTTTCAGGGAAATGTTGGTCATGGCACAAAGAAGTAATTACAAGTTAGTGTTTCAGGAATTCAGGATTTTTTTTTAAACCATTTGTTTATATTGCACGATAGGGATGTGTTCCACAATATCTATGATAACTCTGCGACAAATGTAAAAAACAAAGTCCTGGTAGAGGTTTGAGCTCTTGGAGCACTTCTAGTTTTGGTTACTGTTTCCTTTCTATCATCTCAAACCAGTCACCAAGAGAACCGCCACTTTCTGGATATTTTCTCTTTTTTGGACCATTCTCTGTAAATCATGGAGATGGTTTTGTGAATCTCAGTAGATCAGCAGTTTCTGAGACACTCAGCCTGTCTGGCACCAACAATGATGCCATGTTCAAAGTCCTGTATATTTCTTTCCCGTTCTGATGCTCAGTTTGTACGTCAGCAGGTTGCTGTGGCAGGTGGTGCTGGTGCCTCAAGGCATGAAGGTTGCTCGCTTAACTCCCAAGTTTGGCAGTTCATGTATGGGTTTCCGGTGGTACCCTTGTTTCCTCCTATAGACCTAGTTGTCCCTGAATTGCCCATAGGTGTTAGTGTGTCAGCATGGTTGTACCCTGCCTTTGTCCAAATAAAACTGCATTAAATTCAGTCTTTTTGTGTTTTTGCTCCCTCTCACCCCTGCCCATTTTCAAGCCTCATCAGTATGTCATACCTAAACTCACATGAAAAGACAAATATCTAAAGATCTGAGGAGAAATGTCTTGAAAACAGAGAAAAAAACTCCACATTTCAAAGCTCCAAAAAGCATAAAGAGAATAATTTAAAACTCATCCTCGCATATAATTCACTTCATGTAGAAAAAGATGGGGGCTTTAATCATTATGCTCTAAATTAAAAACTTCCTAGTGCACTCTTCAGTGTGATATGTCACTCTTCATATGCTTCTTTTGTGAAATGTCAACATTTGATGTGTGATCTGGCCCGATCACTGTGATCCCTCCACCAGCTGTGCTTCTCCTTCATGGAGCCTGAATGCATCTGTCGACTGTCAAAGGGCAAAACACTAACTCACGGCGTAGTGACACTCTGTGCTGCACTTTGTTGTAGTTTTATACGCACACACGGACCCGAGAGGTGCATCCGGAGACTCGTAACTCGTGAGGAACTTTGGTTTGAGGAGCTACAACTCTCCTGGCTGACGGGGGACGCAGGTGCTGTTTCCCGCTCTTTTATGCTGTTTCCAAACAACCTTGGCTTGCCAACGGTGCCACATAAAGGGCTGAGGGAGCCATCACTCTCCGAGCCGTTTGATGGATGAAGAGATAGATGGGCTGACAGATGACTACATAGGTAGCGGCGATAAGATCAGTGTCATTTTATACAGCGGGAAGATGAAACAGAGAGAGAGGGAGTCACTCAGAGAGGCCTTCATCATAAATATTACTAATTCATTCCCCTGGAGAGTGAAGGCTGTAACAGAGAGAGTGAATGGAGGGAAGAAGAGGAGGAGTGTGCTGTTAGAAAATGTGCCTTCCTCAGTGTCTGTGCTAAAGAGAGATGGAGGTTTTTTTTTTGCCTGAAAGGGAAGAAGGGAGAGATGGAGCTGCAGAGAAAGGTGCGATAAAGTTGTCAGAAGAGCGAGACAATGAGAATACTGAGGAGAGGGAGTGGGTGAGAGGAGCGTAGAGGAGACAAGGAGACAAATGGAGAAGAAAGGGAGCGTGGGAGTGAATGAAACAGGGGGAGTCAGGAGGGATAATCAGGGTATTAAGTCTGTTAGTGAGAATGAGGTGTTGAAAAAGAATGAGAACAGCCAACAAAGACAGAGGAGTGGGTGTGCGAAATGTGTGCTAACAGATCATGTAATGACCTGGCTTTGTGTTTGATTTATTAAGGATAAAAAATCTGGAATTCATGTCTGATACGTCTAACATGATTAGGGGCAGCATCAAAATCAGGGGTGATAACCTTAATTACCAAGAGAGCCTCAGAGAACTGTTTTTCCCAGCCTAAGGGCTGCACTGTGACAAACTTTTGGATACTCTTGATGGGGAAAAATTATGCCTGATGAACGAAGTATGTGAATATAAAGTAGTCATAGTTATTATGCATAGTTAAATGAACTTGACATAGAATTCAAGCTAATTTAGCCAATGTACACAGAATTAAAGCCAATTAATCTATTTTTAAATCAATGCAACAATGGGTTTTCCGTTTTTTAAAGCAGAACTATTTAACTGCCATTTTCTAAATACAGTATTGAGTAATACTTGATATAATGTTCTAATGCTTTATTAAAGAGATTTAGAGACACTATTATAGCAAAGTAAGTTATTCAGTAACTTACAGAAACTAATTAAAATATTAATCTAGATATACATACATAATTATGTCTATTAAATATCTGGGTCTTCTTCATATTTGTTGATTTTTGGGGATGACTGGGTGGGCTGCATTAAGTGAGGTGGAGGGCCCCCGGGCCACCAGTTGCCCACCCCTGCTCTAAATGAGGTTAAGAGAGGAGGGTTATGGCGGACTGCAACAGCTGAGAGTTTGACTAAATATGTTAAAAAGATTATAAAATCAGCGTCCTTTTCAGGAAAGAGGCTTTAGCTTAAAGCCATCTCCAGGGCTTACTGAGAATGGTCCAAAAAAGAGAAAAAACCCAGTAAGTGGCAGTCCTCTTTGTTGATGTCAGAGGAGAATGGCAAGAGAGTAGAAGGGTAAAATTAACTCGTAAAACAACTCCATACATCCAAGGTATGCAGGGGACCATTTCTGAACACAACACATTGATTCTTGAAGCAGGTCGTCCACAGCAGCTGGAGACCACACCAGGTGTCACTCCTGGCAGCTAAGAACAGGAAACTGAGGCTACAAAACTGGACAATAGACGACTGAAAAAAATGTTGCCTGTTTTGATTTTTCTGAATTTCTGTTTTGACAGTCAGATGGTAGGGTCAGAACTTGACATAAATACTATGACACCATGGGCAACATGGTGGCACAGCAGGTAGTGCACGTGACTCACAGCAAGACAGTTGCCGGTTTGATTCCTGGGTCAGTTAAGGCCTTTCTGTGTGCCGTTTGCGTGTTCTTCCCAAGCTATCAGGCACTCTGGCTTCCCCCCACAGACCAAATCATGCTCATTAGCTTAATTGCTGACTTCAAATTGTCCCAAGGTATGAGTGTGAGACTGAATGGTTGTCTGTCTCTCTATGTAGCCCTGCAATTGGCTGGCGACCGGTTCAGGGTGTACACTGCCTCTTGCCCAATGTCAGCTGGGAACATGTTGTCAGCTCAAACTGGTTTCTTGAACATGACAGTGAGTTCACAGTACTTGCATGGCCCCCACAGTCACTAGATCTCAGTCTAACAAGAACCTTAGCTATGAGGTGGAACAAGAGATTAAACGTCATTGATCTGCAGCCAACAACTGTTCGATGGTATCATGTAAATATGGAACAAATTCTTTAGATTAATTTTCCAGCACCTTGTGTAATCAATGCAAAGAAGAATTAAGGGGTTCTGAGAGCAAACGGGTTGGTCCTACTCAGTACTAGCAAGGTGTTCCTAATAAAGTGGTCAGTGGGTGTATGTGGCATTGGTCATTTGCATATCTTAGTTGTAACGAGCGGTTATTTGAGCAACTGTTGCTTTTTTTATTATCTCCAACACTCCATTTCCATCTGACATCTGATATCAACAAGGCATTTTGGCCCAGAGAACTACTGCTCACTGGATATTTTCTCTTTTTCGTACCATTCTCTGTTGAAATGATTGAGTGTGAAAATCCCAGCAGAGGTATTCAGACCAGCCCTTGTTGCACAAACAACCATGCAACATGAAATAAATCGCCTTTAACTATGATATTCAGTTTGAACTTCAGCAGGTTGTCTTGGCCATGTCTACACACCTAAATGCAATGAGTTGCTGCCATGAAGTTGGCTGATTAGCTATTTGCATTAACAAGTTAAATGGAAGCACCCAATAAAGTGGACAGTAAGTCAATATTGTTAATAATAGCTTAACACAGCAGGAGTCCCTATAACATCTCATCTGATTTTCTGTTTTGGTGTAAAAGTAAACATAACTAGAAAGCACTCGGAGAGCACAAACCTCCGCCAAGGCAGCTCACGTATTGCTGTTACATCTATAAACAATAGTTCATGATAAAGTTACCATCATAATATGATTCCTTGACCCTGAAAACCCACACCTAGCACTCAGAATCATGTTGATGTCATTATTAGTTCGACAGTTATTGAGCAAAAATTCGCTAATGGAGGTTATCTGGATCACCAACAAAATCTTATCATTTTTAAATTGGGCCATTACCAACATCTCCTGATAATTTCAGCAAAATCTTTCCAGTCGTTTTTTGCATAATCTTTCTCATATACAAACAAACAAACAAACATATGCCAGCAAAAACATAACCTCCATGGCAGAGGTAACAAAATGAATCCGTGGTGAACAGAAAACCACGTTTGGTTGAAAATATTCTTCACGTGTGTCATTCTCTGAAAAATTGATTCATTGGGCCTCCAGCCTGCCAGTAAATCTTCAGGAAATCTGCACATCTGGCCTCTGATTGGAGCAGAGATGCTTGTGCATGCCTCCCTGATCAGCCAGTGGTGAAGAGGGAGGGTGACAGAGAGGTGACAGACTTTGTCATCTCCTGTCAGGCCCAGGGACACATTCACATACACACACACACACATATTTACACACCGTCTCCCTCAGAGTGAGCTCTTCGCATGCCCAGCACCCTTGTGTCCCCTCTCACACTCTCTCCCATCTGTTCCTAATGCAACACCCTGAGCGCTCGCTGTTTTTTAAGCAGAGCGGCAGACAGACGTGGCTGTGCTGAGAACTGCTCCCCGTCATAACCTCTACATAAACCACTCCGTCTATTCTTACAGAGCAGTTTTCACCATCTTTGTTCTCCTACCCGGGGTTGAAATTAGCAGCCGAAGATTCTTCAAATACTTCTCTTACATTTTTTATGAAAGCTTCTGAAATATTGATGCTTAAAATAATGTTAATAGAACATGAGGGGAGAACTGTAAGCTGCCTTTTCACTGTTTTTACAGCTCTCTCAGAATAAAAGTGGCACACTGCTGCACTCCAAATTTAAAGGTGAAATCAAATCAATAAACTGTAGGATTTGAGTTTTATTTTCTCTCAGCTCAGCAGCTCCATATGCAACAACAAAGAAAAAACAGATAAAGATGGAGAAACAATCTTTGCAACAAACAATCATGATTACTTGTAGCTCTCCTGCACAAGTATTCTATAATAAGAAAATACCATAACATAGATTTTTAAGCCAACCAAAACACTTTTTTATTCTTGTTAAAGCTCCTTATTTAACTTTAGGATTGACTGAAGTAAAAAGGAAGTCTTTCAAACAGACCATGTTAGAAACTGTGAACCTGTTTCTTGGATTTTTGCCACTCAAAGGTAGTTTTGAGGGTGGAGGACATTTAGGAGGCAGTTGGCGTGCCTCATACACTAAACATTTCCTGGAGGCCATTCATTCCCAACATTTCATAGCACCTACTATTCCTTTGTAAGACTGTTCTAAGCTTGACAAAAACTCTAGAAAAAGTCAAGGTTAGTCATATAGGTGATTTTCACACCTACTGTCAAGAAACAAACAAAGAAAAACAAGAAACAGGACCCAGATGCAGATTTCCACAAAAAAGAGATTTATCTAAACTAAAAAAGGCTTGAAATACAAAACAAAGTCTTAATACAAATTATTCAAACCAAACAAAACTATCAACAAGGAAAAAAACTGGGAATGTACAGGAAACTTACAAGAGGGATGTGACATGGAACATCACCATGGACGATATGCACTGCAGGATAATGAGACACAGGTGAGACAAAACAGGAACAGGTGGGAAGAACTTAAGTACTGGTGGTGATGTGGATCTGGATCTGGAAATTTTTTTATGGACTATTTGCACGTGATGTGACGTCTAACTCTGCTCCATTTTGGCTGGACGTCAAAAACGATGCCACGCAGCCTGTAACTTAATCGACAATTTATTAAAAAATAAATAAATATGTCCCAGTGGAGAACTTAGGCTTACATAACCAACAATAATTATGTACTGCTGTGTAGTGGACTATCCTGGCAAAGCTTTAAATTTCACTTTATATATTTGTAAGTCATTTTGTGAAGCTTAAAACATCATATGCAACAGAAACACTTTGTGGGCTAATGCTAATGCCAGCAATTGTACTGTGTCTTTTTCAAATAAACAATCAGTGTGTAACCGAATACTTACTTTGAAGATAAACTTTCATTTGGCTCTTTCTGGTTTGCCTTTTGAGTTTGAAAACATTGATTTGGGTCTTTACAAGTATAAATCTTTATTACAGCAAGTAGAATCTGCATGACGAGTCCCACCGGCTGCAGATTTACACACAATTGCTGCGGCTATCCTCTGATCCTGAAGCATCCTTTAACATACTGAAGCATCCTGTAGCTTTCTGAAGTGTCTTTACCAAGTCACATTGGTAATTGACAACATAAGCCCCAAGTTTATACAGACAGGGAACCTGGATGTTCTCCTTTCCTCCAGTTCCCACTGAGGCTTCTGCCATTTATCAATTAAACCTGCTGAGTCTCCATCAGCAGACTTTTTTTTTTTTTTTGCTTTTTGTGCTCTGTGTTCTTACAAGTCTTCTTATGTATCCAAAAAAATCATGATCTCTGTAAAGATCCCAAAATTATCTCATTGGGCAGTGGTTGTTTTTCCTCTTTTGAGCCTCCCTGTAAACAGCTGATGAACTCACTGTATGACTGCTGTGCAGCGGCTATTTCAGTCCGATCTGGGCTTGTTTTTCTGGTTGTGAGTCTTCATAAGGTGACCAGACTGATCCGACAGCTTCAGTGACATTTTTATAACCTTCCTATCGATACTCTCTGTTGCTTTAGTGGCTCAAAAATGCATCTCTGCAGTAATTATTGTCCAGTATGCATTATAGTCTATTGACAACATCGGTACTTCAGCCTTCCACAGGCCTGAGTGACATCATGTTAGACTTGTGTCTGCAAATGGTCAATAGAACTTGTCAACATTGTGAGATGTGTGTGGGCAGCTTTCTACATTTTCCATAATGACTTAAATGATAATGACTAAAGGCCCTGGTGGAGGTTTGTGCTCTCTGAACCTCTTAATGCTTTTATGGCATGAGGACTGCTACTTACCCTTTCTGTTTTACCAGGGCAGTGCAGCTTTTTAAAGCTGAAACTGATTTAAAAAAAATATCTCTCAGTACAATCAAAGTAGAGATGCTTAATGGACTTGCAACTTTTTCCATAGAGCACAAAATTGCTCAGAAAATTGACCTTGATGATGCTATGGAAGCCTTTTACCATGTTACAGTGAAGACTTTGCTTTTGCAGTTGTTTATTTTAAGGGGCTAAGATTTGTTTTTTTAGCTTGAATCCGTGTTTCACTGACACGTGTGTTCAAAAGTCTGACTTTGCTTAGAGTTTGTAAACTGTTACCTTTAAAGCCCCACTATGTAAGATTCAGGTTTGTCTGCTCTCAAGGGGCCGCTCTGGTCGTTGGGTGTAATTGCATTGTCGTAACACAGCGCTTCACAGCAACGTGCATTTGTTGACATACAGAGCCGGGAGAAGCGAGTCGACAGGACATCGACATGAAATAGTGAATGACCGAGCGTCACGGCGCCATGAATATCTCCAGCAATCTGAGAAACTCGCCGGCAAATAACTGCTGGTAGCATTTAGTGACAAAACAACGTCCACCAAGTTACACAAAACATGCAATGCTACGGAGCAACCACCGACTGAAACCAAGTGTTGAAGGGGGGAAAACCCGACAAAAACATAACTTACCTCTCCAGCAGCAACTTTGCAAGCTCAGCGTCCGTCTTGTAATTTTCCATCTCCCGACGCTCTCGCCACTGAGCAAAGTGGGCTCCAATGTTAATTCTAGTTTTGTTCCTTGCGTTGTCCGATAGTCTCTTTTTGGCCCTTGAATCTGGAGAAAGAGTCCTCCTCACACGCTTTGCGGATGCCATGGCTGCTACTACTACATGCAAAACACCAGCTTCTTTAGCTGGAAGCCAAATCTCGCGTAGTGCCGTAAAGCAGTTTGCACTTCTCGCAGCATCTTGCGATATGTGTCCCCGTCACGGGAGCAAAAGTTGCATAGCCCCTAAACAGAGCAGGGAAGGGCTGTGGGGGGAAGGGGGCGGGGGCCATTCTCTCTGTTACAGCGCTGAGCTCCACTGAACAGACTTTTGAGAGAACATTTGAAGGCTCAAAAGATCTGCAGTGCTGCTCTAAGTTCATTTTTCATTTTTGTGAATGCATCTGCAAATGGCTTGTTTGTCGACTCATGCAGACATCAGAACTGTCAGCCATCTCAGTACAGTGTGCACTGCAGCATCCTCTTGACCTTTTGTTTCTGACTTGATGTTTCTTAAGTGTTGCTTCTTGTAGGCAATTTTCTTTGTAGGGGCAGCATGATTGGCTCTCACAATTGTGCTGCCTTAGTTTACAAAATCAGCTTATCACCGGCCCATGGTGAGCACTTTTTCATGGCAGTAGTCTAGTCACATAAAGAGCGTCTTTAAAAGCTTTGTCACCCAGGGGTGCCAATAGCAGAGTGGGTGAATGTCTGTGCACTTACCGTGTATTGAGGCTCTCACCTCGTGTGTGGGGCTCAGGTTTCACTCCTGCATGAAGCCCATTTACCATTGTCCCATCCTACTCCTCCATCCTTGTTCTGACTCTGTTTGCTGTCTCTCCACTTCCAATGCAGGCAAATAGACCCAAAATATATTTAAATAAGTAAAAAGGATTCTCACCAAAAACTGACAAATTCTTTATCATCAAAAACAAAATTTTTAGTTATCAAAAATATTCAGCAGAGCAAAACAATTAACAAAAAAACTGCATCAAATGAAGACTAAATTGAATCAAAACTAGCTTGTAAACATCTGTGAGGAATCTGCGTTTTCTCTTTTTTGTCTTGTACACTTGTTAGTATACCTTGTGCAGCAGCTGGATCAGCCTGATGTATTGTCTGTAATCAGGCAGATCCATCTTGCCAAGCTCCAATCTACATCAATTGTGAATGGCCCAAAGCGACAGCTTCAGTAGCAGTTTTATCAGATTTTGACTGCGTTTCTTCATTAAATGAAAAATAAATATCAACACTAAAAACCTCTCTAAAGTAAGGGTATTTTCGCTCCACTTCTGACATGTTCAGACAAGACTTTGTTTTATAAAATGCCCCACGTTCTGTACTCCGGAGGCTCCTGCCTATGACATTACTGTATCTGATTGGCTTATAATAAATGCAGATTGATGGAATGATCGTGAATTTCTAAACTCACTGTTGTCAATATCATATGAACACCGATATTTTGTGTAAAGAGCATAAAGTCTCTTCTGAACTAAAACTAAAGGTTACAGTCCATTTTTGTTAGAAGCAGATGTGAAGCAAGCAAAACATTTTATTCTAAAATAAATTACACTTTGGATTCATAAGAGTGAATGTTGCGCGTAACCTGACACTCCAAATGGACGTTTCAATATATTTCATGAGTCCATCTGGGACAGAGCCCATAGAAAGCGTTTGGGGATGGCAGAACCGTTCGGCAGCATATCCGGCAGATGATGAATGAATGAATGGATGAATGATAAGTTTATTTCAAACATATAACAAAAGGCAAAAAAAAAAAAAAAAAAAAGTACGGACAGAAAAAAATTGAAAATTAGCACTTGGATAAATGTTACATGTCTGAAAAGGAGTGAGAAGAAGTCAAAACTTATTTAATCCCAATCCCTCTCCATCAATTAATAACTAATTATTTTTTGGACGATCATTTCGTCAGTCAACGTTTATTACGGGCCAATCAGATGATGTTGTCGGCAGAGCTACTGCAGTACAGAACGTGAGCCACTTCATAAAACAAACTCAGGTCAAAACATTTCAGGCGCGGAGCAAAACTATTAATCTGTTATTATTCATGTAAAAATTAAGCAAAAATAATTTACCTTGTTGCACTTATTGAATTAAATAAAAACATCATTATACAAAAAAAGAAGTGGAGCAAAAGTATCCTTACGTCAGAGGAATGTTACTGTTTGTTTTTCATTTAATAAAGAAATGTGGTAAGGAGTTAAGATAAAACTCTCACTGAAGCTGTTAGCATCTATGCTAATTCCTGTATGATCAGTCACTTTCTGCTGTCGTCTCCCTTCCACTTAAATCCTCTTCCTGCTCTAAAGGACTCTGATTGGTCCGTGCCGCTTTGGGCCGCTCACTATTGTGGCAAATTGGAGTTTGACAAGATGGATCTGCCTGATTACAGACATTGAATCAGGCTGATCCACGCTGTGTGATGATGAGATAAACAATCATGGTAAATTGTAAATTTTGCCAGTACTACAGTCAATGTATAAGATTTTTATGGCCAATTTGTGCAGTCAAAACATCAGCAAGAATGTTCATATCTGCCAAAACCAATATTGGTCCAATAATATTGTGCATTCATTCCTAATAAAAACATTCCCCATTCTTTATTTTCAACCCTTTTGACATGGGAAAATATGACTAATTGAGGATCTTTGCAGTAGATGTTGTGTATAAAGGTTTTTTCATCAGCATCCGGATGACTCATTTGTCAAACACCTGCCACACACTCAGAGGTGTCAGATGTTGAAAATAGCTGTACTGAAACAGTCAATCTTTTTGCTGATGGTCTTGTTTACCTTTGTAGCTGTGAAAGAGGCATCAATATTAATCCCAGTCTGTTTAATAACCAATTCAAAACTCTTCAGAGCAAACTCAACGACAGTAATTTTATTCATGAGTCCTGATTGATTGGAGATTCAGTTTACATTCATCTTTTTGACTCCAGCCAGCACAAATATAAATGTTCTCCTCCCAGAGCTCAGAGGAATGATCACAGACATGACATATCACAGTTCTGTAGGACAGTCAGGATCACAATGATAAAAGAGGGATAATTGGTTCTCTAACGCTGTCTGTACAAAACAAGCAGCCACCAGTGTTGTCGTCTGAATGCATCATTTGCTGCTGCATCCTGTTTAGCAGTCATGTCACATTCAATAACGTCTAATGCATATCCAAAATAGCTTGTGTCCCCTTCAATAGGGCATTGATAATGAATTTAGCTAAATGGTATGACTAATGTGCATTTGAGGGGACGATAATGGGCCCATCAGAGTTAAACTGACACACTCACAGACCAATCCAGTGCGGCGTGTTCGCCCACATACTGTCCTCCCGTCCAATGATCGTCTCCCACGCGCTGACGTCTCCCTTTGTTTGGACCGGCACGATAAAAGACATGAAGCAGGCGCTCTTTAGGATGCAGGAAGGCAAAGCGAGTCCTGGGGGCTAGTTCAGCAAAGCGTGAAGGAGTGAGGGGGGGGAGACGAAAGGATGGAGATAGAGAGAGGGAGAGATGGAGAAAGTGTAAAAGAGGAGTGGAGTAAAGCTAATGGCTTTAACGGCAACAGCGATAATCGGGGCGAGCTGAGAATCACTTCATCTCACAGCTGAAGGATGCTGGGAAATGGATTGAAGTGTGTTTGCATTTAGGGGCCGTGATGCACACAGCTGCTCTGATTCTTTTTATACATAAGACCCTGTTTCCTCTGTATTAAATACTTATGATGTTTAACCATACTGTACATTAACTGGCCACTTTATTAGGCACACCTGTTCAATTGTTCTGACAACAGAAATAGTTAATCAGCCAATCACTAGGTGGCAATTCAATGCATTAAGGCATGGAGGGATGATCAAGACAACCTGCTGAAGTTCAAACTGAGCATCAGAATGGAGAAGAAAGGTGATTTAAGTGACTTTGAAGCAGGCAGGGTTGTTGGTAGTGTCAGAAGGGCTGGCCTGACTATTTTCATACACAACCATCCATAGGGTTTTTAGAGAATGGTCCAGGAAAGAGAAAGTATCGAGTGAGCAGCTGTTCTTTTGGCCAAGCCTTGTTGATGCTAGAGGTCAGAGGAGAATGGCAAAAGAGGTTCATGATGATAGAAAGAAAAGTAACCCTCAAATAATGACTTTTTATGATTGAAGTTCTTTTCTGAACATGTTGAATCATGAAGCAGATGGGCTGCAGCAGCAGAGGACCACAGTCTGTGCCTCTCCTGCCAGCTGAAAACAGGACACTGAGGGTACAGTGCCCACTGGCTCACTAAAATTGGACAATGGAGGACTGGAATATGTGGCCTGGTCTGATGAATCTCAAATTCTCGAGTGACATTCTGATGGTGGGGTCAGAATTTGGCATAAATAAGTTAAAGGATCCCTCCAGCCTTGCATCAACTGTTCAGTCTGATAGTGGTGTTGCAATGGTGTGTGAGATATTTTCTTCATACATGCTAAACCCCATGGTACCAACGAAGTGTTGTTTAAACACCAGAGCTTTCTGACAGCTACATAGCTGAGTGTTGTTGCTGACCATGTCAATCAATCAATCTTTATTTGTATAGTTCATAGCAAGGCACTTTACAATAGAGGAGGCTGAAGCCATACTCTGAATATACATATGTGCATACAAGTACAAATATTTAGATATATGTATATACACATACATACATCCAGAGAGGTATCTATCCAGGCAGAGACAAAGGGACTAAAATCACATTTGTCTCTGCTGAACATAGACTTAATCAATCAATCTTTATTAGTGAAGTTAATATCAGGAATGATAATGAAATAGGGCTAAAGGGATGGCCAAATAATTGTAATTGTATTTATCCCAGGTGGCCTTCAAGACAAGAGCCAGAGGCAAGTACAGCAGCAAACAAAAAGCCCAATATGACTCCAGTGTGCCTATCTCTTGATGGCTACTTTCAGCAGGATGACGTGCCATGTCGTGAAGCTCAACTCATCTTAAAGTGGTTTCTTGAACATGACAATAGGTTCATTGTACTTCAGTGGCCTCCACAGTCAAAGATCTTAGTCTATAAGAGAACCTGTGGGATGTGGCAGAAAAGATTTGCATAGTTGATGCAATCAACAAATCATGTGATGCCATCATGCTAATATGGACCATAATGTCTGATGAATGTTTCCAACACCTTTGAGAATCTGTGCAAAGAAGTCTTAAAGCAGTTCTGAAGGCAATAGGGCTCCAGCCCAGTTCTTGCAAGGTGTCCTTCATAAAGTGGCTGGTGATTTTATATCTGAGAAGCACTGTGTGATTAACTTCAAACTTTCTCAAAATATCTGATTCAAGTCATTACTGAAGGTCACGGTGTAAAGGACAATGTCATAAGTTCTTATTTACATCCAATGCTTGTAACCATAATAAATCAGATGTGTTTTGAGGGATTTTCTTCTAACTTTGTACAAAGGTCCACTTTTTAGGTAAGGTCAAACTTATCTCATGATCACACCATGTTTGTGAAAATAACCCCATAACAGGTCGTTTAACTTATGGTTTAAGAAACAGAGCAGAAATGGCAAAGACACAAAAACAAACAATTACTCAGACTAACAGTTAAAAATGTATGTACTCTCATTAAATATACAATAAAAAGCATGAGAAATTTTGTAGATTAACAGTGAATTTTTAAACTGGGGTCCTAATAAATATTATTAATCTAAAGAACATGATGTAGTCCAGTTTGTCTGAGTAACCTGGTCTGTTTCCCTGGCCCTGGGGTGATTGGAGGGGCGGACTTTGCACAAATATGGGACAGGCATAAACAGACTGCACAACACAGTAATGGCAACTCTCCTGTGGTGTTTTTAATCTTATATGAGTCAACCATGTCTGTGATTTTGTTAAACTGAGCTGAAGGACCTACAATATTTCATTACAGAGGTCCTTAGAGCAGCACGGTGGTGCAGCAGGTAGTGTGTCACAGCAAGAAGGTTGCTGGTTTGAACCCCATGTCGGTCTGGGTCTTTCTGTGTGGAGCTGGCATGTTCTTCCTGTGCCTGCATGGGTGCTCTCCAGGCACTCTGGTTTCCTCCCACAGACCAAAAACATGGTTAACTGCTGTCTCCAAATCAACCTCAAGTGTGGAAGAGAGTATGAATGGTTGTCTGCCTCTCTATGTGACCCTGTGATCAACGGTATACAGATGAGGCCACTTAAATTCTCACTAATTTCCTTGGAAGAGTCTTGGCTGGTCCATGACAGGAAAGTGCTCTGACCTGCCCTCCTTAAAAGTTGTAATAAGATCCCTCACAGTTAGATGATAAACATGTTATCCTTACCACTTATATTTTGTAGGATGTATAAATGAACATGTTGCTTAGCTTGGATAAAGGCACTATGAAGAAATTTAGAACAAAAACAAACCAAAAAAATAACCCTTGTTTAGACTCCCAGTGGCTTGAAGTTGACTGGATGAAACTGGGCTGGCATTTGGCTGGAAGGAGAAAACTGAATCATTTGCATCTGTAAATTCACGAAAACAGCTGAAAACGAAGATTTTTCATTGCACTTGCCCCTTCCGTTTACATGAGAACGGTGGTCAGAGAGCCTGAATCTACAAACTTTTGAAATCAGGGACCAGGGTGAAAAGTTTTGAAAACTTTTTGGTATCCGGCTCTGTGTAAACAGGAATCAGCATTTTCAGAGAAATGATGACGCGTGGCGCATGCGCAGCACTCTTTCAAATGAAGGTCTCGCACGCACCTAGGAACATCAACAACAGTAACTTCGGCCGTCTACTGAACAAATGTGCTCGGTTTGTTATCCCGACAAAAATATCCAAAAAAGAAAGTCCTGCGTCTTTGTTCATCTCCTCATCATTGTTGTTTGTGAAAAGTTTGCCTTCACCAAAGTTTGTACGTGTGTTGTAACACCGCTATTTCACCAAATCTACATTGCCAGCTACTCCCTTGGCATTCACACTATAGCCTTTACAGTCATTCCAGCGGATCCGTGTGAACGTGCATATTTTTCACATTGTCTCTGTGTGAACGTGGAGCGCTTTTGAAAACACAAAGGAAAAACCTTTTCCGTTTCTGGTGACAACATTATCGTGTAAACGGGGCCTCAGATTCAGACAACTTTGTTTATCCCAACAGGTAGATAGATAGATAATATTTACCAAGTCTGGATAGGTTTTAGTAATTCTAAGTTGGGTTTTTTTTGTCCTTTTTGTTCAAAAACAAAAACTAGAGGTGCATTTGAGATTGTGATAAAATAAGTCTTTGCATGTAAAGGCAACTGCTTTCTCAAACTTGTTGAAACAAATGACATGTTTGCTCCCTCTCTTTGTTTCACTCATGACACTTTTCAATATCCTGTTGCTTCTCTTTACCCTGAACCAGCTCGTATTCTCATGCCTAACAATAATCATAGCTAAGTCTTGAAGAGTATTAAACATAAGCCACAGAAATGGTAATGGTCTGTATCTTTGTGTCTGTGATAGTCGGGGCAGGTACTGAGGTAGTGCGAATGCAAGGTTGTGGCTGCACCAGTGTGAGTGCAAGCCAAAGATTTGGGGGGGCATCATGCTTCAGCACATGTGAGTGCACCATAACTCGAATCTGTGCTTTGTGTGTCTTCATTTCTTACAAGTAGATTGAAACTTATAGTCAATCAGAAAAGAATGTCAGACCATAGAAAAAGTTGGTGAATATCTGCTCTGTGCACATATAAGTTTATTACTGTTTACTGATTAATTATTCATGGTTATGGCTGATTCTGTATGCATAAACACTCTCCTTGGAGAATTTATATTCACATGTGCGGCCTTCAAAACATACAGCCCCATATCCATGCAGAACAAACATGCAAAATCTGCTCATGCATCCAGCTCTGGGATTAAAGTCCTTATATCACACAGCACAGTTCGGCCTTTCATTGCAGTGCCTCAGCCCTGGAGTCAATGAGGGCACAATGCTGAGCTCTACTTGGATAGAGTCCTCTCGGCTTTTATCCTGCGTGGGTATGAATGCTGCTACAGCCTACTAACTCCATTGTGTGTGTGCATTTTGTGTGTGTCCAGCGAGTGCACGAGTGTTGAAGCAGCGGGGTCAGTCGGCCTCGTGGGTAGTGCCTTTTTTGTGTTCCTCTTGCCTCTCTCTCGCCCGCTCTCTTGTTCTCGGCACGCACAAACAAACGAGACTCGGTGCCGCCCTCGCAGCCGAAGCAAATTGGCGGCTCCTGCGAGGAATCCGCGGGCAGCACTTTTCCCCCTGATGAGCTTTTCTCCCACAATCCAGTGCAGCAATAAGAGCCTGTGAGGAGAGATTCTTCGTGCAGTAATCATCCTCTCCAATAGACCTACATGCAGGCAATCCAGTCTTATGGAAGCCCAAGAGGGTCTTAAATTCTCCACACTTTGAGGCTCTCCGTTCTTACAAGTTTCCTCGTCATTACGGGCGAAAAAACAGCAAAACTTAAAACTTCATTAGCCCCTCGCAAACACAGCATCTTTTTCTCTTCTTTTGTTTGAATAAGGGCTTGACTTCAGTGGAAATTAGGTGAATCCATCACACTTTCTCCTGCGGAAAACACACAGGAAAGTCAGGGAGACAGGGCGCAAAGAGACTGTCTTGACAATTCTTTATTTTCCCGCGTTACTTTTTCATCTGACCTGGCAGTGTGCCCCCTCACGCAGAATAATAGGAGCTAAAGCCATTCTCTTTCTGCCGAGCCATCAGTGAGCCATGGAGAGCCGGGGAGAAGAAGTGATTTCCATGTTAATGGGAACCTTCCCGACAGCGACTAAACCTCTCTTTCCCCTCCTTCCATCACTCCCTCCTCGTCTCCTTCCTCGCTCATGCTTACCTACCTTTACCTGCCGTCGTCCTGCGAGCACTCAATCCTTTTCTCTTGTCTTGCTACGTTACCTTTCACCTCTCAGCCTCTGTTTACTTCCCCTGCTCTTCCTCTTTTCTTTCCCCCGCGCGCTCACTATTCTCTCTTTCTGTCGGGCTTGATGAATGGAGTCGCTGGACTGTGAGCGGCACATCCTCAGCGGGGTGTGGCGGGCCATTGCAGGCTGTCGCACATCACTGTGAGGTTTTTTGTTGTTGTTTTTCTTTCACTTAGCCTGCCTCCCGTCCTAGTATACAAGAGTGCAAATCTTGTCTCAAATGAAAGTGGATCCTCGGGAGAAAGTTGGACAAGGGAAGACTCTTTGAGAGTCTTTTAAAGTCCCTCATCCCCTGCTGCAGAGGGACTACGCTGATGTCCACTTGGCTGAACATGTAAAATCCTCACCTAAAGCCTCAGAGGATCCAGCTGAACATGCTCCCTGCGGCCCCTGCTGCCTCCTTCTGCCCTTTTCACACTTTTGACCCCGCTGGAAATGGGCCAGGCTGTCATTTTCCTGGAGACACACTCAGCAGCTCCATCCGCTATACGGTCTGTGTCAGAAACGCTGCGGTGGGTAAACTGCTATGCCGCTGCGGGTGCAGAATGGATGGCCTCATCCTATTCGCTCTCATTCCTTAAACATAAAGGATGGCAAGGTCGAGCTGACTCTACAGCTACGATATAAATCAAGAATGTTCCTCCTCTTCAGAGTAAACAGAAAATTATTCTGTGCAATGAAGAGATACTGAGTGAATTACAGTGAAGACTTATGGTGAAGCCTCACCTCTCACTGGATAGGTCATTGTGCACCGTTCAGGTACGCCCACCTCGACAGTAACTCTCTTATTAGATTTAAGGAGCCTTTCCAAACAAAAGCAGTACTCTATGAGGTGTTTTCAATAACCTGTAAACCTTTCTAGAACAGTTTTCACAGATTTACAAAAAAAGGTGCTATGAAAGTGACACTTCCATGACCCCAATAGCAAAAGTCTGCTGCAAAGGGCAGGGAAGCAATGTCATTTTCAAAACTCTTTTGGGGTGAATTGATGACATGGTTCATTTCCAGTCAGGGAATCTTTTTCCCTCATCAGAAGTGTGCACACTGAGTGATAGCTGACAATGGCTTAAAACAGACCCAACATAGTTGCATTAAAGTTGGGCTGTCCATGCCTTAGCCAGGTCTCAAATCAAACTCTTGACACATCCTGGTGAGAGAGGAGTGAAAATAACTTTTCTATCAAGAAGTCTTTTCAGTGTTTTTCCTCAAAGTTTGAAGTATATCTTTGCATGTATTAAAGCTGCACTATGTAAGATTCCGGCTTTCTGCTCTCTACTGGCCTCTATGGTCGTTAAGTGTAACTGCTCTGTTGTAAAACAGCGTGCCTCACATCAAGGTGCAATTGTTGACATACAGAGGGAGGAGAAGCGAGCTTACAAGACGTCCCGAGAGACAAATAAACCATGTGGACTGATAAGGTACAGTCTGATCATGTTTTTTTTTTCGAATAAATCACTTTTCAAGCATCAGCTATCAGTTGTTAGCAGCATGTACTTACAAGTCCAATTATAAGAGGGCCAAATCAGCATCAGTCGGACATCCCTCCTTGTCTTTCAGCTCATGCCAGCGACTGAACGCCGGGCCAATGTTTATCCCTGTCAGGGCATTTAGCTTGTTACTCTCCCGCTTTCTTTTTTTTTGTCTCCTCTGACAAAACTTTTCTTTTCTTCAGGTTTTTCGTTGCTTCTACCATGATAACAACTCTACGTTTAGCTTTCTTCTTCTACGTCTTTTAATTTACGGCAGATTAGATGCAGCTAAGGTGTATTGCTGCCCTCCACAGGACTTTAGCACTGATTAGTCAGCGTATACGTTTAGCTTTCGCCTCGACTTCCATCTTTAAAACGAATCAGGAAGGAGGGGGAAGCGACGTATGCCGTAAAGGAGTCAAAGGTGTAAAAATTTGTAGATTTTTAGTGTGGGAGTGTTCCTACCATCCATCTCAATTACATAATGCTAGTGAAGGCGAGACAGACCCCCTCAGACTATGACAGAGGTGTCATTCAACCTGTTGTAAGGTGATGTGCCATCACAATGACTCTAGAAATATTATACTAAGGTGGAAAAACTACATAGTGCTGCTTTAAATATTGAAAGCAGTAAATAAGTTTGTGTTTTCATCAATCAACCAGTGAGCTGTTGGCTATCTTGTTACCCTGGTCAGCAGTAGATTGGTCCATAGCAGCAAGCTCTAAAAGACACATGCAGCCGCCTACAGTTACAGACATGCCTCAACTAAATCTTTTTACTCTTGGTGCACATACTCTGGGAAAAGGTCAGTATGTCTCAGTTTAACTGCCTCATCAAACTTTTGTCATATAGTTTGACTTCACTGTGCATGCAGATCTCCTGAGCGAGTTTGTAACAAACACTGTCAGCTCCAGAATTTAATCTGGGTCAGGTCAAAACTTTGAATTATAGCCTGAAGGCTAGCAATATCACGGACACGTTGATATCATCATTACACTTCTTGGTGGGGCCCATTCACTGAGCCCTTCAGGAGGCCAGCCAGGTCTGCAAGGGTTACCTCTAAGTATTACAGCTTCCTCCTACAGTCTGCAGACTTGTTCAATGAGTCAACTGATTCAAATCTCAAGATAAGAGAGGGGCAGAGTAAATTCATGCAGTGAAATTACTGTAATATACTTTAATTTTTATCCCTTAATTTCTCTTGGGTCAAGTGGACAAGTATCAGTGAATGTCCTTCATGGATAAAAATCAAAGATACAGGATTTGAGGTTGACTGAAGTAGCAAAACAGAATGGTTAAGGGATCATAGAAAATGTTAGTGAAAGAGCAGAACCTTTCAAAAGCATATCCGGCAGGTGATTGGACGATCGCTCCATCAGTCACGGTTATTACGGGCCACTCAGATGTTGTAGTAGACATGGGCTATTTTGCAGTGTAAAGTACAAAACATGAGCCACTTCATCGAGCAAATTCTTACCAAAATGTGTCAGAAGTCGAGCAAAAATATCCTATTGAAAAATGCTTTCAGTTTGTTATTTGTTTTTTATTTAGTAAAAAAATGTTGTCCAGATCTGACCAAACTGAAGCTGTTAGCATCTATGCTAATCTTTGCACTAGCAGTCACTTCCACCGTCTTGCCCGTAGCTTCCACCTCTTCCTGCTTTAACGAACCCTAATTAGGCCGTGTGGCTTCGGGCCGGGCATAATTGTTTTAGGTTGGAGCTTGGCAAAATGATCTGATTGATTACAGATATTGAATCAGGCAGATCAAGCTGCATTTACACACCTGTACCAACACATTTTCATTCAGACATGTTGATGCTCCATCAGAAGATTTTCCTGCATGTGCTCTGTTACATACAGGTATGTCCAAATTTCCAAAGTAAATGTCAGCCATATTTTCAGCGAAAAATCCTTGATTACTTGGTTTGGTAGTTGTTGTTTCTTCTTGTAAAGCCTACAGACTGTTGCTGGTTGGTGCATTAATTCTTGAAGGACATGTTGGCTGTGCTGTGTATCTAAGTAGTAACAAAACAGAGCGGCCTGCATCTGGAAGAGTAAGTTGTTGTAAAGGTGCAGTCAGCCACAGTGTTTTCGTGGCTTGTTTACACCTTAAACTATGCAAACTATGCAGTTGTGAGTTGTGATACCCCTATATGCAGCAATGTCTCTTCTAGTCCTCTGTGCTAGCTCATTTCATAGAGATGCACAGGGGGTTCAAGTTTCTAAGGGCCCTAGAAAACATGTTATCGCATCAGTGTATATATCCACATGTATGTATTAACTTTTTCTTGAAGGTCTTGAAGATTTTTTTCTCTCCAGATACAAAAAATACCAAGCTTTTCCTGTTTTAAATAACAAAAAAATTATATTTAGGCATTCTTTTTGCATAAGTTAACCCCCACAAAATAACATTTGTAAAAGAATATATATAATGTCATGAACATGTATTAGGAGACATTACTTTTGTTTTTGCTTTTGTTGTTAAAAAGTATGTTTAGATATTTGGATCTTTGTATTTAGCAATCAATATGCAAAATGTGCCCAAATTTTGATTCGTTTACGGGGTTAGAAGAACAAAGACTTATTCTATGATAAATAAATACATTTTAAATGCCTACAATGGTCCAAATGACATAAAGTTCTCTCAGGGACATAGTTTCATTTATCATTTTCTTTACTATTTTCAGCTGAAGAGCGATTTCCCTTCTGCTTGAAGCTTATTTGTGTCCAATTACTTGGCTGTATTAATTAAAAGTGTACTATTAGAAATATATTTATACTCCAATATATTTATTAGTTTTATTTACAGATGCTTGGTTTGAGAAACTTTGCAAAGCTAGTTTTGTAGGGTCCAATTTGATATCTTTTCATGGGGCCCAATATTTCTGGAAAGTGCAGAGCCGATCTCTGTCACTATGGCTAACGTTCTGGCTATTGCCATGTTCCTCATACAGACCCCTTAAAGATCCTGAACTATCCCTTTAATACCTCACAATACAACATCTTCTAAAGTAATTTGTAAAAGTATCTTGTTAAATTCAATTAAATGGCCTTCATTTGGAGCAGGGACAGCAAAGAGCGAGGACTTTAGAAAAAAAGAGCCATACTACAGGAGTCTTGGTGTGTCCATGGCACGATACAGTCACTAGTAGAAGGAAACAAAGAGCTCATAAATTCTCCATTTTTGTAGTTTTTTGATGAAGAGAGGAAGCATTCACATCGCTGTTATATGTTATGTATAAGTGTTTTTTTTCCTTGTTGAAGCCATGCACCTGCACTGTCATTGTTTTTCCACGACCGTACAATGGCTCCCGTGAGGTTTTTGGCGCGCTGTAACTGCTGCACTTGCAGTTATGCGCTGTATTCTCACCAGACTCATTTGGCTGTGGAGCATGAATGCAGAGTGCAAAGCTTTGCATAAAATCACAAGTGGAAGAAAGCTGGATCCGGGAGTCATCCGTTACACATAAACTGCCTCAGATGTATCTGTGTACATTAATGCAACAGACATAATTAGTCATCTTACGGTCTGAATATTCAAAGTGTCATCAGCATCTGACACCATTTAAGCTGCTTTAAGATGTTAAATATCAGTTTGACTCAAATCTCCAGGGAACTGCAGCAACCGGTTCTCTTCTCATCTTATTAAAATACATGGCACTTGTTATTGTATTCAGATCTGATTAATGTAATCATTCTAATCTCTGTATTATTATCCAGTCACACGTTTCATTTCCTACATTTAACAGACCATATTTTTCAGTCGCACTCCATGGATCGTGTTCAGAGTTTTGCCTTAAATTGCCCAAACTTCCCTGAGACTTGGGCAGAGAAAGTGACACATTCTTGGTTGTACTTTCATTGACGAAAAATAGTTTAATCAGCTTTTCCACCTGAGTGAATGACTCCTCTATCTGCTCTGATGGTGTGGAGAGGACTGTAAGTGCTGTAACCTGATAGGAGCTGCCAGAAGATGTCCTTTAGGCAGACACATTCTGGCACATTCAGCAAGAGGAGGGGTATTAAATAATGAGATCAATATCGTGGGAAACACACTAAGAGAAAATCAGTTGGGGAATTTAGACCGATCCTGTCCCTCTAATAAATCTAAGGCTGGCTGCATAGTATAAGAGTATCTTAACCTTAAGACCTTTTTTTAGTTTAAAGTCTTTGTTTAACAGTAGATAATAGCATTGGAGACTACTTAGGATCCACATTTTTACCTTTTACTTAAAGGTCCCATGCCCTGCAAAATGCATATTTCTTTGGTTTTAAAGGGATAGTTCCGTATTTTTGAAATTAAAGTTACAGTCAGTGAAGTGGCTGAAAGGGCTCCCACTAGAGAGGTACACTGTTGTTAATGGGTACAGTTATTTTCCGTATTTTAGCGCTTTATTTTTCCTCAGTATGAGCCATTATGAGTGATAAGTGATGATGATGTTCCTTTTACTGTCGATGCACAGGCGTACCAATGTCAAGCTTTACCTTTTACCAGCAAGCCTTCACCCACGTGTCTTCTCCCAATCATACACCTTACCCAATGTAGATCTGTTGCTTGTTTTTATGTTAAACTCACGCAACTACACAAAATAACTGTACCCATTGAAAGCATTGTACCTCACCGCTCATCAAATACTGAACTTTCTCTTTAATGTTAGGAGGGGCTTGGGGAGCAGAGGAACATGACACCTTTCACCAAATTCTTAGTTCACAGAGAAATGCACAATGCCTATTGCACTCACACGATGAGGGTATGATCTCTGGATCATGACACATATAAGGAATAATGATAGCAATTACAGTAGGGGTATCCATAATATCACCAAAGGTAGCGGGCAGAGGCTTTAAAATCTGGGACAACAAGACATTAAGCTTGTATACATAAAATCTAGCTGTAGTCTCGTAGTGAGTGACCCTCTGAGACTAAAAACTGAGAGTTGTAGACAGTTTGTCTTAAAATGTAAGATGGTGTCATCCCTCTTCAGTCTTCACAAAGTTTTGGGAAGTCTTTGAGAGTAAGGTAGGCATTTGTCTCTGACTCTAACATTTTGGGCTCTAATTTCCTGGCGCAAGTCAGGGTGGCGCAGCCTGGCGCACCCCGCGCAGTGGTAATTTCGTCCGGCGCACCGCCGTGCGCAGCTAATTTGGCAATTTGGTAGACCGGCTGCGCCGAGATGGGAGGTGTCGAAAGATTCAGCTTGGCGCAGTGACAATTTCGTGCCAAAAAACTGTGCGGAAGGTGCGCTGAAAGCCCGCCAGCTCCAACCTGGTCTATTCTCGGTGCAGACGAGGCGCACCCCGGGCAGTGGTAATTTGGCTGACAGGCGCACAGTGCGCACACGTCACCAAAACCTCACAGGCAGGTGTCCAGAGTGTCAGGCACATTTCAATGAAATAAACAATCACAGCAGCCACTATTTAATGTAACTGTCTGAACCAGCACATACATTTGTATCTATATTAATTGTCCCGTCACATCTGATGTCAGATCAGAGACGTCTGTCATAACTAACGAGTTCACATCTCTCAAGCCAACCACAAAAAGCCACATCATCCAATACGGAGTATCCGGCTTCTCTCATCTCATGAAATTCAAAAGAGAAGAAAAAAAGAGAGAGACGCTCGCTGGATAAATGTAAGTCGCTCGGTGTCTTAAGGATTTACCTGTGATTGCCCATGTTTCTCTGTTTTAATCTTTATTCGTAACGTGATCTAAAAAGATGGAGTACATTATTGCAAGGAGGATGAGGAGGGGATATCGGGGGGGGGGGCAATATTTCACTAAAGGTTCTGCTATTTTGCAATGACAGACCAGGAATGCAGGTGGATCACAAGCATGATGAATGGATTAGCCTGCTGCTGTGTTTAAATGTAATTATCACTTAATTTTGTACTCATATTAATGAGGTGGTCCACACGGTGACGCGCACCGTGGCTTCCGATGCGCGGCCCGGTGGTCCCTGCGCTCTCCCAGCTGCTGTAAAAGTGACAGCGGCTCTGACCTTCTTTGCCACCGAGATGAAATTGTCATTGCACCTCGCCCGCGGCGCATTTAAAGGCGAGGAGAGGCGTTCATTTGATTGGTGAAGATCACACTCGGCTGTGTTAAACCCACTCAAGTCTTATCTCCTCCCTCTCTGCTACGTGCGCCGGTAGGAGAGACGGAGGCGTGGGTAGGCGTGGGTGCGCCTGCCTGCGCCAGACTGCGCCGTGCACAAAACTTGCAAAATGCCCTGGACACACCCTGTTGGCGCAGGCGCGGCGCAGGGCAGGTGCGCCCCGCCTGCGCCTGGTCTACGAAATTAGAGCCCTTTGTGTGGTTGCAAACTTTGCAGTTTTAGTGTTTTAGAAATAGGTTCAATAATAACCTCTGGTGTTGAAAAATGAAGTCAATGCAGTTGAGCAAAAAACACAGACAGCAGCTGATAGAGGCACAAAGTTCTTGCAATCATGAATCTGTTTCCTGATCTTGTGTGGGATGAAAAGAAAACACACTTACTCTGCTTTTAAAAACAGGGACATCACAATAAAGAGAAATATCACTTTATAAAAAACTAATTAATTGTGTAGTGTCTTAGAAAACGAGCAGACTCATTCATTTGACAGCCTCTTGTTGCGAATAAGCTCCATTATATTTAAGAGATATCCTGTTGTTGCATGCTTGTCAACATTGTAATATTACAAGAATAAATCATCTCTAAGCAGAACCTGTGAGGGCACGCAGCTGCAGGAGCAGCATGACAAAATAAGTGCTGAGCGTGTAGTGTTGTTAGATGGAGGTGAGAGGAGGCTCTAATGTGAACGTATGGTGTCACAGATGATGTAAATCACTGTTTAAACCGCAGACTATCTGTGTTTACTCACAGCTTAAGGAGTTTCCTGCTAAATGTCACTATGATATTTAAGATATTCCAGGCTCTGTTCAGTTTGCACGGTCTCCCTATAAGCTCTGTCCTCAGAAGTGGAGTTCATTTAAGAATAATGTGCAACACAAATGGCACTGGGAGGAATGTAATGCAGACAGATTTACATTTTCCATTTACAAGATGAAGAAATGTTGCCAGTTCAGTCAGACAGCTCAAGTTTGAGATGTTTATAGCAGCAGAACTCTGTTTGACTCTGGTATTCACAGGCCAGGGAATCTTAAAATTTGCCTTTACAATGATCCCACGTAAAGTTGACCTCTGGGAGTAATCAATCTCTGGCCGAATTTTCTAATAACCATTTTTTATTTTGATGGAAAATGTATGTAGTAGTTTGGTGGTCAAGGAAAAAAAAAAGTGCCAGACATTCAAAGTGTAGTCATTGGTCAAAAAACTAGGATGCTTTTTGTGGCTGTGTAATTTATTGAAATTTTTAACCCTTTAATGACTTTTGTATCGTATTTGATACATACTTTTATGATACCTCTATGTAATCAATATGATCAACAAATGATGAAAAAAAAAACATCTGAATTCAATCAGATAAATGATAAAAATGTCCTCAAATGGATTATCAGTTGCCAAAAACACCTAATGATACAAAAAATATATATGCTAAATTTTATAGAAATTTAGATTTTTTTTTTTTTAGGATTTTAGTAGAAAGTGAAATAAACATTTCAGCTCCAAAAAATTACAATTTTCTGGCTATAATTTGTGTTTTCAGGCATTAATGGCTTTAGGCAAGAGTTGAAAGAAAAACTTAGGAAATGTCCACAAGTAGGTTGGTAATTTTTAAAACATGGCTTTTCTGCACATTTTGGCTGTCTTCTGCAAGTAAACAGCGATTTAACGTAGCCACAGGTTAAACTGTAACATCAGTCAGACACGGTGGTAGGAATAGATATAAAAATAACATAGGTTTTGCATAAAAAGTGCAAAAAATCATGCATATCATGTACAGAGTAACAAAGTAATAAACAGCGTTCAACAATGTTTGTGTTGGTGTGTTTTTGTGTGGAGGGGGATTTTTTTTTTTAATGCACACATGTGGATGGGGGTGTTTTTAAAACGGAGGAGGAATACCTTCGTTTTATAAAACACCCACCGACGTGTGGACATAGTCTTAGTGATCTTGGCCTCTGACTATGTGCCTTCAGAATTTGATTAGTTCATCGTTGAGTCAAAGTGGACAGTTGTGCAAAGTTTTACATCGTCAACAGTGTAATGCAATCCCTCAAAGAGTTCTTGAGATGTCGTTCCCAAGCAACGCACAATCATAAGACCTGAGGGCATTTGACCATATCCCTTCAAAACCTCAGCAGTTCATCCAAACATCAACCTGTGTGAGGTGTAAAGTGTAATCTTCAGGATTTACAAAAGAAGCTAATGCAGAAGTTCAGAAACCTGTATGGTTAAGTTACACAGATGGATAACTGAGGAGCTGGCCGTTCTTTCAAAATAAAACCACCCAAAGTCTCAGCTAGCCAAAAAAATGTTAATTAAATTGATTAGACTTATTTACAGCTTGGTACTAAATGATCCCTAGCCTGCTATCAGTCCATAGCCCAGTGATTTGGAACCTCTGTTTTAAAGTGTTATTGGAATTTGTTCTCCCACCCCCTTTCCACTCTTTCCACAATCAATAAAGGCAAAAAGTCCAAACAAATATCTTTAAAAAATGTAAACATGTCCTGAGGTCTAACAACGTGAGCTGACCCCTGCATTCCTGCAAAGACAATAGAGCTATAACGTCACTCATCAGATAATTTGATTGTGAATCAAAAAGAGCTATTTCCAGCACACAATCTCTTCATTTTCATGGGTATTCTTAGTTCAAGGTTAAATTTCAGCTCTGTTCCTGGGAGTAATTCTAAAGAAGCCTGATAGGCGCTGATTCCATTTCCCAAACCCTCCGGCGTTACATAATGTAGTCAATCAGTTTTAATCACTTTGCACAAACTAGCCTGCAAGAATATTCAATTTAGATCCGGTCTAATTCTTTCTGAAACCTCTCCTCCAATCCCCCTCTCTTTGAGAACTTTGCATCGCCACAAATTGATGCTTCCTGTCTCAGGAGTAAAGTCCACATCAGGTTCTGGTTTGCCTTCAGGCTGCTTGGGACCAAACTTCACATCAATAAAACCCTGGTTTCTGCCTGCTGCACGGCAATCCTTCATTTGTTTCCTAAAACAGTTTGACTAATTTCATCAGGCTTCTCTGCTGGGTTGTGGTTGCAAAGAGTAATAATGATTACTCTGATAACCTAAACAATTAGGTAATAGGCAATAATTTCAAATAATTGTTATTCTGTAATTAAGTTTCACATCTTCACAGCTCAAATAGGAGATGGAGGAAATGAAAAGAGAAACTAATTAAAATGGAGGTGGCTAATACCAGCAAGCTTATCCTTTTTTATTTTCTCTATCCCTCTGTTTCTCGTGCTACGTATTAATATTTCATCTAAAGTTCAGTGCTTTCTGCTTCAATAGACAGTAAAATCACTGCTGGAAACATTGCTCTCAGTCACATCTCTCTCACACACACTCTCACACTTCTCCTTCTGCTTTCAGCTCTGTGTCGTATTTCCTTCCGTTTCTCCTCTCGCTTTCTCTCAAAATATCTTGCAGGTGGAGTCAAATGTCTGCAGCAATATTCTGAGGTTTTAGCTGGCATTAACGGATCTCTCCCTTTGAATAGTCAAATCAGTTTGCCACCACATACGTCAGAGGATATTCAAGGAGCCTAAACAGCATCTGCAGTTTGTTTGGTTCATGCTCAATAATCAGACACAGAATGTTCACAAGGGTTAGCCATAATTCAGAATCAAAAGTCTACTAACAACCTTTGATTTAAGTAATATACTCTTGCCGGACATGTCAGGATATACAACTGATTAGCTGCTTGGTAATGAAAAAGCCTATTTGCCAATCATATCACATCAATTCAATGCATGTTAGGCAGACATGGTCAAGATGACCTGCTGAAGCTAACATCAGAGAGGGCGAGAAAGGCGGTTTAAGCTTCTTTGAATGTGGCATGACTGTTGGTGCCAGACAGGCTGGTCTGAATATTTTAGAATCGGCTGATCTCCTGGGACTTTAATGCTCAACCATCTCAGTAAAAGGTCAGAAAAAGAGATTATATTCAGTGAGCATTTATTCTCCAGGCCAAAAGTCTTGTTAAGGCCAGAAGTCAGAGGAACATAGCTTTCAAGTTGAGCAGACGACCATTTCTAAATGCACAACACTTTGAATCTTAAAGCAGATGGGCTACAGCAGCAGAAGACCACACCGGGTGTCACTCCTGTTGGTTAATTAGATAAACCATGGCTAGAATTCACACAGGCTCACCAAAATTGGACAAAAACAAGAAGAATGTTGCCCAGTCTGGTGAGTCTTGATTTCTGCTGCAACATTTAGATGATAGGGTCAGGTTTTAGCATAAACAACATGACAGTATGGATCTATCAAGCTTTGCATCAATGGATCAGGCTTGTGGGGCCCACCGTCATGGAGGGGCCCATGGAGGCTTGTAAAGACAGGGTTCATCCTCAATTTAAACTGAGCACAAATAATAAGGAAGTTAGTGTTTGGTAGATTTAATCTTATACCTTTGGAAAGCCTTTTTTTTTAACTTTTAATTAGTAACACATCTGAATGTGCATTTGTAGGATGAGCAGCAGAGCTCAGTGTGTGGGTTGCACCTATGAAACATTTGCCAAACTTCTCTGCAAGTGCCAGACAGCTTTATTTACTGTTGATATTGACTATTGGTTTGAGCCAATCAGGCATCTGAATGTCAGCACCTGTCAGCTTGGTCCCTGCTACAGTGGTCAGTTGATGTCTGCTCCAAGAATCATCGTGCCATGTTTGACGGATCTGGATAGGGCCTGAAGGATTGGGCATCTTCAAGGTGGTGTTGCATAAAACCAAATTGCAGTATCATTTGGAGAGAGTCCTGCCATCTCCAGACTAAAGGCCAAGTTCCATATAAAAGGGGACGTCAGAAACGGATCGCCAAGTGGGTTTCCCAAGAAGGTGACACCACCAGAGGACTTTTTTCCTTACCCCATCAGCACTAAGGAACTGTAGGCAGTCTTCCACAGACTTGCAGTCAAGGTTTCTAGGGCAACATGCCTCTAACAAGACAATCCGGAACAGACTGCACACAGTGAATCTCTGTTCTCATACTGCCAGGAGGCCTGCCGTGACTGCCCTTCACCGTCAGGCCTGTTACTGTTACTCACATGCGCTGGTCATGATAACCTCTCCTTTTAACGTAATTACTCACATAACTTATCAAATGTACAGAACTACACTTATTTTTTTCTCTTTGCTTTTTTTCAAAATGTTAATACTTCCTCTTACAATGGTGCAGCAATTATGTTTTTGTGATATTGGCAATGTGAATGGGACCATTGGTCTAAACTAGATGCACTGTAATTTTGGTGTCTGAAGCCATGCGAAGACCTACAACACAAAGCTGATGGGGGGTTTGCAAGCTCGGTGAATCTTTATCAAAACTAATGCTAGTGCTAATTCTAATGTTGCGCATACAACATGAGTTTGTTGATTTTTATTATACATTTTTAATAGATGACTTTTGGGACTCTGTGTACCAATTAGAGTGATATGACACCATCTAAAACTGTTAAATGGGAAGAGAGGAGTGGGTAATGACATCTGTTGAGTTAGTTAGTTTTAGTTTAGGTCTTTATTTCATTCTGTTAGTATAAAACATTCAATACAAACAAAGAAAAATCTCAAACATAAGAATGAAAAGGAGCAGAATGAAGAAAAATCTTATAGAGTCTGCCCCTTTCTCACAAGATGTTATCTGTCAATCAATCATTGATCTTTGTTTGTATAGCGCCAAATCATAACAAATGTTTTCTCGAGACACTTTGCAAAAAAGTAGGTCAGTGCCATACTCTCCTTTTTATTTATTTTATGATTTATTTATTCATTTCTCCAGGAAAAAATGCAGTGGAGGAGTCCGAGGTTGGGTTTCATGAGTCATACATGGGCTGGACAAACCAAGTGCTTGTGTATTGGCATCCCCTTGCAAGGGGCCCATTTATGAGGTCTTTCAGGGGTCAGGCCTGGTCGGGGATATTTTCTTGGCTCACTTTGGACATTATAGTACCAGTTGGGTATTGTTTAAATGCCACAACCTTCCTGATATTGTCAACATATCACAAAACCCCAATCATCTCAAAATAGCTTCTTGAACAGGACAAGTTCACTGTACTCCAGTGGCAACTACAGTTGCCAGATCTCAATCCAATAGAGCACCTCTGGGAAGTATAGAAACTGTATAATGGATGTGCAAGCAACAAATCTGCAGCAACTGTGTGGTGCTATCATATCAATTCACCAAAATCTCTGAGGCATGTTTGCAGCACCTTGTTGAATCTATGCTACAAATAATTAAGGTAGAGCTGAAGGACAAAACAAAACCAACTTGGTATCAGCAGGGTGTACCTAATAAAGTTTAAACAATTTTTTGGCCTTTCAGCAGGTTTATTCTGCAGTATAACTGGGTGTACATGTGATCTTAAATGCCTGTGCTGCCAGCCTCAAGTGGACACTCAAGGAATTGCAGTCTCTGCACTCCTGCATCCCCCCACTCTTAAGTTTCTGCTTGTTCCACTTGTTCCTCTTTCTTGAGCTCCAAAGGTAGTTAGTGTAAAGCTTTTTAGTCTCTTCATCATATCGTAAGAAGTCTGAAGTTGGTGCTAGAGCTCTCTCCATAACCTCACTGTTATGAGACTTCTTAGACTATTTCATTAAAGCATGAAAATAAGGTCCATTATCGAAGGGACGAGTGCACTTACAGGACCTGCCTTTGATTCAGTTCTGAACGGGGCAGCGGATAGTTCAACATTGTTTAGCACTGTTTGCACTTAGGTACATGAGTGTGCCCACGCCGGCGTGCAAGTACAAGTATCTGCGTACTAATGGACTAATGGACACACACATAAGCACAAACACACACACACTCAGGCCTTTTCCTCCTACATTAAAGCACAGCTCTGCACGGCTAATGCTCGCTCTGCATGCTTGAGTTAAGCAGAAACATGCAGCGCTTTACCCGCCTGCCCTTCACATCTACACTGTTTCATTATTAACCCCATTAGCACCCCGATAGAAGGCGTCACTGTTGCTTCTCTTCATTGCATGCCGTCTAATTTAACCCTGTGGTGGCTTGGGAGGAATAAAAATTCTGCCTGGACAGCAAAAACACTTCTGTTTCCTCTCTTCATCCCTGCTCAGCTATCATTCCTCTGCTCTATCTCTAACACTGGGGATGATGCCTAAATCGCACTCTTCCCGCCTTGATCCCCCCTTTTCTTCCATCTCCCTGGCCTTTTCCCTTAAGCCCTCTTGAGTACAAGTGCCTGTGTGTGCCATGGTCTCCCGCCCACCAACATAACCCGTTAAATGTATGCAGATTTTATTCAGGCTATTTTCAAAACCAGTGCTTGCGCTTTAGCCAGCTAGACATTTTTTTAATAACTCCCTTAACTCGGTGCTTTCCACCACCAGCATTATAAGACACACTGGGCCTCGGATAAAATGTGGCACAGTCACATCGTTTTAGTTTTTTGGTTCACACTTAAACCCTCGCCTTTATTTTCCACTACATGAGTGGCAATACACTGATAAAATTCCACGGGCAGCAGTAAAAATGGACTTTTTTGCACATGTGTTGCTGTGGCTGATGGATTAAAAAAGAAACCTGCCAGCCATTTCACTTCAGGTGCAGTATAATGTAATTGGGGGTTAGTCATACTAAAGTTATTATTATTACTATTATTCAGAAATATATTAAACTCTTACAAATACACTGACATTCTCCCTGGCAGACAATAAGTTTGATATTTGTTATATTAAATTATCACTTTAAGGGTTGCTAGAGTATTCATTAACCTTCACAGTCGAGGTGCTGGTTTGATGGATTGGTAAGCAACCAGGCACAACCCATACACATGCATCTGACGTGATGGTTGTTCCCTCAATCACATTTACTATAGGCCAATCAGATAATGTTGTAGGTGGGAGCTACTGTGCTGCAGAACATTAGCCACTTAGGAAAACAAACTCAGAAGTGGAGAAAAATCTCCTTGCTGTAGAGAAGTTTGTAGTGTTGATATTGTTTTTCATTAATAAAGAAATGCAGTAATGATCTGACAAAACTTCAGCTGTTAGCATCTATGCTAATCTACACATGTGCAGTCACTACCGTCACCTACTGGATCTACCTGAATACAGACATTGAATCAGGCAGGTCCATCTGCTGTGCAAGGTTGATGTAAAAGAAGATTGTATGAAAAACTATACAAATTCAGAGCTTGAATATTGATACAGTCATACTTAAAAAACAGAGAAGATTGAACAAACGCTCTTTTCTCCGAAGCGGGGTACACACATAAGGATTTTTTTAAATCTGAAGAGATTTTTTATCTGTTAGAGACCCCACACATGAAGATAAAAAATCAGGCATTAAACAGTTTTAATCGCACTGTGTGCGGTGTGCTCCGATAATCTCAATACAGCACACCACACACGTAACGATTCTGTCTGTTTTTGATGGAAAATCAGGAACTAAAGAAAAGAAAAGGCTGTGGAAAGAATCCTGGAGACAGTGTGAACACGTGAGCTGATCCTCCATTTCTTAGGTCCACCGAACTTTATGTTTCAGGTCGGCTATGCTTGTTTATATTTACGCCTGCTTCCTTGTTCCTCAGTCAGCTCGCTTCTTGATTGGTTACATTCCGTTCCACATCACAATTCATTGAGTCATGACTGGGGAGTCGTGGTTTTTCCCCACACATGAAGATTTTTGCTCATAAATATTGAACAAGTTTAATATTTATGATTGTCACCCCAGCCCATTTCAGAGCCGATTATCAGGATAAATTCGCTCTTAACACACCTCAGACCACAGGATAATCTTATAAGATAATCTTATAAGACATAAGATAATGGGACATTTGCCGCCCTTGGTCAGGAGGGGGGAAAGTCGGGACAGAAACAGCCCGATAATCTATATGTACATATGTACCCTGCTTTACTTGCTTGCAGTTTTTAGTCTTCCCCGCCTCTCCCTTGATAACCAGTGTTGGCTCTCCGCTACTTCTCTTTGGTTAAAATTTCTCTATTTCTGTTCAAATTTGTATTCCAGTCTATTAGAGGAAATAAGGTACATGCCATTTGATTGTATGTGCTAACATAACCCAGTTTATCAATCAATTATGTGAACAATACTGCAGCTATAAATCAGTTTTTATAGACTGTTTAGAAGACAAATATGGGTTACATTAAACCCTTTTGTGCCTTATACAAGAGAAAAAAATCAGTCATGGAAACATTTGACCATATTCAGTTGAACCTGGTGTTAATGATCCTGATATTGTAAAGCACACTTAATAAAAACCCAGCTTATATTTTCAAGTAAATTAGATGCAATAGGTGTTTCACTGTGGCTTCGCTCTGTCACCAGCAATTGCTTGTCTGAAGTGCTCCCTGTTTAATTCAGTTTTAATCCCATGATAGTTATACTGCTAACTGTAGTAAAATGAGAGGAAGGTTTAATACCAACCAAGTACTGCAAAGACCTTCTTTCCATAGTGTTTTACATCACATGCCCAGTCCACTCTTTTCCTCAAAAGCATTTCCCTGTGGGTTTTTCACACTATTTCTCTCCTCTTTCTCTCTCTCACTCCCTGTCTCGTTGCATCTTTCATTCATCATTAAAGTGTCCTTTCACAGTCCTTCTTTCTCCTTTCAGATCACTTTCAGCCTCCCTCGACTCTCTATCTTACAGTTTGTCAAATTCAGCCCTGTTTTTACCCCCTTTTAGGCCGTGCCTGAAAACCTTCATTGTTTCATAAAGCTAGCATTGGGTTCGTCTGATGGTTACAAGAAGACATTTGAGAAAATAGAAATAAAAGTTTTTTGTGATAAGGATAGATTGACATGATCCATTACTCACCAAAGTGCGGACATAGAGGTTGGTTTCACACCTTAAGCCCGGCTTGGTTTGGTTCGGGGATGGAAGTTGCGACATTCCTTCATTTCTCACTTGGTTTGGTTTGGCGGTGAAGTTACTTTCTTGCTCCGTTTGTTTTTCACACTGCTCCTTGTCTGGCTGACCAAATCCTGTCAATTAATGCGTAATAAAGCCACCCACCACCACAAAAGAGCAAACCAGAGTCCTTTTGGTCTGACCAAATATGCTAGGTGTTACAGTACTCTAAATAATCCATACGTTTCCTATGTTGGGTATTCAAGATGGAAACAGTTGGGTGCTCACTGAACCCATATTGAGGAGGGATCTGAGATATCTGAAGACATGATTGGATAGGTGAATGTGAGTTCAACTGTGTTTTATACCCAAACATGATAAGATGTTGCTCAAGCTGCAACAGCTATAACCAAGGCTGTATTGTTGTTAATAGTATTACACATCCAATACAGTGAATTACCCCAAATTTGAAGAAAACGCATCATCAGATTTCATATTCTTCCTTCCCTGTGTGGATTTTCTTGACTACAAGTAATACAGTGACGGTTTCTGTCATCGTTTGTGTTCCTGTTACTCTACAAGATTTGAATATCTCAACCTATTTCACAGTAAACACCAACAGATTAAACTTTTTATTTATATTTGTGTGAAGATTCAAGAACCAAAGTCTTCACTTTTAAACTTGTGGCATCCTGTAGCGCCCCTTCATCCTACCCTTTTGTCTACCCCTTCCCCTTGGCCCTGTGTTTTGAGGGCCAAGGGGAAGGGGTGAAAACTTGCCCCTAAGAAACGAGATGCTGCTCGATTCCCACTACATCATCACCCAGAGCAGCTTGCTGGCTGTGTCGTAGGCCGATGTGACAATAGCTGTGGCTAAAGCTGCATAAGCTAGCTCCTTATAATGAGCAATTTTAAAATACAACCAACAATTCAAAACATGGTTAATAGAGTATTTATTAACAATTTATTTGTTTATATTTATGCGCTTCCTTCAATCTCCACTCTGCCATCTTGTCAGCAAGTGTGGTGTATTATGGGAAATTTCTCATACCCCTTCCTTTCAAGTGAGGTCCCAGTTTGTCTTCATTTCAAGGGCTGTGTAGCCCTTCCCCTTAGCCCTTCATCTTAACCTTTGGGAGAACTGGGATACCCCTTTATTAGACATGAATGCACAAAACCAAGGGCTAAGGGGTACAATTAGATTGACCCTAAGACTTTGTCTCACCTCCTCGTGATGGAGCCAACAGCTGCCTTAAACATCTCATTTCCCCTGCTCCCTGTAACAGACCTACCTGTGTGATGTCCTATCATTGTTTCATGAGCAGTTTAAACCCAGTGGTTCATAGTAGCAAGCCCATTGCAGTGCATAGACATTAGGATGAAAGCAGAGTTGTTGACAATATGGTGCTGAACAGAAGTTGGCCTTTAAACTTGGCCTGTGCTTAAAATATCAATATGGTACAATACCGTCACACACTCCTTGGGGATACGTATGCAGATACGGATTCAGCAGAATCGATACAGCCTCAAATGCTTTGACAGTTGTACTCTTTGGGTAA